>BSBK01001483.1:225000-849719 GCA_027943335.1 Chamaecyparis obtusa | reverse complement strand
GGGGAAGGGGAGTGAGAGGGGGGAGGGAGAGAGAGAGGGAGGGGAGGGGAAGTGAGGGAGAGGGGGAGTGAGAGGGAGGAGGAAGGGGGAGTGGGAAGGGGTGAGAGGAAGTGAAGGGGAAGGGGAGTGAGAGGGAGGAGGGAGGAGGGAGAGGGAGGGGAGGGGAAGTGAGGGAGAGGGGGAGTGAGAGAGAGGAGGGAGGGGGAGTGGGAAGGGGTGGGGAAGTGAGAGGGAGGGGGTGGGAGAGGGAGTGAAAGAAGGAGAGGGAGACAGGGAGGGGGAGTAGGGAGGAAGGGATTGGGAAGAGGAGTGAGAGGGGGATGGGGAGGAACGAGGTATGGAGAGGGAGGGGGAGGAGGAAGGGGGAGAAGGGGAGGGGGAGGGAAGTGAGGGGGGAGAGAGGGAGGGGGAGGGAGAGTGAGAGGGGATGCGAGGGGGAGTGAGAGGGAGAGGGGGAAATCAGAGGGATGGAAGAAGAGAGGGAGAGTCAGATGGAGGGAGGGAGTGGGAGGGAGTGTGAGAGGGGGGAGGGGGAGTGAGAGGAAGAGGGATTGGGAGGGGGAGGGAAGCAGGGGGAGGGGGAAGGGGAGGGAAGAAAAGAGGGGGAGAGGAAGAGGGAGGAGGGAGAGGGAGAGGGAGGGAGTGGGAGGAGGAGTGAGGGGGAGAGGAAGAGGGATGAGGGAGGGGGAGTGGAAGTGGGATGGGGAGAGGAAGAGGAAGAGGAGGGAGGGAGGAGGAGTGAGAGTGGGAGAGGAAGAGGGAGGGGGGAGGGGGAGTGAGATAAGGAGAGGGAGAGGCAGAGGAGGGAGGGAGGGGATGAGAGGGGAGGGGAAGAGCTCCAGAGGGAGGGGGGGGGAGGGGGAGGGGGGAGGAGGGATGGAGGGAGGGCAAGGGGGAGATGGAGAGAGCGAGGAGGGAGGGGTAGGGAGTGGGAGTGGGGGAGGGAGAGGGAGAGGGAGGAGGGAGGGGGAGGATGGAGAGTGAGGTATGAGGGAGAGGGAGGAGGGATGTGGAGGAGGGATGGGGAGTGAGAGGGGGAGGGGGAGAGGGAAAGAGAAAGAGGGAGAGTGAGGGAGAGGGAAAGTGAGGGAAGCGAGGGGGGAGTGATAGGGAGGGAGGGAGTGGGAGGGAGAGAGGGAGGGTGAGGGGAGGAGAGAGGGGGAGGGGGAGTCAGAGGGACAGGGACAGGGAGGGAGGATGCGGGGGTGAGAGAGAGAGAGGGAGGGAGTGGGAGGGGGAGTGAGAGAGGGAGGGAGGGAGGGAGGGGGAGGGGGAGTGAGAGGGAGGGGGAGGGGGAGTGAGGGAGGAGGGAGTGGGAGTGAGAGGTAGAGAGAGTGGGAGGGGAGGGAGATTGAGAGGGAGAGAGTGGGAAGGGTGGAGAAGTGAGAGGGAGAGGGAGGATAGGGAGAGGGAGTGAGAGAAGGAGAGGGAGAGGGGAAGGAGGGAGGGGGAGAGGAAGAGGGAGGAGGGAGGTGGCATGAGAGAAGGAAAGGGAGAGGGAGAGGGAGAGGGAGAGGAGGGGAGGGGGGAGGGAGAGGGGAGGGGAAGAGCTCTGAAGGGAGGGGGAGGGAGGAGGATAGAGGGAGGGGGAGGGGGAGGGGGAGGAAGAGTGGGAGAGGAATAGGGAGAGAGGGAGTAGGGGAGGAAGAGGGGGAGAGGGAGTGAGAGGGGAAGGAGGGGGGAGGGGGGAGGAGGAGGGAAGTGAGGGAGGGGAGAGGGAGGGTGTGGGAGTGCAAGGGGGAGAGGGAGAGAGGGATAAGATAGACATATTAAATGGTTGACGTCAAAAGTCAAAACCTTATGGTACAAGTGTTCGAAGGATCTTGCTTTTCATTTTAAATGCTAATAGTCTTGCTTTTTGTTTTTTGTTTCATGTTTCTTGTTTTAAACACTTTTTGTTTTTTTGTTTCATGTTTCTTGTTTTAAACGCTTTTTTTTCCTTGTTTATGGGCAATGGCACTCTGTCGGTGCATCAAAGCTGCGAGTATGGTTGTACCGACATCAAAGCTGTGAGTACGGTTGTTTACCCTTTTGCTGAAGGCACTGGCTAAATAGCCAAAAATTTGCACCCTCGTGCCTCGTGTCATTGCCATGCTGCTCTACATGGGCATACATACATCCCATCATCATTTCACTTTGCACATGAAGGAGTTAATTTATGCCACCAATATTATCTTAGAGCTTACGCATATAGTTTCATTAATATTTAAACGAAAAACAAATAAATGATTATAGTTTTTAATGATTTTTAAATGATTATTTTTAAATAATAGTTTTGTTTTTAATAATTTTTATTTTAATGATTTTAAATATTTTTAACTTAAGAGTGTTTTGTTTGGTGTTTTTATTTATAATATAATATTTTTAAATAATTTTTAACTTTATAATATTATAAAATCATATATTTATTTTAAAAATATTTTTAATCATTTATAGTATAATATTTTTTTAATCATTTTTAAATTTATAATATTTTTAATCATTTATTTATTTTAATGATTTTAATATAGATATAATTTTAATAATTTATATATTAAAATTAATAATTATTAGTAGTATAATGAAATAAATCATATTCTACATAATTAATAATAATAAGTAAATTATTTTTTTATAAAAAGGATACATAAATATGTATAAATATTTTTTTCATAAAGAGTGGCAATAGATAATAGATTAAAAATTTCCAATGTTTAGATGAAAACAATAATTTATTTTTGTTTTGAAATTGGATTGGAGATGAATAAAATAAGTTGATTATGTTTTATTAGATTTATGTAATTGATTGTAACTTTGTTTCCATTAGAATGAAGATTAAGCTACATGATATGAGAATGAAATAAAATAAGTTGATTATGTTTTATTGGATTTATGTAATTGATTGTAACTTTGTTTCCTAAAGTGACAATCCTTAGTATGAGAATGAAGACCAAGTTAAGTCTACTAAAAGCTCTACTAAATTACGTATATATTGATGCTTATGAAGATGTGATCAAGCTGGTAGTGTATGAATCTATAGGAAATGTGAACCTATCTTGAGTTAAGTGAAATTTAAGGCTTAGTGAAAAATGAATTTGTATTAGGATGTTATGATGTTGCAAGTGATTCTAAAACCTAGGACATGGATGTGTTAGAAGATTTTAGGTGACTATGGATGCTATGATGTTGGTGTAAACCTAAGAGATGAAAAATTATAAAGGTGTTAGCCTAGCTTTAGATCGAAGAATAATTTTAATTCTTTAAGTTTTTAGACTATAAAAAGAGACAAAGTTAAAAAAATCTATGGTTGAAAGGATGAGGTCCCATTTGGCTTCAATTAATCTGAGGTTGTAATCTAACATGATAAACACATAAGACACAAAACAACCCTATAATTATTCAAGTGGAAGTGACTCATAATATAGGCCCAATACTAAAAGAATTAACTAAATGTTCCACTCTTTATAAAATTTAAAATTTTTTACAACTAATATATTTTTCAATTATACTAAAAAAAATTAATTAAATATTAGATTCCTAAAAAAAATTGAACTTTTTCAATCTAACACCTTTGTCACCTTTGTCAAGTATACTAAGAAAATTACCTAAATAGTTAAATTCTTTAGAAAATTTCAATTAAAAAGGTAATATTAAAAACAAAATTTGCATGCAAAAGTTTGTGTAATTAAAAAATTCAAGAATAATATTACCTTTTTAATTGAAATTTTCTAAATAATTTAACCATTTAGATAATTTTCTTAGTATGCTTGACAAAAGTGTTGGATTGAAATTTTCTAAAGAATTTAAAAAATTATTAACGATTATTAATTTTAATATATACATTTTTAAAATTTTACCTATATTAAAAATTATTAAAATAAATAAATGATTAAAAATATTATAAATTTAAAAATGATTTAAAAATATTATATTTTAAATGATTAAAAATAATTTTAAAATAAATAAACGATTTTATAATATTATAAAGTTAAAATAATTTTAAAATATTATATTATAAATGATTAAAAACACCAAACAAAACACTCTTAATTTTAAAATATTTAAAATCATTAAAAAGTATAATCATTTAAAAATCATTAAAAACATTAATCATTTATTTATAATATAGTAAAAATTAACTCAAGAGCGAGATTAACGAGTAAGTAAATATTAATGAGAACTATAAGCGTAAGCTAAGCAAATATTGGTGGCATAAATTAAGTTTTTTTTTACGCACGCACAGCGAATGATTTGACTGCCTACGCCTTTGCTGATCGTCCCCTGCGTAGAAGGAAAGACTTTTCTTATACCATGCTTTTTTGTTTTTTTTGGTGTTATTTTGTTTTTTGTATAAAACATGCGTTTGGCTTTGTCTGTACAGATTGCATTTTTATATATTTATGTGATGTGCAGATTCGAGCATGTGATGCCATGGAGATGAGTGAGTATGTCTACAATCTCCCTGTATTCAAAATTACATTAGCAATGTTTGTGTCCCAATCTAATAATATTGAATTATAATGAAGGGTCGAGTATAAAGTTCCTTTTAGTTGTTTATGAAGGCTTTTGAACGGGTTCTTGCTTTTCTTTGGTTTTGTCTGTGTTTTCATTTCCTTTTTGCCATGTCTTAATTCCTTCAATTTTATTATATATATTAGTGTTTGACTTAAATTTTGGCATTCATTTATATTTTATTCAATTTGTATGTTTAAAATTGAATTTACTTTTATTTTATTTTTTGTATGTATACAAGATGAGTGTGAGTATTCAAAATAAGTTTGGAATTAATTTATTTATTTGAACTTTGGAGTCGACTTTGTTTAGTGCATTCTACCTTGGCATCCACTTATTGTTTATGTGAAGTGTGTGAAAATTAGATTTTAGTCTTTTATATGTACTTATTTGATTTAACTTTGACATTCACTTGGATTTGAGGCACTTTGTGTGTGTGTGTGTGTGTGTGTGTGTGTGTGTGTGTGAGAGAGAGAGAGAGAGAGAGAGAGGGAGGGAGGGGGGGCGGGAGTGGGAGGGGAGGGGGCGAGAGTGGGAGTGAATGGGACGGAGGGAGAGTGAGAGGGGGAGAGGGAGTAGGAGGGGGAGGGGGAACAGAAGTGAGCGGGAAGGGGAGTGAGAGGGAGGAGGGAGGGGAGTGAGAGGGAGAGGGAGAGGGAGAGGGAGAGGGAGAGGGAGGGGAGGGGAAGTGAGGGAGAGGGGGAGTGAGAGAGAGGACGCAGGGGGAGTGGGAAGGAGTGAGCGGAAGTGAGGGGGAAGGGGAGTGAGAGGGAGGAGGGAGGAGGGAGGGAGAGGGAAGGGAAGTGAGGGAGAGGGGGAGTGAGAGGGAGGGGGAGTGAGAGGGAGGGAGTGGGAGGGGGAGTGAAAGAAGGAGAGGGAGAGGGGGAGGGGGAGTAGGGAGGAAGGGATTGGGAGTGGAAGTGAGGGGGAGGGCGTAGGAAGGAGAGGGAGAGGGGGACAGGAAAAGAGGGAAAGAGGGAGAAGGAGGGGGCATATGGGGGGGGGGAGTGAGGGGGAGGGTGGGAGGGGGCGACAGAGAGGATGGAATGGAGAGGAGGAGGGGGAGTCAGAGGGAGAGGGACATGGACAGGGATAGGGATAGGGATAGGGATAGGGATAGGGAGGGAGGATGAGGGGGTGAGAGAGAGAGAGAGGGAGGGAGTCAGAGGGGGAGTGACAGGGAGGGGGAGGGGAGAGAGGGAGGTGGGAGTGGGAATGAGAGGTAGAGGGAGTGGGAGGGGAGGGAGATTGAGAGGGAGAGAGTGGGAAGGGGTGGAGAAGTGAGAGGGAGAGGGGGGATGGGGAGGGGGAGTGAGAGAAGGAGAGGGAGGGGGGAAGGAGGGAGGGAGAGAGGGGGAGTGAGAGGGGGAGAGGAAGAGGAGGCGGGAGGTGGCCTGAGAGAAGGAAAGGGAGAGGGAGAGGGAGGGGAGGGGAGGGGGGACGGAGAGGGGAGGGGAAGAGCTCTGAAGGGAGGGGGAGGGAGGAGGATAGAGGGAGGGGGAGAGGGAGGGAGAGTGAGGGGGAGGGGAAGTGAGGGGAGGGAGAGAGGGAGTGGGGGAGGAAGAGGGGGAGAGGGAGTGAGAGGGGAAGGAGGGGGGAGGAGGAGGGAAGTGAGGGAGGGGAGAGGGAGGGGGTGGGAGTGCAAGGGGGAGAGGGAGAGAGGGGTCAGCAAGATGTAGGGGGGATAGGGGTAGGGAGTGGGAGGGATAGGGAAGTGGAAGAGGGAGGAGGAAGCAGGGAGAGGGAGTGAGAGGTGGAGGGTGAGAGGGAAAGAGAAAGTGGGAGAGTGAGGGGGAGGGGAAGTGAGGGGAGGGAGAGAGGGGACGAGTGTGAGGGAGTGAGGGAGTGGGAGGGGGATTGAGAGAGAGAGGGAGAGGGAGAGGGGAGGAGAGGAGAGAGGGGGGAGAAGGGGAATGTGGAGGAGAGGGGGGAGGGGGAGGGAGGATGAGGATGAGGGTGTGTGTGTGTGTGCAAGTGCGCGTGCGTGTGTGTGTGTGTGTGTGTGTGTGTGTGTGTGTGAGAGAGAGAGAGAGAGAGAGAGAGAGAGAGAGAGAGAGAGAGAGAGAGAGAGAGAGGTGGGTAAAGTAATAAGTAAAGTGATAATACCTAAGGTTTGTTTAGAAACATCATCAAATTCACAAATAGGAATAGAATAAGTTTTAATTAATGAAGTATCAACCTTAATTTTATACAACAAATCAATGCTACACATATTAAGACCATATCTATTATCAACTAAAGTTCTTTGAATAAAAAATGGATATTGAGGATAATGGTGCTTTTGAATTGGTTTGCTAAACAATCTTTAAGATTTATGAAAAATGCTCGGCCATGGTCATAGCTTCTCATAAGTTCCCCTTTCATTCACTGAGTAGTTAAAAATCCTGGATACATTACCCTTTTTTGAATTTTTTTGGAAGAACATGGACTAACAATTGATTCAAATTCGGGACCTTAGATGTCTGAGGTATATCCCTTGGATTACTAAATGCAAGGGTCAAATGGAAGCTTTTGACAGTTGTTATTGAACATTTTTTTGAGTTTTCTACACTAAATTGGTTTGTAGTGTCAAATTCTCTGCCCCTGGCCACAATTTTTTAACATATTTCATCCAAAACAATTATTGTTAGGCTCCTTAGGCAAAACCTACAACATTGAAACTTAAATTTGGTTTAAAATATCCCTAAAAATTGAAGTGATGTTGTAAGACTTCAACTCTCACTTAACAGTACTTGCTAAAGAAAAGAAGTGCTTCATATTTTTAGGCGGAGATTCATATTGTTCCTATCCCTTACTCTAGAGATTTAGTGGTACCGCTTGGCACTTGGCGATAAAGAAGATGGGACCATATTTTAATCACATGGCCGATGACATTTTACAGGTTTGGAATCTCAGCTAATACATCATGCAAGGAGTGGACATTACACACTTGCGTACATTCTCAACCAAATGCTCACTATCCAATGTGTATTTCGACTCATATGCGTGTCTATACCTCTTATGCTCATATTTAGGTAGCATAATAAAAGAAAACCTATAGAATATTTACATTAACAATAGCCTAAAAATGTCTTGTATGGATCGCAGCCAACTAGTGCATTTTCTTGATTGTCAGGCTTTACTGAATTTGTTGACGAGAAGCACTAATCTTTTACTTTTAAACATTCTTGTTGTCTAGTTTAGCTACTGCCTACTAGTGGACATGAGTGCTAAAGTAAGTTAAATTAATTTATTATGGGATTTAAGTTAAATTAATTTATTATGGGATTTCTCCTTGTCTGTAAAGTTACCCTGATAAATTTCCATGTGATGCTCCTTCTCGTTATGTGTCTAATTGGTAGCAGGGTTTCGTCCATACCCCCATAACCACATACCCTACCATGGTTTTAGAAATTAAAAAACCAAAAAAATATTTTGCACTTGTGGTAGATGGAAATGCAGCCTTTTCCTTTTCCTTTGCAGTTGTCTTGAGATTAAAAAAAATAACATTTTGCTTCATTTTTATAATTTATATGTTGTTTAGTTGTATCATGAGATTCCAAGTTGCACAATTCAAAATTCAAGCATCAAAAAATTTATAGCATGTCACACAGGCTTCAGATACGTTAAAAAAAAAAAATAGCATCTCATATTCTGGCATAAAGCCAAAAATGGTCAAGTGATAACTGTACTAAAAATTCAACTATTAATTTAACATAAATGGAACTTAATGATAGGCCATAATTTAGGACAGGGTGCTTCAGGCTATTGCACCTCTCACAGATTGGATATTCTTAACTTTCTTAGATTAGACATTCTTGCCAATGTTGTCTTGGTGAACTCAAGGAACAAAACCTGTTGTCATGGCTTCAAATGAGTGTTTCTCAGCATTCTCATCTATAAAACTCTATTGATAACGACATTCGACACTACAAAATGCTCTTGCATTCCTGCAAAAGATATCAACAGTACAGATGGTTTATTAATAGGTCAATTGTGCTAGTAGAAAGCCAACATAATATAAATTGGATGAATCTCCTCAATCCATAAAACCAAGTCTAAAAGAAAATCACATCAAAATTCCCAAATTTGATAGGTTTCTAAAAGAGGATCAGCGTGAGAAACGTAGAGGCATAAATCCTCAAATAAAAAAGTTTCAACTAGTGAAAAGGAAGATAATTTGTATTAGAACAATTTATATATGATCATTCATATAATATTTCTAATTGTAATAGCTTTGCAAGCATCAAGAAAGAAAGAAAGGACAATATGAAGTTAAAAATGTAGATTATCAGACAATCATGCGAATTAAACTAAATGTATTAAATATCTGTCACTGGGCAATTGAGAAGAAAATCATCTCTACGGAGATGCGACCGAACAGATCAAGGAGAAATGCTTCATTTGCAATGACAGACTGAGAAACTAGATGGAAACTACGTGCAACAGAAGGCCAAAGCTCCATTTCTTATTGTATTCTTCTCATCGATAGCTTCTTTAGTATGGAGAATTCATTGCAAAAGTTGCAGAATTTCTGGTACCATAGGGATGCCCATTTGGCCCTTATGGTTTGTAGAGTCTCCCCATTGTATTCGTGTTTTCTCTGCTCCTACTCCTTCCACGGTTATGCATGCTTTACTTCCACCTGTCCATTGCATGCCAAAAAAAAACACATGTCCCATCAAGAAAACAACATAGGAAAAGAGAGTATACAGGACACATTGTTTGATGGACATTATAATAGAATAAAAAACTGAATTATTTTAACTAACACAAAAATCTCCAAAAATCCCCAAACGTTGGTCTCGAAGTGCATTCCACTACATAGTTTGCAGCCTCTCCTTTATTATATGCATTCCAAACTCATAGAATTTTAAATAGTTAAATAATATTTTTAAAAATATTAGTTGAAACTATAGAATTTTATACGAGACTCTTTGAAAAGTTTGTAGAATCAAATTTTTAATTTTTTAGTTATGTTTATGATATATTATTTAAGTGTAAGTTTTTTAATTTATTATTTCTGATTAATTTCATATTATTTTGTACTAATTGATTTACATTTTTATTTCTAAGATTTTATTAGAATTATATTTTGTCAATTTTCTCTATTAATTATTTAAGTTGATTTACTGTTGTTTGTATAAATTTTTAAAAAAATTATTTTATAAAATAAATAATATTAATTAGTTCTAATTTAGTAATTACTTAATTTTACATATAATATTTTCAAATTTATGATAATTATAACTTTATTATTATAACTGTTTTCAAAATTATAAACATTATAATAGAATAAAGTAAAATAAAATTTAAATTGATTTTACATTGTTAAAATAAAATTTAAATTTAATTTAATTATTTTGCATATAATTAAAAGACATTATTTTATTAAAAAAATGTTAATTAGTTCTAATTTAGTAATTATTTAATTTCACATATAATATTTTCAATTTTGTGATGATTATAACTTTATTATTATAATTATTATTAAAATTATAATTATAACTTTATTATTATAATTATTAATAGAATAGAATAGAATTTAAATTTGTGATAATATAATATGATTTACATTGTACATCTGAATTTCTATCTTACTTATGAATAATAATAAAAGTAAAAATAATATAATAATAAAATTTAATTTGTAATAATTATTTATTTATTTATTAATGTAAGTTAAAAGTATTTTATTTCTATTTTATTTATGCATCAATACAATCACAATTAAAAGATTGATTAATTTATAAAAATATTTTTACATTTCATTATATTGTAATAAGAATTGAAATTTTAGTGAAAATTTATACATAAGTAATGCAGCAATGTACTAAATTCATCTAATCTTGTTTTAAACGCTTTTTGTTTTTTTGTTCATGTTTCTTGTTTTAAACGCTTTTTTTTTCTTGTTTATGGGTTGGTTGTCAAATAGGCGTACTCGGTCACAGAGGACACAACCGATGGATTCTTGGAAGCTAACACAGCAAGGCTGTAGGATTGCTTGCCTCAGTAATTGCTCCTGCACAGCCTTTGCTTTTGTCATCTCTGATCCACCCGTCTGTAGACTGTCTTCATTAGGCTGGTTGCCTCTGAGTTAGGGTCTTTCACTTCCCCTCTTACATTTCTGTACTAACGTGCCTATGTTTTTTCAGGTTCTGGCTGGGATTTGGCGGAATACGCAAACATCAAGACCAGAGGTGCTTTAATTGTCTCAGACTCACCAACTGGGCATCATTTTGGGCATTTGTGTCATTGAGCATCATTTCGAGGAAAAAACCCATTGACCTGTGATCCGCAACTCTCTTTTTTTTTGTGCAGATTTTGTATTTTGGCTGTCTTATTTGTCTTATTAATCGTTATGTACAGATTTTGTATTTTGGCTTTGTCTGTACAGATTACATTTTTATATATTTATGTGATGTGCAGATTCCAGCATGTGATGCCATGGAGATGAGTGAGTATGTCTACAATCTTCGTGTATTCAAAATTACATTAGCAATGTTTGCGTCCCAATCTAATAATATTGAATTATAATGAAGGTCGAGTATAAAGTTCCATTTAGTTGTTTATAAAGGCTTTTGAACGGGTTCTTGCTTTTCTTTGGTTTTGTTTCATTTCCTTTTTACCATGTCTTAATTCCTCCAATTTTATTATATATATTAGTGTTTGACTTAAATTTTGGTATTCATTTATATTTTATTCAATTTGTATGTTTAAAATTGAATTTACTTTTATTTTATTTTTTGTATGTATTCAAAATGAGTGTGAGTATTCAAAATAAGTTTGGAATTAATTTATTTATTTGAACTTTGGAGTCCACTTTGTTTAGTGCATTCTACCTTGGCATCCACTTATTGTTTATGTGAAGTGTGTGAAAATTAGATTTTAGTCTTTTATATGTACTTATTTGATTTAACTTTGACATTCACTTGGATTTGAGGCACTTTGTGTGTGTGGTGTGTATGTGTGTGTGTGTGTGTGTGTGTGTGTGTGTGAGAGAGAGAGAGAGAGAGAGAGAGAGAGAGAAGTGAGGGAGGGAGTGGGAGAGGGAGAGAGGGAGAGAGGTGGGGGGGGGGGAGCGGGAGGCGAGGGAGTGGGAGGGGGAGTGAATGGGATGGAGGGAGAGTGAGAGGGGGAGAGGGAGTAGGAGGGGGAGGGGGAATGGAAGTGAGCGGGAAGGGGAGTGAGAGGGAGGAGGGAGGGGGGAGTGAGAGGGGAGGGGGAGTGAGAGAGAGGAGGCAGGGGGAGTGGGAAGGGGTGAGCGGAAGTGAGGGGGAAGGGGAGTGAGAGGGAGGAGGGAGGGAGGAGGGAGGGAGAGGGAAGGGAAGTGAGGGAGAGGGGGAGTGAGAGGGAGGAGGGAGGGGGAGGGAGTGGGAGGGGGAGTGAAAGAAGGAGAGGGGGAGGGGGAGGGGGAGTAGGGAGGAAGGGATTGGGAAGAGGAGTGAGAGGGGGAGGGGGAGGAAGGAGGTATGGAGAGGGAGGGGGAGAAGGGGAGGGGGAGGGAAGTGAGGGGGGAGAGAGGGAGGGGGAGGGGGAGTGAGAGGGGGAGGCGGGGGAGGGAGAGGGAGAATGGAGGAGGGAGCGGAAGTGAGGGGGAGGGAGTAGGAGGGAGAGGGAGAGGGGGATAGGAAAAGAGGGAAAGAGGGAGAAGGAGGGGGCAGACGGGGGGAGGGGAGTGAGGGGGAGGATGGGATGGGGCGAGAGAGAGGATGGAATGGAATGGAGAGTGAGAGGGAGAGGGGGGATATGAGGGAGAGGGGGAAGTCAGAGGGATGGAAGAAGAGAGGGGGAGTCAGATGGAGGGGGTGAGGGAGGGAGTGGGAGGGAGAGTGAGAGGGGGGAGGGGGAGTGAGAGGGAGAGGGATTGGGAGGGGGTGGGAAGCAAGGGGAGGGGTAAGGGAAAGGGGAGGGAAGAAGAGAGGGGGCAAGGAAGAGGGAGGAGGGAGGGGGAGTGAGAGGAGTGGGAGAGGGAGAGGGATAGGAGGGAGGGAGGGAGAAAGTGGGAGGGGGAGTGAGGGGGAGAGGAAGAGGGATGAGGGAGGGGGAGAGGGAGAGGGAGTGGAAGTGGGATGGGGAGAGGAAGAGGAAGAGGAGGGAGGGAGGGGGAGTGAGAGTGGGAGAGGAAGAGGGAGGGATGAGGGAGAGGGAGGAGGGATGTGGAGGAGGGATGGGGAGTGAGAGGGGGAGGTGGAGGGGGAGAGGGAAAGAGAAAGAGGGAGAGTGATGGAGAGGGAAAGTGAGGGGAGTGAGGGGGAAGTGATAGGGAGGGAGGGGGTGGGAGGGGGAGTGATAGGGAGAGGGGGAGGTTAAGGGGAGGAGAGAGGGGGAGTCAGAGGGAGAGGGACATGGACAGGGATAGGGATAAGGATAGGGAGGGAGGATGAGGGGGTGAGAGAGAGAGAGGGAGAGGGAGAGGGAGAGGGAGAGGGGGAGGGGGAGGGGAGGAGGGAGGGGGAGGGCGAGTCAGAGGGAGAGGGACATGGACAAGGATAGGGATAGGGATAGGGAGGGAGGATGAGGGGGTGAGAGAGAGAGAGAGGGAGGGAGTGGGAGGGGGAGTGAGAGGGAGGGGGAGGGGAGAGAGGGAGGAGGGAGTGGGAAGTGAGAGGTAGAGGGAGTGGGAGGGGAGGGAGATTGAGAGGGAGAGAGTGGGAAGGGGTGGAGAAGTGAGAGGGAGAGGGGGGAGGGGGAGTGAGAGAAGGAGAGGGAGGGGGGAAGGAGGGAGGGAGAGAGGGGGAGTGAGAGGGGGAGAGGAAGAGGGAGGAGGGAGGTGGCGTGAGAGAAGGAAAGGGAAAGGGAGAGGGAGAGGGAAAGGAGGGGAGGGGGGAGGGAGAGGGGAAGGGAAGAGCTCTGAAGGGAGGGAGGGGGAGGGAGAGTGAGGGGGAGGGGAAGTGAGGGGAGGGAGAGAGGGAGTGGGGGAGGAAGAGGGGGAGAGGGAGTGAGAGGGGAAGGAGGGGGGAGGAGGAGGGAAGTGAGGGAGGGGAGAGGGAAGGGGTGGGAGCGCAAGGGGGAGAGGGAGAGAGGGATCAAAAAGATGCAGGGGGGATAGGGGTAGGGAGTGGGAGTGATAGGGAAGTGGAGGAGGGAGGGGAAAGTAGGGAGAGGGAGTGAGAGGTGGAGGGGGAGAGGGAAAGAGAAAGTGGGAGAGTGAGGGGGAGGGGAAGTGAGGGGAGGGAGAGAGGGGATGAGTGTGAGGGAGTGAGGGAGTGGGAGGGGGATTGAGAGAGAGAGCGAGAGGGGGAGGGGAGGAGAGGAGGGAAGGGGGAGAAGGGGGATGTGAAGAGGGGGAGGGGGATGGAGGATGAGGATGAGGGTGTGTGTGTGTGTGTGCACGCGCGCGTGCGCACGCACATGTGTGTGTGTGTGTGTGTGTGTGTGTGTGTGAGAGAGAGAGAGAGAGAGGTGGGTAAAGTAATAAGTAAAGTGATAATACCTAAGGTTTGTTTAGAAACATTATCAAATTCACAAATAGGAATAGAAATTAATGAAGTATCAACCTTAATTTTATACAACAAATCAATACTACACAGATTAAGACCATATCTATTATCAACTAAAGTACTTTGAATAAAAAATGGATATTGAGGATAATGGTGCTTCTGAATTGGTTTGCTAAACAATTTTTAAGATTTGTGAAAAATGCTCGGCCATGGTCATAGCCTCTCATAAGTTCCCCTTCCGTTCACTGAGCAATTAAAAATCTTGGATACATTACCCTTTTCTAAATTTTTTTGGAAGAACGTGGACTAACAATTGATTCAAATTCGGGACCTCAGACGTCTGAGGTATATCCCTTGGATTACTAAATGCAAGGGTCAAATAGAAGCTTTTGACAGTTGTTATTGAACATTTTTTTGAGTTTTCTGCACTAAATTGGTTTGTAGTGTCAAATTCTCTACCCCTGGCCATAATTTTTTAACATATTTCATCCAAAACAATTATTGTTAGGCTCCTTAGGCAAAACCTACAACATCAAAACTTAAATCTGGTTTAAAATATCCCTAAAAATTGAAGTGATGTTGTAAGACTTCGACTCTCACTTAACAGTACTTGCTAAAGAAAAGAAGTGCTTCATATTTTTAGGCGGAGATTCATATTGTTCCTGTCCCTTACTCTAGAGATTTAGTGGTACCACTTGGCACTTGGCGATAAAGATGGGACCATATTTTAATCACATGGCCGATGACACTTTACAGGTTTGGAATCTCAGCTAATACATCATGCAAGGAGTGGACATTACACACCTGCGTACATTCTCAACCAAACGCTCACTGTCCAATGTGTATTCCAACTCATATGCATGTCTGTACCTCTTATGCTCATATTTAGGTAGCATAATAAAAGAAAACCTATAGAGTATTTACATTAACAATAGCCTAAAAATGTCTTGTATGGATCGCAGCCAACTAGTGCATTTTCTTGATTGTCAGGCTTTACTAAATTTGTTGACGAGAAGCACTAATCTTTTACTTTTAAACATTCTTGTTGTCTAGTTTAGCTACTGCCTACTAGTGGACATGAGTGCTAAAGTAAGTTAAATTAATTTATTATGGGATTTCTCCTTGTTTGTAAAGTTACCCTGATAAATTTCCATGTGATGCTCCTTCTTGTTATGTGTCTAATTGGTAGCAGGGTTTTGTCCATACCCCCATAACCGCATACCCTACCATGGTTTTAAAAATAAAAAAACCAAAAAAATATTTTGCACTTGTGGTAGATGGAAATGTATCCTTTTCCTTTGTAGTTGTCTTGAGATTAAAAAAAATAACATTTTGCTTCATTTTTATAATTTATATGTTGTTCAGTTGTATGGTGAGATTCCAAGTTGCATAATTCAAAATTCAAGCATCAAAAAATTTATAGCATGTCACGCAGGCTTCAGATACGTTAAAAAAAAAAAATTAGCGTCTCATATATTAGCATAAAGCCAAAAATTGTCACAACCGTAATCTCCATAAACATGATTAGCGGAAAATTTTAATTACTTTTCATGCCACGTACTTGAAAGTTTTAAATAAATAATGAGGACTGTTTTTCTTAATGGAAATTACTGAATTTGAAAGTAAGATTCATTGTAATTGTTTTGATAGTGAACTTGATTTCTGTTATCG
This sequence comes from Chamaecyparis obtusa, assembly GCA_027943335.1. Classification (NCBI taxonomy): domain Eukaryota; kingdom Viridiplantae; phylum Streptophyta; class Pinopsida; order Cupressales; family Cupressaceae; genus Chamaecyparis; species Chamaecyparis obtusa. The sequence continues at coordinate 834,135 of BSBK01001483.1, read as the reverse complement.
GATAAACAAAATAGGCCATTTTTCATTTGGCATGTATGATATTCCTTTAAGGGTATGCGAAATTAGAGGCAAGGAATTGGGAATTGGGGGGAGATTGCATTGTATATACGGGAATATTGCATAAAGAGGGAAGGGGGGAGAAAAAAAAAAAACTTCATTTTCTTTCTGGAGAAATAGGGGAGGAATTTTTTTAAAAAAGGGAGTTGCATTAATTCAGAACTGGAAAAGAAGCGTAGGTGAAGATAAAAAGAACTCAAAGCTGAAGAAGGACTACATTTCCAAAAGTCCCATCCTCTGCAATAAAATACAACAGGTTCCATTTTAACTTCCTTAGCAAGAAAGTTTTGATTTGCCAGTGTCGTCCATGTGTTTGAGAAAAAAAAAAAAAAACATGCAATGGATTAGTTTGTTAGTACGCCCAAAATAGAAAACAAATCCTGCTGTGTATGGGGAGATTTTATTAAATTGATGCTTTGATATTGAATAGAAAATTGAATTCTCCTGTATAATAGATAAAGACATGGTTTTAGTGACAGAAAACTTCACCTTACTTTGACACTTGATTCTATGCACTAAGATTTTCATGGCAAAATACATACGCAAGCCAAAGCTTAATTAGCATTAGAGGTGTTAGTTTAAAATTAATATGTCATTTCTCTAGGCTTTGGTTAATGGCGACATATGTGTTTAAGCTTGCGTCTCCCCAAAACTAGCTTTATATCCCAAAGATTGTTGCTAAAACTGTAATGCCTATGTAATCTCTACATGGAAACACTCCAACCAGACATTCTTTATTTGTTAATTTCTGGATCGAAAGTCTCCAACCAAATTTGGATTTGTTTTCACATAGGCATTGTCGGCTCTGTCTACGTCTTCTTATACCCAATTGGATAATTTCTTGGATGTTTTTGACTTGTTTCCGAAAAATCAAAGTTTTAGAATTCTGGGAAAATAGAAGGACAAGACTGGAAGCACGTTCCAGTAAATTCAAAAGAATAGACACCCATCAGAAAGAAGTCATTTCCTAGTTCTCAGTGGTTCCTAACATGTGATGTACCCTAAGTTATGTCATTAGGAAAACACATAATTATCCAATGTAAATATAAATAATTCTCATGGATTGTAAATTGGTCTAGTCAACCGTCATCAATATTGTCATGATTTAGTACAAATGGTGGAATTTATACTAATGAGCCCATATTATTTTTATTGTGTTATCTGCACCTCTCTGCGTCTCTTGTTTCTTTGTTTAGTTTGCACCTAACGATATGTGTTGGATCTTTTGGTAGATAATACTGTATCAGAGTCATATTAAAGGTTTTACCTGAACCAGATAAAGTGATGGTTGTCAGCCTTGGACAATCCAGGCTTAGAATGATTAAGATTGATAGTTTATATTGTATATGCATTAATTCAAGAGTTAGGATACACAAATCGAATAGTATTTGGAAGCTTAAAGAGTGAAGATAGGAATCATTTCCTAAGTTGATTTGCTTTTCATCAAATTTAATGGCCTACTCGGGATAATAATATGCGTTTCTGTATTAATAGAGAAAACTTTGTTTAGTAGATAGTAAAATTAATCTTCTATCTTGAATGTTTTTGGTGAGAGTTAATTAATAGAATTTCTTCAATTGCTATAAGAACTGTTGGATGATTTATAGTCTGAGGTGTGAGTGTGTTTAGCATTACAATTTATGCATTTGCTGAGCATACAATATTAAGCTTGCTGGAGCATGTGAATATATTGTTCCTTGATGTAAGTGTTTAATTTCACTTCAATATTTTTCTGACTTTATGAAAGAATATTTTTTTTTAGACTGATTGACTATTATGAGATTGAGAAGAACTAGGAGATATACTTTTCTCATTTAAATGAAGATGATTTGAGTGCTGAAAATGAGAATTTGTTTTGTAACAGCAAGATAACTTACAATTATGAACCGAGTGAAGTTCTGTTGAAAATTGGATAATGCATGTTCTTGCTATTTTTCTTTATGTTTGATGGAATAAGATATTCTGGGAAAGGGTGCCGAATGTGGAATAACAGAGAAGGGTAAAAGTAGATTATTTTTACCTGCCAGATGATTCTAGTATTTTAAAATGCTTAGGCCTAAGCTTGTAAACACATAAAAGAACTTGTGTTGGTTAATGTACTATCTCTCTGCCATATCTGTGTTTGATTTACTTATGTGAGACAAAGTAGGCAATCATAGCTTGCACCAGATTCCTTTCCGATCCACTTGTGTCATTTTCATAAGTCACTTGTGTAGGGTCGGTGAGCTCTTCATTTCAAGATGAGCCCCGGGGGAGCTAACCACTCCATGGTTGGGTGGATAAAATGCCTGAATCACATTTCTGTCTCAAACTATGCAGACGAATGACAGGCTGTTTGATGGCATAGGAGACATGATCATGCAGACGGACGACTGGCTGTCCGATGGCATGTATTGGATATCTTTTTTTTTTTTTTCAACCTTCGGGTCTTTTGATTATTGAAAATAATCTATTTTGTAAACAATTTATCGTCGATAGTATGGTTGACATATCTCTTGTAATTAATTTTATCTATGATGTGTACTTCGACAGTTGGTCAAATTTTCATTTATCTCGATAAGAAAGGTCGATGTTATATGAATTATGATGTAATTTCTAAATTTGTGAAATTATGCAGTAGAAATTATGTATGTTGAAAAGTCTTTGTTAATTTTTAGACTTGATCTTATTTCGACTATGTGAATTTCTCGTGGTTATATCTTTAATGTCTCTAGTCAATTTTCTGGACCTTACATGTGGTATCAGAGCTGTGTTTAAATACTCGGACCTTGGTCCTCTATCACTAAGCTGTGTATTTATGCTTGGTGCAGGAATTATTTTGACACCATGCAAACATGGAATAGTAATAGGGGAGGATCCAGCAGTGAGAGACAAGATCCTAGAATGGATGAGATTCTTAACCTCTTGACTGAACAGAGAAATCTCTTGTAGCAACAGAACATCCGTATGGATCAATTAGAACAGGATGCAAGAGTTAGGTAGGAAGAAGAGGGAAGAAGGAAGAGGGAAGAAGATCAGAGAATTGAAGCTAGATAGAAACAGGATGAGGATCAGAAGAATCATAATGTAGATCCAAGGCATAATAGGGAAAGAATAGCAGAGGAGTTGAGTAAGGACCTCAAGAAGGTCACAACTCCTACATTTGATGGTAAGACCATTGGTGATGCTGCGAAAGCATGGATAGTTTCCATGGAGAAATACTTCCATGTTCGTAACCTTTCACCTGAATCTCGAGCAATGTGGGGTGCTTTCCTATTAGTTGGTGAGGCTGGTACATGGTGGGATGATGAGATGGCTGAAAAGAGAATGTAGCCTGGTGAGATCTCATGGGATGAGTTCCTGGTTTTATTCCGTAAGAGGTGGTTACCTCAACTCTTTTATGATAGGAAGGTGCCAGAGTTTTAAAATTTGATACAGGGAGTTTTGAGTGTCACAGAATATCATGAGAGATTTTACCACCTAGTAAAATATGTGCCTTAGTACCAGCAGGATGAGCGGTTTAGAAACTGCAAGTTCATTCTTGGACTACGTCCAGAGATAGGATCAGAGGTAGATATGCATGAGCCAGATACTATGGATTCTACTTTTAGGTTGGCTTTGAGGCAAAAGCAAAAGGTTAAGCAGACACTTTCAATCTGAGTAAATCAGAAAAATAATACACCACAAGGATTCAAGAGGAAGTTTCAAGATAGTAAGCCAAAGGACACTGATCGAAAATAGGTGCAGAACATGAGAGGTAAAGGCAAAGGCAATGCTGGAAAGAATAACTACAATGGAAATCAAAACAAGGGTAACAACAGGAACAGTAATAAGAAAGGTAAATCTGATGGTAGACAGGGACCTAGACATGGTTGCTATACTTGTGGAGGTGACCATTATGCTAGTGTATGTCCTTAGAGATCAGGTCATAGAGATGGGAAAGGACCTTAGACACAGCATCAGATACATGCTGCAGTGAACAATAGGCAAGCTGATTTCCAAAGAACACCAATCCAAATGGCCGGTAAGCTTTTGGGTCATGATATTACTATTTTAATTGATACTGGAGCCACAGAATGTTTCATAGATCCCAGAGTTGCCTCTAGATTACTAGTTAGAGTAGGATATATGAGTGAGCCATGGATGGTAGAATATGGGAACAAGGTAGAGCATAAGGTTGAGCAATGTTTGTCTTGTAGCAAGATTGAACTTCCAAACTTTCAAACGCAAGTAAACTTGTATCTTGCACCTTTAGGTTCTTATGATGTCATTTTTGGCATCAACTCGTTAACAGAACACAAGGCCATAGTGAATTGTAGGGATAAAATAGTGGAATGCCTTGATGATGCAGGTAATACTGTAACACTTTATGGTGTAAAAAGGCCTCTTGAACTTAGATAGGTTTCTGCCATGCAATTGAAAAAGGAAAAACGAAAGGGGTGTATGCTGTATATGGCTTATGTCAAAAATTTGGACACACCCCCTAGCCTAGAAGATTTTCCTATTTTGCAGGAATTTAGGGATGTATTTCGTGAAGAATTACCTAAGTTACCTCCAAAGAGGGAGTTTGATGTCTCTATAGATATTATGCCTGGAGCAGAACCTCAATCCAAGGCACCGTATCGTATGACTACTACAGAAATGAATGAGCTGAAGATACAGTTGCAAGAACTCTTGGATAAAGGGTTTATTCGCCCCAGTGTTTCACAATGGGGAGCTCCAGTAATCTTCGTAAAGAAGAAGGATGGTACCTTACAAATGTGCATAGATTACAGAATGCTGAATAAGGTCACCATTAAAAATAGATATCCTCTTCCTCAGATAGATGAACTTTTTGATCAAATGAGGGGAGCAACTGTGTTCTCCAAAATTGATTTGAGATCTGGATACCATCAACTCCGGATCAAGGAGGAGGATATAGCCAAAATAGCTTTCAGGACAAGGTATGGACACTATGAATTTGTTTTCTTACCTTTTGGTTTGACAAATGCACCTGCAGCTTTTATGAATCTTATGAACAGTGTGTTCAGGGATTGTCTTGACAAGTTTGTTGAGATATTTATTGATGACATTCTGATTTATTCTAAGACTATGGAGGAGCATGAAGAACATTTGCAAATAGTTTTGTAGTGTCTGAGAGATAGGAAGTTGTATGCTAAACTATCAAAGTGCTCTTTCTACAAGAAGGAGATTCATTATTTGGGCCATATCATTTCTGCAGATGGAATTGTAGTAGATCCAGCAAAGATCAAGGCTATTCTTGAATGGCCAACTCCTCAAAGTGTGAGTGAGGTGAGAAGTTTTATGGGGCTTGCAGGTTATTACAAGAAATTTGTGGAGGGATTCTCCAAGATTGCAGTACCTATCACATATCTTCAGAGAAAAGGGAAAAGATATGAGTGGATGGATGAATGTGAGAGAGCATTTCAGTTATTGAAATAGAAGCTCACATCCGCTCCTATCTTGGTTATACCAGATCCTAATGGTCACTTTATAGTTATCACCAATGCTTCAAGAGAAGGTCTTGGTGGTGTTCTTATTCAGGATGGCAAGGTAGTGGCTTATGAGTCACGAAAACTGAAACAGTATGAGGTTAATTATGCACCTCATGACTTGGAACTAGCAGCAATTGTTCATGCTCTAGTGATGTGGAGACATTACCTTTTAGGTAGACCTTTTGAGTTAAAGATAGATCACATGGGACTTAGATACATTTTTACTCAACCTAATCTCAATGCCAGACATAGACGATGGTTGGAGTTCCTAAGTGAGTACGATTTTGATATCGAGTATATCAAGGGAAAAGAGAATAGAGTAGTAGATGCTCTTAGTAGGAGAAGACATATTTCTGCTATATCTACTTCTAGAACATGGTTAAGAGAACATGTGTTAGAGAATCTTGCAGGGGATGACCATTATGAGATGGTTAAGACAGCCCTACTTGTAGATCCATCAGATCACTGTTTTGACGGATACACCTTTGAGGGTGATGGTATCATGAGATACCAAGGCAGGATGTACATTCTTGACCGAGCAGGGTTGAGGAAAGTGGTTATGGAGGAAATGCATAGTACTCCTTTTTTAGGACATCCTGGGGTAAACAAGATGATTGCCGATGTGAGGCCATTGTATTTTTGGCCAGGGCTTAAGCGAGATGTGATAGCTTTTGTAGCCTAGTGTTTGGAATGTTAGCGAGTTAAGGCTGAACATATCCATCCAGCAGGACTTTTGTACCCACATGATATACCAGAGTATAAATGGCAAGTCATCAGTATGGATTTTATCCAGGGTTTACCCATGACACGATGCAAGAATGATGTAATCTTGGTTGTAGTTGACAAACTAACCAAGGTAGCTCATTTTATTCTAGGGAGCTTGAAAGATGGATCATTGGCTTTGGCCAAAAAGTTTGTCCAGGAAATTTTCAGGTTGCACGGGGTACCTGAGACGATCATATCTGACAGGGATACTAGAATGACATCAAGGTTTTGGACAACCTTGAATGCATCTTTGGGAACTAGACTGAATTTTAGTACCACTTATCATCCTCAGACAGACGGACAGACTGAGAGAGTAAATCAAGTGATTGAATATTTGCTCCGGATGTACTGTATGGACCAGTAGTATAAGTGGGAAGAGTATCTTCCATTGGTAGAGTTTGCCTAAAACAACTCTTACCATGCTTCTTTGGGAATGGCACCATTTGAGGCACTTTATGGATGAAAGTGTCATACTCCTATCAGTTGGGATATAGTAGAGGACATGATAGTTATTGGTCCTGATATGTTGAGAGAAATGGAAGAACAGATGACTCTAATTTGTGCTCAGCTTAAGGAAGCAGCTGATAGACAGAAGAGTTATGCTAATAAGAACCCCACTTTTAGGCAATTTCAGGAAGGGGATAAGGTGTTTCTGCGTGTGAGACCACATAAAAGCTCAATCTCTTTTGGAAAGGCTTCAAAGCTTGCACCGAGATATGTTGGACCTTTTGAAATTTTGGAAGTCATCAACCCTGTTGCCTACAGACTTGCTCTACCACCTGCTCTTGCCAAAATCCATGATGTTTTTCATGTTTCTTTGTTGAAACCTTATCACCCAGATGCATATCACATTCTTGATTAGCGTGCATTATAGGTTCAAGATCTAGGGGTGGTGTTGGTACAGCCTACCTGCCATGTTGATCAACATACCATCAAGGTGCGTGACAGGGAAATTTTGCAGTATAAGGTCCAATGGGACCAATTCTCTGTTGACAGTGCTACCTGGGAAGATGCGGAAGACATGCATAGGTCTTTTTCATAGTTGTTTGCTTAGTTTTACTTTTGATATGAGCTTTAAGCTTTGAACTAATGTTTTGTTTTTCATATGACATCGGGTCCATGATGTAACCCGATTTGAAACTCTCTGAGTGCTTTGATACTCTTAGTCATAGAACTATCAATGTGATTTGATGTTTTAGATAAGACTATCTGAGTGATGGTTTTACTTATAGTTTTCAGACTTATGATTTGCTTGGTCAACAGTTTGACGACCTAAGTAGTACTAAATGCATGATGTGGACATACTTTCGATATATTTATCTTTTAGAATATGATGAAATGTTTAAATGAAATGAAAGTATGAAGCAGAATGTGGAATTTTTAATTTCATTATGCATCATTGTGTATGATAAAATGGAATGAAATGATGTAAATGTTGTGCAATTTCAATTTGATTATGGGTTTAATGGAACTAACCTACTGATGATCTTTTGAGTTTGAGCATGCATGACAGGTGATGAAGGCGGAAATGAGGTTGAGGTAGAGTGTATTTATCTTGATGACAGGGGTGAGATCAGAATAATGGGTGCAAGCACACACCACTTAGATTTTCTTAAAAGCTTATAAGTTTATAGATGTGTTTTCATAAGTGAATGTATAACTAGTATAGATTTTTTTTCCTGTCTTGTGTGAGTGAATATTTCTGAATATGTTTGAATGTTCACATCATTTTTAAGCATCAGAGATGATGCATTCTCTAAGAGGGGAAGGATGTCACAATCGTAATCTCCATAACCATGATTAGTGGAAAATTTTAATTACTTTTCATGCCACGTACTTGAAAGTTTTAAATAAATAATGAGGACTATTTTTCTTAGCGGAAATTACTGAATTTGAAAGTAAGATTCATTGTAATTGTTTTGATAGTGGACTTGATTTCTGTTATTGGATAAATAGAATAGGCCATTTTTCATTTGGCATGTATGATATTCCTTTAAGGTTATGCGAAATTAGAGGCAAGGAATTGGGAATTGGGGGGAGATTGCATTGTATATATGGGAATATTGCATAAAGAGGGAAGGGGGGAGAAAAAAAAAAAAACTTCATTTTCTTTCTGGAGAAATAGGGGAGGAATTTTTTAAAAAAAGGGAGTTGCATTAATTTAGAACTGGAAAAGAAGCGTAGGTGAAGAAAAAAAGAACTCAAAGCTGAAGAAGGATTGTGTTTGCAAAAGTCCCATCCTCTACAATAAAATACAACAGGTTCCATTTTAACTTCCTTAGCAAGAAAGTTTTGATTTGCCAGTGTCGTCCATGTGTTTGAGAAAAAAAAAAAAAATATGCAATGGATTAGTTTGTTAGTACGCCCAAAATAGAAAACAAATCCTGCGGTGTATGGGGAGATTTTATTAAATTGATGCTTTGATATTGAATAGAAAATTGAATTCTCCTGTATAATAGATAAAGACATGGTTTTAGTGACAGAAAACTTCACCTTACTTTGACACTTGATTCTATGCACTAAGATTTTCACGGCAAAATACATACGCAAGCCAAAGCTTAATTAGCATTAGAGGTGTTAGTTTAAAATTAATATGTCATTTCTCTAGGCTTTGGTTAATGGCGACATATGTGTTTAAGCTTGCGTCTCCCCAAAACTAGCTTTATATCCCAAAGATTGTTGCTAAAACTGTAATGCCTATGTAATCTCTGCATGGAAACACTCCAACCAGACATTCTTTATTTGTTAATTTCTGGATCGAAAGTCTCCAACCAAATTTGGCTTTGTTTTCACATAGGCATTGTCGGCTCTGTCTATGTCTGCTTATACCCAATTGGATAATTTCTTGGATGTTTTTGACTTGTTTCCGAAAAATCAAAGTTTTAGAATTCTGGGAAAATAGAAGAATAAGACTGGAAGCATGTTCTAGTAAATTCAAAAGAAAAGACACCCATCAGAAAGAAGTCATTTCCTAGTTCTCAGTGGTTCCTAACATGTGATGTACCCTGAGTTATGTCGTTAGGAAAACACATAATTATCCAATGTAAATATAAATAATTCTCATGGATTGTAAATTGGTCTAGTCAACCGTCATCAATATTGTCATGATTTAGTACAAATGGTGGAATTTATACTAATGAGCCCATATTATTTTTATTGTGTTATCTGCACCTCTCTGCGTCTCTTGTTTCTTTGTTTAGTTTGCACCTAACGATATGTGTTGGATCTTTTGGTAGATAATCCTATATTAGAGTCATATTAAAGGTTTTACCTAAACTAGATAAAGTGATGGTTGTCAGCCTTGGACAATCTAGGCTTAGAATGATTAAGATTGATAGTTTATATTGTATATGCATTAATTCAAGAGTTGGGATACACAAATCGAATAGTATTTGGAAGCTTAAAGAGTGACGATAGGAATTGTTTCCTAAGTTGATTTTCTTTTGATCAAATTTAATGGCTTGCTCAGGATAATAATATGCATTTCTGTATTAATAGAGAAAACTTTGTTTAGTAGATAGTAAAATTAATCTTCTATCTTGAATGTTTTTGGTGAGAGTTAATTAATAGAATTTCTTCACTTGCTATAAGAACTGTTGGATGATTTATAGTCTGAGGTGTGAGTGTGTTTAGCATTACAATTTATGCGTTTGCTAAGCGTATAGTATTAAGCTTGCTGGAGCATGTGAATATATTGTTCCTTGATGTAAGTGTTTAATTTTACTTCAGTATTTTTTTGACTTTATGAACGAATATTTTTTTTAGACTGATTGATTATTCTGAGATTGAGAAGAACTAGGAGATATACTTTTCTCATTTAAATGAAGATGATTTGAGTGCTGAAAATGAGAATTTGTTTTGTAACAGCAAGATAACTTACGATTATGAACCGAGTGAAGTTCTGTTGAAAATTGGATAATGCATGTTCTTGCTATTTTTCTTTATGTTTGATGGAATAAGATATTCTAGGAAAGGGTACCGAATATGGAATAACAGAGAAGGGTAAAAGTAGATTATTTATACCTGCCAGATGATTCTGGTATTTTAAAATGCTTAGGCCTAAGCTTGTAAACACATAAAAGAACTTGTGTTGGTTAATGTACTATCTCTCTGCCATATCTGTGTTTGATTTACTTTATGTGAGACAAAGTAGGCAATCATAGCTTGCACCAGATTCCTTTCTGATCCAATTGTGTCATTTTCATAAGTCACTTGTGTAGGGTTGGCGAGCTCTTCATTTCAGGATGGGCCCCGGGGGAGCTAACCACTCCATGGTTGGGCGGATAAAATGCCTGAATCACATTTCTATCTCAAACTATGCAGATGAATGACATGTTGTTCGATGGCATAGGAGACATGATCATGCAGATGGACGACTGGCTGTCCGATGGCATGTATTGGATATCTTTTTTTTTTTTTTGACCTTCGGGTCTTGTGATTATTGAAAATAATCTATTTTGTAAACAATTTATGGTCGATAGTATGGTTGACATATCTCTTGTAATTAATTTTATCTATGATGTGTACTTCGACAGTTGGTCAAATTTTCATTTATCTCAACAAGAAAGGTCGATGTTATATGAATTATGATGTAATTTCTGAATTTGTGAAATTATGCAATAGAAATTATGTATGTTGAAAAGTCTTTGTTAATTTTTAGACTTGATCTTATTTCGACTATGCGAATTTCTCATGGTTATAGCTTTAATGTCTCTAGTCAGTTTTCCGAACCTTACATGTGGTATCAGAGCTGTGTTTAAATAATCAGACCTTGGTCCTCTATTGCTAAGCTGTGTATTTATGCTTGGTGCAGGAATTGTTTTGACACCATGCAAACACGGAACAGTAATAGGGGAGGATCCAGCAGTGAGAGACAGGATCCTAGAATGGATGAGATTCTCAACCTCTTGACTGAATAGAGAAATCTCTTGCAGCAACAGAACATCCGTATGGATCAATTAGAACAGGATGCAAGAGTTAGGCAGGAAGAAGAGGGAAGAAGGAAGAGGGAAGAAGATCAGAGAATTGAAGCTAGACAGAAACAAGATGAGGATCAGCAGAATCATAATGTAGATCCAAGGCATAATAGGGAAAGAATAATAGAGGAGTTGAGTAAGGACCTCAAGAAGGTCACACCTCCTACATTCGATGGTAAGATCATTGGTCATGCTGCGGAAGCATGGATAGTTTCCATGGAGAAATACTTCCATGTCCCTAACCTTTCACCTGTGTCTCGAGCAATGTGGGGTGCTTTCTAGTTAGTTGGTGAGGTTGGTACATGGTGGGATAATGAGATGGCTGAAAAGAGAATACAGCCTGGTGAGATCTCATGGGATGAGTTCCTGGTTTTGTTCTGTAAGAGGTGGTTACCTCAACTCTTTTATGATAGGAAGGTGGTAGAGTTTCAGAATTTGATACAAGGAGTTTTGAGTGTCATAGAATATCATGAGAGATTTTACCACCTAGTAAAATATGTGCCTTAGTAACAGCAGGATGAGTGGTTTAGAACCCGCAAGTTCATTCTTGGACTACGTCTGGAGATAGGATCAGAGGTAGATATGCATGAGCCAGATACTATAGATTTTGCTTTTAGGTTGGCTTTGAGGCAAGAGCAGAAGCTTAAGCAGGCACCTTCAGTCTGAGTAAATCAAAAAAATAATGCACCACAGGGATTCAAGAGGAAGTTTCAAGATAGTAAGCCAAAGGACACTGATCGGAAATAGGTGCAGAACATGAGAGGTAAAGGCAAAGGCAATGCTGGAAAGAATAACTACGATGGAAATCAAAACAAGGGTAAGAATAGGAATGTTAATAAGAAAGGTAAATCTGATGGTAGACAGGGACGTAGAGATGGTTGCTATACTTGTGGAGGTGACCATTATGCTAGTGTATGTCCTTAGAGATCAGCCCATAGAGATGGGAAAGGACCTTAGACACAACATCAGATACATGCTGCAGTGAACAATAGGCAAGCTGATTTCCAAAGAACACCAATCCAAATGGCCGGTAAGCTTTTGGGTCATGATATTACTATTTTAATTGATACTGGAGCCACAGAATGTTTCATAGATCCCAGAGTTGCCTCTAGATTACTAGTTAGAGTAGGATATATGAGTGAGCCATGGATGGTAGAATATGGGAACAAGGCAGAGCATAAGGTTGAGCAATGTTTGTCTTGTAGCGAGATTGAACTTCCAAACTTCAAACGCAAGTAAACTTGTATCTTGCACCTTTAGGTTCTTATGATGTCATTTTGGGCATCAACTAGTTAACAGAACACAAGGCCATAGTGAATTGTAGGGATAAAATAGTGGAATGCCTTGATGATGCAGGTAATACTGTAACACTTTATGGTGTAAAAAGGCCTCTTGAACTTAGACAGGTTTCTGCCATGCAATTGAAAAAGGCAAAACAAAAGGGGTGTATGCTATATATGGCTTATGTCAAAGATTTGGACACACCCCCTAGCCTAGAAGATTTTCCTATTTTGTAGGAATTCAGGGATGTATTTCGTGAAGAATTACTTGAGTTACCTCCAAAGAGGGAGTTTGATTTCTCTATAGATATTATGCCTAGAGCAGAACCTCAATCCAAGGCACCGTATCGTATGACTACTACTGAAATGAATGAGCTAAAGATATAGTTGCAAGATCTCTTGGATAAAGGGTTTATTCGCCCTAATTTTTCACCATGGGGAGCTCTAGTAATCTTTGTAAAGAAGAAGGATGGTACCTTATGACTTTGCATAGATTATAGAATGCTGAATAAGGTCACCATTAAAAATAGATATCCTCTTCCTCAGATAGATGAACTTTTTGATCAAATGAGGGGAGCAACTGTGTTCTCCAAAATTGATTTGAGATCTGGATACCATCAACTCCAGATCAAGGAGGAGGATATATCAATAACAACTTTCAGGACAAGGTATGGACACTATGAATTTGTTGTCTTACCTTTTGGTTTGACAAATGCAGCTGCAGCTTTTATGAATCTTATGAACAGTGTGTTGAGATATTGTCTTGACAAGTTTGTTGAGATATTTATTGATGACATTCTGATTTATTCTAAGACTATGGAGGAGCATGAAGAACATTTGTGGATAGTTTTGCAGTGCCTGAGAGATAGGAAGTTGTATGCTAAACTATCAAAGTGCTCTTTCTACAAGAAGGAGATTCATTATTTGGGCCATATCATTTTTGCAAATGGAATTGCAGTAGATCCAGCAAAGATCAAGGCTATTCTTGAATGGCCCACTCCTCAAAGTGTGAGTGAGGTGAGAAGTTTTATGGGGCTTGCAGGTTATTACAAGAAATTTGTGGAGGGATTCTCCAAGATTGCAGCACCTATCACATCTCTTCACAGAAAAGGGAAAAGATATGAGTGGACGGATGAATGTGAGAGAGAATTTCAGTTATTGAAATAGAAGCTCACATCCACTCCTATCTTGGTTATACCAGATCCTAATGGTCACTTTATAGTTATCACCGATGCTTCAAGAGAAGGTCTTGGTGGTGTTCTTATGTAGGATGCCAAGGTAGTGGCTTATTAGTCATGGAAACTGAAACAGTATGAGGTTAATTATGCACCTCATGACTTGGAACTAGCAGCAATTGTTCATTCTCTAGTGATGTGGAGACATTACCTTTTAGGTAAACCTTTTGAGTTAAAGACAGATCACATGGGACTTAGATACATTTTTACTCAACCTAATCTCAATGCCAGATAGAGATGATGGTTGGAGTTCCTAAGTGAGTACAATTTTGATATCGAGTATAGCAAGGGAAAAGAGAATAGAGTAGTAGATGCTCTTAGTACGAGAAGACGTATTTCTGCTATATCTACTTCTAGAACATTGTTAAGAGAACATGTGTTAGAGAATCTTGCAGGGGATGACCATTATGAGATGGTTAAGACAGCCCTACTTGTAGATCCATCAAATCACCATTTTGACGGATAAACCTTTGAGGGTGATGGTATCATGAGATGCCAAGGTAGGATATACATTCCCGACCGAGCAGGGTTGAGGAAAGTGGTTATGGAGGAAATGCATAGTACTCCTTTTTCAAGACATCCTGGGGTAAACAAGATGATTGCTGATGTGAGGCCATTGTATTTTTGGCCAGGGCTTAAGCGAGATGTGATAGCTTTTGTAGCCCAATGTTTGGAATGTCAGTGAGTTAAGGCTGAAGATATCCATCCAGCAAGACTTTTGTACCCACATGATATACCAGAGTATAAATGGCAAGTCATCAGTATGGATTTTATCCAGGGTTAACCCATGACATGATGTAGGCATGATGTAATCTTGGTTGTAGTTGACAAACTAACCAAGGTAGCTCATTTTATTCTAGGGAGCTTGAAAGATGGATCATTGGCTTTGGCCAAAAAGTTTGTCTAGGAAATTTTTAGGTTGCATGGGGTACCTGAGACTATCATATCTGACAGGGATACTAGAATGACATCAAGGTTTTGGACAACCTTGAATGCATCTTTGGGAACTAGACTAAATTTCAGTACCACTTATCATCCTCAGACAGACAGACTGACTGAGAGAGTAAATCAAGTGATTGAAGATTTTCTCCGGATGTACTGTATGGACCAGCAGTATAAGTGGGAAGAGTATCTTCCATTGGTAGAGTTTTCCTAAAACAACTCTTACCATGCTTCTTTGGGAATGGCACCATTTGAGGCACTTTCTTGTTTATGGGCAGTGGCACTCTATGGCTGTTTACCCTTTTGCTTAACATCCCCTGCGTAGAAGGAAAGACTTTTCTTATACCATGCTTTTTTCTTTTTTTTTTTGGTTTTGAGTTTTAATCATAAAATATGTTTTGAAATTTATATAAATCAATTTACTACCTATGGAGCTTTCCATTTTTAGCAGCAAGAGGACATTTAAGTAGCCATTTTAATCTGTGCACTGCAACTCCAAAAATGAGTAGTCTCAAAATGTGTTTAGGTCGGACTGTGACGGTTGGTTGTCAAATAGGCATATTCGACGAAGACATGGGCAATGCTCTGTCACAGAGGGCACAACCGATGGATTCTTGGAAGCTAACACAGCAAGGCTGTAGGATTGCTTGCCTCAGTAATTGCTCCTCCACAGCCTTTGCTTTTGTTATCTCTCATCCACCCATCTGTAGACTATCTTCATTAGGCTGGCTACCTCTGAGTTAGGGTCTTTCACTTCCCCTTTTACATTTCTGTACTAATGTGCCTATGTTTTTTCAGGTTCTAGCTGGGATTTAGCAGAATACGCAAACATGAAGACCAGAGGTTCTTTAATTGTCTCAGACTCGCCAACTGGGCATCATTTTGGGCATTTGTGTCATTGAGCATCATTTCAGGGAAAAACCCATTGACCTGTGATCCGCAAATTTTTTTTTTGGTGCAGATTTTGTATTTTGGGCATCTTATTAATAGTTATGTACAGATTTTGTATTTTGGCTTTGTGTGTACAGATTGCATTTTTATATATTTATGTGATGTGCAGATTCAAGCATGTGATGCCATGGAGATGAGTGAGTATGTCTAAAATCTTCGTGTATTCAAAATTACATTAATAATGTTTGTGTCCCAATCTAATAATATTGAGTTATAATGAAGGTCAAGTATAAAGTTCCATTTAGTTGTTTATAAAGGCCTTTTAACGGGTTCTTGCTTTTCTTTGGTTTTATCTGTGTTTTCATTTCCTTTTTACGATGTCTTAATTATTCCAATTTTATATATATTAGTGTTTGACTTAAACTTTGGCATTCACTTATATTTTATTCAATTTTGGCATTCATTTATATTCTATTCAATTTGTATGTTTAAAATTGAATTTATTTTTATTTCCTTTTTTGTATGCATTCAAAATGACTGTGAGTATTCAAAATAAGTCTGGAATTAATTTATTTATTTGAACTTTGGAGTCCACTTTGTTTAGTGCATTCTACCTTGGTATCCACTTATTGTTTATGTGAAGTGTGTGAAAATTAGATTTTAGTCTTTTATATGTACTTATTTGATTTAACTTTGACATTCACTTGGATTTGAGGCACTTTGTGTGTGTGTGTGTGTGTGTGTGAGGGGGGGAGGGGGAGGAGGTGAGAGAGAGGGAGGGAGTGGGAGGGGGAGTGAGAGGGAGAGGAAGAGGGGGAGGGGCAATGAAAGTGACGGAGGGAGAGTGAGAGGGGGAGAGGGAGTAGGAGGGGGAGGAGGCGAGAGAGAGGGAGGGAGTGGGAGGGGGAGTGAGAGGGAGAGGAAGAGGGGGAGGGGGAGTGAAAGAGATGAAGGGAGAGTGAGAGGGGGAGTGGAAGTGAGGGGGAAGGGGAGTGAGAGGGAGGAGGGAGGGTGAGGGGGAGGGAGGAGAGAGGGGGAGTGAGAGGGAGGAGGCAAGGGGAGTGGGAAGGGGTGAGCGGAAGTGAGGAGGGAGGGGGAGTGAGATGGAGGAGGGAGGGAGGAGAGGGAGAGGGAGAGGGAGAGGCAAGGGAGAAGAAGTGAGGGAGAGGGGGAGTGGGAAGGGGTGGGGAAGTGAGAGGGAGGGAGTGGGAGGGGGAGTGAAAGAAGGAGAGGGAGAGGGGGAGGGGGAGTAGTGAGGAAGGGATTGGGAAGAGGAGTGAGAGGAGGAGGGGGAGGAAGGAGGTATGGAGAGGGAGGGGGAGAAGGGAAGAGGGAGGGGGAGGAAAGTGAGGTGGGAGAGAGGGAGGGGGAGGGAGAGTGAGAGGGGGTGTGAGGGGGAGTGAGAGGGGGATGCGGGGGAGGGAGAGGGAGAATGGAGGAGGGAGTGAAAGTGAGGGGGAGGGAGTAGGAGGGAGAGGGAGAGGGGGACAAGAAACGAGGGAAAGAGGGAGAAGGAGGGGGGGAAAGTGAGGGGGAGGGTGGGAGGTGGTGAGAGAGGGATGAAGAGAGGGGGCGAGGAAGAGGGAGGAGGGAGGGGGAGTGAGAGGAGAGGGAGAGGGAGAGGGAGAGGAGGGAGGGAGGGAGGGGGAGGGGGAGGGGGAGGGGGAGTGAGAGGGAGAGGAAGAGGGATGAGGGAGGGGGAGTGGGAGTGGGAGTGGAAGTGGGATGGGGAGAGGAAGAGGAAGAGGAGGGAGGGAGGGGGACTGAGAGTGGGAGAGGAAGAGGAAGAGGGAGGAGGGAGGGGGACTGAGATAAGGAGAGGGAGAGGCAGAGGAGGGAGGGAGGGAGGGGGTGAGAGGGGAGGGGAAGTGCTCTGGAGGGAGGGGGAGGGGGGGAGGGGGGAAGTAAGGGAGGGGGAGAGAGGGAGGAGGGATGGGGGGGGAGAGAGAGGGAGGGAGTGCAAGGGGGAGATGAAGGGGGAGAGGGAAAGACCGAGGAGGGAGGGGTAGGGAGTGGGAGTGGGAGTGGGGGGGGAGAGGGAGAGAGATGGTGGGGGAGGATGGAGAGGGAGGGATGAGGGAGAGGGATGAGGGATGTGGAGGAGGGATGGGGAGTGAGAGGGGGAGGGGGAGAGGGAAAGAGAAAGAGGGAGAGTGAGGGAGAGGGAAAGTGAGGGGAGCGAGGGGGGAGTGATAGGGAGGGAGGGAATGGGAGGGGGAGTTAGAGGGAGAGGGGAGGAGAGAGGGGGATGGGGAGTCAAAGGGATAGGGATAGGGATAGGGACAAGGAGGGAGGATGAGGGGTTGAGAGAGAGAGAGGGAGGGAGTGGGAGGGGGAGTGAGAGGGAGGGGGA
This sequence comes from Chamaecyparis obtusa, assembly GCA_027943335.1. Lineage (NCBI taxonomy): Eukaryota > Viridiplantae > Streptophyta > Pinopsida > Cupressales > Cupressaceae > Chamaecyparis > Chamaecyparis obtusa. The sequence continues at coordinate 816,162 of BSBK01001483.1, read as the reverse complement.
GGGACAAAGAGGGAGGAGGGAGTGGGAGTGAGAGGTAGAGGGAGTGGGAGGGGAGGGAGATTGAGAGGGAGAGAGTGGGAAGGGGTGGAGAAGTGAGAGGGAGAGGGGGGATGGGGAGGGGGAGTGAGAGAAGGAGAGGGAGAGGGGAAGGAGGGAGGGAGAGAGGGGGAGTGAGAGGGGGAGAGGAAGAGGAAGATGGAGGAGGGAGGTGGCATGAGAGAAGGAAAGGGAAAGGGAGAGGGAGAGGAGGGGAGGGGGGAGGGAGAGGGGAGGGGAAGAGCTCTGAAGGGAGGGGGAGGGAGGAGGATAGAGGGAGGGGGAGGAGGAGGGAGATTGGGAGAGGAATATGGAGAGAGGGAGTGAGGGAGGAAGAGGGGGAGAGGGAGTGAGAGGGGAAGGAGTGGGGAGGGGGAAGGAGGAGGGAAGTGAGGGAGGGGAGAGGGAGGGGGTCGGAGTGCAAGGGGGAGAGGGAGAGGGAGAGAGGGATCAACAAGAGGTAGGGGGGATAGGGGTAGGGAGTGGGAGGGGTAGTGAAGGGGAGGAGGGAGGAGGAAGTAGGGAGAGGGAGTGAGAGGTGGAGGGGGAGAGGGAAAGAGAAAGAGGGAGAGTGAAGGGGAGGGGAAGTGAGGGGAGGGAGAGAGGGGATGAGTGTGAGGGAGTGAGGGAGTGGGAGGGGGATTGAGAGAGAGAGCGAGAGGGGGAGGGGAGGAGAGGAGAGAGGGGGGAGAAGGGGGATGTGGACAAGAGGGGGAAGGGGGGAGGGGGAGGATGAGGATGAGGATGAGGGTGTGTGTGTGTGTGTGTGTGTGTGAGGGGTGGGTAAAGTAATAAGTAAAGTGATAATACCCAAGGTTTGTTTAGAAACATTATCAAATTCACAAATAGGAATAGAATAAATTTTAATTAATGAAGTATCCACCTTAATTTTATACAACAAATCAATACTACACATATTAAGACCATATCTATTATCAACTAAAGTTCTTTGAATAAAATTACCGTTGATAAGGAAAGAAACCATAAGGGAATCGTGGTGATCTTCAATCTCTTTATGAGGCAACTCATCTTTAGAAAACATAATTTGGGCTTTTTATTGGTCCAATTCATCCATTTTAATATGGAAGTTATATTAGGTTGTATAAGAGATGGGGTAGTCATGTTTCTCAAGGCTTGTTACAATACTTCATGATATGTAGGTGAAGTTTGAAGAAGCTCCCAAAGAGATATCTTGGCAGGAGTAGCATAGAGTTGTTCTAATAAATCACACTCCTTTCCAATATTTTGAGGAGGATGGGGTGTGTGAGGAAGAACTGGTTGAGAAGTAGCAAGAGATGGAGGAGCAACCAAACTTGTAGGTTGTCTATTTTTTCTTGTGTTATAAGTGTGATCAACTACATTATAATTAGGTTATTGAGCACCTTTCACAATTATAATTAGTTTATTTAAGAGGGAAGGGTATCTTGACAAAGATGAACAACAAAGTTAGGTTTTTTAATACCCAAAACAAAGTGAGGGAGAGTGGGAAGGAGTGAGATAGGGAGAGAGGGATGAATAGGGAGGGAGGGAGAGTGGGAGTGAGAGAGGAAGAGAGGGGCAAAGGAACCAAAATGCTTTGGTTGAATTGCATGCAAAATGTGGAATCAAAATGCACCTGAATTATTTGATAGAATGCCTCAAAATGATATCATCTCAAATGTGTAGAAAATGGTTATTTTGCAAGGAATTTATCAAAATATTTAAATAATGAATCGTTCTGAAACACATCCTAAAATTGCAATCTTTGTAGATAAAAAAACAAATGGGTTGATTCTAATGAACAGGAAATGTTTTTAAGTGGTACATTTTGTTACTTACATTATGAGCCAAGTAGAAAAGATTAAAACTAATAAATAAAGAATTATAATTATAAGAGAAATGATTGACTTCCCTTATAATCTTTTGTTTTTGTAATTCAGAACTTCTTATGAGACTTATTATGGATTCATTACATTCCTTCGCTAGAAATAAGAACCAATAAACTTATAATAGATTTTTAGCTTAAAGTGTTACAATGGTTCTTGAAAGATGGATTGCGTCCTTGGCCTCCTTGGCATCGCTAGCGCAGTGGTAGTTCATGACATGGTTTAACAGTCTCATGTGTCTTCTATAAGTCTAGTAATTGTATTGGGCATTAAGAGGTCAATCTTTTTACACAATGATTACTGCTATTTGTAACAAGTGGTATTAGAGATTGGTCACATGTTAGAACCCCACACTTGTGCTAGGAAGGACTTTTACAATGATGAGAAAGAATGATTGCATCCTTGGCCTCCTTGGTGTTTCTAGTGGAGCGATGGCTCGTGACATGGTTTAACAACCTCCTGTGACTTCTATAAGTCTAGTGGTTGTATCAGGCATTAATAGGTCAATCTTTTGGTGCAAGGACAACCACTACTTGTAACATAAAGTATATAAATTGTTCAATGAATTTAAGTATTTCTCAAAACACATAAGATAATATCAGATTTAATTAGTTTCTCTTGTTGTAAATCTAGATGAATTTGTTAAGTAAAAGCTATTGCAAATGGAGACTATTTTGCAACTACAAATGAAATTGTTAGTAAAAGATACTATAAATTGTTGTATTGAAGGTGGTCATTTTGACATACTAGCAAGTGAACACATGTTGTTTTCTATATAATTCCCAAATTTGCAAACAAGATCTAAGTTTTTATATACAATATGAGATTCAGCTCAACCATATGGAAGCTATTTGTTTTGTTCTTAAATCTCAAGTTAAATTGAAACTTTCTTGTTACATCTTATATTCTTAATAAATAAATAAATAAAGTAGCCTATGTTCCCCTCTACGACATGAACTTGGTACTCCTCAAGGAATGTCACAATGTCCTAAATTTTGGAATTCATCTCATTTTACTATTATTATGATTTCATTGTTGTTAGATACATTCAATTATTTCAAACACCAAACATTTATTCTTTTTTCATGTTTGGGCTTAGAAAAATGGCATGAATTGGAAAATGTAAGTGTTAGTAATATGTTTACTTTTGTTTTGTCTATTCTTTTTGTTGGAATTTAGGTATGGAGTTGTAGGTTATATATTGGCTATTTTGAATATTGTTTGGTGTAATATTGAAGTTAATATAAGTTAATGGGTGTAAATTGAAAAAAAATGTAATAAAATATATTATTAATATTATAGGTAAACATATAATATAAATATTTTTAAAATTTATTATTTTCTATTTAAATAATATATTTATTATCAATAATAATTTTAGACATTATTTTATGTATAAAAAATGTTTACAATCATTACATATATTTTTATGTCAATTATATGAATTCATAATTTGTATAAGTGTTTATGGAGGTAGAGAAGAAGGGGAAAGAGGAGGAGGAAAAGGGAGCGAAGAAGGAGGAGAAGGATCAGAATGTAAAGAAAGGGAAGGAAAAAGAGAAGGAAAAGAAGGAGAAGGGGGAGAAGAAAAAGATAGAGAGATGTGGAGATTGAAAAGGAGAGGTGGGGAGGAAGAGATATAGAGATGTAGAGAATTTAGAGTAAGATGGAGATGAAGAAAGAGATGATGAGATAGAGCCAATTTTGAACTATTGATTTCAAAAATCTAGGTTGTCAATTTCATATAGGAAATGACAGTTAGAGGGATAGGGAGATATAGGGAGAGATAAGTGGGGGGGGGGGGGTGAGTAATATGAATAATAGAAAGAGAGAAGAGAAATAGAGGTCAAAAGATAGCTAGAGATAAAAAATAGGGAGAAAGAGTGTAGAAAGATGGATCAGAATTGAATATCAAAGTGGGGGATAGTTATGAAGGGAGCTGAGACAAAGAGAAAGGGAGTGGGCGGGAGAGAAATAGGAAGAGGAGAGACGAGGGGGGAGATGAAGAGATAGAATGATAAAGATAGATAAACATAAAGACAGATAGATAAATGAAATGGGATACAAATAGAGAGAGGTGAAGAGGGGGATAAGATAAGATAGAGATAGGGAGGGAGAAATAACCTAATTGTATACATGTGTGACAAAGAAGGATGTAAAGGTAGGGATAGGGAGGTAGATACAGAGAGTGTGTGAGTTAGAGAGAGACATATGGATATAGAAATAGAGAGAGATAGAGATTCATAAATATAGGTCACAATATTATCATTTGTTATATATTTTACTATCAATGTAACCATTACACCCCTCAAAGGTACAAGTGCTACTTATATTTTTTTACACCTAGCATCACAACTATAAGAACACATGCATTTTAACTATCAAAATTAACATCTTGGTGTGTTGGATCAATCTCATGCAGTTTGGGATCAACTCTATAGTATAAGGGTTTTAAATTCAATGTTTCTTTTCAAAGAGTTGTTACAAGTGATTTTGCACATATTTGTCCAACTTATTGCTATTTTGACATTTAAAGTGTCACAACTCAATTTACTAGACTACTATTATTCAGGACTTCTTAGCAACTCTTACACTTTTTTTTACTTGGTCGAATATATCTCAACCAATGTCAATATGTTTTAATTTATGTTAGACATGAAAGTCGATATTTTTCTAGATGCTTTTGACCTATGGATGATTCTATGTCGATATTGATATCATGTTAGGATAATTCTTAATTTTGTATTGATACAATGTGGAACAATGAAGGTTTATCGTGTCTTTTAAATGAAAATGTGAAGAATATGATTAATTTAAATTCAAGATTATTTTTTAAACTAACCTATTGATGGAAAATCTAGTGGCTTGAGTTGGTTTAAAGGATGAAGAAGGGAGTGTGGTTTAGGTTCTAAGGATGTTGGAAACTGTAATTGAAACAATTGTTGTATTGTCATTGATGTCAAACCTTAATTGGTAAGATTGTTTCTATTTAGGAAAGTACTATATCTATTTGAGTGTTGCTAAGGGGCTAAGCAAGGTTGGTAACAATAGCACCTAAGGAAAGGATGAGTTATCTTGATACTACAAAGTGTACTCAACTATGTTACACAATGATGAGATAATGTATTATTTATCTTAGTAAGACTAAAGACTAAACTGGTAAGCTTAACCGAGCAAAGAATGGAAAAATCATGTTTAAGCCAAGTGATGTTAGTGTCGACCGAGTTAACATATGTCGAGCATCAGTAAATTGCTGAGGAAGATAGTGTAAGCTAAGGAAACTATTTTAGTAATGACCGAGCTTTCTACATGAAGACCGAGTGGACAATCACAGTATCGACCGAGCATCAACAATTTTATATTTGAAGAGAATTTAATTTTGGAGCCGACATTGTTGAATTCTTGGATTATGTAAAATGTGTTGACTTTATTTATTGATTGTTTGGAAGCATTAAATGCAATGTAAAACATTTTATTGTAAATCTTTAAGAGATTTGAGATGATTCTAGAAAAGGAGCCGAAGAGCATGAAGTGGGTAGATTCAATGAATCTAACCTAACCCTAAGATCTACGATTGAGATTGAGTGGCAAAAGATGAGTTAACCTAATTGAGGAAAATATAAGGGAACCTAAGCATTTTGATATGCATGCACATGGAGAACAGAGAATGTTGAAAGAGGAAAGTTTTATTGACTGAATAAGCAGAAAACGCTGAAGGAGAATTATGGTGATTGCTTGAAGAAAAGTTCCAAGCATATCAAAGATGGAAATGACAAAGTTTCAAAGTCAGTAAACCAGCATTAGCGTACGGAATCAGATCTGATATTTGCAAAGTGAGTTGTATATTTTTTTAGATAATACTACTGCTACTTTCTAACCATTGTAATAGTCAAAATCCTTTTAACAGAGGTTGACCTAACAATCATATGTTAAATCCTTTGAACAAGGTTGCATTCTAATGGAGTGTATGTAAGTCCTATGACTAGGCTCACTTTTAATAGGGTGATTGAAATCCTTTAACTGGGTCACACCTTACAGCGTGTATTGTAACCGTTGACAGGGTTGGCTTTTTACCGAGCTCACTTCAAAAGAGTGAAAATAATAGTAGCATGTTACAAAGTGGTTTTTCCCAGATTGGGTTTCCACTATAAATCCTAGTGTTAATACTTGTGTGAATGTTTTGGTTTGAACATTACTATATTTTGCAAGTTAAGTTACAGCTGGGTAGTGGACTGCATTGTTAGATGTTTCTATTATTGAATCAGTGATGACCAAGTTTGTTTTGGTTTTGGATCTGATTTAAGGATAAGTTTTTGAGATTTTTTTATACATTAGGACCTAAGAATAACTAATTCACCCCCCCTCTCTGTTATTCTAAATCATATTAACAATTGGTATCAGAGCTTTGTTGTTTATTATTAGTGTTGATAGAAATCAACTTTAAAGGGGCTTGAAGCAAATGATCAGGATGTATAAGAAGGAGGTACCGAAGCTGAACAAGGAAAACTTCCCCGCATGGCAAAGCTTGATGAAGTTGCATATGGCCGGTATTGGTGACTTTGCAAAGTACTACATTGAGAATAGTTATGTCTCACCTGCCGCACCTTTGACTACCAAAGAAATGAGAGCTAAGCAAGAACATAATCAGGCAATGCTGGAGATTGCATCTGCTCTAAGCTATCCAGAATTTGAGGACATTAAGGACTGCACAACTGCTAAGGATATGTGGGACACTCTTGCAAGGATCTATGGTGGTGACTTGAATGTGCTGAAAGCAAAGGAAAAGAGTCTTAGAGGTAAGTTTGATGAAATGAGAATGCAAGAAGGTGAAAACATTGCACAATATTGTGGTAGAATAAAAGAAGTTGTGAATTCTATTAGAGGAGAAAATGGGACTATTGATGATGAAACTATAATTGGAAAAGTACTAAGAACCCTGCATCCTATATATGCTATTAAGATCTCAGCTATTCAGGAATCTAGATGTAACTCTGCAAATGTACTTACTTTGGAAAGTTTGGTTGGTAAGCTGACTACTTTTGAACTCTCTAACTATGATAATTTCACTATTGGAAGCATTGGAAATGTTGAATCTGGTTTCAAGTCACAGCTAGTTTTGAACAAGCCAAAGAAAGGAAAAGAAAGATGCATCAGTGAAAGTGAAAGTGAAAGTGAAAGTGATAGTGAAAGTGACAGTGACACTTCTGATGAAGACCTAGAAGATCTAGAAGCTCTTATGGCTAGAACAATGAGAAGGGGAAAAGGAAAGTATAAAGGTAAACTCCCTATTATATGTTTTGCATGTAGTACAGTTGGTCATATAGCTGCTAGATGTCCTGACAAGAAGGATAAAGATGATGAAAGGAAAAGAAAACACAAACACATAAAAGATGATAGAAGCTACCAATGGAAAAAAGACTACAAAGGAAAAGGTAAGAAATCTTGTTACATTGCTAAAAAAGAGACTGACACTGATAGTGATGATTTTGAAATTGAGGTAGTCTATGTTGCAATGAAAGATGAATCTGATGAGGATGAGAAAACTGCATTGATATCCTATGTGAACAAGAATGATAAATGGATTATTGATAGTGGCTATTCACATCACATGACTGGTGACAAAAATAAGTTTGAGACCTTACATCATTACAAAGGTAAAAGTGTAAAATTTGGTAATGATGCACCATGTCCTGTTAGAGGAAAAGATTTGATTAAACTGACTGATAAGATATCTTGTGAAAATGCATATTGGGTTGAAGGTCTTAATTACAATTTGTTAAGTGTTGCTTAGCTTAACAAAACTGGTTACCGAGTGGAATTTTATCACAAGCAAGCTAAAATATTTAATGCTATTGGAGAACTGATTGGAAGTGGAGATCATACCAGAGGTAATTTGCTCTATCTTGACCTATTTGAAGAAACATGTTTAATTTCACAACTTGATGATATTTGGTTATGGCATAAAAGGTCGTATCATGTTAACTTTGATAATCTGGTAGAGATAAGCAAGAAGAAAAAGGTAAGAGGTCTACCTAGATTGAAGAAACTTGAGAATGTGATGTGCAAGGAATGCCAATTAGGAAAAATGACAAAGTCAAGTTTCAAGAGAAAATCCTTTACTTCTAGAAACATTTTAGATTTGGTTCATACTGACCTTTGTGGACCTATGGCTATACAAAGTTACTGTGGTGTTAGATACTTTATCTTATTTGTTGATGATCATACTAGAATGATGCATGTAATGTTTCTAAAAGAAAAATCTGAAGCTTTTCAATTCCTTAAGTGGTATATGGCTAAAGTTGAAAAGGAGACAAGTAGGAACCTGAAATAGATCTATCTTAGATTGTGCAAGGACATTGATGATTGAAAATAATGTGGCACATAAATATTGGAAAGAAGCTATAAGCACTGTTGTCTACACTCTTAACTAGGTACAGATCAAGAAAGGTACAAATCTGACACCTTATGAATTATGGCATGGGCATGCACCACGTGTTAAATACTTTAGAATCTTTGGAAGTAAGTGCTATATATTAAAAGACACTAGGAATGGAAAGTTTGGTGCTAAGAGTGATGAAGGCATATTCCTAGGATATTCCACAAAAAGTAAAGCTTATAATTGTTTGAACTCTAACACTAACAAAATTGTGGAAAGTGTGAATGCCAAAATTGATGAGTATGTAGAAAGAAATGAAGCTGACAACAAAAGAGAACCAGAAGATTATAGATCTTTTGTGTACATTGAAGAAGAAGAAGAGCCAAGTAACAGACTTGCACCTGATGCTGAGGCTCAGGTAAGCAATGCCGAGCGACAGACAAAAGCTACCGAGAATCAGGAAAATAGTGCCGAGAGAGAACAAGAACATGCCAAGCTACAAGAAAATGTTGTTGAGTATCAGGAAGAGGTTTCCGAGCATTCTGAAGTTGAATCTAACAATCTTATTGAAGAACATGATGAAATAGAGGAGAGAACAACTGAACCTATTTTGGCAAAATATGTAAGAAGACATCACAAGCCTGAACAGATAATTGGAGACAAAAATACTGGAATACAGACCAGAAGTAAGACTAAGGATCCAACATGTCTACTGTGTGAATTTGAACAGAAGACAACTAGAGAAGCATTGGAAAATGAAGACTGGATACAAGCAATGAATGAAGAGATTGACCAGATTGAGAAGAATGATACTTGGACTCTAGTGCCGAGACCTGAAAACAAAAATGTTATAGGAACAAAGTGGATGTTTCTAAATAAGATGAATGAAAATGGTGAAATCACTAGGAATAAAGCTAGGCTGGTATGCAAAGGCTACGCACAAGAAGAAGGAATAAATTATGGGGAGACATTTTCCCCTGTAGCTAGATTGGAAGGAGTAAGAACTCTACTTGCATATGCTACTTATAAAGATTTCAAGGTATATCAAATGGATGTCAAGTCTGCATTTTTTAATGGTATACTAGAAGAAGAAGTTTACATAGAATAACCAGAAGGTTTTATTGATCCAAACAGAAGACACATGGTGTGCAAACTGAACAAAGCATTATATGGATTGAAGCAAGCTCCTAGAGCATGGTATGAGAGGTTGCACAACTACTTGATACAGATCAGATTTTCAAGAACAAATGACACAAGCAATCTATACATGAAGGATGAAGAAGGTAAAGGTATCCTGTTAGCAAAAAAATTTGTTGATGACATTATTTTTGGTGGACAAGATGCATTATGTAAAAGTTTCTCAAATGAAATGCAAACTGAATTTGAAATGAGTATGTTTGGTGAGATCAAATTCTTTGTTGGTTTACAAGTATATCAGAGGAAGAATGGAATCTTTATTACACAGTCTAAGTATGTTAATGAAATACTGAAAACTTTTGGGATGGAAGATGCTAAACCAGTGGGAACTCCCATGGTTACTGGACAAAAGTTATCTAAGAATGATGATGCTGCAGAAGTGAATCAGACTCTGTACAGATCCATGATTGGAAAATTGTAGTATGTTGTACATAGTAGACCAGATATTGCATTAGTTGTTGGGATTGTGGCAAGATTCTCTGCCAATCCTAAGGAAACACATATGATGGCCATGAAAAGAATTATGAGATACTTGAAAGGAACTACTGACTATAGTCTATATTATAAGAAGGATGACAAATTTGAACTCTGAATTTATAAAGATGTTGATTGGGCAGGAAATGTAGATGATAGAAAGAGTACTAGTGGTGGAGCTTTCTTTCTTGGATAGAGATTCATCTCCTAGACAAGAAAGAAACAAAATTGCATTTCCCAATCTATTGTTGAAGCCAAGTATGTTGCTGCTATAGTAAACTGTTCAAACTTGGTATGGATAAAACAATTGTTGATAGGCATGAAAGAAGAAATTATTGAACATGTTGTTATTTTTTGTGACAACACAAGTGCTATCAATATTTCTAAGAATCTAGTGATGCACACAAAGACCAAACACATTGCAATCAAGTATCACTACTTGAGAGAATTAGTACAAGATAAAGAAGTCTGAATGGAATATGTGAATACAAAAGAACAATTAGCAGACATATTCACTAAAGCTTTACCCAGAGAAGCTCATGAGTATTTGAGAAGTCAATTAGGGGTTCTTCCCCTAACTGAGGCTGCCTAGACAAGCTAGGAGCACTGCATCAAATATGCTACAATAGAAAATTTGACAAATTGATGCAAAAGATTGTCACACTTTAGGGTTGGCCTAGAGTTGTCAAGAGAAGCAAAGACAAGGAGTCAGTCATAAGCAAGATGACAAAGGGAGAAACACTGAGCTGCATAGATCTTATCTACATCTTATGGATGTATGTTTTAGTTGTTGCTTTGGCAGTTTTTTCAAAGAGGGAGATGAACTAATATGATAACACATGAAACTAAAAAGCAAGAGGGAGATGAACTAATGGGAGATGAAATGATGAAACTGAAGATAAGGATGATGAACTGAAATGAAGGATCGGGATAGAGGGAGATCTGAATACTTCTAACGGTCACAAAAGTGAGGTTTATAGGATTCTGAGTTAGAATGAAGCTAAGGATATTATAAAATAATTTTTTGATGGATAGATAAGTTTTGGATTGGTTGGTAATCCATGTGTTATTCAGGTGATATCATATGGTGTTTCCATTAATGCCAAAGAGGGAGATTATTGGAAACTGCAATTGAAACTATTGTTGTATTGTCATTGATGTCAAACCTTAATTGGTAAGACTGTTGCTACTTAGGAAAGTACTATATCAATTTGAGTGTTGCTAAGGGGCTAAGCAAGGTTGGTAACAATAGCACCTAAGGAAAGGTTGAGTTATCTTGATAATACAAAGTGTACTCAACTATGTTGCACAATGATGAGATAATGTATTGTTTATCTTAGTAAGATTGAAGACTAAACTGGTAGGCTTAACCAAGAAAAGAATGGAAAAATCATGTTTAAGACGAGTGATGTTAGTGTCGACCGAGTTAATATATGTCAAATATCAGTAAATTTCTGAGGAAGACAGTGTAAGCCGAGGAAACAGTTTTAGTAATGACCAAGCTTTCTACATGAAGACTGAGTGGACAATCATAGTATCGACCGAGCATCAACAATTTTATATTTGAAGAGAATTTAATTTTGGAGCCGACATTGTTGAATTCTTGGATTATGTAAAATGTGTTGACTTTATTTATTGATTGTTTGGAAGCATTAAATGCATTGTAAAACATTTTATTGTAAATCTTTAAGAGATTTGAGATGATTCTAGAAAAAGAGCCAAAGAACATGAAGCAGGTAGATTCAATGAATCTGACCTAACCCTAAGATCTACGATTGAGATTGAGTGGCAAAAGATGAGTTAACCTAATTGAGGAAAATATAAGGGAACCTAAGCATTTTGATATGCATGCACATGGAGAACAGAGAATGCTGGAAGAGGAAAGTTTTATTGACTGAATAAGCAGAAAAGGCTGAAGGAGAATTATGGTGATTGCTTGAAGAAAAGTTTTGAGCAGATCAAAGATGGAAATGGCAAAGTTTTAAAGTCAATAAACCAGCATTAGTGTACGAAATTGGATTTGATATTTGCAAAGTGAGTTGTATATTTTTCAGATAATACTATTGCTACTTTAGAACCATTGTAACAGTCAAAATCCTTTTAACAGAGGTTGACCTAACAGTCATATGTTAAATCCTTTGAACAAGGTTGCATTATAATGGATTGTATGTAAGTCCTATGACTAGGCTCACTTTTAACAGGGTGATTGAAATCCTTTAACTAGGTCACACCTTACAGTGTGTATTGTAACCTTTGACAGGGTTGGCTTTTGATGAAGGGTGCTCCCCTTAATACCACAAACACACAATAGAAACAAAGAAACAACAACAATATGCAAGAATAGAAAATTGGCTTCTTATTATCTCCACAAATGTGGAATTACAAACTTTTAGAATTACAATATGCAAAGCCACATGGGCATTCCCTTACAATATTCTGTAGGACAAAGCCTCAAATCAATACCCAAATCTCTACCCTGAACTGCCCTAGACAACACTACGGGCCTTCTTTATATAGGCATTTTCCACCGCCCGAGAAGATTCTAGAAATTTAGCCCTTAGGGCCGACCAAACTTAGAATTATTTTATTTTTCAGTTTATTACATCAAGTCGGCTCAAAATAACTTTTGAAACCCAAACAAAAATTTTGAAGGAAAATTATTTTCTTCCATTTCAGGTGACCTGACTTTCAGAGACCATAAGTCATCACCAGTTGACCCGATGGACTATTATAACCCCATTTTAGAAAGGCCACATAGCGCTCTACAGGCTTGACTCACGCAAGTGCCTATCACCCAAATTTTTGACCTCATTCGGGGCCTCTAAAGCCTTCAAAATTGAGTTCAAAGTTTCTGTACCTTGCTGCCAATACCGAAAATCTTCAATATCTTCAAAACTAGACCTAATCTAGCCATGAAACTTTACTGGCAGGCTGATATGACTGAGATGAACCTCCACATGTAAAATCAGAACATTCTGAGATCGTATGACCAACTTAATAAAAATAGCAAGTTCCCATATATAGCAGCTCTGCACAAGATAGCCCTTATTGAATATAAAAATAGAAATATTTTTGGGTGATGCAAGATTGCTCTTACACCCTGGATGCTCTTGCATTAGCTTTTTACCAAGCTCACTTCAGAAGAGTGAAAATATAGTAGCATGTTACAAAGTGGTTTTTCCCAAATTGGGTTTCCACTATAAATCCTAGTGTTAATACTTGTGTGAATGTTTTGGTTTGAACATTACTATGTTTTGCAAGTTAAGTTACAGCTGGGTAGTGGACTGCATTGTTAGATATTTCTATTATTGAATCAATGATGATCGAGTTTGTTTTGGTTTTGGATCTGATCTAAGGATGAGTTTTTGAGATTGTTTTATACATTAGGACCTAAGAACAACTAATTCACCCCCCCCCCCCCCCCCCCATCTCTGTTGTTCTAAATCATATTAATAGAGGAGGCTAGCTCCTTGCTAGTGGTGTGATTGGAAGATCTGGCTCTTGCATACACCACATAAATATTTTATTTATTTTGATAGAATAGAGAATAATATTAATTACCTTATCTCCATATGAAGAGTGTGTGTGAATTCATAATTTGATAAATTATGTGCGTAAAATGAACAAATAAACGTGAATAATACAAGAAAAGAATTCAGTTTGATTTATGAATAGTTTTCCTTTTAAAATGATGGGAGTTATATTATGTGTAGAGAAAATGCTATGTTTAATTGAAGGCTCTTTCATTCTTTAAAATTGAAATGGAGATTTTACATTTTGAATATATATTTCTTGTTACAAATCAAATTCACACTTTTACCCTAGGGTAGAATGTATAAAAAAATGTCTTTTACATTTAAAAGAGGAGATATAAATATCCACAGATGGAGATAGAGATAGTCAGTTGATTTGAGAGTGGTTTTCAATGTGGGGGGTACAAACTTTAAGAGAATGGATTTTTGCATTCTATTATTACAACATGCAAGACCCATTGATGGGAGGAGATTACAATAAAATACGTATGAGAAATTAAAATGAATATAGAGATGGAGAAGGTTGAAGATTTGCACTAAGTTGGAGCAAGGAAGCTATTTTGTAAAAGCTTGCAGTGGAGAATTGTCTTCAAATTTTAGCATGTTAAAAATTTAGGTTATTTTCTTTCTTAATGGTTTGATTGGTAACAGTTAATTAGAGTCTGAATGATGGTTAAGTAACTTTATTTGGCTCCCTTGTAAGTTGTGAGTTGGGCTTGTTAGAAATAATATATATATTTAAATGTTTATCTTTAAATAGAAAACTCTTCTTTAAAACTAGCGACACATGATAGATTATTCAGTATTGAAAAATGATGATTTCTATTAAATAGTGATACAATTTGCATGGGTCATGATAGTTAAAAAAATGGTATATATGAACAATGAATTTTGTAGAAACAATGTCCATATAAAATAAATGTTAGGAGTGATAAGTGTGTTTAACCTTGTAGAATCATCATTTTTATTTTAATAAAACTAGAATTATTGAGCTCCTATCTTTTTGTATTTACCTAGTTTGGTAGTGAGGTTGTATCAATTTTATGTAGATTGAGAGATTTTAAAATTTAAAAGAGGTTTTCTATGTTTTGGATTTGTTCCATTTGAAAGAGTGATTGCACAGATTATTTAAAATGCCATTTTATAAAACAATAAAAACTGGTATCTGAATTACTCAAACCTTTTACATTTTATCTTGAACAAGTTGTTGAGCATATATTTTTACTTGCAGTTCCAAAATTATATTTGTGATAATTTTTGCCTCTTTCAACAAATTGATATTCTTCTCCGGTCTTAACCATAGGGGCACCAAATGTAGCAATTTTATTTAAGGTTATGTTTAAAAACTTTTTTTTGGTTGGCTGAGAAGATGTCTTTGTTTGACTTTGAAAATGAAATATGTCTTCCAAACATGATAAAATATTATACGATTTATTTTTGTTGGCTAAGCTTGAACTATAAGTATCATTCTACTCTCCAAGTGTTTGGTCTAGTGGATATAGAGAACAATGTAGACTATAGTAATGTTCTCTTTTGGTATTAAATCTTGAATTCTAATTTCCCTCTTTTGATCTTCCACATTTTTGTTTTAACAATAACAAGTATTTGTTTGGATTTGGCTATCAATTTGCCTGAGACATGCGAGTTGTATAAACAAGAAAATCTCTCTACTTTTAGATATAAAAAATTGTTCATATCGTTGGGAAAAGTAAAAATGAGCATAATATATATAAAAAACATGAACTTTATTAGACTTAGTTCGATTCATTTCTTCCATATTTGTTGGTATTAATTTCAAAATCTATTTTATCAAGAACCAAAACAAAACACAGTTCAGGAAAAACAAGAGACTCGGGATGAAAAATCCCTTTAATGCTATGAATTTACTTTTCATAGATCTAAAGAATAGAATTTTGTGCAGCATGAGTTATTCCAAAAGTACATATGTTTGAGATCTTTTCAATGTGTGTTGTTTGAGTTGAATTCTCCTATTTTGAATATAATGTGAAAGATTTTATGCAATGTACTGTAGATGGAACACATGTATTTTGTTTGACATATGTGAACTAACATAATAGTTTTAAATTAATTTTATAATAAAAAAAGTGATGTTTTTTTTTTTCATTTTGCAATTTGAATGTTTTAGTATATGGAAGGGTGTTGAATGTGGGAAAATAAAAAAGGATAGAAATTGATGCTTTTCTTTCTATCTACCAGTAGAAGTATGGTACCTATTTGCTTTGGCCAAAGCTATATTGCACATGTTTTCTTAAATGTGTTGGTTTATGTTTCATCTCTATGCCACATATGTGATTATTTCTACTTAGACACATGTGTAAAGTATTTAGTTTCACAGCTGCAACAGATCCATCTAATCCACCTGTTCCAAGTTGCTAGGTTTCTCAGGAAAGGTTTGTACACTCTCATGTTTGGATGAGCCCTGAGGGAGCTAACCACTTTGTGGTTGGATATAAAATCTTCCTAAGCCACACTCCCGTCTCTAGATTTGCAGATGGACCAATGTCAGATGGCTTAGGAGATAGGGATTTGTAGATGAACAGTTGTCTGATGGTATTTTGGTACTATGTTCCATGTTGACCTTCATGGTCTTCTATTTTATGTATATACATTGATGTATGTTGTACTATCATGATGTTCGATGCACGATAAGTAGGTCAACATCCTTTATTGTATTTGGATTCTTATCATTTTTTATGGATAAATTTATTGTGTTCGATAGTATGATCAACACCCTTTGATTCTACATTTAGACATGTTCATTACCTATTCAACAAGATGGTCAAAGCATTGTATTTATCTTCATGAATGAATTATAATTTTAAGTTGACTTATCTTTGGATGGAAACTGACTTTGAATTTTCTTTGCAAATTTTCTAAGTTTTTTTTTCTTTGATGAAATGACATCATTGAGAGAATTTTAGTCTTTATATTTAAAGATATTGAATGTGGAAGTAATTTGTATGAAGAATAGAAGGAGAAAATTATTTTAGAGTTAAAATCTATGTTAAAATCACATAATAATGGAAGTAATTTGAATGAAGAATTTTAGAGAAAATCACATGTGTTAGAATTCAAATCTATGTTAAAATCACATAAGTTGTTTGCATTCTTGAGACCGTTATCTTTGATCTTTTATTTTTTTATGGAAGATTTTTTAATCTACAAAGTCATTTTAGCTATCTGATATGGGAGTATGTAGGACTGTTATCTTTGATCTTTTTTTCTTATGGAGGTATTTTTCATCCACAAAATTGGTTTAGCTACTTGATGTGAGAGAATGAGCCTTTAAAGGCTAAACCTCTTTGGCTAATAGTTAAGGAATGATGGATGCCCATTCTGCCAAATTTTCTTACAACCCTATCCTGACCCCATCCCTTATGATATGGGATCTTTGCACTCAACAAGACTTGATTTCATGTGGGCTCGTTAAGAACCTTTTAACTTCCCTAGCAAACTAATGACCCGCTAACTTAAAAACATAAAGTAAATTTAAAAAAATTAAGTTTGACTTAATAAATTTTTTTAAAAGAAATGAATCGTGTAAAATCATTTCCATTCTTAATGTCTATAATTTGAGGTCCTTTAATGCATTAATCCATCTTTGGCCCAAAACTATAACAAATAATGATGACCAATAATATATTGCCTTCTGAACTTTAATTAATTATCATTTATGGTAAAAATGTGCATGTTAGAGAGCTGCAGAGACAAGTGTGAGCATTGCAAGAAGAGATTCGCAGAGGAATGAATCTTAATGTCAGAGATGAAAGTGAGGATGAAGCTGAAGAAGAATATCAAGAAGGAGAAGCTGAAGTTGTGAATCAGGAGGAAGAAAGACTTTTTCGGGCGATTTCCAAGATTGGGAAAAGACCTAAGATTGAGGTTCCTACATTTTTTGGAAATCTTAACCTAGAGGAATTGATCAACTAGATCAATGAATGTGAGGAATATTTTGAGTATGAATATGTTGAGGATCCTGATAGGGTCAAATTTAAGAAGGCCAGATTGAAAGGTCATGCGAAGATCTGGTGGCAAGAGATTCAATTGGAGCGAAATAGAAGAGGGAAAGATAAAATCACAAGATGGGATCGGATGGTGGATAAATTGAAGTGACAATTCATTCTTGGTGATTATGAGCTTGACCTACTAAAGAAAATGCAAAGTTTGAAGCAAGCAGGAAGATCTGTTTAGGAGTATACAGAGGAGTTCTATCGACTCCTCATCAGAACAGGCCATGCAGAAGCTAATAAGGAGAAAGTTGCCTGATACCTTAATGGGTTAAGGCCAAGTATTTAGGAGGAGTTGAATCTGGTTTGAATGAACAGTATTGAGGAGGCATACTAGTTTTCCCTAAAAGTAGAGGAAAAGCTGAACAAGAAGTTTGAGAGAAGACAAAATGGAAGAGGTCGTGATGGAAGATCAGGTGGACAGTCATATGGAGATCAAAATGAAGATCCGAAAAAGCAAGATGAAGCCAGTAATAGTCAGAATCAGAGAGGAGATAATTTCAATCATTTCCATGATCAGAATAATAGAGATCAAAGAGGAAGAGGAAGAGGACAAGGATCTAGAAGAGGAGGTTTCCATGGAACATGTTTTCACTGTGGAGAAGAAGGTCATAGGGCATTTGAATGTCCTCAACGCCAAGGGAGAACAGATAGGAGAAATGAAGGCTAGGCCAGAGTTGCACATATAGATGAAGATGCCAGATCATCATATTCTGAAGATGCTAAAAGAGGAGAAACGCTGATTAACAGAAGAGTCCTGTTGAGTGGTGAGAATGAACCTGAGCAAAGAAGGAGCCTGTTTCACACCAGGTGCAAGTGTGAAGATAAATGTTGTGATGTGATCATTGACAGTGGCAGTACTGATAATTTGGTGTCAGAAGAGATGGTGACAAAGTTGAAGTTCAAGAGGCAGAAACATCCACATCCATATTGGGTTTCTTGGGTGCAAGATGACCACAAGGTCATGGTCAGTGAACAGTGCCTAGTGAAGTTCAAGATTGGCAGGTACCAAGATGAGGTACTATGTGATATCATATCTATGGATGCATGTCATATGTTGTTGGGTAGGCCGTGGAAGTTTGACAGATGTGTTGTACATGATGGTCGTGCAAATACCTATTCCTTGACAAAGGATGGAGTGTGACATAAGCTAAAACCATTGAAGGAGACTGAAGAAAAGGTATGTGGTAATACAAGGATAACTTTTCTTGATAGAGGAAATTTCTTAGATGTTATGCAGCATGAGCATATATGTTTTACCTTAATTCCAAAGGCTGGGAAAGGGGAAATAGATGATGTTCCTATAGAAGTTGCAGAATTATTGAATAAGTTTCAAGATATTGTATCTGGTAATGTGCCTGATGGATTACCACTAGTGAGAAAGATCAATCATCAGATGGACTTGATTCCAGGAGCCAGTTTGCTGAATAAGGCAGCACACAGAATGACACTAGTAGAAAGTGAAGAGTTGAAGATAGATTTGAAGTTTAGTTCATCACATCATCCATAGATTGTATATGGATGTAGTCCTAGAAATACATCTGAATTGAGAAAGATAGATAAAGGAGAAATAAGTAGTGTTGAAGCTGAGGATTTTGAAAAACATTTGAAGAACATCCATGAGGAGATGAGGAAGCATATTTCCAAGATGAATGCGTAGTATAAAGCTAAGGCAGATCAAAAAAGGAGGCATAAAGAATTTCAGGTTGAAGATGAGATCACAGCAGCACAGTGGAGTATTCCAGCAACCAGTTCAGATATCAAGGAGATTGAAGACATACTGGACAGTCATGTTGGCAGAAGCACAAGGAACAGGACATATGAAGAGTATTTGGTCAAATAGAAAGGACGACCTATAGAAGATTCATCATGGGTAACAAAGGAGGAGGTTAATCATCTTGGTTTTCCTCTGTGCACCTGAGTCGTGACAAGGTCACTTCTCAAATTACCCTAGGTGTCTGATGCAGGAGCATCCTGGGTGTAAAAGAAATCTTGCACCACCCAAAAATATTTATGTTTTTGTATTCAATAAGGGCTATCTTGTGTAGAGCTGCTATTTACGGAAACTTGCTATCTTTAGTAAGTTGGTCATAAATCTCAAAATGTTCTGATTTCACATATGGAGGTTCATCTCAATTTTATCAGCCTGCCAGTAAAGTTTCATTGACAAATCAAGTCTAGCTTTGGAGATATTGAAGATTTTTGGTGTTGGCAGCAGGGTACAGAAACTTTGAACTCAGTTTTGAAGGCTTTAGAGGCCTTGGATGAGGTCAAAAAATTGGGTGACAAGCACTTTGCACTGGTCAAGCCTGTAGAGCGCTTCGTGGTGTTTCCAGAATGGGGTTATAATAGCCAATCGGGTCAACGGGTGATGACTTATGGTCTTCGGAAGTTGGGTCACTTGAAATGGCCGAAAATAATTTTTCTTCAAAATTTTTGTTTGGGTTTCAAAACTCATTTTGAGCCGACTTTGATGTAATAAATTTTAAAATAAAATAATTCTAAGTTTGGTCAGCCCTAAGGGCTAAATTTCTAGAACCTTCTCAGGCGATGGAAATTGCCTATATAAAGAAGGCCCGTAGTGTTGTCTAGGGTAGTTCTAGGTAGTAGATCTGGGTATTGATTCGAGGCTTTGTCCTACAGAATATTGTAAGGGAATGCCCATGTGGCTTTGCATATTGTAATTCTGAAAGTTTGTAATTCCACATTTGTGGAGATAATGAGAAGCCAATTTTCTGTTCTTGCATATTATTGTTGTTGTTTCTCTATTTCTATTATGTGCTTGTGGTATTAAGGGGAGCACCCTTCATTAGTATGAGTGATTCTACATCCATCCATGAGGATTTATACAAGGTGAATCAAACATTTTTCTTTCTGCATAATTTCTATTTATACAATTTCCTATCATTTTCAAGCTTGATTCCTAAACAAGGGTTTGAATAGAGAAAACACATTTTACCCAACCTTTTCCCATTTTTTCTATGTGCAAGAACACATTGTAGATTTGTCAAAACTTTTTTGGGTAAACCAGGAACAGTCAGTTTAGCGTAGAAACCCAGGGTATAGATCGACACAACTAATTTATACCTAGGTATAGATCAAATGATTCATTGTATACCCTCATAAATAGGCTCAAATTTTATAGATAGGTAATTTTTTGTGTTGATATCTCAAAAAAATTTATATAAGTACTTTCGGGACTCCGTCTGTCAATTATTAAGATCTGAAGTGGCTTCTTTTCTATTTTGTTTCTATGTGTATTTAAATATTTCCTAATCAACATTTTGTCTTTATTGTCATTTTCCATTTCAAAATTACATATTTAACAAAGGATCATTGTCCCATTTAGCGCTTGACTCACCTCTTGAGCCTATTAGGGAATCTTCCTTCTGAATGTGTAAACTTGAAAAGGAGAGGTGATCTACCATATTTGCAATGCTTCCCTTTTTAGACCACAGAGAAATTATATACTATCAAATTGAGCATAACTTATCCATCTATAAAAAATCCTACACACTTATTTTATCTTGATAAGATTACCTAAAAAGAAATATAGGGAGTTATAAAACCTTCCAATTGATAAATTGGTCAAAACTAACATGATATTGTTAAATATATCTAGGAAGGTCAATTAGATCATCAAAACCACATGCATATATTCATTTAAATATTTTAAAAAATTATAAATACATTCATTAAAAATTCATTTTTTATTACAAAATAATCTTATTTTATTTGGGAGAAAAAAACAACTTTAAGATACTAAAAATTCCCTAAATCCATAGCTATAGAAGTAAACACTACTAGTTTAAAATATATTCTCTTTTTTTAGCTCTCCAATCCTTTTCGTGTTGTCTACATATATGTCTTCCCATACCAGCATGCAATATTTTTGGAAGAATATAAGTAATAAAAAATTTCATAGGCCATCAACACCTACTTGCATAATCTATACATAGCCACACATCTAGAACCATGTCCTTTACATTAAAAACTATATATTTTTATACATACATAATATCTTTGAGTGGTTAAAAAGTACCATATGGAATTTGAGATTATTTATGTGTATGAACGTTATCCATTCATAGACCATTAATGGCACTTCAAGCATAAAACCTAAAGTATGTAGTTTTTATTTAGTCACAACAATTTGATGAAGAACTGAAGGTCAAAAATTTAATATGTAGGATAAGGTAACACTAAAAAAATCCATGATCTAAGTGAACTAGCATAGACAAGAGGGCCACTAAGAGATAGAATTCATCCATTACATATAAATATTATATCAAAATTCTTCATCATCCATTATTTGAATTGTAAGAAAATTTATACTCTTACAATAGAGAACAATATTTGGGGTGGAAACTTATTATGAAGTAAATGTAGAGGCCAAATTTGGTCATTAATTTGGCATTTGGGGAGGATTTAGGGATTGGTTTATATGAAAAAGAGGAAATAAATAGATTTTATGCAATATTGGAAGTAAGATTAGACATAACAAAGGAATTTCACAAGTTCATAAAAAATCGATGATAGAAAAATGAGAAAAGGAAGCATTACTATAGAGAAAAGTGAGAGAAAGATGTGAAACTAAAAATTAGGACAATATTGTAGGGTAGACTTGATTGAATCTTTATTTGGCTAGTTTGAACTTCATTTTGATCAACTACAACTGATTAAGAACTTGATTGAGAAACTTCAACTAATTAGAGATCACCGAGCACTGAACTGTCATGTAAGATAATTGAATCAGTCTGTATGTTGTCATTGATGTCAACTAGTTTTGACAATACTTATCATGGAGTTGCAAACATCTACACATCTGTAAAGAGGAGAGAAAAGATGAAGATCTGAGATATCTACATGGAGGAAGATGCTTATGACATATGAGAATAAGGATTACTTTTGGTAACTTATTGATGAGTCTATGAATTCATATTGTTGACTTTATTATGTTGCATTAATCTATTATGAAGTTGGGAGAAAAATGTTAAAAAGTAGTATGGTCGGTTAATGAAGCATTCCAGTATACACCGAGCCAGTGTACTGTATACCAAGCGATAGTATCAACCGCGCTTGTGTTCACCGACACATTTCTTTGTTAACCAAGTATGGACAACAGAACTAAATGATTAGTTTAGCCGATAAAATTGATGAGCTGGAAAGCACCTCATAATCAGAGTGGAAAGATAAAGTTTGTTATAAGATCAATGACTAAAAAAATTTAAGGAAGATCTAAGGGATGGAAACAAAAAATGTTACTGACACATCAACCGAGGAAGGTTTAAGTGGCAAAATCTGATGGATGAGAAGAAAATGGTTTACTTGTCTATTTAAGAGACTAGGGTTTCATTGAGAAACTTATGCTGGAGGAAGATAACTATAGAGATATCATGTGAACAAGCTTCATGCATGCCTGCTCAAACTAGTTAAGGAGAACCGAACTGCAAAGATTACCGAGCATCAGAAAGCTATAACCAAGAGATAGTAAGTTACTGAATATTGTTGAATAGAATTGATATATTGATTAGAGGATTTGAATGAGCATAATATAGATCTATGCATCTACAAAAGAAGTTGTATTGTAATCAGATCACCTATTGTTATAGGTTAACCATTGTAAATAGATAAATCTCTTAACTGCTTAGACTAGAAAGTCTTGTAATGTCATTCATAGAATGTACATTTGTTATCCTGTCAACCCCATAGTGAATGCTGGTTGGATGATAATGGTTAGTGTTAAATCTTCTAACAAGGTCACACCTTACAGTGTTTTTGTAACCTTTAACAGGGTTGGCTCTTCACCGAGCTCACTTAAGAAGAGTGAACAATATTTTGGGTTGCCGGTCCCAGGTGGTTTTTCCCTTTACAGGGTTTCCACATTAAATCTCTTGTGTTATGTGTTGATTGTGATGATTTTTGGATATCATACTTTACATGTTGCATATTTGATTTGATTGGTAGTTACTATAAGTTATTAACTGGTAATCGGTAAAAGCACATACAGTTTACTATTCTATGTTATTGAGATGCAGAAGTTTGTTTAAATTGTTTTTGGTTATACATTTTGTATTTGGGACTGTGGATAACTGATTCCCCCTCCCCCTCTCAGTTATTCTAACAATTGGTATCAAAGCTTATTGGTTGCTTGGAAAAAATTTTTAAGGACTTCAGCATAAAGATCACAAAATGTATAAGAGGGATGTGCCAAAGTTGAACAAGGACAACTTTACAATATGGAAAAGCCGAATGAAACTGCATATATCTGGAATTGGGAATTTTGTCCTCACACTATTAGAGAATGGCTACATTGCACCACCTACTAGACCTTTGACTCTTGATCAACTAAGAGATAGATATGAGCATAACATTACTATGATGGAGATTGTTGCTGCTCTGATAGATGTCAAATTTGAAGATATCAAAGATTGCACTACTGCTAAGGATATGTGGGATAAACTTGCTCAAGTTTATAGTGGTGATATAGATGTCAAGAGAACCAGAGCTAAAAGTTTAAGAGGAAGATTCGATGATATGAAGATGAAAGGAGAAAATATTGTGCAGTACACAAACCAAATAAAGGAGGTAGTTCACACTATCAAAGGATCTGATGGTGTTATTAATGAAGATACTATGGTAAGAAAAATTCTAAGGACTTTATTGCCTCTTTATGCAATCAGAATATCTACAATACATGAAAATAGGTCAGCACCTAACAATACTCTCACTCTTGATAATCTGATTGGTAATCTAACAACTTCTGAACTAAACAACTATGATAATAGTGTTATACCAACTATTGAATATGCTTTTATGACTTCTCTAAAGATCGGTAAGTCTAGTAGTAGAAATAATAAGGATGATAGTGAGAGCAATACTGATGATGAGCTTGATGATATTGAAGCTCTTATGGCCAGGAGATTACCTAAATGAAAATGTAGATGTAGAGGCAAATTACCTTTAGCATGCTTTAACTACAAAGAAGTTGGTCATATTGCTGCTAGATGTCCAAACAGGAAGGAAGATGACAGAAACAAGGATCGATCTAGTGAAGGAAGCTATGGGAGAAGAGGCAACAGAAGTTACCGACACTACAATAGAGACAACTGAGATAACAATGATAAAGGAAAAAAGGTATGTTATATTGTTGAAGAGAATGAATTTGATTTTGATGTAGATGATGATGTATAAGTATTATTTTTTGCGATGAAGGATGATTCTGAGGAAGAAGAAAGGTATGTAGAAACAACACTAATTTTTAAAGTTAATAAAAATGATACATGGATCATAGATAGTGGTTGTACACATCACATGACTAGTGATGAAGAAAAATTTGATCATCTTGAGAAATATAATGGAGGATCTATAAAAATGGGTAATGATACACCTTGTATGGTTAGAGGAAAGGGATCATTATTGATAAATGATAGAATCAAATGTGATAATGCTTATTGGGTAGTGTACACACTCAAGTAGTGCACTTCTCTAAGTCATTATATCCAAGGGAATCCATGAATAGGAAACCTTAGAAAGTGACCTAGATCAACTCTTTATGTATGGAGTTGCAAGATTATTTAAAATTTGCTCTCAACTAGAGCTATTAAGCTAATGACCTTGCTAGTCAATCACACAATGAGAGATTCAAATGAAGACAAGGGAAAGAATGCCAATATCTCCAAGAATCAAAATGAAATGTAAATGCAAACTAGATTAAGATGAATATGCAAGTTAGAAATGAGAGGTGCAAGCTAAGCTATGAAAATGAAAGATAGAAGTATTACAAATCCTTACAAATTAAGCTAGATGAAGTAATCTAAAGCATAAAGGAAACTAAGCTAATATGAAGCTATGAATGCCATGACAATGCAAGAAATGAAACTATGATAGCATGTAGATGCAAAAGCCAAGAATGTTCCAAATCTTCAAAAGCTCCAAAGTGACTTAGAAAACCTACAACATAACATTAGTATTCAAAAATGCATATGAAAATGAGGAAGAGAGCTCTTCTTTTATAGGAAATGAGAAGGAATGGACCATGGAGATTAAGAGGCAAAAGATTTACTCAAGGGTGGAGCTTGAAAGAGGAGCAATCCATGTGCAAAAATATCCTCTAATGAGAAAATAAGAGTTGACTTTTGTGTCCATATGAGACAAAAAGTGTTTTTCTTCTTTTTATAGAATAGGAATAATGCTTTATTTGTGCAACTTAGGATAAGAGGAAAAGTGGGGGATTTTTATTTATTAAAAGGGGAGGAAATTCCTTTTAAATAAATAAAGACTTTAGGATAAAATGGTTAGCCCAAGGCAAATAATCGAAAATGATAAAATAGGATTTAATCAAGGAAATTGATATTATTGAAAAATGTTGATTTTGAAAATATTGATTCAGGGATTTGATAAATTGTTGAATGGGGGCCCAAAGTCTAGGCGATCATTTTAGGATGCATACATTTGCCCCTCTTTGACTAATGTGTGATCATTCTGGGAACACATGTGGTCAAAGAATGAAATTAAAATGTGAGATTGATTTGGGATCACAAAACAACCCAGATGTGTGTTTGACGGATGGGAACACATCAGGACAAGCATAAGCATAAGCTGAAAGACAAGACCAACACCGCTGTTGTTAAGTGATAATCAAGTCTAAAAATAAGAGATAAGAATCAAAAGACAAAACCATCACCATTGTTGTTAAGTGATAATCAAGTCTCAAAATAAGAAGAATGATAAAGCTGAATCAAAGATTAAAGCTTATAGGTACTACCCCCTAGGAATCAAAATCAAAATCAGGTAGAGGAGAACAACAGACTGATAAAATTGATCAAGTCAGTAGAAATCCTAATCGAAGGTGAAACATGATAGGATAACCATCAAGCAATGACGACATGCCCTAGTTTGACTAGGTTTGACCGAAAAGGATATAGAATAAAATGAAGTCAAACCTTCAGAGAGAGATGAATCGAATGAAAAATGAATGAAAGACTTAGAGTTTGGAAGAGATGGGGGTGAAGAAATGAAGGTGCCCCAGTGAAGATCAAAGGATCAGGCCTCAAATGGTTAGCCAACTATGTGGGAGAGGGTGAAAGTTTTGAAATACAATTTTGACTATCAAGATTAACTCAGATTTCAATTTCAAGTCTGAAAATGAATAGAAAATGATGTGATATGAAAGACAAGAAGCAAAAGACATGATCAGGAAGAAGTGAAAGGTGAGCGCAATTGACCAACTAGTCTGTGAAAGATAAAAGGAGAGCTCTCTCCACATGCAAGGTGCAAAAACTAATCTAACATGAACCTAGGAATGCAAGCTATTATGAAAAAGTGGCTGACTTGCAATGTCACAATGCCAATAGACATCTAATAATCATCATTGAGCTTTATTGATAGTGTCATAAGATCATACATTACACTCTAGTATGACTATGGGTATATGAATATTATCTATATCAGATAAAATGTGGGAATCTCACCTAGGCACCAAAGACATGTAGGTCAAGATGACTAGTGTAGTCAGATTACCTAAGTTTACTATAGTGAGATTATGCTTGCATTAGGACATAAGAAGGTCAAGATGGCTATAAGCATACACTCACATAAATAGTCAAGGATAAAACCTTGTAGATCCTAGGTGTCAAGTGGATCAAGCATAAATGCTAATGATAATTAGGACCCACAAAATATACCCACAAGCAGAAAAAGTAATAAAACATGTCCTCATACCCTTAGTTTTCTAGCTATGCATCATCAAAAACTTCTTAGGGAAAGAACACTCATCAAAGAAATCATCATAGACAGCACACAAAGAAATAAACTCAAACAAGTCTCAACAAGTCAAGTGTTTAAGTGCGTGTGTGTAGGTCATAAAATCAAACTTTGAGTATCACATCTACGAGTGAGAAATACCATATCATGTTGGACCATGGGTAAGATATCTGATAAGTGTTGAGAAACACTTGATGGTAGGGTAGTGTTGAAAAACATTGTTTGGGGTGGTGTTGAAAAACACCATTTGGCAAGATGTCCTAAAAACCAATGCATCCTAGAGACCAAAGCTAATACAATTATGCCCCCTAGACAAAGACAAAGACCAATTCCAAACCAAGGCAACAAGGTCAAGGCAAGATGTAGAAAGGCTAAGTGTCGAGGACGCATGCTAAAAGACAAGGGTGCAAAGGCCTCAAGTAGCGCCTAATTTCAAGTTTTCACCACTTGGAGATTTTTTGATTTTTCAATTTTTTTTGTATTTTTTCTACCAAGGCGCCTGTTTCTAGGTTTTCACCAAGGCACTTTTTCTATTTTTTTAAATTTTTTTTTTCAGGACTTTATATGCTTTTTAGGATTTTTTTCAACATCATATATGAATTTTTTTGGAATTTTTTCAGGATCAATAAGTATGTACAAAGGATGCCCCCAGAAATAATAGGCATCATGGATAGAACTTCTTGAGGTGCAAAACATTGATAGGGTCAAGGAGCTGTTCCCCCTCTAGATCAGATAGTAAATAAGAACCTGTACCAAAAGATATAGTAATGATGTATGGTCCAAGACAATTAGGTTCAAACTTCCCTTTTTGTTCTCTATTTTGTTGGTTCTTAGGGTTTTCTTGCAAAACAAGATCCTCCACTTGAAATTCCCTAGGGTGAACCTTCTTGTTGAATGCTTTGGACATATGCTTTTGGTAAAATCTCATGTGATCAAAAGATGCCTTTTGTTTTTCATCTAGAAGTTCTAGTTCCTGCAACCTCATGGCACGGTAGTCTTCATCTCTCACTAAACCTTTGAGAGAGACTCTAAGTGAAGGGATCTCTACCTCTAAAGGTAACACTGCTTCGGCACCATAAGTGAGGGCAAAAGGTGTAGCCCCTGTTGGAGTACAAATACTCATTCTATAGGCCCACAAGGCTGGATTTATCTGTAGGTGCCAATCTCTACCATTCTTGTGAACTGTTCTATGGAGGATCTTGAGAATGGTCTTATTAGAAGCCTCTGCTTGTCCATTTCCTTGCGGGAAGTAAATGGAGGACCAATGCTATTTTATCTTAAATTTCTTGCAGAGATGTTTAAGGTCCTTATTTTTAAATTGACCCCCATTGTCAGTGATTATCTCAGAAGGCACTCCATACCAATAGATGATATGATTCAAAATAAATAAAGAAACTATCTTGCCTAAGGCAAAAGAAAGTGGGACAGCTTCTATCCATTTGGTAAAGTAATCAGTAGTAGTAATAATGAATTTGTGTCCACCTGATGAGTTGGGATGAATCTACCCAACAAGGTCAAAGGCCCAGCATTGAAATGGCCAATGAGAAATAGAAGGAATAAGCTCCCTACTTGGAGCATGTATCAGGTTTCCATGTTTTTGACACTTTTCACAAGATTTAGCAAAAGCTACTACATCTGTTTGCATGGTAGGCCAATAGTACCCCACTCTAAGCAACCTTCAGACCATGGAAAGACCATTAGAATGTCCTCCACAAATGCCCTAGTGAATGTGATGAAGGGTGCTCCCCTTAATACCACAAACACATAACAGATATAGAGAAACAACAACAAAATGCAAGAACAGAAAATTGGCTTCTTATTATCTCCACAAATGTGGAATTACAAACTTTCAGAATTACAATATGCAAAGCCACATGGGCATTCCCTTACAATATTCTGTAGGACAAAGCCTCGAACTATTACCCAAATCTACTACTCAGAACTATTCTGAACTGCCTAAGACAATAATACAGCCTTCCTTATATAGGCAATTTTCCACCGCCTGGGAAGGTTCCAGAATTTTAGCCAATAAGGCCGACCAAACTTAGAATTATTTTTATTTTACATTTCATTACATCATAGTCGGCTCAAAATAAATTTTGAAACCCGAATAGAAATTTTGAAGAAAAAATCATTTTCCGCCATTTCAGGTGGCCCAACTTCCGAAGACCATAAGTCATCACCAGTTGACACGATTGACTATTGTAACCCCATTTCGGAAAGGGCGCGAGGAGCTCTACAACACTTGATTCAAACAAGCTTCATTCAGCCCAAAATTCGACCTCATCCGGGGCCTCTAAAGCCTTCAAAACTGAGTTCAAAGTTTCTGTCCCCTGCTGCCAATACCGAAAATCTTCAATATCTTCCAATATACACTTGATCTGGCAATGAAACTTTACTGGCAGACTTGTATGACCAAAATGAACCTCCAAGAAAGAAATCAGATCATTCTGAGCACATACGAAAATTACCAAAAATAGTAACTTTCCATAAATAGCAGCTCTGCACAAAATAGCCCTTATTGAATATAAAAATAGAAATATTTTTGGGTGATGCAAGATTGCTCTTACACCCAGAATGCTCCTGCATCAGACACCCAGGGTAATTTGAGAAGTGACCCTTTCACGACTCAGGTGTGCAGAGGAAAACCAAGACGGTTAACCTCCTCCTTTGTTAGCCATGATGAATCTTCAACAGGTCATCCTTTCCACTTGACCAGATATTCTTCATATGTCCTGTTCCTTGTGCTTCTGCCAACATGACTATCCAGTATATCTTCAATCTCCTTAGTGTCTGAACTAGTTGCTGGAATACTCCACTGTGTTGCTGTGATCTCATCTTCAACACCTCCCTCATGATACTCTGTCAGATATGAAATGTTAAACACTGGTGAAATATTTAGCTCAGTAGGCAATTCTACCTCATATGCATTTCCTGAATCATGTTTCTTCAATATCCTGCATGGTCCAAACTTCTTCATTTTCAGCTTGTTATATGTACCAACTGGAAACCTCTCCTTCCGCAAATGAACCATGACTTCATCACCAACCTGAAATTCCTTATACCTCCTTTTCTCATCTGCCTTAGCCTTATACTGTGCGTTCATCTTGGTAATATGCTTCCTCACCTCTTCATGGATGTTCTTCAAGTGTTCTGCAAAATCTTTAGCTTCAGCACTACTTATTTCTCCTTTATCTATCTTCCTCAATTCAGATGCATTTCTTGGACTACCTCCATATACAATCTGGAATGGTGATTTACCAGTGCTCCTGTTGACAGAATTATTGTATGCAAATTCCGCTTGTGGTAAAATCAAATCCCATCCTGTTAGCTTATCTCCAACCAAACATCTCAGCAAATTTCCCAAACTCCTATTCACCACCTCTGTCTGTTCATCAGTTTGTGGATGATGTGATGAACTGAACTTCAAATCTGTCTTCAACTTCTTCCACAATGTACGCCAGAAATATCCAACAAACTTAGTGTCCCGATCTGAAACTATGGTCTTTGGCAAACCATGAAGTCTCACTACTTCTCTGAAAAACAATTCTGCTACATGAACAACATCATTAGTCTTCTTGCAGGGAATGAAATGTGCCATCTTTGAAAATCTGTCAACCACCACAAAAATTGAATCATGCCCCCGCTGAGTCCTCGGTAAACCAAGAACAAAGTCCATGCTGATATCCTCCCAAGGCTTCTCTGGTACAGGTAATGGCTGATACAATCCTATATTCTGCTTCACTCCTTTCGCCATCTGACATACTCTGCAACTCTGTACAAACTTCTTCACATCTTGCTACAATTGTGGCCAATAATAATTCTCACCAACCAAAGCAAGGGTTTTATCACGACCAAAATGTCCAGCCAATCCTCCACTATGCTTCTCCTTGATGAGATTCTCCCTCATGGAACTTTGTGGAATGCACAACTGGCTCCCTCTGAATAGCATATCATCTTGGATGATAAAATCCAGCCATTTCATCCTGTCTAGAGTAACAGGTTCTGTACAAGCTTTCCAAGCTTCACCAAAATCAGGATCCTCTGGATACAAATTCTTGAGTTCCTTGAACCCAACCACTTCAATCTGCATTTCTGTCAGCAATAGTTGCCTTCTGCTAAGAGCATCTGCAACCCTATTAGACTTTCCACTCCTGTGTTTCAAAACAAATGTATAACTTTGCAAAAACTCAACCCATTTCAAATGCCTTTGATTCAATTTTCCTTGACTATTCAAATATTGCAAAGCTTGATGATCAATAAACAAAACAAACTCCTTAGGAAGCAGATAGTGCCTCCACTTTTTCAATGCCTGAACTATAGCATAAAATTCCTGATCATAAACAGAATATTTTCTCTTGGCATCATTTAATTTCTCACTGAAATAAGCAACAGGTTTACCTTCTTGGCTCATAACAGCTCCTATTGCAGTACCACTAGCATCACAATCTACTTGAAACACCTTATTAAAATCTGGAAGTGCTAAAACGGGTTGTTCTGTAACTTTTTGTTTCAACAATTGAAAACTCTTTTCTGCCCCATTAGTCCACTTAAACTCTTTTCTATCCCCTCTCATTGTTTCAGTCAAGGGTCCACAAATACTGCTAAAATTTTTGATAAACTTTCTGTAAAAGCTAGCTAGACCATGAAAAGATCTTACCTCAGTAGCACTCCTCGGAGTAGGCCATTCAAGGATAGCCTGTACCTTCTCTGGGTCCATTTTTAGACCTTCTGCTGAAACTACAAATCCCAAATACACTAACTCTTTCTTCACAAAACTACACTTCTTCAAATTAATCAACAATTTCTCATCTCTCAACTTCTCAAACACCATACGAATATGCATCATATGCTCATCCAATGTCTTACTAAAGATCAAAATATCATCTAGGTAAACAATGACAAACTTACCCAGAAATTCTTTCAGAACCTCGTTCATGAGCCGCATGAAAGTGCTCGGTGCATTGGTTAGCCCAAAAGGCATGACTAACCACTCATATAGTCCTTCCTTTGTCTTGAAGGTAGTCTTTCATTCATCTCCTTCTCTTATCCGAATCTGATGATATCCACTTTTCAGATCTATCTTTGAGAAATACACAGCTCCACTCAAACAGTCCATAATATCATCCATTCGTGGCAATGGAAACTTGTACTTGATTGTGATCTTGTTTATTGCCCTAGAATCTGTACACATCCTCCATTCTCCATTCTTCTTTGGTGCTAATACTGCTGGTACAACACAGGGACTCAGACTCTCACGGATCAATCCTTTCTGTAACAGTTCATGTACTTGTCTGTTCAACTCCTCACTTTCTGCAGGTGTCATTCTGTGTGCTGCCTTATTCAGCAAACTCGCTCTTGGGATCAAGTCCATCTGATGACTGATCCTCCTGACTGGTGGTAATCCGTCAGGCACGTTATCGGATACAATATCTTGAAACTCATTCAACAAATCTGCAACTTCTACAGGAACATCTTCTACTTCCTCTTTACCAGCTTTTGGAATTAAAGCAAAACATACATGCTCATGCCTCATACCATCTAGGAAATTTCTTCCATCCACAAAAGTTATCCTTGCATTACCACATACCTTTTCTTTAGTCTCCTTCAATAGTTTTAGCTTATGTCGCACTCCATCCTTTGTCAGGGAATAGGTATTTGCACGACCATCATGTACAGCACATCTGTCAAACTGCCATGGTCTACCCAACAACATATGACATGCATCCATAGATATGATATCACACAATACCTCATCTTGGTATCCGCCAACCTTAAACTTTACTAGGCATTGTTCATTGACCATGACCTTGTGGTCATCCTGTACCCAGGCAATCCGATATGGATGTGGGTGTTTCTGTCTCTTGAGCTTCAACTTTGTCACCATCTTTTCTGACACCAAATTGTCAGTGCTTCCACTATCAATAATCACATCACAACATTTACCTTCGCACTTGCACCTGGTGCGAAATAGGCTCCTTCTTTGCTCAGGTTCATTCTCACCACTCAACAGGACTCTTCTGTTAATCAACGTTTCTCCTCTTTCAGCATCTTCAGAATTTGATGATCTGGCATCTTCATCTACATGTGCAACTCTGGCCTGGCCTTCATTTCTCCTGTCTGTTCTGCCTTGGCGCTGAGGACATTCAAATGCCCTATGACCTTCTTCTCCACAGTGAAAACATGTTCCACGGAAGCCTCCTCTTCCAGATCCTTGTCCTCTTCCTCTTCCTCTCTGATCTCTATTATTCTGATCCTGGAAGCGATTAGAATTATTTCCATGCTGATTCTGACTGCTACTGGCCTCATCTTTCTTTTTCAGATCTTCATTTCGGCCACCATATGACCGTCCACTAGATCGTCCCCCGTGACCTCTTCCGTTTTGTCTGCTCTCGAACTTCTTGTTCAGCTTTTCCTCTACTTTTAGGGCAAATTGGTATGCCTCCTCAATACTATTCATTCGAACCAGATTCAACTCCTCTTGAATGCTTGGCCTTAACCCATTAAGGTATCGGGCAACTTTCTCCTTATCAGCTTCTACATGGCCTGTTCTGATGAGGAGTCGATAGAACTCCTCTGTATACTCCTGAACAGATCTTCCTTCTTGCTTCAGACTCTGCATTTTCTTCAGTAGGTCAAGCTCATAATCAACAGGAATGAACTGTCGCTTCAATTTATCCACCATCCGATCCCATCTTGTGATTTTATCTTTCCCTCTTCTATTTCGCTCTAATTGAATTTCTTGCCACCAGATCTTCGCATGACCTTTCAGTCTGGCCTTCGCAAATTTGACCCTATCAGGATCCTCAACATCTTCATACTCAAAATATTCCTCACATTCGTTGATCCAGTCGATCAATTCTTCTGGGTTAAGATTTCCAGAAAATGTAGAAACCTCAATCTTAGGTCTTTTCCCAATCTTAGAAATGGCCCGAAAAAGTCTTTCTTCCTCTTGGTTCACAATTTCAACTTCTCCTTCTTGATATTCTTCTTCGGCTTCATCCTCGCTTTCATCTCTGACATTAAGATTCATTCCTCTGCGAATCTCTTCTTGCAATGCTCGCACTTGTCTCTGTAGCTCTCTAACCTCAGGTGTTACAACACCAGCTCTTCCGCCACGTTCTCTTCGTGGAGGTATTTTCGCGATGTGCGCTGAAACCCTAACCACGGTCCTGGTGCAAACTGCCTCACAGTCGGCGATCTGTTTACACACTCAAGAAAACTTGGCTCTGATACCACCTGATGAAGGGTGCTCCCCTTAATACCACAAACACATAACAGATATAGAGAAACAACAACAAAATGCAAGAACAGAAAATTGGCTTCTTATTATCTCCACAAATGTGGAATTACAAACTTTCAGAATTACAATATGCAAAGCCACATGGGCATTCCCTTACAATATTCTGTAGGACAAAGCCTCGAACTATTACCCAAATCTACTACCCAGAACTATTCTGAACTGCCTAAGACAATAATACAGCCTTCCTTATATAGGCAATTTTCCACCGCCTGGGAAGGTTCCAGAATTTTAGCCAATAAGGCCGACCAAACTTAGAATTATTTTTATTTTACATTTCATTACATCATAGTCGGCTCAAAATAAATTTTGAAACCCGAATAGAAATTTTGAAGAAAAAATCATTTTCCGCCATTTCAGGTGGCCCAACTTCCGAAGACCATAAGTCATCACCAGTTGACCCGATTGACTATTGTAACCCCATTTCGGAAAGGGCGCGAGGAGCTCTACAATGCTTGAATTAAGCAAGCTTCATTCAGCCCAAAATTTGACCTCATCTGGGGCCTCTAAAGCCTTCAAAACTGAGTTCAAAGTTTCTGTCCCCTGCTGCCAATACCGAAAATCTTCAATATCTTCCAATATACACTTGATCTGGCAATGAAACTTTACTGGCAGACTTGTATGACCAAAATGAACCTCCAAGAAAGAAATCAGATCATTCTGAGCACATACGAAAATTACCAAAAATAGTAACTTTCCATAAATAGCAGCTCTGCACAAAATAGCCCTTATTGAATATAAAAATAGAAATATTTTTGGGTGATGCAAGATTGCTCTTACACCCAGAATGCTCCTGCATCAGAATGTCAACTAACACTTGGTTGGACTCATCCTTTTCTAAACACCTAAGAAGTGTCCCATCTAAACCCCTCCTATATAGATCACCAGAGATAAGGGTATGGCAAGAGGCATTTTGGATTAGGTTTCTTCTTTCGGAATGATTGAAGGTTTCTAGAATAGTACCATCACGGAGATACAAATAAATGGCACCATAGCAGGATGACTCATGGCTAACCAAGGTACAAATGACATGGCTTTCTGAGGATTCAAAAATAGGGTAACATATCTCTTCCACAAGAAACTCAAATCTAGACTCATGTTGTTCTAACTGAAAAAGTGAAGCTAATGTAGCCATAGCATCAGCTGCCTTATTCTCTACTCTAGGTATTTGTTGAAATGTAACAAAGGTAAAGTATCACCGCAGATTAGTACATGAAAAAAAATCAGATAATGTGCAAAAATAACTCATCAAATAATAAAATCTGAAAATGAAACCATCATGGTTGGATTGGGCTCGGAAAGACCTTTCCAATGATATATCACACTTAAACTTTTGATACCATTTGCAAAATTTTAAAAAAAAATGGGCACCCATTTTCCAGTGTGGCACGGATTTGAAAATGCTGGAATTTTTAAAAAATTTCAAAAAGTTAGCTAAGAACTTGAAACTTGCAAGATGGATAAAATAACTCAAAAATAGGTCACTGCCAGGTACAGACACAGTATCGCGCGATACTTCGCCCAACACCAGGCGATACTTATCAGTCCGCGCGATACTTCACCCGAGACCAGGCGATATACCTCAATACTACCGTGCGATTCTTCTCTGGCACGAAGTATCGCACGCGTATAGTAAGGTATATCACGCGATATACCTGAGAAGTATCGCGCGATATACCTGAGAAGTATCGCACGATATTCTGAGACAAAAAAC
This sequence comes from Chamaecyparis obtusa, assembly GCA_027943335.1. Classification (NCBI taxonomy): domain Eukaryota; kingdom Viridiplantae; phylum Streptophyta; class Pinopsida; order Cupressales; family Cupressaceae; genus Chamaecyparis; species Chamaecyparis obtusa. Next base: position 779,874 of record BSBK01001483.1, on the reverse strand, counting down.
CAGAGAACAAAAATTACGCTAAAAACTTGCCAAAAAATTGATGAAAAATGATGAAAATGCAGAATTTAAAGGACAAAGTCTATCTACTCTACCCCACGGTGGGCGCCAAAAATGTGTGCTATAAATGTGTCACACTTCTATGGATCATTACATGCAAGGAAACTCAAGAATGAGCCCTCACAAATCAATCCATAGCTCCCTAGGCATGGAGTGCAAGGGTTTTAAGAATGCTCTCAGCTAGAGCTATTAAGCCAATAACCTTGCTAGTAAACCATGCAATGGGAGATTCAATGAAGACAAGGGCAAGAATGCCAATATCCTCAAGAATCAAGAATGAAATGCAATGCAAGCTAGTTTAAGAATGAAAATGCAAGCTAAACTATGGAAATGAAAGATGCAAATATTACAAAGCCTCCTAGTTAAACTAGATGAATTAATCTAAAGCATAAAGGAAATCTAAGCTAAGAATGCCATGAAAATGAAGCTACTATACAAGAAATGAAATCTAACTATGAAGCAAGAAAGCCATGATGATGCAAGAATGAAGACAAGAAGATAGAGTGTTGATGAAGATCCAAGATGAATGCCAACAATGCTCCAAATCTTCAAACCCTAGATGCAAGAATGTCTCTAAAAGCTCCAAGATGACCTAGAAAACCTGTAGCATAACAATAGCATAAAAATTTGGGGATCTAGAATGAAGAAGAGAGCTCTTCTTTTATAGGAAATGAGGAGAAATGGACCATGGAGATTAAGAGGCAAAAGATTTAATCAACGGTGGAGCTTGAAAGAGGAGCAATCCATGTGCACAAGTATCCTCCAATAGGAAAATAGGAGTTGACTTTTGTGTCCATATGAGACAAAAAGTACTTTTTCCCTTTTTATAAAATAAGAATAATGCTTTATTTGTGCAACTTAGGATAAGAGGAAAAGTGGGCTTTTTATTTATTAAAAGGGGAGGAAATATTCCTTTTAAATAAATAAAAACTTAGGATAAAATGGTTAGCCCATAGAAAATAATCGAATAAATGATAAAGCTAGGATTTGATCAAGAATAAGCAATTGATAATTTAGCAAAAGGGGCTAATAGTCTAGGTGACCATTTTTAGGTGTATACAGAAGGAAATTTTGAAAGGACAAGAGATACAAAGTTTCAATGTGAATGTTTCTATTTCTATCATTTATTTCAAGGAAGCTATTAATAATTTGAAGAGAATGTGAAGTACAAAATTTTGAGATTTTTTGTGTGTAGATTCTAAATATATATATATATATATATATATATATATATATATATATATATATATATATATATATATATATATATATATATATATATATATTTTAAATAACTTGTATCTTTTTTAAGCTTTTTTTTATAATTGTTTTACACATGCTTTATAAAAAAATTGAGTGATATTTTACCATCCAACACAACCTTGTAGAGATGAGATACGATTCATTAATTTTTGAAATGTTGATCATTAACAATGTTGTATAGAGAATATGATATTTTGAATTATTTTTTGTTAAATATTTTGTTTATTTTTTAAATTATTAATTTATATTAATTAAGGTAGAATATTTTTTTCATTCAACATAACATTTTTTGTACATATACAAATTATTTTTTCATTGAGAAGAAGACATTAATATGAAGGGTGGACATTTTTTTAGATTATTTCCTAATTTTTCATATGTTGAATAAAGAGCTTTATGTTTGGTAAAAATCTTATCTTCAATAAAAATAATATGATAATTAACTAAAAATATTACACAATATACTTTTCACAAATCTTGCTTCAAGACTTATAATCTCATAAAATATTATTCTACGGTGAGTTAATTTAATTATTGAAATTATACTCTAAATCAACATTTTTGTTTCAAAATTATCCAAGAAAATTTTGGAGAACAATGTGAGGAAAAACAAGGACCTTCATATGAAGACAGTTAAAATAAGGGACCTTTGATCAAAGGCCTTCTGTTTAAATAAAGCATAGAAGGTAAAAAAATATTAAACGCATTTAATTAAGGACATTCATTTGAAGGTACAAAGTCTAACACTTGCCAATGAGGTTCAATGAGGTTCAATGAGGTTCAACTTAAATCTATGGGGTTTAAGAAAAGATAACATTTCCTAATTTTTAATCTTACATCACAAAATAAATATGGGAATGACCTTAAACAAAAGATACTTCAAATAAAGGATGTTTGATCAAATACCCTTTCTTTGAAGTACCTTTTGTCATAGGTCATTCCCATATGTAATTTTTCATGTAAGATAAAATTTAGGGAAAATGACCTTTTCTTAAGCCCTCATGAATTTCATTCAAATCCCATCAGCACATGTTAGAGTTTGTACCTACAAATAAATTTACTTCAATTGAATGTGTTTAATACTTTTTTACCTTCTATAGCTTATTTTTGTGAGATGTTTCATGAGTGAGATATTTCTTTACGCTTCCACCCACTTATATATGATTCAATTTTTTTACTACTTTAGCATTCATCATTTTTCTCTCTCCCACAATTTAATTTATTTATGGGATGCAACCAATTGAATGATTCATATATTATATCTACTATTTTTTTTTTGTTGATATTTTTAGTTAGTGACTTGTGGTACATGAGGAATCATCCTTGTACACTAAGATGAATCTTGATTGTATTTTACAAACATAATGAATTACTAAGATTTATTTCAATTGACTAAATAACATTTTATTGCACCTAAATAGATCATATTAAATTGCACTTCAGAAATTTTACTATCCATAATAAAATATACTTAAAACACCATTTTGAATATGTTGTTTTGCATTGTCACTATCAAGCGATTTATTTATCACCACTTTTCACACAAGGAAAAATTATAACACTTATTTCTCTCTATTTCTTATTTTTTAGAGATAGTTAAAATTACTCATATTTGATTTATGTGAAAGAAGCCATTCCATATATACATTTTCTCTACTTTGTAGGTTATATGGAGTGGTCAAGGAATGGATAGAACATCAGAAGGTTCCATAAATATTTCATTAATTTTTATGTACCAAATATTACTTTTATGAGTGTTTGAATTTATTTACTTTTTATGGTGGCCAATAATTTCCACAAACTTTCAAATACATAATAATTCTAAATTTGCATGCACCTAAAAGTGTGCAAGAAATTATAATGCTGAAAATTTTGTATGCATAAAAATTCTTATTTAGTTTTGGTTCTATTTTAATAGAATAACTTACACAATTGACATATTAAACAATTTGTTAATTTTGACTCATGAAATAATAATGTGTACTCCTATCTATTTTACATTCAAGTTTACTATTTATATTCAGTGTCCCTTAGCATATCCCTAATTTTTACACACTTCCATATACTCACCAACATTATATCTTTTATCCATGGCATCACATCTAGAACCACACATGTATTTCAACTATCAAAATTAACATCTTGGTGTGTTGGGTAAATCTCATACGGTTTGGGATTTGACTCTAAATTTTAAGTATTTTAAATTCAATGTTTCTTTTCAAAGAGTTGTTACAAGTGATTTACCACATATTTGTTCAGCTTATTATTGTTTTGATATGGAAGTAATTTGTATGAAGAGTAGAAAGAGAAAATAATTTTAGAGTTTGTATTCAAAGATTAATTAAAAGATATAATTGTATGTATTAGAATTAGAATCTATGTAAAAATCACGTAAGTTGTTTTCATTCTTGAAACTATTGTCTTTGATCTTTTTTTATTTGTGGAGGTATTTTCTATCTACAAAGTCATTTTACCTATCCGATATGGAAGCATGTGATACTGTTGTCTTTGATCTTTTTTTCTTATGGAGGTAATTTTCATCCACAAGGTTGTTTTAGCTATTCAATATGGGAACGTGAGACTTTCATCTTTGATCTATTTTTTTCTTTTCTTATGGAGGTATTTTTCATCCACAAAGTTGTTTTACCTATTCGATATGTGACCATGAGCCTTAGGTTAAATAGGTTCTTTGGCTAAAAGTTGAGGATTAATAGGTACAATTCTCACAAAGTTGCTTGTGACACAATCCTGACCTCATCCCTTATGATAATAGATCCTTGCACTCGAAAAGACTTGATCTCTCATACTTTCTTTAAGGATCTTTCGATTTCCCAACAAACCAATGACCCACTAACTCAAAACCACAAAGTAAATCTAAAAGAAAGCTTTGACTTAACAATTACTTTTTTTTTTTAAAAACTCACACATCTCAAATCTTTTTCATTCTTAATGTATAGAATTTGATGTCCTTTAATGCATTAATGCATGTTTGACCTGAAACTATAACAATTAATAATGATCAATAACATCTTGTCTTTTGAACTTTAATTATTATCTATCATTTATGGTCAAAATGTGCATGCGAGGTATGGAACACATCATTACAATACTCGACCATTCACACACCCTATTCTCTCCCGTAGTTCACCCACCACAAAAATAAATATAAAAAAATATCATATAGTTCATCTCGTCTGGTAATTGGGTTTCCATTCTTATCCTATACCATATAATTACAAAATTTGAATGGCCAACCTGAGGAGGTACTAACCCACATTAATTACTACAGCTGATTTAACAGAAGTTTTCCATTACAATAATTCCTCATAAAGAAATAAAATAATTCCTTATGAGTTAAGAAAAAATAGTGTTTTAGACTTTTGAATTGAAAGGAAAATTATAATTTTAAATTGGTAAGGAACCTCTCCTATTAAGTAATGATAAATAAATAAAAGAGTTCCTTCTGAATAGAGGGAAAACAATGTTTCTAACTTTTCAATGAAAAGAAAAATTATGATTCAATTTAAAATTTCTTGCTTGTGAAATGAATTGGGGGATGAGACCATCCACTAGCCAACAAGTTTCGAGGGTTTCCACTTAATACTTGATGGAGGAGATGTTTTAAATTTCATTGTGTGATATTTGCTTAAAATTAAAACCCACAATCTTGCAATCACTACACCAGCTTTGAAACCCTAACACAATGAAACTATGGTTTTTGTGATAATTTTGTCAATAATTCATCTATCCCTTCTATTTCTCATACTTAGTTTAAGAATTGTGTTCCTTTTTCCCATACATTTATTTTTTCTCATGTAACAATTCTATTGGGTGACCTGTCACATACCCTGTCTATTATTAAAAGTTACAAAGTATAAAAAACCAATTGATTGTATTGTGGATTTCCTTCTAAGTCATTTGTACAAACTTTTCATATGTAATTTATACATACATACATACATACATACATACATACATACATACATACATACATACATACATACATACATACATACATACATACATACATACATACATACATACATATATATATATATATATATATATATATATATATATATATATATATATATATATATATATATAATTTTATCCTATTTTAACAAATGTTTCATAAAATGATTCTAAATAAATAATCCAATAATAATTTAAAGTATATGAGAATGTAATTTTTATGTTGAACATTTAAGAAAAAATTGTTGGCAATTTGGCTGAGTTGGTTACATAGATGTTGTCATTATGGAAACATATGATCTACATGAAGATCACACAGGTCAGAGAGCTAGTATGTCAGAGCACAATGTGAAATTGTCTAAGTATGAGACAGTGTTTTTACCAGTGAACCTGGAGACAGTTTTTGTTTTCGATGTTGATTGGAGTAAGTTTAGTGCTTGCGCACTTGAACATAGACTCTATGATGACTATTGAAGACTCATCTTAGAGTGCAAGTTAGTACGGCATGTATGGAAGAAGTTATGATAGTTTTACTAAATACAGTGTCAAGCCGACATGACAGAATATGAAGACAGAATTGATAAAGAGTTAAGGGATTATTTTGTTTATCAAAATAATGACTTAACAATATAAAGGGACAACATCCTAGATGTTAACCCTTGGATAAATTTATTTGTAATATGATAGCCGACTGGAAAGTTATTAATCATAATAACTTGTATAAATGTAATTGTAAATTGTAAGAAGAAAGATGATGAAGTAATATGTAAGAAAAGAAAAAGAGAGAGATATATGATGCATATGTAATAGCAATAGTGAAAGAGCAGCAAAGAGATATTGATGCAAGCAGTATAAGGTTATGTACCTTAACCTTCTTTTGTAATCAGTGTATATTGTACATTACTTGTTTGGGCAGTGGGCTCATCTGGTAATCACATTTTGTGTTGCCAACTCCTAATAGGGTTGAGGCTTCTATCAAGGCCTATAGTCCCTTAATTAGGACTGAGACAATATATGCATGTAATAGACTCCTAACAGGATCAACATCCTTAACAGGATACTTTTGATTAGTGGATCTTTATGGGTACCATCCCCACTGGGGTTTTCCCTTGGTCAGGGTTTCCTCGAGAACAAATAATGTGTTATGAGTTCTTTAGTTTTATTGCTATGCATGTTGTTTAGCTTCTTATGTTATGCATGTGTTAAGATAATCTGTTATATCCATAATTGGGAAAAAGTAAAAGTTTGTAGAATACTGATTCACCCCTTCCCCCTCTCAGTATTCCCTATTTCTAACAAAAATTTATCATCACCAACAAATTGATTAATATGTTTCAATTAAAATAATGATGAACATAAATATGGTGGATAATGCAAATTCATTTTTTTGTTTTTTTGTTCAAGTTAGTAATCCTTTCTTCATGGACAATGAATTTCTTATGCAAATAGATTAAAAAATTAATGTCAAAACTATTGCTATGTTGAACTTCTTTTCCATACTTTTATCATGTTAAACTTGGACTCAATATTACTCTACATCCAAAGATTGACATTGCACAAATACATTTCCTAATATTGATACTTTATCCAAGAACTTGAACATCTTTATATTTAGAACCTTTTGGGTGTGTATATTCTTAGGTATCTCATATAGATTATTGGTATTCTATAGTGGGATGACATTTTGATCATGAGCATCCTCTAGAGCTCTTAAGCCTTAGTCTACAATACAAATTTGGTATCGATAATGTTACTAAAAAGATTTATCTTCACTAAAATGCCTTCACAAATGACTTTTAGAAGCCCAAATTTAGAAGACAAAATAAACTAACAGTTGGAAAGGCTATCATGAGATTGATAGCTTTGTTATCTCTAATTGAGCATTAATGATTGTCATTAGTATCAAAGACATCGGCCAATTACTTATGTTAACCTAGTCGATAAAAGCAAGCATCTCAAGCTAGTCGGTTAAGTCTTTACACCGAGCACAAAATAATTTTACCGAGCATCAGACACCGATACCGAGTGTAGTAAATACCAAGCAGAGTGGACACCGAGCACCAGTATAATTACCAAGCAGTATATATAGTGTTAACCAAGGATCACAAGAAATGGCATAGGAATCAGGAATGGCACATTTATCTATGCAAATACTTACAACAGAATCACAAAATGTTTGACCAAGATTGAGGATAATTTATTGTTGAGATATTCATTAAATGCGATGAAGATCTTATGTAATTGTTTGATCTAGGTTATTTTTGTACACCATAGATCTTAGGGTTTTCCTCTAAGATATTGTAACCTGATTTTGTAAGTGACATAAATCAGTATGCTATATAATTGTATTTTGCATCATTTTGATATGACTGTGGAGATGCATGAGCGAAGAAGTTCTTGAAGCATTAGCCAACTTTAAGATTATCAATTGTCAGACAAAGTAGAATAGTATTAAGAGATAATCAAATTGAGAAAAATCAGATCAAGCTACCGAGAAATTCAGAGCATAGATCTTCACACATAAAGGTGATATCTATTCAGTATTTCATTGATCTATATCAGACAAGTTGAGTTGTCATTAGCAAATAGTTACCTATGATTTTCTAATCATTGTAATAGAGTAGACCTAACAATCTTTATGTAAATCTCTTAACCGAGTGCACACTCAAGTAGTGTTGTCAAAATCCTATCACTAGGTAGATCTAATTGATCTAATATGTTACTCCTAATAGGGTAAGATCACCAGAAGTGATCACAACTTGTAGCCCTAACAGGCAAACCTTTTCTATCTGCAGTAGTAAAGAATTTGTGGGTGTCATCCCCACCGTAGTTTTTACCTTCTAACAAGGGTTTCTATGTTACCAAAATACTTGTGTTATGTGACTGTTATCTTGTTGATTTCATGTTATTTACTTTCATAGTTAAATGAATGAATGATGCATGGCACGATTCAAGTCATAGTTGAATGTTACTAATATTTGTTATTCAAGGTTTGAAAGGTTTATGAAGTGAAATTTTTTGTGGGCACTAATTCACCCCTCCCCTCTCAGTACCCCATCTCTCCAATTCCAATAATTGGTATCAGAGCTTAGTTATCTTATTGGACAGTTTAACCATTGAAGGGTAAAGATCTAGTCATGGAGAGGTATAAGTTAGATAAAACAATAGAGAATCAAAAGATTCAAATGCAGATGTTTGTTGAGTAGTATAAGCAAGCCAAGGATAGATTGAAGAAATTACTAGTTGAAAGGAAGAACCTAGCTGTTCTACAAAATGAGATCAGTTACCATGAAGAAGAGATTGATGATTTATTTTATCGCATTGGATCTAGTTCAAGAAGTATTTCTGATGGATCTGAAATTATAATCTCTGATTTGTCTAAAAATAATCTTCACTTAACCAAACAAGTGAAAGCACTGCAAATCGATCAAGAATCTTAGATGGTGAGAATGGTAGAAGTAATAAACAATGCTAGACAGGCTGAGCAAGAAAGGAATCTAGCTATTGAAGACTAAAGATAGATGACTGAACAACTTCAAGCAAAGGAAAGTGAGATACAAAGACTCACCATGCACCATTTCAAAATTTCCAATCAGATGATAACTATGAATCAGGAGGTCAACCGAATAAATGGTGATCTGTCAAGAAGACTTGAAGATGTAGAAATACTCAGGGAATAAAATGAGAATTTGAGAAATGAAGTGAAAACTCAGCAAAAACACAATGAAATGACAAAGTTAGCTGAGGATAGTTCCAAAAAGATTGATGGTTTTCTAACTAATCAAAGAAGATTTGGAAGCAGAGCTAGTTTAGGATATACCAATGAAGGAGAATCATCCAAGGATGCAAAACAAGTGAACAAAAATCAAAGTCAAACGCCAAAAAATTTGTCATTCTATCACTATGGCAAACCGAGACACACTTCTAATGTCTACAGAAGCAAAGCACAAGGTAAACCTCTAGTCACTCCTAATTTTAATGGTTACTATTATTATTGTGGTAAATTTGGTCATCAAGCTTATGAGTGTAGAGCTAAACTAAATAAGAATGCTAACAATCCTACTATGGAGAAATTATGCTATACTTGTAATGAACATGGACACACTACACAAGAGTGTAAGGCTAAGATGAAGCAAGTATGGATGCCAAAATAGAAAAGAAAGCCCAAGCCTTATCAACCAAAGAGACAAGGTAACTCTTATGTTTGGGATTACAATACATGGGTCAACCATGTTGCATGTGGTAGGTATGGACATATAGCAACAAATTGTTATATAAAATGATGGGCTAGACAATCACGAAGCTGGACAAGCACTAGAATGGCGTGCTTACATTGTCATAAGGTCAGTCATCTAAGAAAGGACTACAGAGATGAAGCACCAGAAGAAGGACATGTATTTGAGAGTGGAAACACTATTGCAGATATGATGAGAATTAGAAACAACATGTGGAGAAAGTCATTTAATGAGAATACTGAGTCAAGTAATGTTGTTGGTGAAACCTCGTCCACTAGATTGGGTGACATTGGTACATCTACTTAAGGTGATATAGGTATGTATGAGACTGACATTTTAAATGATCATATTTTACATACAGTTCCTTATATATGATGAGCACATACCAAATCTGCATGAATAAAGATGCATTATGGTTTATATGTTATGAGCTAATAAAGTCATAGAGTTGATAAAAGTTAGACCAAGCAAATGGTTACCTATCGGTAATCACTATTCAAGGTTAACCGAGTATTAGTATCAACCGAGAAAGAAAGTAATGTGTTAACCAAGCGGATGGAAGTTTGCAATATTCACCGAGATGACAGTTGTCACGAATAGAAGAGTAGGTCGAACATTAATGACATAAATTTCTAAGCAGGAATTCAAAAAATGCTATAAATACATGAAAGTCTGAGTTCATTTTCACAAAGTGATTTTAGAGAGCGAAAATTTCACAAAGAAAAGTTTGAGAAAATAATCTTTCAAGCTAATTCAAAGTAGTTGCAGATCAAATTGAGCACATTCATCATTCATCCTGAGTAAGTTGGAACCCTTACCGAGCATATTCTTTGCACTTACAAAAAACCTAGTTTGTTGAAATGGCATCCACTACAAGTACGTCTAAAGTTGTTGAAGAGGAAGTTAATCTTATAGTGTTAGAAAAATATAGTGAACCCACTTACAAGTCACACCCGAAAGTTACATCAAAAATGGATTCAGTGAGCACTTTTTCAAGCATCCCACCTAGGCTTTTACTAGTCAAAGATATCCAATCATACATTCATTGCAAAATAGGTGAAATAAGAGATTTTGAAATGTATGTTGCATATCAAGCACTATGTGATGAAAATATAAAGTTGAAACTAGAGCATAAACAGATAGAAACAATGGGATTGACAAATGCCCTAAATTTTTTGAAGAACTTCAAAAATGAATGGATAAGGGTCATGTTAAGTCGATATCATGAGGGCACATTTTGGCTAGATAGACCGATCAAAGTAACAAAGAAAATGATTAACAAGGTTATAGGTTACCCTACAACTAACAAGGCCAAATCATTTCGAAGTTCAACTCGAGCCAATGTTGAGAAAAATACAAGTGTAGCATAGGATGATCATGCATTAAAGATTGCATCTATTGTGGATCTAGAAGTTAAGTTTGCAGCTCATGTTATAGGTTATAAGTTCTTTCAGTTGAGCAGACTTAACAATGTACCATGTAGTGTTGTGGATATGGCTTACAAATTGATAAAGAAGGGTCATCGGATAGACCTTGCCAAGGTACTCCTTTAACAGGTTGAAGAGAATATGAAAACAATCTGATCACAAAAGTCTAATACCTATAAGTTTGGCTCACTATTAGTATGTTTGTTTTTCTATCTCCAAAAATTCTTTCCTTTTGTCGGTCACATAGATTGGCCTACTGACACACCAATCATTTCACAAATTTTTGATATAATGAAAATTCTATGAGATAATGTGAATAAAGTTGTAGATGAATATTTTGAAGATTTTAAGATTAAGATGAATCTTAGATATAGGATTCCATGTTTATTGGTCGAGAAGTATGAGATGGATATTTGTTTTCTAGTGAACACTGACCATATAATGATTAAAGTTGTAGAGCTGAGGACTAAGTGGCTAGCAACCATGGGATATGAAATGGATCATGATTTTAGTTTGAAATCAATTAAGGCTTTACTGGCATTGCTGAAGGACAAGAAGGAAGAAAGGTTTGGAACCTTTGAGGAAGCAAAATCAAGAATAAAAATAGGTCTTGCCATCGGCAAAATAACAAGAAGAGAAAAGAAAATGAAGAAAGTGTTAACTAAACACTTTGGAGATGTATCTAACTCATTTGAGGAGTCATCAATTGAACCTACAACTGAAGGTCAGTTAATGTTGGCTGACAAACCATTTGATAGTGAGGAAATTGACTCTGAAAAAGAAATAGATTCTATACCAGTTTCTCCCACTCCTACTCCTAAGAAGAAGTAGTTGCCAATGCAAACAGGTGCACGAACAAGGTTAGCAACTAGAGCTTCACCACCATAGAAAAAGGGAGTTGTGAAGGTAGCAAAACCAAAGGTAGCTACACCAACTAAAACTTATGCAAAGAGAGGATCCAAGGTTGTAGCTGAGGCACCGAGGAAAAGAAGAAGACTAATAAGATGTAAGGAAGACCTTGAGGAAGAAGAAAATAAAAATGATACAAATCAATTCAAGGTTATAAGTAATAAGGATAGAACTATTAATGATGTTGCTACTAACATCATAGAGAATGGAGATCTCACCAATCCAGAACTTAAATGGTTTGACAACATGTCTACCGAGGACCAAAATACAATTAAGGAAGCAGTCATTTAGATGATGATACGCTTCAAGAAAGTTCCATTAGAGTTTACTACACAACTTCCTGAGGTACTTGAAGAGAGAATAAATCAAAAGTGGTCATATGTCCTGGATACCAAAAAGAAGATGAGGGAACAAGCCCTAGTATCAACTGCACTAGACTTATCCCTTGTTGAAATTAAGGAGCTAATGGATACACATGTTCAAAGATTCAAAACAAAAGGCCAAGCGATGCAAATCTTAGATGAAAATATGGCAGATGTTAATGAGACTGGTCAACTCTTGTGGAGTTCAATTTTTGCAGTCAGAGAGAAAAATGAGAAAAATACATTTCAAAATTTGTCTAAAAAGAGACAGAAGTCCAAAGATAAAGGTATCTTTATTGATCATGATATAGAAAAGAAGAAAAAAGAGTCGCATGTATCATTTACTGAGGTGATTGATACAACACTTACTAAAGAAATTAAGGATAGTTCACAGGGTACACCGGATCCAATAGTGATCCAAATAAAGGAGAAAGATGAAAATGATGTACTCATTAAGGACATCACTAATAGTGACCTTGATGATAGAGATGATGATGATGATGTGAATGTAGCACCAGACATCACACAGGATGAAGGTCAAGATACTAAGTCAACTTTCACATCATTACCAAGTGAGCTTCCTATTCTTGTTGAATCGGTTGAAATCTTATCTCAAGAGAAACCCAAAGGCTCAAACCCCGAGAAACCACAAGACACAACATGGGAACAAGTAGTAGAAATACTATCAAAAACAAACAAGCCTAAAGGAAAAGAGGCAACAGACATAGGATCAAAGGATTAGGAGAATCCTACTGTAACCAAGGCCACCCCACAGGATACTACATCAGAAGCTCCAACACAATCATCTGATACCAAGAATACTAAGGAGAGGTAGAAGGATGACATAGTGTCAACTGGGCAGGTTACACAAAGTACAGAGGTAAAGGCACTTGTATCTTTTGTTAAGAGTTCATCAACTAAACCTGAGAAGAAAAAGAAGAAAAAGAACAAAGGAAAAGGGTTGGTCACCTTAGATGAAATTATTGTCATACTAGATTGTGACCTCAGGACCCTTAGCCATAAAGAATTGAGGAAATATGGGGAATTGTGTACAAGGAAGGCCACACAAGAAAAATTAAGGCAAGAGTGCAAGAGAAAGGAGATACTTGAGAATGTCTAGGATATCTTACAATACGTAGTACCTGAGGTAAAAATAGATGAAGATACTCCCATCATTGACCAACTTGCTGCACTAACCAAGGAAATAAATGCCCTAGATATTGAAGTAGAAAAGAGGATAGAAGAGCGAGAAGAATAAAAAATACAACATAAATTGGCAAAAAGGATCAGCCAAGAAGTGGTGATTAATAAGGTCAAGCTATCAAAGGTAATAACTGATATTTAGTCTATTACTCAATTAATAAGTCAAATCTTGATCAAGCTATGCATTGAGGATAGTTTCACTATCGAGGTCAGTGAAAAGATAAAACAACTTGAACAAGAAATTCAGTCCAGTGCATAGGTAGCCTTAACCGAGCCTCAAACTTTTGCAAAGCACATCTTGAAAGTTCAAGAACTTTGATGGTTAAGAGTGGACCTCAAAAAGAAGGAAGAAACAATAAGTGATCAAGTCACCAAACTTCAGACCGAGTTGCTTTTGTACCTGAAAATCTTTGAGAAGAACATTATGAAGGCACAAACACTTGTTGCAACACCAGAAATTTTTGTGTTGGACAACATTTTTGATATGCATGCACAAGTTGGTCTTGAGCATCTTTCTCTCACCAACTTGAAAAAGGAATGGGAAAAACTCTTGGAGTCACTAAAGAAAACCCATAAGAACATTTTTGACAAGCTATAAGTATACATATTCTTATTTGGCATTAATATCAAATGGGGGGATAACATGTATATGCCAAATATGTATATAAAATGCTACGTTTACTACACATTACCCGGAGCATGCACCGAGGGGGAGTACAAAATTTTGTTGACTATGTATATGGTGAAGATAGGAAATCTTTTTGAGACATTTTGTCTATATACATTTTGAGTTTTGATACTAATGCCAAAGGGGGAGATTTTTATCTCTAATTGAGCATTAATGATTCTCATTAGTATCAAAGACATCAGTCAGTTACTTATGTTAACCTACTCGATAAAAGAAAGCATCTCAAGCTATTTAGTTAAGTCTTTACACCTAGCATAGAACAGTTTTACTGAGCATCAGACACTGATACTGAGCATAGTAAACACCAAGCATACTAGACACTGAGCACTAGTATAATTACCAAGCAGTATATACAGTGTTTACCGAGGATCACAAGAAATGACATAGGAATCAGGAATGACACATTTATCTATGCAAACAGTTACAATAGAATCACAAAATGTTTTACCAAGATTGAGGATAATTTATTGTTGAGATATTCATTAAATGCGATGAAGATCTTATGTAATTGTTTGATCTAGGTTATTTTTGTACACCATAGATCTTAGGGTTTTCCTCTAAGATATTGTAACCTAATTTTGTAAGCGGCATAAAGCAGTATGCTATATAATTATATTTTGCATCATTTTGATATGATGTGGAGATGCATGAGCGAAGAAGTTCTTGAATCATTAGCCAACTTCAAGATTATCAATTTTCAGATAGAGAAGAATAGTATTCAGACATAATCAGATTGAGTAGAATTAGATTAGGCTACTGAGCAGTTCAGAGCATAGATCTTCACACAGAAAGGTGATATCTATTCAATATTTCATTGATCTGTATCAAACAAGTTGAGTTTTCATTAGTAGATAGTTACTTGTTATTTTCTAATCATTGTAACAGAGTTTTGGTAAAATCTCCTAACAGAGTAGACCTAACATTCTTTATGTAAATCTCTTAACTAAGTGCACACTCAAGTAGTGTTGTTAAAATCCTATCACTAGGTAGATCTAATCGATCTAATATGTTACTCCTAACATGGTAAGATCACCAGAGGTGATCACAACTTGTAGCCCTAACAGGAAAACCTTTTCTATCTGTAGTAGTAAAGAATTTGTGGGTGTCATCCCCACTACAGTTTTTACCTTCTAACAAGGGTTTCTACATTACCAAAATACTTGTTGTTAAAATGATGTAGAACAAAACATGAATTTGCAGGAAATTGTTTAATCCAAGAGTGAGGAGTAAGGAAAAATACCATGAATTAGCACAAGAACTAGGAGCATACACCAAAAATAAGCAAAGAGGAGACAAGATTTTGAAGGGGAAAAGCATAAAAAAACCCCTATGAAATTAATGAAAGTGGCAACAAATGCCTAAGAATGAGAGAGAGAGAGAGAGCAAACAATGCTCATACAATAATTGAGAAGAGGAAGAAATCTCCTGAGATGAGAGAAAATTCTGTATGAAAAAGAAGGAGAGTCATCTCTTTAATAGAGATGTGAGAGAGGAGTTACATTGTAACTCCCATATCTGAGTGTGCCACATTTCACTAGTTTGTGAGACAAGTGTAGGATTCCTCATAAGGAGGAATAACTATTTTCCTTAATAAAGGAAATTACAAAAAGACATGTCCTCCCACTTGGACTAGAGGAGAAATTACATTAGGATACCTTGGTTTATCCTATTAAATACATAAATAACTAAGGAAAGATTAAATTCTAACACCTCCCTTTAATCTTTACTTGGGGTAATTACAAAAATCTCCAACTGGATTATCCTTCTTGTAGTATAGGAGGAGAACTTGATTTTCTTCACTTTGAGCTGATATTAGGTGATGGTGTAATGATAAATGCTTTGATCTTGAAATAGGAGTCCTTTGAGTGTTGTAATACATAGGTTTAGGTGCTCGTTGAGATAGGCCCAAATGTTCAAGTACATAGTTTCTTCTCCAAGGAATATCACTTGAAAAAAGAGAATAACCACAAGTGGATCTCCCATAATTGGGATCTCCCTTTTGATATGAGTCATTAAAATCTGATAAAGTAAAAATAGATTGAGAATCATTAAATACATTATTCATTTCAGAAAGAGATTTTGTAAACCAAATGGAATCAATACTAGATACATAATAAAGAGAAATGGGACAATCACCATCAATAATATCATCAATAAGATTAGAGTTTAGAGAAGGAGGTTGGTCCTCCATAATCACCATTTGAGTGTCACAAAATTCATAGTCTACTTTGGAGCAAATAGGAACATAATCTCCTGTAATGCATAATGGCAAAGTGACATTGATAAATGTATTAACAATTTCATCTTCATGTTCTAAAATATCATCCAAAGTAGAATAGATATAAGAAATATCATCAATCTACAACATGTTATCATTATGAGGAAAATAGGAAGTGAGGGGATCATCCCCAAAACAAGCATCATCACAAGGGTCATCCCAAATAGGAAAGTCATTAAAAGGATACAGAATGTCACAGTTTGGTGTAGAGTTTTGGTGAGTTTGAAATGTGTTCTCCAAGATATGCCAAGCTTAATGAGCCTCAATACAATCAATGATAAGGTAATATAAGTCTGGATTTAAAGAGAATCCAATTAGACCAAACACTTCCTCATCGTTGAATTGCCAGGAATCCTGGTCAGCCTGAGGAGCAGTGGATGTCGGTTTCAGATTTGGTAGTCACAATATCCAAAAGGTGACGAGATTTTAAAAATTCAGACATGTGCGGCCTCCAAGTAGAATAATTGGAATTTGTAAGTTTAATTTCTAGAATTTACATCGACATAATGAAATAAAATAACTTTAAATACAAGTTGAAGTATACAATAATGAAGCTAAAAAATCAATTTAACGCGATATGCAAGAATATTTAACTATTGAAAAAAATTAAATTTTGGGATTAAAAGATGAAACAAATTTAAATTACCACTAAATAACATAATAACAATTGGAATAAGATATAATTGATCTAAAGAACTTAAGAATGAAACAATATGAGATAATATGAAATGGATAGAAAGTTTGAGCAAATAAACTTTTATTTTAAAAATGATTTAGACCAAATTAAACTAAATAACAAAATAGAATGAAGGTTTATGAATAAATATAAATGATTATGGATGGAGAATTAGAAGAACAATTTAAAAAGACATAAAGAATAATAGATGCTAAATTAGATGAATATCGAACCCTTAATAATAAACTAATAAAGTAAATAGATTAAATGAGTCAAACCTAATAAGGAAACATTCAAACTAGAAAGGATGAATATACTAAATAAAGAGAATTAAATGATTATAAATCAAAAAGAATATATGCCTGCAGAGAAACATAAGAGAGACTGCAAAGAAACAGTTATGAAAAAAAATGATAAGAGAATCTGCAATGATACGATAATAACCTGCATAAAACTAATGATAACAAAAAATGATATACATGCCATTATATGATAAAAAAAATGATAAAGAATCTAATGATAAGAACCCTACAAAAATAAAAAAATGTTAGAATAGAAAATAGCCTGCAGATTTTTAAAAAATTATAATGATTCTCCTGCATAAAAAATGTATGACCTATAAAAAAATGTTAGAGAATATGCAAATAGAAGATAATATATGCAGACTGAAAGAAACCGATAACTCTACAACTAAATAAAGAATTTTGCAATGCGACTGATTTTCAACTGATATATGTTTGAATGGCCACTGTGGAAACGTCATAAATGTGAAATCTGGAGTCAATTTTGTTTGCTAATTCAAAATTTGAAAGATAATGAATAATGAATAAGAGAAGATGCAACTCGAATTGGTTCTGCGGGTGTTGTAAGATGCCAAGCAGTGGATAAATCTCCCCTGAGACGTGTCAATCAAGCAATCTATCTTCTTACCACCAATGCCCGGGAAAGTGCTATCAGAAATATTAAAACAAATGCTGAGATGAGCTCACCAATGCTGTAAATGTTAATAAAAAACATACAAGAAGCAGCGCAAAGGATTTAAAGTTTTAAAAGAGAACAAGGCACAAAGATAAATGCTGCTATGAATAATACAAAGCACTGAAAATAGAGATGGACTACTTTTGAATCACCAATAGTCTTTCCAGCATTCAACTGAAAAAGAAAGCCCAACACAAGGTCAATGGAATATGAGAGGAAGATAATTCTTGGAGTACAAACCGCAGGTCTTTCTTCTATTGCAAAAAATACACTAAACTAAACAATTTTTAATTCCTTAAGAAGTGAATAGACAGAGAGAGATAAATGAGTAGTTACAAATAATAAACCAGACACTTTCAGCACTTTAATTAGAAGAACATGCTAACGTTATAACTGTAATGTATTTCAAACATGCAATGAATAAAAAGAAGCGATATTTAAGGAGCATGCAATATATAAACTTCACAAATTTATAAGCTTTTGAATGCAACCACTGATTCAAGCTAGTATCAAAAATAAACATGCAAAGGCGATGCATGCAATTGAAAAAACAAGGAATATAATGAAAACCGCAGATGTAAGTAGAATCATTTTCTTGCAAGCTAACTTGCAGAGGTTAGAAAACAAAGCTATTATAAGAATAATAACCAGATAACTACAGAGCTATATCAGAAAGAATGTTTGACAGAATTACAAACAAATAATAATGCTAAATTAAGGCAGACAAAAGAATAGAACAGAAAATTGATTACTTTAAATAGTGAAGACTTAATATACTGCAGTGAAACATTTTAAAAAAACCAGTGAAGACTTTATAATACTGCAATGAGGCACGTTAATACTGCAAATATCCAAGCTAAGAAAAAATAGGTAAGTGCCGATAAACATGCAGAGATATAAAGATGAAATCTATCCACAAGCCTGCAGAGAAGATGTTAATCAATGAAGATTTTAATCAAGAGTCGATTAAATGGATAGCAAACTCATTAAGAGATAACAATGATGAATAGAGGAGTGCTTAAAGAAAAAAAAATGATTTCATACAAACCGATAATAGACAAATTTGGGTTCCTGTAAAGATCAGTGGAAATGATTTTACAGAAATATATATTGCAAAAAAAAATTGAAATCAATCTAGATAAAATAAAACCATAAAAATTGATTAGAATGAAAAATAGACAAATAGAGAACTTGCAAGAATGGAGTTAGATTAAAGATAATTAATGAAAAAAAGTAAATAGATTAAAGTTCAGATTTTGAAAGAAAGATGAAGAACAGAGCCAAGAACAAAAGTCTCCAAACCTGCACAAAACAAGTCAGTACTGTATCCAATAAGTAAACTAATAATTATGAAAAAAATAAATCGGGTTTGGCGGTAAACCAGCCAAACCAAAAAAAAAATTGAATTTTTTTCAACACTCTCTCAAGAGTCTCCGATATGGAGTGCTCCAAGATATGGTAGTTCCTTCACCTATACACTCAAAACGAGATTAAACCAACTTGCTTTGATACCATGTTAAAATGATGTAGAACAAAACATGAGTTTGCAGGAAATTGTTTAATCCAAGAGCGAGGAGTAAGGAAAAATACCATGAATTAGCACAAGAACTAAGAGCATACACCAAAAATAAGCAAAGAGGAGACAAGAGTTTGAAGGGGAAAAGCATAAAAAAAACCCCTGTGAAATTAATAAAAGTGGTAACAAATGCCTAAGAATGAGAGAGAGAGAGAGAGAGAGAGAGAGAGAGAGAGAGCAAACAATGCTCATACAATAATTGAGAAGAGGAAGAAATCTCCTGAGATGAGAGAAAATTTTGTATGAAAAAGAAGGAGAGTCATCTCTTTAATAGAGATGTAAGAGAGGAGTTACATTGTAACTCCCATATCTGAGTGTGCCACATTTCACTAGTGTGTGAGACAAGTTTAGGATTCCTCATAAGGAGGAATAACTATTCACAAATTTTTATCTTGTGTTATGTGACTGTTATCTTGTTGATTTCATGTTATTTACTTTGATAGTTAAATAAATGAATGATGCATGCAATGGATTCAAGTAATAGTTGAAGGTTACTACTATTTTTTGTTCAAGGTTTGAAAGGTTTATGAAGTGAAAGTTTTTGTGGGCACTGATTCACCCCTCCCCTCTCAGCACCCTATCTCTCCAATTCCAACAAGCTTTCCTCTAAATTGTGAGGTACAACTCCATCTTCAATGATATTCAATAAATTAAATAACTGGTTGTGTCTTTTACCAGAAGACACAAAGGATTTCTAACATTCACCCATCACTATGAGATGAATGCGATTATAAGATTTACAAGTTGGTGATGAGAGAAAAACCAACAAACAACCACAAGACTATCTACCAAGTCTTTCACATTACAGATAAAAATGAGAGAATTACATGACTTGTTCTGCAAATTACAAATTTATCAACCAACTGATTTACAAACATGCACATTCTTGACATAATACTACAAGACTGTATCCTAGAATCAGAAAGAAACAACCATATGATTGATTTCAATCAGAAAAATAAATGTTAAGACCGATGACTTTAAGGACTACAATCTTCTTGTGACCTCCGACAAAAGTGCACTTGAACTTGAACTTGAATTTAGGAAGGTTCAAGTTCAAGTTCAACTAAGACTTTTACTTGCACAAAATAATTGACTACGAGAGAAAAGAACAATACAAGTGTAACAGATAATAAGTTTGATAAGTAATGAAATTCAAGTTATATTATTGAACATAGTCATTCTATCTATAAGAAACTATTGTCTTATTAATATAGAGATAAATTATTTCTTTACCATCTATAGGTATTTCATTAATATTGATTATGAATAAAAAATTGATACATATTTTATTCTTTGTTAATAAATTAAAATTTTATATTCCTTCTCATCTATCTCATATACACCATTGGGATTCCATAGCGAGTGATCTTTTGAGTGTAGTAGCTACCAAATTTTTTTGCAAAATTTAGGATAAGCATCATATTAAGCCATTCACATTTCTTTCCTAGTAGTTGTTGTCAATTCATCCACCTACTATGTGCTCCAAATAGATCATTTACTTTTCCTTGGCTCTAGTATATTTCTATTCCTCGAAGACAGTTTATTGAAATAAACTTTTCAATTTATTATACAACAAGCAATTTTATATCATTCTTATATTACTTTGCTAACAGCTTGAAATTTTTATGTTGCATCACAACTTTTGATAAATTGAAACCCATAATATTACGTTCACTAGAGAAGCTTCACAACCATGACACAATTAAATTGTGTCTTTAAGATAATTTTGTCAAAAATTCAATTACTTGTTCTATTTCTCATGCTAATCAATAGTTAAAAATGGATATGGTAGATAATGTCAATGCAAGTCCATTTTTTTGCAAGTCAATAATCCTTTCTTCATGGCCAGTGACTTTTCCATGCAAATAGAATAAAAATTTAATTGTAAGAAGAGTAAAATGATAGAGAAAATATTTCATTTCTCATTTGTCAAGCTTTGAGGGAAAAAATATAAAATCTATAATTGTATTAATTATGTACTCTATTATATTGTGCATCCAAAAATCAACACCATTTGAACAATAACTTTTACTTCTTGTACTTTGATCACATTGCACAAATATTTTTGCTAATATATTGTTCTTTTATCCAATAGTTTAAACTTATTTATATTTAGAACCTTTGAAAAGTGTGTCAATTTTCTTCCTTGTTAGGTACCTCATATATATAATTGGGATTTTGTAGTTCATATAGATCATTGGGGTTTTTTAGTATGATTATATTTCGATTGTAGTAGCTACTACAAACATTTGCAATTAATTTTAGGTTAATCATTATATTAAACCATTCACATTCCTTGTCTAGTAGATATTGTATATTCCTCCATGTATAGCATGTGCCCCAAATTAATCATGTAGTTTTCCTTAGTTGTGGTCTAATTGTATTCCTCTAAGATAATTTATGTAAAGCAACTTACATGTTTTATTTGATATTTCACTAATTGTGGCATTGTTATTGTCAAAAATTACATTCACTAGAGAAGCTTTGCAACCATGACACAATAAAATCATGTATTTGGGATAATTTTGTTAAAAATTCATTTACTTGTTCTATTTATCATACTAGACTATATTTAAAAAAATGTGATGTCCTTTTCATACATTTACTTATTATCATTTAACAATTTCATTGGGTGACCTGTCAATCTTCACTTCTATTTCCTCTTTCTAGATTTGGTCTCTCAATAAGACACATTGAGCTCTTATATGGGTGGGTCAATGAATGAAGTTTATCATTGTCAGGGTATGTAGTTTTCTTGAAAGAATAATTGGTATGTAGTTTGTCTTTGTGTTTTCTAAAGTGCTAAGGTCCACCACAAAGTAATAAAAGAGATCTTTCTAAACAGAGGGAAAAAAGTGTTTCAAACAAATAAATGGAAAAATAAATAATGATTCAATTTTAAATTGCATGACTTTTAAATGAATATTAGGGTGAATATCTTGATGAATAATGGACTAATACTTCCAGGGTTTGGCTTTAATACTTATGGAGGAGGTGCTTTACATTTTCAGTCTACTATAGACCAAACAACTTTATATCACTCTTCCATAGTTTTGACAACTTGTGACTTTTTCACTCCATCACCACTTGTCATATTTGATTACTCTTGAAACTATGATCTTATATTTACTAGAGAAATTTTCCAACCATGACACAATGAAATCATGTCTTTTAGATAATTTGGTCAGAGATCATTTTCCCCTCCTATTTCTCATATTAGTTTAAAAATTGTGTGGTGCTTTGATGATTTTGTGAAATATTTATTTACCCCCTCCTATTTCTCATATTAGCCAAAATTTTAAAAATTGTGTGCCATTTTTTCTTAGATTTACTTTTTATCATTTAACAATACTATTTGGTGACTTGTCATGTATACTTAGCCTATCATTAAAAGTTACAAATTTTAAAATAATATATAGCTTGTATATTGCATATTTGCTTCACAAGCATATCTAATTTTATCAAATAATTTACAATATGACCAAAATGAATCTAAAGAAATTATCCATTGACAATTATTTATGAGAATGACAATTGTGTATATGAAAAATTCATTGCCATGTTTCATTATAGAAGAACACTAACATCACCAACAAGTTTAATATGTCTCAAATAGAACTATGATGGTCATGGATATGGTAGATAATGTCAATGCAAGTTCATTTTTTTGAAATTCAATAATCATTTCTTCATGGCCACTAACTTTCCCATGCAAATAGAATAAAAATTTAATTGTAAGAAAAGAAAAATGACAAAGAAAATCTTACTTTTCTCATTTGTCAAGCTTTGAGGGAAAAAAATATAAAATCTATAAATGTATTAAACATGTACTCTATTTTATTGTGCATCCAAAAATCAACATCATTTGAACAATAACTTTTACTTCTTGTAAGTTATGATCACATTGCACTTTTTTTTTGGTAATATATTATTCTTTTGTCCAATAGTTTAAACTTATTTATATTTAGAACCTTTCAAGAGTGTAAATTTTCTTCCTTGTTAGGTACCTCATATATATCATTGGGATTTTGTAGTTCATATAGATCATTGGGGTTTTTTAGTATGATTATCTTTTGATTTTAGTAGCTACTATAAATATTTGCAAATTTAGGTTAATCATAATATTAAACCATTCACATTCCTTTTCTAGTAGATGTTGTATATTCCTCCATATATACCATGTGCCCCAAGTTAATCATGTAATTTTCCTTAGTCGTGGTCTAGTTGTATTCCTCTAAGACAGTTTATGTAAAGCAACTTACATGTTTTATCTGATATTTCACTAATTGTGGCATTGCTATTGTCATTTTCTTGAGGTATTTTATCAAAGGTTTGGCATGCCTTATTTATTATTCTTCCTTTTCCTCTTAATCATTATTTCAATCCTCACGTATGCCTTTTATATTCATCCACATTTTGGATACATGTTAACTTGGGAAGTTATAACTACAAAATCCCCTTATCTTTATGTTGTAGTCTTCCATTTGGCATTGGTAGAAACTGTTAGAATAACTAAGAGGGGGGTGAATCATTTATCCATAGTCCCAATCACAAAATGTATATCCAAAAATAATTTACTAAAACTTTTGCAGCTCGATAACATAAAATAGTATTATGTCTATGCTTTTACCGATTACCAGTTAATAACATATAGTTCTTACTGATTAAATCCAATATGCAACATGTAAAGTATGAAAACAAACAATCATCATAATCAACACATAACACAAGAGATTTAACATGGAAACCCTATGAAGGGAAAAACCACCTGCGACTGGCAACCCAAAAATTGTTCACTCTTCTAAAGTGAGGTTGGTGAAGACCCAACCCTGTTAAAGGTTACAAACACACTATGAGGTGTGACCTTGTTAGAGGATTTTAGACCAGCCATTATTTTCCAACCAGCATTCACTATGGGGTTGACAGGATAACAAATGTACACTCTATGAATGACATTACAAGACTTTCTAGTCCACTATGTTAAGAGATTTATCTGTTTACAATGGTTAAAATGTAACAGTAGTTTATCTAATTACAACACAACTTCAATTTCATATTATCAAATCTATATTAAGCTCATTCAAATCCTCTAATCAATATATCAATTCTATTTCAATCAATATTCAGTAACTTATTGTTGCTCGGTTATAGCTTTCTAATGCTCAGTAATCTCTGTAGTTTGATTCTCCTTAACCAGTCTGATCAGGCATGCATGAAGCTTGTTCGCATGATATCTCTGTAGTCTCCTTCTTCCAGGATGATTTCATCATGAAATCCTAGTCTCTTAAATAGATGAGTAAACCATTTTAATTCCATCCATCAGATTTTTCCACTTAATCTCCTTTGTTGATTTTGTTGCTTTAACCTTCTTCGGCTGATGTGTCAGTAACACATTTTATTTCAATCCTTTAGATCTTCTTTGAATTATGTTAGCCGTCGATCTTCGTAACAAACATTATCTCCAACTCTGTAATCATAACACTTTACATCTCATCAACTTCCATCAGCTAAACTAATCATTTAGTTCTTTTCTCCTACTTGGTTAACAAAGAAATATGTTGGTGAACACAAGCTCAATTTATACTGTGCTCAATATACACTACACTACGTCGGTGTCTACTGAAATGCTTCTTTAACCGACAACACTGCTTTGTGCATTTTACTCTATCCTTCATCATAGATGAATGCAACATAATTAAGTCAATAACATAAGGTCATAGACTCATTCATAAGTTACCTGATGTATTCCTTATCCTTATCTGCCATATCCATCTTCCTCATGTAGATATATATGTTCTTCATCTCTTCTCTTCTTTCTACAGATGTTTGGGTATAGTAACTTACAAGATAAGTATTGTCAAAACTAGTTGACGTCAATGACAACATATTACTGATTTAATCATCTTAATATCTAATCAGCAACTCAGTGATCTTAAATCACAGATCTTCAAGTTATACAATTTATTCAAATCAATTGTAGTTCATCAAAAACAATGTAGGCGATCTAAATTTTCAAGTCATATGTTAATTTTGTTTGTTTAAATATTTAAAAATATTTTTAACACATTCTACAATCACACTTGAATATTTTAAAGGCTTTTTTATAAAAAAAATTACACAGTTTATTATAGTGGCACCAATCTGAGATCATATCCATTCAAGACACAATGTATAATAGTTATCTTTTTTCTTCAAATGACCTCTTTTTTGAAATTAAATCAAATGAAATCCTCATTCTTTTATGCTATGGTGGTTGTCCATACTTTTGAATCCAATGCCTCTTCGATGTTGGCAAGCAGGTGGTTGATTTTTGGTTCTATATTAGACAATTTTTTCATCAAAGGTTTCATGCCACTATATCATTGTTGTTCATGAAGAAACACTTTTTGGAAACATATTATCAAGCAATCTTCATGATATCTCATATTGATGTGGCTTCCTAATGTTTTGACTTTACAAGAATTGAGAGGATTCTCCAAAGGATGGACTTAAATAGCACACACTAAGTGTCTTCACTTAATGTGAGCCCCAACTTTATAGTTACTTCTTTCTATTTTCATTCTATACAACAATATTTTTTATTAAAAAATAAGTGTACAATGTATTATTAACTAGCAATCGCACCTTAGTGTGCAATGGGTACGCCGTATTTATGAGGAACAAAATTTGCTTTCATTTTTTAGGTAGTAATAGATTATTATTTGTAAATATATTAAAATAATTTGATTGTTTTAAATGTTTGTTGAGATAATGGTTGACCATTCAAGAATGCGTTGGCTAACACGTTTTGGTGTGCACTTCACTAATATGGTTGTTTCTCACCTTGACATATGCACTTCTTTTTCCAAAGAAAAATACCTTCTAGTGTGTTGGAGTGATCCTTCATCATGCAAACTTGACTCTCAAAACCAAATTTCTAAAATCAAACTTTGCTAGAACTCCATGTAATATAATATATGTGAGCATGAAATAGGTTAGACATTATTTAGGATATTTTATATGTTGTAAGTAACAATAAGATTATTAGTTGATGTGGGTTTTCATATTAGAGAAATATTTATTGTTTTCAAAAAGTAGATAAAGGGGCATGCCTTTGTAAGCTCGTGGTATTAGATACATGGCATATGCAATGCTACTTGATGGTTTTGTGTAAGCTTATTTCTATAAAAGTAAGCACATGAGTAATCATTGATGTTGCCACTCGTAATCTTTATCATACCATCTAAGGTTGATTGAGCATCTCTTATAGATTGAATATGTGGAAAGGGGAAGCATGTATTGGGTTGTGTGGGTACATGATTCTCATTTTCTTGTTTATGTGGAGTGTATGTAGAAATCTTGATTTTTTTGATGTATTCATGGAGAGATTGTAAGTGTATTATAATCATTTTCACATGTGAAATAATACATTTAATGTCGGTGCTTTTGGAGGATGGACTAATCTCTCTTGAAGGTTTCCTAAGTATATCTTATGGCATCTTGATTGTTTGTTTGCCAATTCTTTTCTATTATAACTTCCAAATAGTTGCTTGCATAATTTTCTCTCATGGAATTATGTGACAATAGTTCTATATGAATTTTTTTTCTAGAGTATACTTTATAGTTCAAGAAAGAAATAGATCCAAGGTCCTATATTTATTAAAAAATGTTGATCCATAGCTCACAACCTTTTGTAATAGCATATAAATTTTGGTTTTGAAGCCACATAAAACATAAATTATTAAAGGAAAATGAGAATAGGAATCTAAAATTGAAATAATAAATTATATTATTCAATAGGAAATACAAAACACATGAAAATAAGTGATTATAATTGTACACTATGTAACAAACAATTTTCTTTCTCCAAGCAAAGTTTTATGGTCGATCGATGATTTGTATTTATTGTCGAACTCTTCTGCTTGATTGTAGGAAATTTTGTATTTCATCACTCGCACCATCACGTCGAACGAAATTTTAATAATAAAGGTGTGCTCAATTGAAATTTTATTTCTTATTAACAGTTCATGAAATCAGTAACAATGAACTGATTGCCAATTACTCTTTGCCTGTGGAAGCAACGACAACACACAATGAACTATTCAAAGGGTTTTGAAACTCTATGCAAATTCGATTGGCAGGCATTAAGCCAGATTGTACAATCTTTTGCCAACATTCTCGCTCTGTATGTATGGCCATGGAAGTATGAAAAAAGGGCATGTGAACTGTTAAAATTGTTCAAAGAAATGCAATCTCAAGAAATACCATGGTGAACATGCTGTCCATCTACAGTGTTCTAGATGCCATTCATGTGAAGACTGTAGTCACATTTACTCGCTCAAAATAAGCATCATAGGAAAGGTGTTGGCAAAGTTTGGCAAAGTTTGGCAAAAGTTTGTACAACTCCCTCACCAATGGTTTCCACTTTTCTCCAACAGAACACTAGCCGCCTCAGTGAGATTAGTGCTCAAAGTAACACAAAAAGAAAGATAAGATTGTAGGGTTTGAACTCTTCTCTATTCTCCAGTTGTTGATCTCACCATCTAACAGACAACTCAGATCATTGGAAATGACATTCTTGACAGAGTTGCACCACTTTTTAGGCATACTGATCAATGCAGTGGACATCCGATAACGTTGGAACTTTTGTGAAAAAAGACAAATACAGTGGATGGCCAGGATCTTTTCAATGGTCATCCATTCTCTATAAATAATCTGAGCCATTGATTGTTAAGTTTAGCCCAACCTCTTTCAATATGAAAATGCCTATGGTGTAATAAGATAGAAATATTAAATGGTTGACATCAAAAGTCAAAAGTCAACCTTATAGTGCAAGTGTCTTTCTTTTCATTTTAAACACTAATGGTCTTGCTTTTTGTTTTAAATGCTTTTTGTTTTTTTTCAAGTTTCATCAAATCTACGAGTTCGGTTGTTTACCCATTTACTAAACGTCCCCTATGTAGAAGGAAAGACTTTTCTTATATCGTGCTTTTTTTTTGGTTTTGTTTTTATTGGGTGTTATTTTGTTTTTTTAATAAAACATGGGTTTTGATTTTTTATTATAAAAGATTTTTTGAAATTGATATAAATCCATTTACTACTTACCGAGCTTTCCATTTTTATAGCAGCAATGGGACATTTCAGTGGCCATGGAGTTTCAGGAATTAGTCTTGTTATTACTAGTGTTGGTTGTGCCCATATTCACAGATCCAGAGGCTAATCTCCTGGAAGTATATAGCACATGAATTTGGTACACTGTCACAAAGGGCACAACCGATGGATTCTTGGAGGCCTCAGTAATCTATTTGCATAACTCTTCAGCCAAATGCCACTTGAAACTCCCCACTATTCATTAAGGAAGATATGAATGGCCTTTTGGTGCTCTTGCGGAGCTAATTGACAATGCCAGGGACGCTAATGCTTCAAAATAAGCTTGAGATAAGATTTTTAACATCAAATATAATTGATTGTTCTTTGATTTCTTTTAAATACATAACCATGTTGGGATCTTATTCTTTTGTGAATGTAGATTTCGTTACCCTTTTTATTCGCAATAGGACCAAATTTACTATGTGATAATGAGGAAGGTAAACTGCTCCCCTATCTCTGCACACAATCTTTCCCTGCCTCCACCATTTTCTTGTTCTTCTTTGTGACCCATTTCATCCTCAACAGTAGCACTACTATTTCTTGATGTTGTTCTTTCATCCTTATCAAGCCTATCTTCAAACACATTCCCAAACTCGCCTCCTGAATTGCCAAATCAAAATCATTTCTGAACCTTCTTGAATTTCGCTAACTCATCCTGAAATTTCTCTAAACAGGCCAAAAAGGGAAAGATCATTTTAGGCCTTGCCCAAACATAATCCCTTGTTCCAAGCTCTTCAAAACAAGGCTCAAAAAGCATCACACAGAAGCACCCAAGATTATAGACACTCAAAATAGAGAGGAAGAACTACTTTTTTATAACATAATCTTAAGATCAGATTCAACCCGAACTATATCACCTATATTAAAATCTTTAAAGGGATTCACTGAAGTTTGACCCCATTATCTTTCGTAGGCCATTGAAATTACACCCATTGGCTGAAAATAGTTTAAAGGATATACATTGTTCTGCTGCACTTTTATAAAGAGCTACCTTTTAATTTAGTATGGCCCATGGTTTGTGATTTAATTTGTAGTTCATTTTTTAGTTTTTAGTTAGCTTAGATCTTCATACGTTATTTAGTTAGCTCAGATTTTTGGTATTTAATTTAGTTTTAGTTAGATTAATTTGTTAGTTTAGTTTCATTTTGATTAGATTTTTAAGGAGGATTTTTTTTAGACTACATTACTTTTTATTTAGTAACAGTGGGTGTTGTGTTGTGCTCAGTAAGGTACCCAATTAAATAGAATTTGATTCTTTGCATTTGAAAATTGAAATTTTGTGCAGTATTTATGTTAGCATAGCTGTGCCGATTTCATATTTGTATGGAAGGTCCATCTGAAACTCATTCCATTTGTTTTGCCTCCACTTTTGGCATGTATGCCTGTCTGAGAAGATTCCCCATTGTTTTATCATAATTAGCATGGATGTTGGCCAATGCACAGGTTTTGTATTTATCAGTCTTGTCTTGGCTTTGTCTGTGTTTTCTTATAAAATATCCACTTTGATAACTAAAAATCTCATGATGGTGCTAGCCAATCTGCATTCTCTGTTTAAAATGAGTTTTTATTCACTGGTTTTTATTTAATGTTTGAAGGCTATTTAGTATTTAGACACGAGTTTCATGTCTGGTCTGGTTAAATAATTAAAACACTTTATAAACATATATGTCGAGAGAGATAATCAGACATTATTGTTTGCCTCACAACATTGGAGTCAAATTCAATATGCAGATAATCTTCGCGCTGACAGTTATATGTTCCCAAACGAACGGAGTATTAATCGGGAAGGCTTGAGATTTAGCTCGAGCTTCCAAAGTGTTATTATAAAAATGTACAACTGAATTGTATTTCTTCAATTGTAGTGGTATATAATGAATGATCTAACTTCGTTACCTAAACTACAGGTAAAAGTAACTACCTTGGTCGCTTTGCCTGTATAGAAGATAACCACGCTTCCAAGCCGGCCCAGTCCTGCGGTAAAAGTCCCTACTTTCCAACTTGACATCTACTTATTGTTTATGTGAAGTGTGTGAAAAATAGATTTTATTCTTTTATATGTGTTTGTTTGATTTAACTTTAACATTCATTTGGATTTGAGCCACTTATTATATGAAAGGTGTGCTTTGGAATCCCCTTATTGTTTCTTTATTTATTATTAATCTATGTGAAAGAGATAGAGGGAAAGAGAGGGGAAGAGAGAGGTGAACTAACTTTGGCATCCACTTTTAACTCATCCAATTATTATGTGTGTGTGTATTGACATCCACATTACTTATGTGAAGTAAGGGAGGAGGGAGGAGTGAGAGGGGGAGAGGGGGAGAGGGAGGAGGGAGAGGGAGTGAGAGGGGGAGAGGGGGGAGGGAGAGGGAGTGAGAGGGGGAGGGGAAGTTATGGAGGGAGTGGGATGGGAAGTGAGGGAGGGGGGGTAGAGGGAGAGGGAGGAGGGAGAGGGAGAGGGAGTGAGAATGAGAGGGGGAGAGGGAGTGGGAGTGGGAAAGGGAGAGGGAGAGAGAGAGAAGGAGGGGAAGGGGAAGAAGAGGGGAAGAAGAGAAGGGGAGTGGGAGGGAAGAAGAGAGGGGGAGGGGGAGAGAGAGGGAGAGAGAGAGAGAGAGAGAGGGGGGGGGGGGAGGGGGGGAGTGGGAGAGAGAAGGGGGTGGGAGTGGGAGTGGGGAAGGGGGTAGGAGAGGGAGGGGGAGGGTAAGTGAGTGGGAGGGAGAGGGAGAGAGAGGGAGGGAGGGGGGGACGGGGAGTGAGAAGGAGTGGGAGGGGAGGGGGAGGAGAAGTGAGGGAGGGATTGGAAAGGGAGTGATAGGAGAGGGAGAGGGAGAGGGAGAGAAGGAGGAGTGGGAGGGGAAGTGAGGGGGAGGGGGAGGGAAGAAGAGAGGGGGACTAGGAGGGACTGAGAGGGGGACTGGTAGGGAGAGGGGGACAAGGATAGGGAGGAGGGAGGGAGAGGGGGAGGGAGAGGGGGAGTGAATAAGAGGGGGAGAGGGACATGGAGGAGGGAGGAGGGAGGGTGTGAGAGGGGGAGAGGGAGGGCGAGAAAAGGAGGAGGGAGGTGGAGTGAGAGGGGGAGAGGAAGAGGGAGAGGGAGGGAGAGGGAGAGGGGAAGTGAACGAGAGGGAGAGGGAGAGGGAGAGGGAGGGAGAGAGGGAGGGAGGGGGAGTGAGTAGGAGGGGGAGGAGAAGTGAGGGAGGGATTGGGAAAGGGAGTGATAGGAGTGGGAGTGGGAGGGGAAGTGAGGGGGAGGGGGAGGGAAGAAGAGAGGGGGAGTGGGAGGGAGGGGGGGAGTGAGAATGAGAGGGGGAGAGGGACAGGGAGAAGGGAGGGGGAGGGGAGGTAGGAGGTGGGATGGGGAGTGGGAGTGAGAGGTAGAGGGAGAGAGAGTGGGAGGAGGAGGAGGAGGGAAGGAGTAGGAGGGATGTAGGGAGTGGGAAGGAAGAGAGAGGGAAAGGTGAGAGAGAGGGGGAGGGAAGAAGAGAGAGGGAGGTAATAAGAGAGGGTAAGTGGGAGGGAGTGGGAGAGAGAGGGAGGATGAGGGGGTGAGATAGACTGGGAGGGGAAGGTTGTGTGAGGGGGGGTGAGAGGGGGAGAGGAAGGGCAAGAGAGGGAGGAGGGAAGTAGAGTGAGAGGGGGAGAGGGAGAGGGAGAGGGTGGAAGAGGGTAAGTGAGAAGGAGTGGGAGGGGGGTGGATGAGAAGTGAGGGAGGGAGTGGGAAAGGGAGTGATAGAAGGAGTGAGAGGGGGAGATGGAGTGATGGAGGAGTGGGAGGGGGAGGGAAGAAGAGAGGGGGAGGGGGAGAGGGGGGGGGGAAGAGAGAGGGGGAGGGGGAGGGAGGGGGAGGGGAAGTGAGAGGGAGAGGGAGAGGGAGGAGGAAGGGGGAGTGAGAATGAGAGGGGGAAAGGGACATGGAGTAGGGAGGGGGGAGGGGGGAGGGGGGAGGGGGAGGGGGAGGGAGGGAAGAAGAGAAGGGGAGTGGGAGGGAAGAAGAAAGGGGGAGTGGGAGAAAGCGAGAGGGAGGGAGGGAGAGGGAGAGAAAGGAGGGAGAGGGAGGGAGAGGGAGATGGAGATGGAGGGGGAGTGGGACGGAGGATGAGGGGTCAAGAGAGAGGGAGTAGGTGAGAGAGAGAGAGAGAGAGAGAGGAGAGAGAGAGAGAGAGAGTTGGAGTGGGAGGGATTCAAGCCCTCTATTACAGGAGTGAGAGTGGAAAAGAGGAGGAGAGGGGGAGTAAGGGGGTGAGAGGGGAGGGAGAGGGAGGTGGAGGGGGGAGGGGGAAGGGAAGAAGATAGGGGGATGTGGGAAGGGGGAGAGAGGGATAATGAGAGTGGGAGGTGGTGAGAGAGGAAGAGGGGACAGGGATGGGGAGAGATCAGAGAGGGAAGGGAAGGGAGGGGGAGAGGGAGGGGGAGGGGAGGGGAGGGTAAGTGAGGGGGAGAGGGAGTGGGAGTGGGAGGGAGAGGTGAAGGGGATGTGAGGGGGACTGGGAGGGGAAGTGAAGGGGAGAGGGAAGGAAGAAGAGAGGGGGACTGGGAGGGAAGAAAAGAAGGGGACTGGGAGAGAGGGGGAGAGAGAGGGAGGGGGAGGGGGAGGGGGAGGGGAAGTGAGAGAGATAGATAGGGAAGGGGAGGGAGGGAGAGGGGCATGAGGGAGGGGGAGAGGGGGAGGGGTAGAGGGAGGAAGGGGAGGAGTTGAGAGGGAGGGAGGGGGAGGGAAGGGGAGGGGGTGAGAGAGAGTGAGGGAGGGGGAGGGAGGGGGATAGGAAGAGGGAGAGGGAGGGGGATAGAGAGAGAGGGAGAGGGAGAGAGAGTGGGAGAGGGAGTGAGAGGGGAAGTGAGGGAGGGATTGGGAGGGGAAGTGAGTGGGAGGGAGTGGGAGAGGAAAAGGAGAGGGAGTGAGATGGAGGGGGAGGGAGGGGGTGAGAGGGGGAGGGAGGGAGTGAGAGGGGGAGAGGAAGAGGGAGAGGGAGGGTGACATAGAGAGAGGGAGAGGGAGAGAGAGTTGGAGAGGGAGTAGGAGGGGAAGTAAGGGAGGGATTGGGAGGGGAAGTGAATGGGAGGGGGAGGGAGGGAGAGGGAGGGGGAGAGGGACAGGGAGTGAGAGGGGAAATAAGGGTAAGTGAGAGTGAGGGAATGAGAGGGGGAGAGGGAGAGGGAGAGGGAGAGGGAGAGGGAGTGGGAGGAGAAGTGAGGGGGAGGGTGGAGAGAGAGAGAGAGAGAGAGAGAGAGAGAGGTATCTTGATGAAGATGAACAACCTTAGGTTTTTCAATACCCAAAACATTGACAACATTGACTTGATCAAGATCTTGATTATTTAAAGTTTTATCACTTGAAGGGAGAGCATTAAGGAAAGAAGAAATGATATTATCCTCTTCTTCCAAGGTATCCTCATAAGTAAGACAATGTTTAGATAGGGATTAGGTACTTCCATCAATACTTCATCTCTAAAAGGTATGTCAAATAAAGGTAAGGTGATATTAAGAAAGGTTTCTATAATTTCCTCATCTTGCTCCAAAATATCTTCATAAAGGGGGTGCATCTTAAGAGAAGGGTCATCATTCATTAAGGCTTCATTGGTAGAGGTAAAATCATTAAGATGAATAGAAGGTAAAGTGTCCTCAAGGGAATGAATAATCATATCAATTTCTTCTACTATAATGTCATTGTCTATCACCAAAGTACCCTCATGGGGAGATGCATATCAAGAGAACAACCAACATCATCTTCTAATGGTTCATCCCAAATAAGGAGATTATTGATTAAATAATATTATCTTGCCTCAATATGTCCTCATGAGAAGGAGGGTCCTTAGGAGATTTTTAAAAAAAAATTATACAAATATTCATAATGAACAAACCATGGAAAATGTATGAAACTATATGTATATTTTTCCAATGCAAATGCATATACGAGAAATGAAAGGATCTAAGAAATACAATGATTACTGACTAATGCATGAAATGAATATTTTTTTTGTTTTTATTTCTCTAAATGAAATGAGAGACAAAAATATGAATTTTTATGTCCATTTGTTTTTTCCATGAAAATGAATGCTTAAAATGAGACACTATAATACATACAAATAAGATCTGAGAACCAAATCAAAAATGAAAAAGTTATGAGTCAAGTTCACCAAAATGTACAATAAAAAAATTGAAACAATGAAAATAGGTTACATCACCTCTCCTTTTCAAGATTGCATATTTGGAAGGAAAATTCTCCCAATAGGCTCAAGAGGTGACTCAAGCATTAAATGGGGACAATGGTTTCCTTATCTAAATCTGCAATTTTGAAATGGAAAAGGATAATACATATAGAAGTTCAAATTAGGAAAGATTTAGATGAATCATGAAATGAAATCGAAAATAAGAAACTTTAAATCTAAATAATTAATAGATAGAAAGCCAAAAATATTTGTAACAAATTTTCTGAGATTCTGACGCAATAACATGCATTTCTATCAAATTTGAGCCTATTTTTGAGGGTATAGGTCATCTAGCTCGACCTGTACCTGAGTATAGGTCATCTGGCTTGATCTATAACTAGGTTTTATGCCTAAAACTCTTAGGATCACTTTGAATGCTCCCAATCTTCCCAGAAAAGATCTGACAACTCTGTAGCCTATTCTTGCACACAAAAAAAGGGAAGAAAGTTGGTAAAAGGGGGTTGCCTTGGTCAAACCCCTATTTAGGCATCAACCTTTAAAATGTAATAAAATTGCATAAAGGGAAGATGAATAGGAGCTAGATCTTATTTGGGAATTACCATATACCTTCATAATGAAATGCTTCTTTGGATGTGATAAAAAAAATGATTAAAGGAAAAGTAGGTTTTAAAGGGGCCTTGAAACCCTATACAAGGTTTAGAAAAAAAAAAAACATTAAGTGTTAACAGACACCTTAAAAAAATAGGTCAACCACTGACTAAGCAAAGTACTCTACTAAACATATTGTCAAAACCAACAACACAACCCACAAACCATCGATAGTTAGGAAATAATAGGCAAGCATAGCTCCCACTTCTCCTAAGGGTTTTGAACACCATGCTCCCTCAACCTAGAAGATACAACTACAACCTTAATATTTTCTATTAGCACCCTTCTTATGGGAACAAAGAGTCATATCAAACAAGGATGAACCCTTCTTGGAATGCTTCCCTTTAACTGGAATCCAACCATCTTCCACCTTAGCATCCACATCCTTCCAAGACAAAAAATAACATACAAGTTCCAACACCCAAAGAGAGTCTAGAACAGTGCAAAAAACCACAAAAACTAGAGTCAACCACATCTAAAGAGACAAGAACATCTCCAGGGACTACACCAGAAGAATCACCAGTGAAATCCACATAAACCATATCAAAATCATGCACTACTCTAGCAGCAACACCAGCAACTACATCTGCCATAAATCCCATCCCAAAAACCATAGGAATAGAACCAAGAGCGAGAAAATCCTCCAACTGAGAATCATCAGCATCAATACCAACAAATAAAACTGTCTGGCAGTCTAACCCAAAAGCCACAAGAATAGATTTGGCCTCACCCACGCCATAAAAGCCCAACAGAAAATCATGAAAGATAAGCCTTTTGAAATAGATGTTGTAGTTTTCCATAATGCTTGATGATGAAGGAGAATAATTTGAATACTTGTAGACTCGTATTCTTGAAGACCTTGAGAATGCTTGGATGCAAATTTCTTATTCTCTTGATCATTAATTATTGAGGATAGTAATGGATACCAAAATGTGGAGACATAGGGTCTTTATATACCTCTCATAATATCTCAAGAGTTAAAACCCATCCACGTTGATTGTGAATCCAAATCCTCAGTTGGATTTCCAATACTAGGACCCAATTTAAATTTGGGCCCTAAATGTAGGGTATAGATCAGTTAGGCCAACCTATACCACCTATTTTAGGGCCAAACTAGAGCTATGAGTCCTAGAAACTTACTAGATGTAGGAAAAGATCTAACAGTCAATTTGGAGGTTAGGATAGAATTGAAATGCCTTAAGTGTTGATATAGGACTTAGGTGATGAAATTAATTATGGGATTGGAGGGAAAATAGAGGATAAAACCTATAAATAAGGGCTTACCTTAAGTTTTGAAGAAATTAAATTAGTACAAGACTTATAATATTAATTTAAAGGTCTATTGGGTGCTAGGAGAGTGTGAAATCAATGTGGAAACCCATACATACTAAAATGAGGCTAAAATGAGCATCTAATTATAGATGCTAACTTTTTAGGATGGTACAATGTGTATGTATATATGTATATGTATATGTATATAGGTATATGTGTATATGTGTGTGTGTGTGTGTATGTGTGATATGGGAAATGATTATTGATGGTATATTCTCACTTCTCATATACATTGGAATATAAAACCCATCCTTAGGCCAAATATGATTAGCACAACCCAAAAGGATGAAGGGGTGCTAGTGCATGATCCAGAAAAAAGGGTGATTTTGGGGAATTCCTTCTACGAACAAAAAATTATGTATATGAAATGTAAAGTACTTATGCAATGATAAAGGAAACCATAATTGTCAATGTATGATATCAGATCTAATGTATTAAAGTAAATTCTCAAGGAAAATAAGAAGAATGAACTCACCTTAAGAGCTTGAAGAGGATAAGTGAACTTCAGATCTATAATTGACTATCAAGAACCTATCAAAATTGGGAACCATTTTCAATCTGGAACTCTGAGACCTATAACTCCTGATTGTGAAATTTGTAGACCCTTGGGACAATTCTGGCCCAAGTTAGCCTAGTCCCAAAAATTTGACCTAATCGTGGAAGGGCTAAAACTGATGAAATCTATAGAGGATCAATCCTTGGTTCCAAAACCCTAAAAATATGGATCTACAACTTTTCCACATGTTCTTATACACAACGAAAAAGGGAAATTTATTTTGGCAAGCCCCTGTATAGGAATGAACCTTGAAAGGAAATAAGAAATGAATGTAAAACAAGACAAATGTAAGTATTCACCTTTCTTATCAAACCCTCATGGATGGATGTTAGGATCCAATAAATCTATCAAGATGTTTGTATGCTTGGAATGTGTTTTAGAATCAAGGATTTCCTCACAAATTCAATTGATCTATACTTTACAAATCCTTGATCTTGAATGAATGTATGCTTGATCAGTTCAATGGAGAAGAAGAGGAAAAATGATGGATGCGGATATTCTTGCTTGCTTTGAGAATCCCTCTACTTGGCCACCATGGAAGAGATAAAATTTCTTCAAAATGAGAAAAGATTTCCTTTGAATAGATGGAAGAAGACTTAGAGATCTTAAATTGGGACCCTTGTATTCAAATCTTGAATCCAAAAGAGCACTTAAAATCACCAATAATTACTTGCACATAGAATTGATTTATTATAAGAGCACTTTACTTAAGTTTACTTAGGATAATTCAGTTGTATGTTAGTTGTCATGTAGACACCTAGGATTTTGCATTTCATTTTAGCACATGGTGTAAGAGAATTCCACTTTATGTGAGATCCACCTTTAGTTCTCTTATCACAATATCATCCTCTCATTGTTGCACATACTTTGTTGTACAATGGAGGATGATCCACCTTTGGTGGACATGTGCTTACACTTTGTGTGGTTGATAGCTTTTCATTTGCATCAATCCTGGTTATCATGCATTGCCTATATATTCAAGCATATCTATATTGTACTTAATTGATTTTGTATCCAATATTGTTTGATCAATATTGAATCAATCATTTGATCATATCATTTTGCCTATCTCTCTTGTACTATCAGTTGAGCTTCTAGATCTTGGAATTTTTATTCTTTTCCTTAAGAAAATTCTTACATGGTATCAGAGAATTGATCTAAAATTTTTACAGGGTATTAGAGTTGATGAGGCCAATTTAAGGCATATTTGGTTTATGGTTTTATGGTTAAGACTTGGACACTTCATGAGTTTTTCATAAACATTATTCTTACTTCTTATGTTTTATTGCTATATATGTGTGTATATTTTGATGGTTTTAAGTTTGGATGAATATGCTAGATATATGTTATATGGTTATGTGAAATGAGATTTTTTATCTTTCCATCTCACATTAATTGGGTAGTATTTCCTGTAGCCATGTGATGAGAGAAATGCTAGTGTAGAAAGACTTATTATGAATGTTATCTTGGATATGTGTTGCGATTTTTGTGTGTGCACACTAATCTCTTGCAAGAAATGGTGAGTGAGTGGGAAAGGAAGAATTCAGCGTCAGAAGATGAAGTGGTGCCATAAAGTTGGATAACTCCTTTTAGGACTCGTAATGATTCCACCACTTTCAATCAGTTGTGGTTATTATTGTAGACTAGTTCAATATAGTTAGCAGCCATTATGGAGTAAATATAGCAGCCGTCCATTCCTAGATTCATGCATAGATTGAACACAACTTACTCTTGTATTGAATGATGTTGTTTCTTTTGTATCTTAAAAAGTCATCATATCCCTGACGTTGGAGAATCCTAGTTTGGAGGAGTTCTATTTTTAGTTATTGTTAAATAAGCTAGAGTTACAGATTCTTGGTTAGCTTGTTTTTCACAGGAATCCTTTTTGTAATTCAGCAGTAGTGAATATAACTCTGTTACTACATTTTGTACCTATGCTTATGAATGAATGAATGATATTTTTAGTTCTTAATCTTTGAGTTCTCATTCATTCACTCTTCATGGGGGCCCACACGAAAGGTGAACTTAGTTCATAGCTTAGTAGAAATTAGTTTTTAGTTTGTGAAAGTATTTAGAACTTTGTTGCTCCTGCAACCATTCGGTAATAGAACTATTGGTTGTTTCCAGCAACATAGATGCATAACTAGTTTACTGTTGAAGTATGTTTCCAACATTATAAAATAAATTGTCAGTTTACTTCCTAGTTCAGTAATTCTTTCAGCATTTCCATTTTATAAGTTATGATGACACCTAAGATGGATTAGAGCATATACTTTGCGGGCATCATTTAAAGTTTACATCCCTGGTTGACAATTCAATGAGCTCAGTATACTATTTTAAGTATGATATTTAGCACTTTTTCACCACAGAATTACTATAAAAAGGATGTCCAATCCTTAGTTATAGAGGTATTATACTGACTAGTCATTTTTGGTGTCGCTATTGGGGATGGTGTCAATCTAATCCAGACCTGAAGTCATTGTATTAGTTTAGTTCTGCATTATTTTTCATGCATAGAAGAAGAAGAGATCATCTTGGGAGATTCCTTCCTCGCAATATCCAGGTTGAACTATTTGATATTTTTAACCCTAATCCTAAGGAACCCCAAGTTGAGAATGTAGAAGAAGAATAACCATTTGAGAATCCATTTGTTGATGCACATGAACAACTATCTTCACCATCATCTTCTGAGGGATCATTACATTTGAATGAACTTTTTGTTAAACCTGAGTATCAAGATAATCCACTCACTCTTATTGTTTATGAACCACAACAACCAGGTCCTCCTCCAAGGATGGCTCAACCTACCTTTCCTTTTCCCATCCCTACTCAGAAAGGTAACCAAAATTTAAAAAACATACCTGCCTCTACACTTCCCAAATTTTATGGCCTTATCACTGAAGACCCTGAAACCTTCCTCTTTGAATTTGATATCATCTGTAGGAGTTATGATTATAAAACTGACGCCCATAAGCTAAAATTATTTCCATCCACTTTTAAAGAGGCTACTCTAAGATGGTTCATGGGGTTGGGTTCCAATACAGTAGCAGACTGGACTACAATGAGCAATATGTTCCTTTCAAAATATAAGGATTATTGTAGAGGTCATGATTTAAAGGGAGATGACATTTTCAAAATGTCACAAAAGGAGGATGAAACTATGGAGGACTATGCCTCAAGGTTTATGTTTAACCTATAGTGCAATACACAATACCAGTTGAATGAGGAGTCACAAAAACATCTCTTTCTAAAAGGAGTAAATGATGGAAGTATTAGAGCCTTAGACCTTATGGTGGGTGGAGATGTTACTCATAAGAGTTGGGCTGACATAAAGAATATATGTTTGAACTATTCAAGGGCAACTATGAAGAAAGGTAGAGGACTCAGAGATTTACCTCATAGGTCCAATGGTTCAGGGTTATCAAAGATAAAATTGTCCAACCTTTTGTCTAATTTAAAGCAGGACATCATTAATGATGTTGCTACTCAGTTGGATAGCATGCAGGCCAGAAGGAAGAAGGAAGAAGTTGATACTATGTTAGCAAAATATTATCTGCATTGTAGAGAAATGAAGTGACTTTGTAAATGCAAGACTATTGCAAGTTTGGAGTCCCAACCGATGACTACTAAATTCAAAGTTGTTGATGAAAATGGAGAGGTGCTTTATGTTACTCAATGTAGGCCATGGGGCCAAAGACCCAATATGCCAGAAGATCCTCTTAAAATTATAATAATAATAGCCAATGGAAAAATTATCATAATGTGGCTCCCTAGGGATTTAGTGGGCATAGTAACTAGCAACAACCTTAGCAGGGTTGGTAGTAACCTCAGTAGGATTGGCAATAACCTCAGCAAGGTTGGCAATAACCTCACCAGGGTTGGCAATAATCCCACCAAGGATGGAAGAAACCTAATCAATGGACTAGCCAATCAAATCAACAAGCCTTAATTCCACCACCTCAACATCAGGCTTTAATGCCTCCTCGTGCAGCCAATAAAAACCCTCCTAAGAAAAATTATCTGCCAGCTTAACCCAATCCTAATCCTAACAATAGAAAGCCGCCAACCCAGCAACAAAGTTATGCCATCTCCCTAAATGATATCCATCTAAGGTCAGGAACCACCCTTGCTCCACCTCCAAAGCCTATAATAACAGAGGTTGAAGATTCCCCTACTGAAAAAGTGGATGTGCCAACTCCATAGACCTCTCCTGCAGTCAAGGAACCCCCATTTCCTCAAAGGTTGGTAAACCAAGTTGAGCCTACCGAGAGCCAAGCAGTAACTAATCTACTCAACCAGCTAAAGAGTATGATAGTAAATATTCCATTGTTGGATGACATCAAAGAAGTTCATGTTTATACTAAGGCAATTAAAGAGGCTTTCATAAAGCAGTCGGGGAGAAAGAAAAAGGATCCTAAAACTATTCATGTCTTAGGCCAGTTGTCTAACCTTATGTTGGAAAAGTTGACAGTACCCAAATCTCCTGATCTAGGGATTCCTTTAGTTACTGTCACCATTCAAAATGCTTTAGTTGACCTAGGTGCATCTATTAATTTCATGACAAAGGAGGTATTGTCTCAATTACATATCATTTTCCTTATAGAAACTCCAACGATACTTCAACTTGCTAATAGTTCTACAATCAAACCAGATGGGATGGTAGAGGATGTCATAGTCACATAAAAATTCTTGGGAATATCCCATAGAATTTGTTGTCCTTTCCCCTAAAGCTAACATGGGTGGATATCCTCTCATCCTAGGAAGACCATGGTTAGCTATTGCAGATGCTTATATAGCCTATAGGTTAGGGAAATGACAATATCTAATGGTATCCATACTAACAACTTGACTCTATACTCCCCTGCCCAGCCTCTATTGCAAGATGATCAGGTAGTGTGGCCAGATTTAGGAGAAGCTAAACCAGAATTAAATTCCATCCACTAGCTCATGATGATAAGTAGAGAGCCATTTTTAGCCTCTTGGGAAGAAGATGAGATAATTTCATCCATTGTCATGAATGAATATGGGGTAGGCTCTCAGTTGTGTTCCCAACCAGATTAAATCCTAGAAACTATTATGTTGCCTCCCAATGCACCTTA
The DNA here is from genome assembly GCA_027943335.1 of Chamaecyparis obtusa. Lineage (NCBI taxonomy): Eukaryota > Viridiplantae > Streptophyta > Pinopsida > Cupressales > Cupressaceae > Chamaecyparis > Chamaecyparis obtusa. Next base: position 737,316 of record BSBK01001483.1, on the reverse strand, counting down.
GTACTCAGAATCCTCCCACTTCCTTCATTCATTATTACCCTATAAAATGTATTCTTTTCTAGTTTCTCAGGTCTCCATGATGGATAAGATAATTAAGATTGAAGCTAGTCAAGGAAAAGAGTTGAATGCCAATAGTGCTTTATCACTACCTGTTGCCCAGAATTTCATACCTATTCAATTTTGGTCATGGGATTGATTCTATCCAAGATCTCCATTTTAACCCTACTGAGCACCTCAAAAATTTCATGGCCTTGTGTCCTGTCCTCTAGCCTCTGTAATTCTTTAACCCCTGGTTTGCAAGTTTAAGTTCAAAAATCTAGTCGTTGGTGCCAAAAAACCCTAAAACCCTATCTCATGTTCTATTTCGCCATTACTTTTTCAGCCACTTAAGTGCCTCTATTTCCCATGTGCACTTTATAAGCTCTTCCTTAGTCAAAAAATCTCTTATTTCCCATGGTTAAACCTTTAACATTTGGTGACCTGGCGGGTGGTTACAGTTTGTTTGGCAGTCTCAATTTCCTGGCAATTAAAATTCGTACATGATCAGTGGCTCTCGTTATACTATTGGGTGAAGATGATGTCTCTTTAAGCATCACAATATAATGATGACTATTGATCTTCCTTGTCTGCAGCATTTCAGTTGTCAGTGGGTCCATTGCCACGTTGTCTGAGGTGTCTGATCCTGATTGGTCGCGGGCTTATGATGTGGAGTCATGTCAGAGCAAGCCCAGGGTGTCTTCTTTCCTTGAAGATCTAACAATTGGCACGTAATCTAATGGAATATTCCTGGCCCATGAGATCATACACCAGTCGTTGATCTTTCTTTATTGCTAGGGGCTCTGTTAGGTGGGTCCTCGTGTTCTGATGTGCTCGCATTTGATTGGCCAATAGAGTGATGACTAGGATCTGTCAGTGGGACCGTTGTCAAAGGATCTACAGGGATGCCATTAGAATTAAGATCTATGGTTGTCTTATGATCTCATAGAATCTTTTGACCCTATGAGATCATGCAACAACCGTTCGATCTTCCAGTGTTCAGGCTCTGTCTTGTGGGTCTGTCTGACATGGTTAGTTCTTATTGGTCAAGTGGGTATTACAGGTGGCATCTGGCATGGGTCTAGATTTTCTTAAGTGAGGTGGCAAAGGATTGAGGATCTACGGCTAGCGCATGATCTTAAAGAATCTTTCGAGGCCATGAGATCATGCGATGACTATTGATTTAGTATCAGACTAAAAAGAAGGTAGTGTGGTTCCTGTGCCAGGTGATCTGAGCTATCTGCAGTTGATCAATGGTATGATGACATCTATCAGATGGGCCCGAGTTTGTGGTTGTAGTCATGTAATCACCAGGATAAACTGGAGTTAGATAAAAGGTCAGGCGATTTAGTGACAAAGAAAAAAGTGAACCTGAGGTTAAGTACGGGGTTAAGGTTATGAAATGAAAGTGGTACCCGGTAAAGTAAAAGGATCTAATGACTGCATTTTAAAGATGGGTTAGATTTGAATATTGGTCGTAGATACAGAAGATTTAGTGCCACCTGTGACCATTTAAGTCATATTTTAAATTCAAATATCTAGAGTACCTGATTTGAACATTCATGACAACTCCAATTTGCAGAGAGGGTAGATGAATCAAGGCAGCTTGTTTGTAGGTAGATGTAGTACAGGGATGGGCACGCAAAATGATATCTAATCAGTTGAGATATTTCCATGACATTTATGATCAGAGTTGATAGAATTAGGGTTTTTATCATGAAAATATGTAACCCTAATTAGGTTTTGCTCCTGCCCGCGTGCAAAAGGAGATGTATATATTGTTTTGGAGCTTTTCTTAGAGCAGGGAGTTGGCAATTGTAAAAGAGAATTTTCTCTCTGAGGAGTTATCCATGGCATTCTTTCTACCCTCTAACTTTCTACAGTTTGTAACTTTCATTGGAACTTTAGATATTGCAAAGGTATTTTGTGACATTCTTTCTGTCCCTATGCCTTCTTGTCTGAATTTTCTCTTATTGAGTTTAGTATAAGCATGTTTTCAGTGATATCTTAGGGTTCTTGATCCCTCTTTCTTTTTGAAATTCTTGTGTATTCTTGTGGATGCTTTGATTTGAATGATCTTGTGGGTATTCTTCAACCCCCTAACAGTCTGTCTCATTCCTATACCTAGTTGCAGAAGTGAATGTTTGTTTGCAGACCCTTCTATGAAGTATTGATGCAAACCTATTCAATAAGTTGTGATCTCCTAGACCTAAGTTCATACACTGACTTCATCATCCATACTGCAATTCATACCATATTTTTGGTGTATCACCTAGTAGGATAATTTGCTTTCAGTTATTTTCACTTTCATGCACACCTTCTATCCCTTTTCCCCTCAAAGAATTTACTCTCCTGTCAAAGAAGCAAATTAAGGTGATTATCCAAGAGGAACCAGCCTAGAACCTGGAGGTCTCATCTTAGTTAGCATAGGTCCCACAACCTAGAGATTATTCCCATGTTATATTAGGTTATCAAGACCAAGAGAGCTTGAAACAAGGGTGCAAACTTAGTGTATAACACTACCACATCAGAAAATTGTATTGAAGTTGTTGTAGGAAAATCAGCATGCATTTTCTTGGGACTATACAGACATGAAAGCATTGGATCCTAAAATTTGCACTCATAGGATTTACATTAGCCCAGAATATAAGTATGTACGATAGCCTCAGAGGAGATTTAACCCTATCTTGAGGGACATAGTTAAGACTAAACTGTGGAAGTTATTAAAAGTTGGTTTCATCTACCCTATCTTTGATAGCCAATGGGTTTCACCCTTAGTTATAGTACCCAAAAAATGAGGGAAATGGAGAGTTTGTGTAGATTACAAGGAGCTTAATTCAGCCACTAAGAAAGACCATTTTCCATTGCCATTCATAGATCAAGTTCTTGATAATTTGGCTTGCAATAAATATTTTTCTTTTTTGGATGGTTTTAGTGGATATACTCAGATACAAATAGCTCTAGAGGACTAGGAGAAAACAACTTTCACATGCCCATGGGTAACATTTGCATACTCAATATTTCCTTTTGGCTTGTGCAATGCTCCAGCCACCTTCCAAAGAGCTTTTATAAGTATTTTTTCTGATATATCTGCTAACTGTATGGAAATTTATATGGATGATTTCACTACTTATGGGAACACTTTTGATGAAGCTAAGGAAAATTTAGAAAAGGTTCTCAAAAGATGTCAGGACTACAACCTTTTTCTAAATAGTGAGAAATGTTTCATGATGATGGAGGAGGGTGTTGTGTTAGGTCATTTAATTTCATCCCATGGCATTCAGGTGGATCCATCAAAGATTGAGGTAATCAGCACATTGCCCACACCAAGAAAATAAAAAGATGTCAAAAGTTTTCTTGGACATGTTGAGTATTATAGGAGATTTATCAAGGATTTCAATCAGATTGCAGTCCCTCTTTGCAACTTGTTGAAGAAGGATTATGAATTCTCCTGGGATCCCGAGTGTAACAAGTCCTTCCTGTAGCTTAAGGAAGTTCTGACCATAGCTCCTATATTAAGAAGACCTAATTGGGGGTTTCCTTTCCACATTCATATAGATTCCTTAGACTATGCCACAAGTGTAGTGCTTGTCCAGAAAGAAGAGGCAATAGAGCATGCCATTTATTTCATCAGTAAAAATTTACAAGGAGTGGAGTTCAATTACACTATCACAGAAAAGGAACTTCTTGCAATTATCTATGCACTGAGTAAGTTCAGGCATTATATTACTGGCTATGAAATATTTGTTCACACTGATCACTCAATAATTAAGTACTTAATGAATAAACCTACCATATCTAGGAGGTTGGCTCACTGGTTGTTGCTTATGTAGGAGTTTGATATTACTATTGTGGACAAGCCAGGGAAGGCCAATGTAGTAGCTGACTTCCTCTCCCGTTTGCATGTTCCTGATGATCCTACAGCCATCGATAATAGTTTTCTAGATGAGCACCTATTATTTTTATCAACACAAAATCCATGGTATGCTGACATTGCCAATTACCTCACCACTGGTAGGACACCAGCTCACTTCTCTTCCAAGGAGAGGAAATTATTAGCTGAGAAGAGTTTCAATTTTTCTTGGATTGTTGGCTTTATGTTCTATACTAGTCCTGACCAAGTGAAGTGTAGATGCATCCAAGAAGATGAAACATATGATATCCTTAGGGTATGTCATGATGAGCCATGTGGAGGACATTTTTCTGCCAAGAGAGCAACATTTAAAATTCTAACCACTGGATACTACTAGCCAAGTTTACACAAGGATGCATCTCGGTACACCAAGAAAAGTGAATGGTGCCAACTGATGGGGAAGCCAACTAAATCAGATGAAATGTCCCTATAGCCTTAAGTATTTGTAGAAGCCTTTGACAAATGGGGAATTGACTTTGTGGGTCCTATTGAACCATCTTCCCAAGGTAAATATTATATCTTGGTCTACACTAGTTATGTAACTAAGTGGGTAGAGGCCAAGCCTATGAAGCATCCTAGGGATAACAATGTTGCCAAGTTCTTATATGAATTAATTTTCACAAGGTTTTGTGTTCCTAGGGAGTTAGTCTTTGACCAAGGAGCTCAATTTACCTCTAATCTTATAGCTTCCTTGATGGAGGCATATAACATTAGGCATGGTAAATCTTCCCCTTATCACCTACAAGCCAACGACCAAGTGGAGGTCACCAATAGAGAGCTAGAAGCCATCCTTACTAAGATGGTATCAGTCCATAAGAAGGATTGGGAAACCAAACTTCCTGAAGCACTTTGGGCTTATCGGACTACCTGGAAATCTACAACAAGATTCAATCCCTTTCAACTAGTCTACGGAAAGTCAGTTGTGATGCCAGTAGAATTTGAACATAAGACCCTTAGGATTGAATTAGAGCTTGATATAGGTCTTTCCCATACCCAAAAGGAGTGCATACTCACTCTGAATAGTCTTGATGAGTGGAAAAAATCTGCTTTAAATAATACCAAGCTGGTGCAGAAGTAGCAGAAGAAATGCAATGATAAATTCGTCAAGGATAAGCAATTTTTAGTTGGTGACTGGGCCCTTCTATATGATTCACGATATCAGCACACTCTTGGAAAGTTTCAAACATGGTGGTTGGGGCCATACGAGATCATTTCTATTTTCCCCAATGGTGTTGTTCAATTATCAACTGTTGATCCTGTTTGATTCAAATTATTGGTCAATGACCAATGACTGAAGTTGTATCACAAACCAAAGAGAAAAGAAGAGTTCATGTAGAAATTTAATTCAGGCACTGACAACAATTCTCTTGTAGCCTTTGGAAATGAGCCTCACACTCATTTTTATTCTTCTCTTTAATAATTCCACACATATCATAATAAATACTTTCTTTATGAAAATAATTTCTCCATAACAAATTCCATCTCATCACTTCTAGTCTCTCCACCCATCCGCCTCATAATTCTCCACCAATGGACGACGCTTCCAGCTACCATTAGCACCTTGATAGGTTCATACACACTATCTAAGATATTAATTTTCTAAATTTATTTTTCAAAACTCAGCTGCGCTCTTGTCACATGTGCAATTATGGGACCAATTTCTCAATTAAGCTAGCGGGGAGATATATCATTTTTTGTTTTATGTGTCCATGTAATTATTATATGTGACTCTTTTAAACCTTAATTTCACTCTTGCACACTTCTTGCCAAATTTCACTTTGTGTGATGTGACAACCTTGAAGGAACTATTATTTCTTACATAATATGCAAAGGTGGCTAGTACGAGAGCCTGCGAAGTAATTATGAATAGTTAATGCATGATATGTTTTGGATTTGCACTCATATTTCCTTAAGAGCTTAAAATTTAGAAACTCCAAAACTTTTTGCATTTGAAACTACCCTATAGCTTCGCATTTCAAGCATTCTCTGGAAACTCCTTGTTGTGTTTGTTGGATTTTCTACAAAATTGTTTTGTGGGGTTTGGTAATCTAAAAATGGGAAGATATTTGATTCAGTGAGAACCCACAATTCATGATATTTTGTTAAATGACCAAGTTTTCATGGCATATTTTTAAGCTAGGGGTTGGCTAGAATACATTCAGAAGCTCACCAGCTGGAGGGTGAGGTCACCTTCAAATTTTTAAGCACATTGAATAATGGGGTAGCCATGGTCAAAGGTCTGAGGGTGTCATTTACTCAGGAAATTATAGTTGAAGTTATAGGATTGCCACATGAGGGAAAGGAATTCTCAAAAAGTTTTGATCCAACAACTGCCAGAGCATAGTTTACCTTGCATACAGACACACCGCTAGATATCGATAAAAAGAAAGGTGCAAATAGGTTATCTTTGCTCATTCCTTTTAGGCAATGTGCAATTTATATCATAAAGTATTTTACCTATGAAGGATGATAGAAATTCTTGCATTCTATTCATTTTAAGTTGTTGAGCTGCCTACAGCATGATAATTGACTGGTTAATGTACCCATCTTCTTGTTCAATATCTTGAAGAAGAGATCTTCTCTGGTAAAGGAGGGTAAGCCTAATACTATCTCTCACCACTATCTAATTAAGTTAATTTTTGAAAAAGATTTGAGAGAATAGTCAGAAATGTCATGGGAGCATTTTCTTTTGGAGGGATTTAAGGAACAAACCCTAATGCCTATAGGGAAAAGAGTAGGAAAAAGGGTTCAAACTGAACATGGGGTTAAGAAAATCATTGAGGAACTAGAACCAGCATCTTCCTCTAGGAGAAGGTCTAGATTTAGGACCCTTGAAAGTTCCCCTCATTTATCCACCTCTGGATCAGTCTAGAGTAAAGATAAGGAGAAACTTTCCACAGAAAAGACTACTCCTCCATTCGTAGGAATCAAGCCTTCCATGAGAAAAGAAAATGAAGGAAGAAAAATTGCCTCTAATTCCTTTCAAAAGACAAAAGAATCTCCTGTACCTCCAACCGCTTCTAGGAAGCAAAACATTCCTATTAAAGAAACCAAAACCCCATTGAGAAGAAGTTGTAGAAGAAAGCAAAATGTGTCCATAGATATGCTGCCAACAAGGTCAGTTGTTGAACCTGAAGTTTATGAGCCAAATGAGCCAAGAAAAGATGAACCTAGAAATAGTCGGCAAGAATTGCCTAAATTGTTTCTTGAAGATGAAAAAGAGCAGTCCCCTATGGGAATAATGAATGAAGAATGCATAGTAATTGGAGATGATTCTAGTTTTGATGAGAAAGCCTTTATGTTTCAGAGGAGGGGTTCATCTTCCAAAGGTCCTCAAATAGTTGATGACCTTATTGACTTAGAAAATGATGTGATGTTAGAGGAATGTTTCGCAGAGGAAGAGGACCTACTAGAATCACCTCTTGAAATAGCAGGGAGAAATTTATTTGTGGAAGATTCTGATGCTAATATGATTTTTTTGAATGAAATGGTTGAAAAGATATTAAGTCAGGTTTTAGATGCATTGGCTACTACTACTTAGTAGTGTGATAATTTAGAGAGATCCATGATAGTATGGATAGATCTTGCAAAGAAAATAAATCCAGGTGATGGTAAGCCTATTGTTCCACATTCAACAAGGGGAAACCCTAGTGTAAATGCCATGTCCAATGCTTCTTTCCCTAAGTTTTTATTTTTTGTTATTTTTCAACTGAATAACCAATTAGTTATGGAAAGGGAACAATGGAAGTAGCAAAAAAATGATTTAAATCAAGTCATTGATTAGTATTATCAAGAACTCCTAGAAAAAGAAGAGGAAGTGGAGAAACTTCATGTGAAGCTTGCCAAGGTAACATCCTATATACCTGATCTAATGAGTTGTCGGTCTCCATCTCCTGTATATGCCATATTCCTTAAGGAGCAATTCTTAAACTATCAATTGACTTGTGTAATGAGAGATAGGTCTCCATTGTTGAATGAGCCCCTTGAGTTTTCTCAATCTTTTCATAGTTCTCCTACAACAATACAAAATTTATTGTGTGAACTTTTCCTCCACAACCTTGTGGTACCGAATGATAGAGTATGGAATCCCTTGTTATATATAGGGGATATCAAATTGAGAGCCCTCATGTCATGGATTCAAAATAAAATTAGTTGGGAGTCTTAGGTTAAATTTTATAGGGAGTTGGAGGAAGAAATTCCTCTCTACCTGAGACTAGAGGCCGAAGATCCTAAGACGTATTATTATGACTAGCTAAAAGTTGCTCCTTTAGATTTGGGAAGTAGGATCATTTACCCCCTTAGGAATGCATCTTTTGATGAGTGTGTTAGAATGGTTGAAGCTAAGTTACTTGAGGCTGTAAACTCCATTTAGTGGCTTTAGATTAGTCTGGCAGAGGACCTAAGGAATAAGGAGCCACATTCACCTCTTAACTTTGATATGGAAAATAGGTGAGCTCAGTGGTATATCTCATTGGGAAGAGTGATGAAGAGTTTCTAGATTCCCCTCACATTTCAATCATCTTTGCTCATTTCTCCTTTGTTGGAAAACTCAGAGAACTTGGATGAGTATGATATGGCAGGGGAAGTGAGGAGGTGGGATAAGCACAAAGAAACTAAGGGATTCTATTTGAGCTATGCAGAGGGAGGAATTGGATAGAAAACAACTGCAGACTACTGAATGATAGCACGAATAAAGAACTTCATGTTTGCTAGGGGCCCAGCAAAAGGCAAAGCTGGGGGGAGATGATGAGGCCAATTTAAGGCCTATTTGGTTTATGTTTTTATGGTTAAGAATTGGGCACTTCATGATATTTTCATAGACATTATTTAGACTTCTTATGTTTTATTTCTCTATATGTATGTATATTTTGATGCTTTTACGTTTGGATGAATATGCTAAATATATGTTACATGGTTATGTGAAATGAGATTTTGTATCTTTCTATCTCACATTAATTGGATAGTGTTTCATGTAGCCATGTGATGAGAGAAATGCTAGTGTAGAAAGACTTATTATGAATTTTATCTTGGATATGTGTTGCGATTTTTGTGTGTGAGCGCTAATCTCTTGCAGGAAATGGTAAGTCAGTGGGCAAGGAAGAATTTAGTGTCAGAAGATGAAGTGGTGCCATAAAGTTGGATAAATACTTTCAGGACTCATAATGATTCCACCACTTTTAGTCAGTTGTGGTTATTACTGCAGACTGGGTCAACATGTAGTTATTAGCCATTATGGAGTAAATCTAGCATCCATGCATTCCTAGATTCATGTGCAGATTGAATGCAACTTACTCTTGTATTGAATGATGTTGTTTCTTTTGTATCTTAAAAAGTTTTCATATCCCTGACGTTGGAGAATCCTAGTTTGGAGGAGCTCTATTTTTAGTTTTTGTTAAATAAGCCAAAGTTTCAAATTCCTGGTTAGCTAGTTTTTCACAGGAATCCTTTTTGTAATTTAGCAGTAGTGAATATAAATTTGTTACTACATTTTGTACCTATGCTTATCAATGAATGAATGATATTTTTAGTTCTTAATATTTGAGATCTCGTTCATTCACTCTTCTGTGGGGGCCCACATGAAAGGTGAACTTATTTCATAGCTTAGTAGAAGTTAGTTTTCAGTTTGTGAAAGTATTTAGAACTTTTTTTCTCCTGCAACCATTTGGTAATAGAATTGTTGGTTGTTTCCTGCAGCATAGATGCATAACTAGTTTACTGTTGAAGTATGTTTCCAAGATTCTAGACTAAATTGTTAGTTTACTTCCTAGTTTAGTAATTCTTTCAGAATTTCCATTTCATAAGTTATGATGACAGCTAAGATGGATTAGAGCATATACTTTGTGGGCATCATTTAAAGTTTACATCCATGGTTGACTATTCAATGAGCTTAGTATACTATTTTCAGTATGATATTTACACTATTTCACAACAAAGTTACTATAAAAAGGATGTCCAATCCTTAGTTACAGAGGTATTATACTAACCAGTCAAGAATCATAGAAGGTTTCATTACATATCAGTTGGAGAGAATTTGTCTCATAGTTTGGAGGGCCACAATTCATAGTTGAAGGTGTAGTATCTTGCGGGAGTTTCTAATGAAAGATTTAACCTCACCATTGTGTTAGCTAGTCATTCTGGTGAATTTTGACTATAAATTTTCTTATATTGGGTAAAAATAAAATCTGAGGCAAAAAAAAATTTGCAAATCAGACTTAGGAATCTCGATTTGCACTTTGGTAATGGATTTTCAGAAGAAAAAAAAAATTACTTTTTGGATAATTTTCATCAATTTTTGAAATTTTAGATCTCAATATTATTTTTTTGTCAATTTGTATTCTCTACAAAATTTTGGGGTCACCCCTGATTTTTATCTGAATTGAGTTTTGTAGACAAAGATCTTGTAAGATTAATAGTCTCAGAGAATATTCTAAACAAGATCAGCACATATCTAGGCATCCATCTCTCATTCCTATCACTTACTTTCTGGTACAAACCACTAGTAGTGGATCAGACATTCCACTGACTTCTCATTTATTGAATCAAAGTGGGCGTTATGTTTTAAAGAGAAGATAAACCTTGATTTTCTTGAATGTGTCATATTTATTTTCAACCCACCTCGGTTCACACAATTTTGATCTACCTTAGCAACATTGTCTTTCAGAACCTGAGCCACTCACACCTACCCCACATTCAAAAGAGATCTCTTTGTACCATGTCATCTTGATAACATGAAACAACTTGCTCGATCTGAATTCAAATACAACTCGACTCGAGGTCTCTTTGTCCAACTCAGTACTTCATTCCACTTTGGTGATTAATCTACATTAACTCGGGTTGGGCTTATGCATCTCCTAGCACAGGCTCTTTACTCTAGTGGAAGTTTTCTCATCAAATTGTGGATCAATTTTTCATCCTCTATGTTAATTTCACAATCCTTAACCTTTATCCTTAGCTCATGTGCCTTGGTGATATAGTCTTATATTGTGTCAAAATCCTTAGGATCCAATTTCATGAGATCTTCATGAAATTCAAAACCCCTATCTTTTTTAACTTTAGCATACAAGCTAGCAAACTTATCCCAAGCTTCCTTGACTATTTTACTATTTTTAATATGTAAGACAAGATCATCATGTACATACTTCCTCAAAGTACTAATAGTAATGTTATTATTATGAATCCATTATTGTAGATCATGAGGATCATATGGTGAAACCATGGTTCCTTCAATATAGCCAATTAAACCTTTTTTCATCATTTTAATCCATGCTCTAATTTTCCATGTAGCATAATTATGTAGAGTTAAAAATTGGAAATCTAGGATGTAGCAGAGTTGGATCAGTGACTTGGGTGGATGTCTCAATGTCGGCATATAGAAATGAAATGCTCAGGGTCTAATCCGGTTTGTTTCTCTTCTCTGCCTTTTTTTTTTGGAAATGTCTATGTGCTTGGAAATGTTGAATATAATTTAGGTTGAATGCATGAGAAACCAATGAGAATTCAGATCAGACATGTGATGATGCAAATTTCTTGGAAGTTCACTCAGCTTGTTGTGTGTTGTTTCTTCCACGTTGTTTGTTGAGCTATTTGTTTGGAGACTACATGATTTGGTGGCTCAGGGGTGATCTGTGTTGGCTCACCTTAGTAGTGCAAGTGGCTCGGTGGACTATGCAAGCTAGGTAGATAGCGCATGCTCATTTGGCTCATTGTTTGTTCACTACTAATCACTAGATATCTATGATTCATTATCTTCAAGCTTGGATCAATGTGCTCAATGATCCCAATGTTGGATCGACAATGTATGTGGACAAAGCTGAGGTAATTTTTGATGTAGTGGATGGAGATTGGGAGGAGAGGGAGCTCAGATCCCCTAAAAACTTAATCCCACATGTGATGTGTTAAAACTTTACCACCGCTTAATATAAATAACTCATAGTTTGAAAAATGTCTTGAGAGCCACTGGGATTTGTGTGTCAATGCCATAAAGTGTGATGTGATTTGACCTCTGGATAGATCTTGAGAATATTATCTATGACACTTGCAAATGTGATCTTGTCTGACAAACACATAGGGTGGGGACCCTAAAACCAACCCAAAAATTACACAAAAAATATGATGACAAATAAATGTAAATGTAGATCTAAAAAATAGAAATAATTGCATAATTAACAAAAATTAAAAATTTATGAAAATAAATCGTACCCAATTGCAAATCGGTCTTCACAAGTCCAAATTGCAAAAAATATTTGCCTCACATTTGACTTTTTTTCCCAATATAGACAAATAATAGTCAAAATTCATTGGAATAGCTACCTAGATGCAATGGTGAGATCATATCTTATTCAAGATGCTCACATAAGCTACTAATATCCTGGATCTAAATCAAGGCCCTCTAAAACATGAAGTAAATGGCTTTGCAATGAAACTCCAATGGTTCTGATACCATGTAAGAGATAAGTACACCATGCACCTATTATACAATGATATAAATTTGAGAAAAGGAAGCATTACTATGGAGAAAAATGAGAGAAATATGTGAAACTAAAACTTAGGACAAGATGAGGGGATGGTATATTAGATGTTTATTTGTTTAGCTTGAACTTAATTTAAAAAGAAAATAATGAAATAAGTGGGTAAGTGCACCAATATGGTGGATAGTTTAGTGGCCACATCAAAAAAAAGATTATGTTGGAGTTGATGAGAAAATAACCCACGGCTCCCAAGAACACCTGCATGAAAACACTTGTCACAGAAAGAGAGAAGCAAAAGATATGGAGGCCTGAACACAAGGATCCATGAAAGAGGAGACATTCTTGATGTGAAAAAACCAAAAGTTATAATTCAATTGTGAATGTTCTCAATAAGATTGCAAGAGAGATCAATCCTTATAAAAGGAGATCAAAAACCCTAAAAGGGGTGAACAAACCTAGGTTGCATGATAATAATTAATAAAAAAATTAATTATTATATGCCTAAAGTTTATCTTAAGTAGAAAGAGATAATAAGTGACTTAATAATTAAATCAATATGATTTAATTAATAAGAAAAAAAATTATTACTCTAACACCCTCCCTTAAGATAAACTTTGGGAGAAACCAAAAATCTAGAAAATGCAACTAAAAGAAAATGGATCCTGGAAAAAAAGGCCTGATTAGGTACCCAAGTACAAAAAGAGAGTCTCTATAAAGTGGAGAAATAGAGAAAACCACATGGGAAAAAACCCTACTCCAAAAAGAGACAAAGACTAGTCTGGAGGACTTAAGAAGCTTCCAAAACTAGGGAATGTTCTAGAAAATAGGAACAAGGATGAACATGTAGAACATCATTGAAGAAAGAAGTTGCAAACTCTATCAAGAAGTAACTATTGATCTGAAGATCCTCTACTGAAATATGACTAGGTAGAGAAGACTCTAATCTGCATGAGTTTCATCAAAAGACACTACTCGAATCAGGAGGAAAACAAGGAAAACAACTAAACTCGAAGATATAGAAGACTGTAATTTGTATGAGTGCCATCAAAATACACTACTTGAATTAGGAGGAAAACAAAGGAAAACACCTGAAATCAAAGATACAGATGGCATAAAACACCAAAGTCTAAAGAGCTGATCAATCAAGAATGGAAGAGTTCTTCCAAGAATAGGAAAGAAAGAGTGTCCATATGGTAAATGATCGATCTCACCAGAATGCATAGGTACCCAGCCACTACATCCTCCTAGTACATAGGATCAAATACTGAATACATATCTCACACTATCAAACCAAGGAAGAAGAAGAAACAACAGTAGAAACCCCCCATAATATTGACAAGGGAGAGATGATAAGTACACTAAAAAGGACATCCAATATGAACTACATGATGAAGAAGAACCAAGAACATTGAAGGTGCATAGAGAGCACAAACACAAATAGAGATACCTGAGCCTAATTTCATTAGAGGAATTCTCACATGACAAAGGTAGATGGAAAACAAAGGAAAAACATCAAACCCCCGATGGAACTTTATAATTGAGTGTAAGTACAAAGAGCACAAACATGTGCAAGATCCCATACATGCAATAGAATACACTTTATCTCAGTGCATGTGCATAATAAAATGTTACAAAATGATGTATACACTACTCAAAGAAGAGCGAAAGGCTTTTGAAATAAAAGAAAAAACAAAGAAGAGACATCCCCTACAGGGAAGAGATCATAGGACTTGAAACATCCAAGATATTCACTAGAGTGCAGAAATGCAAAAAATTGAATAAAATATACCTAGAGCATAATCTAGAAAAATGAATCACAACACTGGAAAGGTCATAGAACAAGCTTTCCAACGATAATATTTTTTTCCCAAAATGAAGTTTGGATGCACAAGATATGGCTCTCGAAGTGTGAAAAAAGAAATTATAGCTTTGATAGGGAAAACACCATCAGAAATTCAAACCTCCGGGTCTAGATAGAGATCAGAAAGAGCTTTCTGACGATATCTCATTTGTCTAATTTTGACAGCATATGTGAGAGTTATGGGAAAAAAACCACAAGCTTCTCTTTATGACAAAAGAATCAAAGAGATTGACGAGTTGATGGACGATAAATTTTGGCCCGCAGATGATGATGTCAGTACCTGCACATGTAGGCATACTGACCTGCACGTGTAGTGTACTTCCAAAAAGGTACGCATGCTTTTCAAAAAAATATTTGCATGCTTTTTTAAAAAAATATTGGGAAAAAAGTTTTGACAAATTAAAAAATTTATTTAAAAAACCTTTTTTTGCTATTTTTTTAATAATTTTTTTGTTCACATACCTCAGGAAGCGTGTCAAGGTCGTACGACCCTGGTACCAAAAAGAATTTGCCCCAAAATGCAAAGTTCTCCAAATTGGATAAATTTTATATCAAAATAGGGTTCTTAAGTGCTTTGAAACGCAACAGTAAGGTCTGTTTGAGTCCAAAGTGACCAGAAAAAGAGGTAACCCCCAAATCCGACAAAAAATCCTCTTAAAATTATAGATCTAACGAACAAGGCTGAATCTCTTAGGAAGAGAATAGGTGCATGAAGATTTGAAGCTTTGATACCATGTTGGAGTTGATGAGAAAACAACCCACAACTTCGAAGAACAGCTGCATGAAAAAACCTGTCACAGAAAGAGAGAAGCAAAAGCTATGCAGGCCTGAACGCAAGGATCCATAAAAGAGGAGACATTTTTTATGTGCAAAAACCAAAATTTTCAATTCAATAATGAATTTTATCAATAATTTTACAAGAAATATCAATCCTTATAAAAGGAGATCAAAAACCCAAAAAAGGGTGAACAAACCTAGGTTGCATGATAATAATTAATAAAATAATTAATTATTATATACCTAAAGTTTAGCTTAAGTAGAAAGAGATAATAAGTGACTTAATAATAAAATCAATATAATTTAATTAATAAGAAAATAACTAATAAATCTAACATTTTACATAGCCGTGCGAGTTCCATAAAATCCAAAATCGTGCTAGGCTTGGCTTTACCAAGCTTAGCCAAAAACTAATTTAATAAGAAAATAGATCCTCAAAACCCATACGGATTTTGAGGAACATTATATTCCCCAAAACCCATGGCATTAGACCATTTCCAATACCAAAAATGGAGGAACAGTCTACTGGGGAAACAAATTTTCATCAAAACCCGAGCATGTTTTGCTTCCATTTGCATTTTTCATCAATTGCAACAATGGCACCACATCGAAAAGGTAAGATTTTAGTGTTTTGATTGTTTTTGTTTGTATTTTAATTGAAGTAAGGTTTTCTAATTGATTTATGTTTTTTTTTTAATTTTGATGTCAGACTATACAAAGAATTCCCCAAAATGAAAAAGAAAACAAGACCTCATGCACAAGCAACAGAAGAAAATCCTAAAAATATTGAACATGAGAAACAACCACAACCACAAAATCCTCCTACACAACCTCAAAATAATTCTCCTTAATAGTCACAGCCACCTGTAAACCCTCCACATCCTCCATTAGATCATGTAGATGCCACACAAGATGATCTCATCAAACACCTTACACATAATAGTGCCCAAATTTCTATATTGGTCAATAGGTTGAGGTCCTCTAGTCTTGACCACCACTCAACCATCACCTTGATGCAAGAAAGAATGGCCAATAGTGAAAATGAATTTTCTAGGGAGGTTATCAAATGGGGTTCATGGAGGGATAAATGTCAAGCATTTTATGTGGATGGGTTGACAAATGATGAAGTGAAAAATAATAACATACTTAAAAGTGACATATGTACTCTTTTCACTGATCCTAGTACTAGTAACACCCTAGAACAAAATACACCTCAATTTATTATACATTGGTTTGTTCACAATAGGATGAAAGCATATTCTTGGGATAGGTGGTATATGATTTTTGACCAAGAACCCTGTAATAATTGGGAGGTGCCTCTATATTTTTTGAGAAAGCTATATTGTGAGTTTATCCTCAGTGAGAAGATGAATTACTTTGACATCTGACAGTTCCAAGGTAGAGGGAAAGGCTCTGCATAGGATAGACTTGGGGCCCGTAGGGTGGTATAACCAAAACATAGGAGGCCTCTAGCTAAAAAACCCATGATCCATGTTGTGGTCCCAATAGTTGTGAAGGAGTCTATAGATTTACAGATTCTTCATGCATCCACATCATTGACTAATGTCATTATTGAGCATGGCACATATTTTTTTGGAGTAGAGGGTGGATCAACACCTACGCCACCTCCATCATCATCAGATGCACCATTTGGATCAGCCCAACCCATTGAGCATATGTGCCCCAATTTTCAGGGTATCTGTGTTGGGGTAGATATTGATATGAATGAGGATGGTTCGACATCCCATTCATGTACACATTGTAGGTGTAGATGTCATTCATTCACTACTGAGGATGTAGCCCTCACAGATGACTTGATGACGATGGTATTTTCTAGAGAGTGGAGTCGGATTTTTTTATTTGTATTTTGACATGTTATTAATTTATCACCTAAATCTTATAAAAGTAAATAATTTTTTATTTAGAGAATAATTTAAATTGATAAATAAATAATATGCATTGTAGGGTGCAGCAGGTGATATGAGCACACCACAAAGTGTTCATTCCAGTAGACGTACATGTGTAGCTTCGACACTTGAGGTATTTTTTAAAAAATATTCATAAAAAATAAATAATATGTATGTTTCAAAATATATTTTGTTAATATATGCATATTTATTTAGTTTTTTATAGGGCTTTTCAGCTGCTCAAATTTTTGAAGTTGATGATATCACACTTTGTGCCATTAACTTTGGATTTGAAATCTTTGTGGTATAATATTTTGCACATCTCTTATTTACAATTTTAATTGAACCCATACGGTATCATATTTGTTTATCTTATATTCATTTTTTTGTTGCTAGGGTACCCCACCTGACTTGAGGAAACTGGGAAAGAGAAAAAAATACTCGCAGACATCCAAATGATAAAACGTAATTCAATATAATTTAAGTTTATTTGTTGAAATTTATTATTCATGATTAAACATGTACTTATAGTCTATATTAATGAATGTACTGACTTATTTGTTCTATCTATGGAAACAATTGGGTTTTATAGAATTAATGAATGCACCTGATGTCGCTGATGTTTAGGAGAGAGAAGAGGTAACATTTTTATATTTACTTTCAATTGCATTCTTGATTGTTCTAAATCTCTTTGAAATCCTTCCTCTATGACTATGACATATGTTATGATTATTCATATAGAAATTGGTCATAGCTACCTCATTAGTGGTGATGCCTCCTAAGAGTACAAGAGAGCCATCTGAGGTTTTAGTATGCATTTTTTCTATATACGTGTTAAACATATGCATTTAGATATGAGTACATGCATTTTTATTTTTGTATTGTTTCCTAACATATATGTTATTAGCTTGTATTGATTTTATTTTACCTGTTACATCCCTCTTCACAACTTCCCATGGATCCTCTATCTTTACAATTTGTTAGAAGTCCATCTTGCACAAGATGGGGACCATCATCTTTAGAGAATGACCCAATTGTAGAAGAAAGAGATGAGGTAACCAAGAATTCAACTGCCAACAAATTTCAATCTAGTATTTAGTTACTTTGATGTTATTTTCAAGATACCCAGTGGTGCAACTTTCAACTGAGCCTCACTACAAGTTTTTCCATCAAGCGAGATTTTTATGCCAAATTCAAACAAAGTTGAATCTCCCAGAATGAAGAGGGGTTATTGTAGGCCTTAGAAACATGGTCTTCTAAGATCTAACATTTCTTTGATACCTCTCATGAGGTTCAAGATATGAGCCTCGAAAGATCGCTACCCAATCGTGCTTATGCACCTTGGGGATACTTTGGTCCAGCATGGTTGTGAACATTCTAGTGACTCTGTGGGTGGAATAGGGTTGTCACTAGTGTTTACCTGCCCAATGGGAGCTAATGGTGCATAGTGTTTGATGCTAGGATAAACGGTTGGGAAGATATCCAAAGGTGCAATTTTCAACTGAGTCTCACTACAAGATTTGGCATCAAGCAAGATTGTCATGCCAAATTCAAAAAAAGTTGAATCTCCCAGAATAGAGAGAGGTTATTGTAGGCCTCAGAAACATAGTCCTTTAACATTTGACAACTCATCAATACCTCTCACGAGGTCCAATCTACAAGCCTCAAAAGATCAGTGTCTAATCATGCTTAGTGTACCTTGGGGAAACTTTTGTGTTGCATGGTCATGAACATTCTAGTGACTCTATGGGTAGAATGAGATTGTCACTATAATTTACCCACCCAATAGGAGATAATGGAATAAACCATTTGGTACCAGGATGAAAGGTTTGGAAGATACTCAGTGGTGCAACTTTCAACTAAGCCTCACTTCATGTTTTGGCATCAAGTGAGATTGCAATGCCAAATTCAAAACAAGTTGAATCTCCAAGAATGGATAGAGGTTATTGTAGGCCTCAAAAACACAATCTTTTAGCATCTAACGATTCATCGGTACCTCTCACGAGGTCCGAGATGCAAGCCTTGAAAGATCATTGTCCAATCATGCTTAGTGCACCTTGGGGACACTTTGGTTTGGCATAGTCACAAACGTTCTAGTGACTCCATGGGTAGAACAACATTTTCACTAGCATTTACCAAACCAACAAGAGATAATGGCATAGACCGTTCGCTGCCAGGACAAATGGTTTGGAAGATATCTAGTGGTGCAACTTTCAACTGAGCCTCACTATAAGTTTTGGCATCAAGCAAGATTGTCATGCCAAATTCAAACCAAGTGAATTCTCCAAGAATGGAGAGAGGTTATTATAAGCCTCAAAAACATGGTAATGTAGCATCTGATGGTTTGATGATACCTCTCATAAGGTTATAGATATGAGCCTCGAAAGATCATTGCCCAATCATGCTTAGCACACCTTAGGGATACTTTGGTCTAGCATGGGCATGAATGTTCTAGTGACTCCATGGGTGAAATAGGGTTGTCACTATCATTCACCCACCCAACGAGAGCTAATGGCACAAACCGTTCGGTGCCAGGATGAATGATTTGGAAGATACCTAGTGGTGCAACTTCCAACTGAGCCTCGCTAAAAGTTTTGGCATCAAGCAAGATTTCCATGCCAAATTCAAAAAAGGTTGAATCTCCTAGAATGGAGAGAGATTATTGTAGGCCTCAAAAACATGGTCCTGTAAAATTTGACGGTTCTCTAATACATCTCAAGAAGTATCAGATACGAGCCTTGAAAGATTGTTGTCCAATCGTGCTTAGTGCACCTTGGGGACACTTTGGTTTGACATGGTTGCAACCATTCTAGTGACTTCATAGGTATAATAAGGTTGTCACTAGCATTTACCCACCCAATGAGAGCTAATGGCATAGACCATTTGGTTCCAAGAATGGTTTGGAAGATACCTAGTGGTGCAACTTTCAACTGAGCCTCATTACAAGATTTGGCATCAAGCGAGATTGTCATGCCAAATTCAAACAAAGTTGAATATCCTAGAATGGAGAGAGGTTATTGTAGGCCTCATAAACATGGTCATTTAACATTAGATGATTCATCAATTCCTCTCACGACGTCTGAGATACAAGCCTCAAAAGATCAATGCTCAATCATGCTTAGTGCACCTTGGGGACACTTTGGTCTGGCATGGTCACAAATGTTCTAGTGACTCTATGGGTGGAATGGAATAGCATTTACCCAACCAAAAAGAGCTAATGGCATAGACCATTCAGTGCTAGGATGAATGATTTGGAAGATACCCAATGGTGCAACTTTTAACTGAGCCTCACTTCAAGTTTTGGCATCAAGCGAGATTGCCATGCCAAATTCAAAAAAAGTTGAATCTCCCAGAATAGTGAGAGGTTATTATAGGCCTTAGAAAGAAGGTCTTGTAGCATCTAACAATTTTTTGATACCTTTCACGAGCTTCAAGATATTAGCCTCAAAAGATCAATGCCCAATCGTGCATAGTACACCTTGGGGACACTTTGGTCTAGCATGGTTGCGAATGTTCTAGTGACTCCATAGGAAGATCGACATTGTCACTAGAATTTACCATCCCAATGGGAGCTAATGGCGTAGACCATTCGGTGCCAGGATGAATAGTTTGGAAGATATCTAGTGGTGCAACTTTCAACTGAGTCTCACTACAAGTTTTGGCATCAAGCAAGATTTCCATGCCAAATTCAAACCAAGTCGAATCTCCAAGAATGGAGAGAGGTTATTGTAGGCCTCACAAACATGGTCATGTAGCATCTAACAGTTTGAGGATACCTCTCACAAGGTCTTAGATATGAGCCTCTAAATATCCCTACCCGATCATGCTTAGTGCACCTTGGGGACACTTTGGTCTGGCATGTGCGCGAACGTTCTAGTGACTCCATGGGTGGAATGGGGTTGTCACTAATGTTTACCCACTCAACAGGAGCTAATGGCATAGACTGTTTGGTGTTAGGATGAATGGTTTGGAAGATACCCAGTGGTGCAACTTTCAACTGAGCCTCACTGCAAGTTTTGGCATCAAGTGATATTTCCATGCCAAATTCAAACAAAGTCAAATCTCCCAGAATGGAGAGAGGTTATTGTAGGCCTCAGAAACATGGTCTTGTAGAATTTGATAGTTCACTGATACATCTTATGAGATCCAAGATACAAGCCTTGAAAGATCATTTTGCAATCATGCTTAGTGCACCTTGGGGACACTTTGGTTTGGCATGGTCGTGAACATTCCAAATTTTGTGGGTAGAATAGGGTTGTCACTAGTGTTTATCTACCCAACAAGAGCTAATTTCACAAACCATTCAGTGTGAGGACCAATGGTTTGGAAGATACCTAATGGTGCAACTTTCAACTGAGCCTCACTACAAGATTTGGCATCAAGCGAGATTTCCATGCCAAATTTAAATAAAGTTATATATCCCAGAATGGAGAGAGGTTATTTTAGGCCTTAGAAACACAGTCCTTTAACATTTGATGGTTCATAGATACATGTCACGAAGTCTGAGATACAAGCCTCAAAATATTTTTTTCTAATCATGCTTAGTGCATCTTGGGGACACTTTGGTCTGGCATGGTCGTGAATGATCTACTAACTCCATGGGTAGAACGAGGTTGTTGCTAGTGTTTATCCACCTGATGGGAGATAATGGCATAGACTGTTCGATGGTAGGATGAATAGTTTAGAAGATACCTAGTGGTGCAACTTTCAATTGAGTCTTACTACAAGTTATGGCATCAAATGAGTTTGTGGTGCCAAATTCAAACAAATTTTAATCTCTCAAAATGAAGAGAGGTTATTGTAGGCCTTAGAAATATGGCCCTTTAGAATTTGAAATTTTTTTGATACCTCTCACAAGGTCTGAGACATGAGCCTTGAAAGATCACTGCCCAATCATGCTTAGTGCACCTTGGGGACACTTTGGTCTGGCATGGTCATGAATGATATAGTGACTCCATGGGAAGAATGATGTTGTCACTAGAGTTTACCAACCCAACAAGAGCTAATGGCATATAACATTTGGTACCATGACGAAAGGTTTGGAAGATACCCAGTGGTGCAACTTTCAACTAAGTCTCACTTCAAGTTTTGGCATCAAACGAGATTGCCATGCCAAATTCAAATAAAATTGAATCTTCTAGAAAAGAGAAATATTATTCTAGGCATTAGAAACACAGTCTTTTAGCATCTAATGGTTCATCAATACCTCTCACAAGGTCTAAGATATGAGCCTCGAAAGATCATTGCCCCATCGTGCTTAGTGTACCTTGGGGACACTTTGATCTGCACTGGTTGCTAACATTCTATTGACTCTATTGGTGGAACAGGGTTGTCACTAGTGTTTACCCACCCAACGGGAGCTAATGGTGTAGACCAGTCGGTGCTAGGATGAATGGTTTGGAAGATATCCAGTGGTGCAACTTTCCTTTGAGCCTCATTACAAGTTTTGACATCAAGCGAGATTGTCATGTCAAATTAAAAAAAAAGTTGAATCTATCAGAATAGAGAGAGATTATTGTAGGCCTCAAAAGCATGGTCTTTTATCATCTAACAATTAGATGATACCTCTTACGAGGTCCAAGATACAAGCCTTGAAAGATCACTACCCAATAGTGCTTAGTGCACCATGGGGACACTTTGGTCTAGTATGGTCGTGAACGTTCTAGTGACTTTTTGGGTTGAACAAGGGTGTCAATAGCATTTACCACCCAAAAGGATCTAATCATGTAGACTATTCGGTTCCAGGACAAATGGTTTGGAAAATACCCAGTGGTGTAACTTTCAACTGAGCCTCACTAAATTTTTTTCATCAAGCAAGATTGCCATGTCAAATTCAAAAAAATTAGAATCTCCCAAAATAGAGAGAGGTTATTGTAGGCCTCAAAAACATGGTCATGTAGAATTTGATAGTTTTTTGATACCTCTCACGAGGTCTGAGATACAAGCCTTAAAAGATCGCTATGCAATCATTCTTAGTGCACCTTAGGGACACTTTGGTCTAGCATGGTCACGAATGTTCTAGTGACTTCATGGGAAGAACAAGGTTGTCACTAGCATTTACCCACCAAACGGAAGCTAATGGCATAGACCATTCAGTGCAAGGGTGAACGGTTTGGAAGATACCTAGTGGTGCAACTTTAACGAAGTCTCACTGTAATTTTTGGCACCAAGCGAGATTTCCATGCCAAATTAAAAAAAAAACAAATCTCCGACAACAGAGAGAGGTTATTGTAGGCCTAAAAAAAAAGTTCTTGTAGCATCTGATGGTTCACCAATGCATCTCACAAGTTCTAAGATATGAGCCTCAAAAGATCATTACCCAATTGTGCTTAGTGCACCTTGGGGACACCTTGGTCTAGCATGGTCGCAAACATTCTAGTGATTTCATGGACTGAACGCAATTGTCACTAGCATTTACTCACTAGCAGGAGCTAATGGCGTAGATTGTTTGGTGCTAGGACAAATAGTTTGGAAGACACCCAGTGGTGCAACTTTCAATTGAGCCTCACTACAAGATTTGGCATCAAGCGAGATTGTCATGTCAAATTCAAAAAAATTCAAATCTACTAGAATGGAGAGAGGTTATTGTAGGCCTCAGAAACATGATCCTTTCACATAAGACAATTCACTGATACCTCTCACAAGCTCTGAGATACTAGCCTCAAAATATCACTGCCCAATCGTGCTTAGTGCACCTTGGGGACACTATGGTTCGGCATGGTCAAGAATGTTCTAGTGACTTCATGGGAAAAATAGGGTAATCTTTAGTGTTTACCCCCCAACTGAAGCTAATGGAGTAGATCGATCGGTGCTAGGATGAATGGTTTGGAAGATATCCACTTGTGTAACTTTCAATTGAGCCTCACTACAAGTTTTGGCATCAAGCCAGATTGCCATGCCAAATTCAAATAAAGTTGAATTTCCCAAAATAGAGAGAGGTTATTGTAGGACTTAGAAAAATGGTCTTGTATCATCTTACAATTCATCAATACCTCTCAGGAGGTTTGCGATACCAATCTTGAAAAATCATTGCCCAATCATGCTTAGTGCACCTTGGGGACACTTTGCCCTGGCATAGTCGCGAATGTTATAGTGACTATGTGGGTGGAACAGGATTGTCACTATCATTTGCCTACCCAACAAGATCCAATGTTTCATATCCATCAATGCCATGATGAATGGTTTGGAAGATACCTAGTGGTGCACCTTTCAACTGATCCTCACTGCAAGTTTTGGCATCAAGCAAGATTGTCATGTCAATTTCAAACAAAATTGAATCTCCTAGAATGGAGAGAGATTATTATAGGCCTCAGAAACATAGTCTTTTAACATCTAATGGTTCACCAATACCTCTCACAAGGTCTAAGATATGAGCCTCCAAAGATCATTTCCTAATCATACTTAGTGCACCTTG
Organism: Chamaecyparis obtusa; assembly: GCA_027943335.1. Lineage (NCBI taxonomy): Eukaryota > Viridiplantae > Streptophyta > Pinopsida > Cupressales > Cupressaceae > Chamaecyparis > Chamaecyparis obtusa. The sequence goes on along the minus strand of BSBK01001483.1, from coordinate 712,940 downwards.
GGGACACTTTGGTCTTGTATGGTCATGAACATTCTAGTGACTCTGTGGGAGGAACAGGGTTGTCACTAGCGTTTACCTACCCAACAAGATCTAATGGTGTAGACCTTTTGATATCAGGATGAATGGTTTGGAACATACCCAATGGTGCATCTTTCAACTGAGGCTCACTACAAGTTTTGGCACCAAAAAAGATTGTCATGCCAAACTCAAACAAATTCAAATATCCCAGAATGAAGAGAGGTTATTTTAGGTCTAAAAAACATGGTCCTATAGCATCTGATAATTCATCAATACCTCTCACGAGGTCCAAGATATAAGCCTCAAAATATCGATGCCCAATCATACTTAGTGCACATTAGGGACACTTTGGTCTGGCATGGTTGCGAATGTTCTAGTGACTCCGTAGGTGAAATAGGGTTTTCACTAGTGTTTACCCACCCAACAAGAGCTAATGGCACTTATCGTTCGGTACCAAGATGAATGGTTTGGAAGATACCCATTGGTGGAACTTTCAACTGAGCCTCACTACAAGTTTTTGCATCAAGCGAGATTGTCATGCCAAATTCAAATAAAGTGAAATCTCCTAGAATAGAGAGAGGTAATTATAAGCCTCAAAAACATGATCTTGTAACATTTGACGATTCTTTGATACCTCTCACGAGGTCTGAGATATGAGCCTCAAAATATTGATGCCTAATCATGCTTAGTGCACCTTGGAGACATTTTGGTCCGGTATGGTCATGAACATTCTAGTGACTTTGTGGGTGGAATGGGGTTGTCACTAGCATTTACCCACCCAACTAGAGCTAATGGTACAGACCGTTCAGTGCTAGGACAAATGATTTGGAAGATAACCAATGGTGCATCTTTCAAGTGAGCCTCACTATAAGTTTTGGCATCAAGCAAGATTACCATGTCAAACTCAAACAAATTTGAATCTCCCATAATGGAGAGAGGTTATTGTAGGCCTTAGAAACACCATCTTGTAGCATTTAATGGTTCACCAATACCTCTCATGAGGTCTGAGATACGAGCCTCGAAAGATCATTGTCCAATTGTGCTTAGTGCACGTTGGGGACAGTTTGGTTTGGCATGTTTGTGAACATTCTAGTGACTTTGTCAGTGGATCGGGGTCGTCACTATTGTTTACCCACCCAACGGGAGCCAATGGCTTAGACTGTTCAGTGCTAGGATGAACGGTTTGGAAGATATCTAGTGGTGCAACTTTCAACTAAGCCTCACTACAAGTTTTAGCATCAAGTGATTTCCATACCAAATTTAAACAAAGTCGAATCTCCTAGAACATAGAGAGGTTATGGTATCCCTTAGAAACATGGTCATGTAGCATCTGATGGTTCATTGATACCTCTCACAAGATCTGAGATACGAGCCTTGAGAGATCTCTTCCCAATCATGCTTAGTGCACCTTCAAGACACTTTGGTACGGCATGGTCACAAACATTCTTATGACTTTGTGGGTGGAATCTTGTTGTCACTACCATTTACCCACCCAATGGGAGCTAATGGCATAGACCATTCATTGTCATGATGAAGGGTTTAGAAGATACCCATTTGTGCAACTTTCAATTGAGCCTCACTGCAATTTTTGGCATCAAGCAAGAGTGTCATGCCAAATTCAAACAAAGTAGAATCTCCCAGAATAGAGAGAGATTATTATAGGCCACAAAAAAATGATCCTTTAGCATCTGATAGTTTTCCAATACCTCTCACAAGGTCTAAGATACGAGCCTCAGATGATCATTGTCGAATTGTGCTTAGTGCACCTTGGGGAAACTTTGGTCTGACATGGTTGCGAATGTTCTAGTGACTTCATTGGTGGAACAAGGTTTTCACTAGAATTTACCCACCCAATGTGAGCTAATGGTGAAGACCATTTAGTGCCAGGATGCAATCCTTCAACACTATCCCTTCACCCTTAAGAATCACCATTTTACTTTGGACACACATTTGACTCAATGACTCTAAGTATTACATCATTTGATCTTCAAAGATCTTATTACATCATCAAATGATCAAAATGATATTATTAAAGCCTATTTAGACTAAACATACACCATTTACCAAAACACTACATGTTCATCATTTGAGATTTCCTTAGACCCTTGTGCTTCTGCACCAGGTAACATGGTGGATCATTGGACCTTACAATTGAAATCTAATGTTTGTAAAGAAATTAAGAAAAAAAAATTGTACTTTACATGGCCTTAAGATGATACAAATGTAATAATGCAAAATTCAATATGTATTTATAATGAAATGGTACAAATTAGGATATAGAAAATGTGGGCTCTTAATATTTGCAAATCAGCCCATGAGTACTTTTATATTTCAAATTTTGCATCTAATATGCATGATGAAGCTCATTATTATTTATATAGACAAAATTTTGCATCTAAATATGCACATTACAGTTGATTTTTATTTTTATATACAAAAATTGACATCTAAATATGAACATTATAGCTCATATGCACATAGAATCATATTCAAATTGTCAAAAACATTCTACCATATTGTAGAATCATTCATCTTTATGGCCCAAAATCAATCAAGTGAACCTTCTAGATCATCTCTAACCCTTATTGTGTCAAGTATTGCCTCATGGTCAGGTTCATGAACTTTCCACAAATTCTTGTTAAGAGGTCCACCACAATATTTAATCAATTAAATATTTGTTGCAACAACAAGGTTAGAGTAATGAAGAATATGTCTATGTGTCTCAAAGTCCTCAAACAACCAGACATTAGAATTCTTGATAGGGTACCTATATTTGATTATAAAAAATAATTTAATGCCAATATCAATACAAAGTCTAACAAATTGAGTTTAAGAGGTCTCAATACAACTTGGCGCAACAATAGTACCTTCTAATCCATGTGCTTGTCACAACAACAGAACCTATTAGGTACTCAATAATCTCTCCATCAATAACTGTAGTTGTCAATTTATTTTTGGCCTCAATACAACAACACAAAAAGTAATATGTTCCTTCTTCACTATTCTCATCTCCAATGACTACATATACATGCCCTACATTTAGTAGAAGGCTATAAGTTAATACCAAAATCAACAAAAAGAATTGATAAATTGACCTTAAAATGAATACAAGATGAGAAAAAGAATTCACTAAGTAATAAATTGATAAATTACCTAGTTCAACTAGGTCAGATATATGGTCAAAATCCATTGATGATTCTATCTGGTTCAGTTGTAGCGCTTGAGCAATTTGATATATATCTAGGGTTTACAAAGGTTTACAAGACCATTGGTCGACCCACTCTTTTGATTCACATTCATCCTACAAAAAATGCATACACAAAGAGAAAAAACATGCAATCTGTCTAGTATAAATAGATAATGATGTTTCATTTGAACTTCTAAATGAATGCATGTCACTTGATCCTATAAGTGTACAACAATCTAACTAGTTTTCAATTTTAGATTCACGTATTAACCAAAAATATCTGGAAACCATATACTTCCCTGCATTACCTGGTCTCATCATAGAATTACACCATTGCACAATTATTTCTCAATTTATTAACATTGCACCACATTCATACTTCAATTCCTCTCTGGTAAGAGCTCTTTTCACACATGCTCCTACACCATCATGCTCTCTCTTTCCATGACCTGCCTCAGTGAAATTCCAAAAATATTGCATACCACTTGTCACATGCATCCTAGTCAACCAAGAACATCCTTGCATTTTTTAATTGTGAGGTACAATTGTTTCACTATATTAAGTTTTGGGACTTATCTTATACCTAGGTATGTGCAAGATCATGGTATGCCAAAAAGTGGCGATGTGAAAAAATAAACTTTTCACTTGTCCAAAAGTGCACTAATCTATTTGTTGAATTTTTAGTAGGCCTAGGTGTCAGTACACCTGGCCATGCCAAAAGACAAAGCACAAGCCTAATTAGATATTTGATATTTTCCAGTAGTTTTTATTTACAAAGCTCGGCCGCATTCAACATTTTCACTATGAAAATGTTGAATGCGGCTTAGGGCTTTTGGATAACCAATAAAATCCCATATCTAATTTTTTTAAGATCATCAGGTAAGCTCAATTTTTAAATCTTTATTGTTTTTGTTGTTTTTAAATAGAAATTTGTATCTTTTTATATAAAAATTAGGGTTTAAATGAGTTTTTTTTATTATTATTTTAAATTGATTTTAATTATCTATTTGTGTTCTAATTGTAATCAAAGATGGAGTCAAATCAATTAGAAAACCCTCCCAATGATCCCACAAATAATCTAGAACCACCTCCCAACAATCCCCCACTTTCAAAAGACGAACCAGTCTCAAACCCTCGTCATTTAGAGGATCTCATAGGGACAATCTAAATTAGCTTAGAGGATTTCAAACTGCATATGCCAATATCCGCACATTGTGCCCCATGTTTACCATATTGAACTCCATTATTGAAAACATGGAGAAACTTACAAAGCAACATAATATTCCACTTCTTTATCTTGATTCCATGCACGTTGAGTTTGATGATGGGCTTCACTATGATCAAGTTATGAACCTAAACATAATGAAACATGACATATGTAATCTTTTTTGTGGATCCCAAAATTGGTCTAAAAGTGGACCCTAAAAAGCCCAAGTTGTCAATTAAATGATGCACAAATAATGCAATATGTGACAAATTTTGGGACTGTTGGTAGATTGTTTTGATAGACCACCTCACAGCAATTTGGATGTCCCATTTTATTTCACTAAAAAATTGTATGCTGAATTTGTGCTCGATCACAAGGTCAATTATTGGAGTATGAGACCAAACCAGGGTGTAGGCTTAGGTTCTACTTAGGATAGGCCATGGGCACATCGAGTGAAATCCCACACATATATCCCCCCTCTCAAGATTTCACCACCTCCTATAGTGCAATATCCAGATATTATTATTGTGGTTGACTCATAGACTATTCGAGCCATTCACAACTTGAGTGATCTACTAGTTACACAGAGCATGACATTGTTTCCTCCTCATTTGGATGCTTTTGTCCCTTCCACATCCTCCACAAGCTCACATGTTTGTGTTCCCCACACTTGCATTATGTGCAAGAATCTGTGCTTAGGTCCCCTGAATGATAGTGATGCATATAACTATGTCTTCGAGGTGGATGATACTACACAGCACACTACAGGCACTAAAGCACCTCATGAAGATGTGCATCAGGGGCATACAAATCCATGGACTCCTACTGTTATAGTAAGGGTAAACAGTTCACTTTTTACATTGTATTTAATTTTAAACGTTTGTATTTTTAGTAGAATTTTCTTATAATAATTTCCCACTTATAATTTTTATGTGTTACATTTATGTTCAATTGATGACATAGGAGGAGATGGCACAGGTGGAGGGGTCCATGTTTTTGGCCATATCATTTAGCCTTGACACTTCCACAGTACATATGTTTTAATGTACTCATTGGTTTCATTAAATTATTATAATAGCATATGTACATGTGTTTTCTAACTTTTACGATCATCTTATTCATACTGATGCAGGTATCACCAATTGCCACTGTAGGGCAATGTGAGGGGGTGTACATGTCAGGCATTAACAAAGAGAAGGTAATTAAGTAATTTAGTTGGTTTATTCACACATGTATGTTTCTCAGTTGTGCGTGCTTATTTTTAATTTACATGGTTTATTTAACAGAGAGTGGTGTCTGATGATGTTGTGAGACCCTTTCGCCATGATAGAGTCACATGCATCTCAAGTCACAGTGATAGCCCCATGGTACATATATTTCTAAAGTTATTTGTGTGTATTTTACTATCAAGTATATATAATATGATCAAGTTATGATAGTATGAAGTATCTCTTTGACTTTTGTAGGTCACCCCTAGTTTGAGGGAAGTAAAAACACCAAGGGTTTGTATCACTAATGACTCAGGTGACATTTCCTAAAGAAATTTCAACACAGGTAAGTTTTAATGTCAATTCAGTTATTTTGTAAACATATATTTTCTACCAAGGATTTAACATTAAATAGTATAACTCGTAGATTAGTCTCATGTTCGCAAACATATACAGGTCAGAGTTGAAATTGGTGGCATTGTTCCTTCTCTACCAAGGACATATATTAGGTCCCCTATCCACGGGAGGAGACACAGAGGTGAGGTACATGAGAGTTCAATTTTAGTTTAAATTTTATTTATTTTTGTTGACTATGATTCTAAATTTTTATTTTTTATTTGTAGAAACCATATAAATTAAGTGATCTAACTTGGGGTTTCACTTTTTTCTTTGAATGCAGGATCCATCAGAGCCAAAGAGTACTTCAAAGTGTGTGTGTGAATTTTGTACCTAGCTATAGACACAACACTTCAGTAAAACATTAGAGGTTAGCAGAAATCAAAATCGTGCAGTGAAATGGAAACTAATCTAACCAAGTGATTTACTGCCTTCTAGTAGGTGCGAGTATGATATTCTCAGATTGGAACGAGATTAGTGACCTTGACAACACCTAAATGAAAGATTTGAATGCAGAATCTAGATATGAGATGAATGCAAATTAATCTATATTTTTGAATTTTCTATGCAATAAGATGAAATAAATTGATATGAATCTATTCTATATGAAAAAATGATATCACATGAAATTAATCTAATAATGATATGCTAAATGCTATGAATGCTCAAAAACAATGAAAATCTCACAACAACTTTGATTGCAAAGATTGATTCTTTGATCACCAATTCGCTAGCGTGAGGATGCAATTCGTGGATGGATGCCAAATGAAGAGCTAAGGCCTTAATTTATAGAAATTCAAGACTTTGGAGGTGCATGGAAAAAGCCATAAATCACTCTTGATAAACTCAAGTTGATTTTTAGTTATCAAGAATTTAGAGATAGATTAACTCACAAAATCATGTAAATCAGCTTTCAACTCAAAAGAGAGTTGAGTTTATTTTTAAAACAACTTGAATTGATTTTCTGATTTAAAGTTTAACTGCTTTTTGGATGTGCATAATTAATTATGAATTAATTAAATAAATAAAGTGATTTATCTTCAACTTAACTGATTTTAAAAATAAAACAATTGATTTATGGGTTAATCAATTATTATCAAACTTTTATTCAAAAACTATATTATTAAATTTGGCAATTGACATTAATTAATTAAATAAGAATTTAATCAATTAGTCATAGGATATTTGATTTATTGTCAGAATTAAATAATATAATTTAGGAATAAATATAATAAAATCCAATTAAATAATTAAGTGGCAGTATTAAATCTAATTAATTAAATATATAGAATATTCAATTAATCAAACTCTAGGATAAATATGATTTATCGCCAAATAATCATTAAATTAAAGATAATTAGGATAAATAGGAATAAGGAATATTCCCTGATGCAGAATTTAGGATAATCAATTAAGATTCGATAATGTGTCGATGTGCCTTAGGTTAGGACTTTGATGTTGATTTCATTCGATGTGTCGATATAGGAGGTTAATGAACCTATAGCCCATTTTTGGGGTATTACATTTTTCCCCTCTTTGAATTACTGTGCGAAGCACAGTGGTTCAAAGACAGACTATGTATGATGTTGAAACTGATGTTTGAAATTGAAATTGATATGAGACAGAAACTGATTGAAAGATTCAAAAATATTAAGTCCCGAATGACCAAAGATAATGTTAACTATAACAGCAATGAACCGATGATTGCGAAGAAGTGTCAAAATGCCTAATTCTGAACCTTATGATTACGAAGAAGTGAGTGACCGATTCGAGACCCGATTGTCGATAAGAATCACATTGGTATCACATCTGAACCCTTCAATTACGAAGAACCAAGGAAATAACACTAATGAACCGATGGTTGTGCAAAACTGATACAGTTTACAAGATTAAGAGAATACCAGATTGATATGGATCTCGATGAATCTGATATGCCCCAAGCGATGATTGATTTTCCCCAAGTGATGAGGACTTTTGATGAATTAGCAACTAGACGTGGTTTTTGTCTTGATTACTGAGGAAAGATTTGATTTTTAGATTTTGATTTATAGACTTGAATGATGTGCAATACCATGCCCCCTTCGGGATGAAAATTGAAATCTGACAAGAAAAGTCAGCGTTGTAGTTTTAGAAGCATGTTAATTGATTTGAGAAGTAGTTAAACACGTTCGAGAATGCATTCAGCATCGTTTGGAGGTCTAGAAGACCAAGTTTGACTATGTGAAACCATGAGTTGACCATAGTTGACCAAGTTGAAATTTTGATAGTTTGATGTAAGATAATCAGTTAAGTTGAATTCTAGATTTCTGTGATGATTAAAGGTCGATTATGCAAGCAATAGATCATTTGACATAGTAAATGATCTCAGATTTTGATTTTGATCCTGAAAATGGGTTCAGAACATCGAAATTAGCTAGGGGTGCAATTTTCATAAAAAATGGAGCACTTTTGAAAATTAGGTCAAAAGCTATATAAAGGCCGAAAGGGTCATTTTCAAATCATTTTCACCGTTGACTTTTGAAAACTTGTGGAGCCCTCTGAATGAGAAAATAGTAGAAATGAAGGTACTTGTGAGTTTGCATTGATTTGAGCACAGTCAAAGACACCAGAGACCTCAGTAGTACGAACATCTGGTAGGTGGACCTCTTTGCTTCTCTAAAAAGTCAATTTTTCTTTGTTTATAGGATTTTTAGAAAATTTTCGTACGCTTTTCAATTTTTTAATTTTGTATGCAGAGAAACTCGTACGGCTGTCTACCTGGACTCGTATGACTTTTCAACCCTAGGTAGATGGTCATTTCAATAACCCTGAAGACTCGTATGAGAGGGACCCAAGAGTCATATGACATTTCATTGAGTCCCTCGTAACTCGTACAAGGAGGTATACATTGTCATACTACTATGCTTTGTCATATGGTATGATGTTGAAACTCGTACAACTTTCCCTGCCAGTCTGAAGTGTCGTATGAAAAAATAGTGAGACAAAAACTCATTGCTAGGTCAAATTTTTTATTTTTATGATCTCTTAGCCTGATTGCTGACCTTTTAACCTACCTTTTGAAATAATGAACTGTCCAATTGCTACACTTGTAACCTGCTTTGTAACTGAATTACTGATAGGGTGCCCTATTTCTATACTATGTAGGTCATATATCCTGATGTTCATGTATGTATCTCACATCCAACCACTCAAAGACTATGTGTGTCACTACCAGACCCCATGAGGGTACACCTTACTTTGTGTGGATTTGAGTATCTCATTCATTTACCTGAGATTAGGGTAAATCATAGACTTTTGACTGCTTTGATTGAGCGGTTTCCCTCAGAGACCCAAACCTTTCACTTGCCTACTAGGGAGATTACTGTGACCCCAGAGGATGTCTATCATATATTGTACATTCCTTTCCATGCAAGGTGACATCTAGAGTATGTGAGTTCGGGGAACTCAGGTCTATTGGATTTCTGACATCTCTTCAGAGATGACACATAGATGATAGCTATGATTTCTTGGGAGACCTCAATTCAGCACTATGGATAGACGCACCGACTGGAGTGTATCATCATCAGGATGATAGGCAATATCATTATGTCTGACCATGAGAAAAATGGTCTATTGATGGGCTCAGCCCCGATGATTGCACACTTGATGGTGACTCCTTCCGAGTTAGCCTGGGGTTAGTTTCTTTCGACACATATGTTCTCTAAGATGCATGAGGTAGTGTATCATGAGAGAAAGACTTTTGTTGTAGGAGCTCTTATTTTACATATCTAGGTGTGGGATCATATCCTAGTTTTGAGACCAGTGTGTACCTCACAAAGGCAGCCACAGGAGCCTGTGATTAGGAGGTCCTCCTCCATTCTAGAGAGATTCATTATCACCAGGGTCTGGCGGCAGTATGGATGAGTGCAGGATGCACTGTAGGTTTATGCCACTTATGCATGGATAGCCTGGGAGCTCAGACTTGGATGGACCCAGAGACTTTCTTATGCCTTGTGTTCACAAGAGTATAGTGCTATCGTCAGTAGAGATTGGGAGTATAGACCTGTTGGTTAACAGTTTGTCCTCCCTTAAGATTTTCTATCTCTGACTCTCTAAATACCCAAGGTGAGAGAACAAAAGGATGTTTCCCAACAAATGGTTCAGTGTAAGCTTACTATCACCACCCTCTGAATTAACAGGTACAGCTCCCTAATTATGTTTGATATTCAATGGGTTTGTTTTTATACATCATCAGATACTCTAAATAATGAAGGTTTTAACCAAATCACTTGTAGGCACAAGCAATTCAGGCAAAGATAAGAGGTTGATAACTTATAACCCCCAATAGAATGTTGATTACAAATCATCAAAGAGTTTCACTATGAACAACTAACTCTAATCTACCTTAATTTATGAATGCATAACCTACTAAAGCGAATAGAAGTAGAATCATACATGAGAAGAAACTAGAATTAATTATGCTGCAATCACTAACATGAAATAGAATCCAAGAAGAAATTGCAATTTCACATACAATTGTCCTTTCTATTCAAAATGCAGCTAACCTACCAATGGCACAACAAACATAACACAAAGCTAAGAAAATGGAATTACTCATGCTCCAATATCAAGTTTGCCAACCTCATTATTATCAGGAAAATGTACATTTAGTTCACTGTGCTGAGAAGTTCATCAGTCACAGGCCTTCAACAGTCAGGAATATCAATTTCATCTTCTAGAATCAGAAGGAGAAAACATTAGAATATGAAACGTTTCTGAACCAATCAGTTACATGCACAAATGTATCATTGGTGCCATCATTTGAATTTGAAAACCCTCAGAACCCTTCAAGTTTGAACTTGCACCATCGATCTACAATTGGATGGTCATGATCATAACCTTTTCAATGGTCATCTCAGCTTTCCCTGATTAATATATTCTCTATCGCTTAGTCACTACCTACTTAACCTTATCACCGGTTCGCAACTTATATTTCTGGTGACCATTTAACTTAGCGACGTCATGATTTCCATTTCGCATGATCGCATGGCACTTTTTAACCCTTGTGATCATCCGACCACTCTATTTTGTCATGTGATATAATATTAAATAATAAAACTTCACTTTCCTAGTTTACGTTGTCGCATCTGCATTGTTGGCGTACGTGGGTCCCAGCAGAGCACAGTCACCTGCCTGAGTTTCCATTGTCACATGATCGCATAGAATTTTTTTATTCCTTGCCATCATGCGATCACTCTATCATTGGCACATGTGGACTCCAGTAGGGCACATTTTATTTAACCTTTCCTATCTTTTTATTGACTTTTCTCACCACTCGGGCTCCATTTTGCATGATCGCATAGCATTTTTTAAACTCTTGCGATCATGCGACTGCTCTATTTTTGAACTTATATAATATTTAATAATTTAATCTTCACCTACCTAGGCTTTTATTATTTAATTATAAAAAATTGCAACATTTCCACTCCAACTCTTTGTTTCCAGTCTTTGTGGAATTAAGTCTTTATGCTTAGGTCTGTGTGATCTCATTTGGCCTTTGCATTTTCTATGAGTATGTCCAAGTTGAATGGGACCTATGTCTTATTTTATCATACTCAAATCATGCACCAATCAGTAGATACATGCTTTGGGCATAGTCCTTGGGTTGAAGATGATTCTGAGAAATGTCTGTGTCTTCAATCTCTACATGGTCAGGCTTGAATATATTTATCTTTCCGTATCACCTTTCAAGGCTTTCCTTGTCACATGATCACATGGTGCTTTTCTAACTCTTGTGATCATGTTTCTGAACAAAAGTAGAGCATCTTCCTTGCCAGGTTAGGATCTATAACCTACCCCAATGAAATGAAGTATTAAAATAACCCACCTAGCTTATGGACAAGAAGGCAATGGAGGGGAAACCCAACAAGGACTTCCTATCCTAAGAAAGACTTAGACCTAGACTCAAACATGACTAGATCTAGCTATGACACAAAATCTTCCACTTTATATAATGGCTATAGGGTGAAAAGTGGGGCAACAGATGGCTCTGACTGGGGATTTAAGCATTGCAATGCTTGAAAGAGCTCTAGTAATCTTTGGTTTCACATAATAGTCAGCAATTTGATAATAGGAGAACTAACCTAAGGAAAAGTAGCAACAAAACAAAAAAGCAGCAACTAAACTATGACAGGAAAGGAAAACCTACCTAACTAACTACTATGCAGGGATTACCTACTTTTCAATTATGCATTTGATACAACTTCAAGTCCTACCCATTATAGGAACATGGCAGAGACTCTCCTGAAGGATATGCCAATCTAAAAGAGTTATTTTGATTTACCTGCACAATCTAAAATGGACCTTTCCACAAGGACTAGAATTTTGAGTGCATTCCCCTAGGCTCATGTCTCTTATCCCACAGTAACACTAGGTCACCTTCCATAAATTTCCTAGGCCTTGCCCTTTTTTCAAACAACTTCTTGATTCAATTCTGATGTTCTATGATCCTATCGACCATATCTTCCCTTTCTTCTTGCAACTTTGTCAGATATAGAATTCTCATTTCCAAACCATCTCTGAAAACATCATCTTCAATTGCAGTTTTTAGCTTACAAGTAGCCAGTTCCAATGGTAATGGTAAACTAGCTTCCACTCCATACACCAATTCAAAAGGTGAAATACCAATAGCCCTTTTTGGAGTGGTTCTGTCTACCCACAGAGCATCATATATCTTTTTATGCCAATTTTTCTGATTATTTGAAACTAGCTTCTTCAAAATATTTATTAGGTTTTTGTTACTAGATTCAGCCTGTCCATTACCTTGGGGAAAATAATCTGAAGAATGCCCTACTTGAATCCCATGGTCATAATAAAAGGCAATAATTTATGAGGATGAAAATTAAGAGGCATTATCCAATATCAATTTTGTGGGAACTCCAAACCTGACCAATATTTGTTCCTTGACAAATTCACATACTACCTCAGATGTAGTTTTCTTCATTGGTTTAGCTTTTACTCATTTGCTAAAGTAATCAGTGGTAGTCAAGATATATGAATGTCCCTAGCTTGAAGGAGGATTGATAGGTCCTATGAAGTCCAAACCCCACTGCTGAAAAGGAGCTTCTATCACTACCGGCTTTAAGGGTAGAGCAGCCAACTGAGGCTTACCTGTAAACAACTTGCATTTTTCATAGTTAGCAAACCACTTGTATGCATCTTTGAACATGCTAGGCCAATAATAACACTATCTCAAAATTTTGAAGGCAGTCACAGTGGAAGAGAAATGTCCTCCACATGCTTCATCATGAAAGGACTTCAATAACTTTCCTTGTTGTTCCTTATCAACACATCTCAGAAAAGTACCATCAATTACTTTCTTATATAAAATATCATCATGGATCACATACCTCAGGGCTTTGTTTTTCAAATCCCTCTTCTTTTTAGCAATCAATCCATCTGGGCATTCACCATATGTCAGAAAATATGCAATATTAGAGAACCAAGGGTCTTGCAGACTTACCATAAGCACTCTGTGAACATCTTCTTCAACTTGTTGATCTTCTGCTATGGCTTTATAGAGTGCATTTCCTCTCACAAGCTTTGTTGGTTTAATATCAATATCATACTCCTGAACCTTAGCAATCCAAGCTCCCCTATTATTAAAACCAACATCTTGCTGTGTTAGAACACTTTTCACTGCAACATCAGGCACATGAATGACCGAATGTGAATGCAAGATATAAAACCTAAAAATTTTCAATGCTCTCACTACTACATAGGCATGTTTTTCAATTTGTGAATACTTCAGCTCCTGATTCTTCATGGGCATACTCATGAAGGCAATTGGAGCTTGTATACCTTCTTTGTTTTCTTGCATTAATATTGCTGACATAGTGTGCTTTGATGCATAGCAATATATAATGAATTCCTTGGTATAATCTAGATGAACCAAGATAGGAGCATTCACAATGGCACCTTTTATGTTTTCAAAGGCTTTCTTTCCAACATCAGTCCACTTAAAATCTTTATTACCTTTCATCATGTCAACTATATTTTTCACAATCTTAGAAAAATCAAGTACAAATCTTCTCAAGAAATTCACTTGCCCAAAGAAAGATTTAACCCTTGTCTTACTCAATGGTAGACTCAATTGCTGAATAGCTCTAACTCTGTCAGGATCAATTTTTACTCCTTGAGAAACAATGTGACCTAGAAGCTTACCTTTAGTGACATAAAATACTAACTTTTTAGGGTTCAATGAGATGCCATGATCCCTACATCTCTGCAAGACCTTGGCTAAATCTCCAAGATGATCTTTTCTCTTCTTAGAAAAGACAGTCAAATCATCAAGATATATCACAATGATTTTATTTTTTAGATCTCCAAAAGATAAGTCCATAGCCCTTTGAAAGGTTGCACCTGCATTGATTAACCCAAAAGGCATCCTATTATATGCAAATGTGCCCCATGGTGTAGTGAAATCTATTTTATATTGATCTACTTCATCCACCTATATTTGATTATACCCTGAAAATCCATCTAACATAGACATCATTTCTGATCCTGCAACAGTCTGCAACAAATGATCCATGTTAGGTAAAGCAAAATTGTCCTTGAGGGAGGCCTAATTTAGATTTCTAAAGTCCACATAGATTCTTATCTCTTCATTCTTCTTCCTCACAAGAACAATATTAGCCACCCAAGTGGAATGATGAATAGGATAAATAATCCTAGCTTTTAGCATCTTATCAATTTCCTTGAAAATTGCCCCTTCAACCAAAGGATTGTAATTTCTCTATTTTTGTTTGACAGGTGTTACCCCAGGTTTAAGAGAAATCGTATGTTTGAATCTTCCATCCATGAAGTTTCTTAAGTCTTCATAACCCCAAGTAAAGACATCTTGGAATTCAATCAGAAATTCCTTAACTTTTATCCTTTCCTCAGGATTGCAGCACTTTCCGATATTTATCATTTTAGGACTATCTTCAGTACCTACATTGATCCCATCAAACTCCCCACAAGTTTTTCCTTTTTTATCTCTTTTCTTCTTTATGTAAACATCATGTTTATTAAATATTTTTTCTAAGGAAATGAAATGAGAGGGAATTCTATTACCTTTTAATTGGATGATACTTGATTTTGACTCCTCTTCATCAGTTGATAACTGATCCTTCTTTTGATCACTTTCAAAACACAGATCTGCAAAGGGTCCTGTTCCTTCAATAAATTGTTGAATATGCTTATCATCCTCAAATACCTACCAAGATTATTCATTATCAGGTACATTAGGT
The DNA here is from genome assembly GCA_027943335.1 of Chamaecyparis obtusa. Taxonomy (NCBI): domain Eukaryota; kingdom Viridiplantae; phylum Streptophyta; class Pinopsida; order Cupressales; family Cupressaceae; genus Chamaecyparis; species Chamaecyparis obtusa. The sequence continues at coordinate 697,652 of BSBK01001483.1, read as the reverse complement.
CTGAATAGGACCTCCATTCTATAAACTTGGTCTTTAAAGTTAGGGTGTGGCAGGAGTAAAGATGTAGATACTGCCAAAGAATCTGCCCTAGAGTTTTGATCTCTTGGTACTGAAATTATTGAGAAAGCATTCAAACTTTCTATCTCATCCCACACTTTATTTCTATAATATTTCAATCTATTATTTTTCACAGTATATTGGCTTCTTACTTGCTTCACCACTAGTTCAGCATCTCCTTGAACTTTAAGCAATTTAACTCCTCTTTGTTTGGCCGCCTCTATGCCAAGAAGAAGGGCTTCATATTCTGTAGTATTATTAGTATTTTTAAAGTCTAACTTGTAGGCTAGGCAAGTTATTTCTCCATTAGGGGCTATCAAGACTACTCCTGCACCTGAACCAACCTTAGCACAGCTTCCATCAAATTCTAATGTCCATAATTGTTCAACACCAACCTGATCTAATTCTTCATGAACATTAGAGCTATCAGAGAATAGCATATAATTTTTGAATTGCATCTCATGGTAAAGAATCTATGATCTAGGGTCATATGATTTAAGCACAATGAACTTTTCCTTTTCTTCTGGTTCCAACTTCACCTTTTTATCCCCCACTTGAATAATTGCAGAAGACCAATCCAATTTAATCTCCCCTCCCATGTCTTTGCAGAAACTTCTACTGAGGAGCATCCCAGAGCTTGTAGGAATATCAGCTACAAGGATTGTGAGTTTCAGCCTTTTAGAAGGGTGAGCTACTAGGGCAACCTGAGCATCTTTGATTTGACCAATTAAAGGCACCTGCTTAGCATCCATAGAATAACACATACCGAAAGCTTGGTTAAAGGAAACCCTAAAGCTTTAGCAACTGATGCAGGCATTACGTTGTCTGAAGCTCCTGAATCTATGATGCAAGTACTTAATTTGTTACCATTGATAAAAAGTGATATATAAAAAGGCTCTAGTTTTTTATTTGAATAGGTAACAAGGATAGTAGATTCTTTTTCTTGGAATAGCCTAGGGATTGAAAAATCTTCATCAGCTAAATCTCTTCCACTAGTACTGGCCTGGCTTTTATCACTAACATTGGCATTGATATGACTACCTTCTTTATTTTTACAATGTTCTACCAACCTTTGAAGTTGATCAGGATTTGACTTTAAATAATCTATAGGGGATATTTGAATTTTAGCTTCTTCACAAAATTGTATAATATCAAAGGAATTGGATAACTTACCTCTTTGCTCCTTTTGTGAAGAACTTGATGCTATACCATTATCCTTATCTGCCTTGTTAGAAGATGCTTGATTCTTAGCAGGAATAGCATTAGAGGCTTGATTTTTGATCTTCTGACTTCTAGTCATCACAGTTAGCTGAGGTCCCTCCAAAGTAGCAAAACAATCACCTCCATTCTCTTAATCTGACTCATACTCAAAGAATAATTTTACGGAGTCGCCATAAGGAGTATGGTCATCTTCACTTTCTTGATACTCTATTCTTTTCTCTTTTTCTTCCTCCATCTATCTGTATCTAATCATATCAGCACAAGTGTCACCATCATGATCTGCTCTGAGATGAAAGGCACACATATTATGTCTTTTGGGAGGAGCTTCAATAGCCAATCTCTATTGAGCAGTAGGGATCTGCAAGTTTTTATTTCCACCTTGATATCTTGATCCTTGGTAAGGCTGATGAAATGAATGAGTTGGCTTAGTGACCTATTTTTTCAATGCAATTAACTCATTGGATAATTTCTGCAACATAGCCTCTGTACTAGTTGAGGTACTAGTTGTACTGCTTGTGGATCCAGTGTGAAATTCCTTCTTCCATTTCCCAGAGGCTATCATATCATCTTCCATTTCTACAGCTAGTATTTGTGTAGCCTTTAAATCTACTACATTGGCTCTTCTTATCTGGTAACCAAGTTTAGGAGGCATAGAACCAATGTAAAATGTTTTCTAATTATCTCCTGTTGGTGCACTGGCAGCTGGTATTCTTTTGATGAGTTTATTAAATTTAGCATTGAAGTCTCTCATGGAGATAGATGAATCCTTTTTTATTTGAGCCAGTTGTAACAATAGGACTTGAGCATCTTCTGCACTCTTATACCTTCCTTCAAACCTCTGCTTCATATCATTCCACCCAGTAATGCAACCTGTGGGCAAATCTTGAAACCAATCTGTTGCATCATCCACAAGGGTGTCAACAAACATTCTAACTACAATATCTTCATGCTGAGGATTTACCACACTACATGCTTTATGAAAAGCACTCAGATGTTCTTCTGTAGATACTATACCATCACCATTGAATCATGGGAAGTTCTTTCTAGAAGCCTTTGGTAAATCATGATTTGCTGCAAGATTCAAAGGCCCAATGGCATTTCCCCAAGGAATAGCCATATTTGCTAATCTTGTATTCTATGTAATTGCCTGAATAGAAACCGAAAGGGGAAGTGCAACATCATGCAATAGTAATGAACTACAAGTGGTAGAGATAGGAATTCTACCAATAGGAGGAGAGGAAGACTTACTTCTTATTGGTCTAAAAGGGACTACTATAGGCAATTGAAATTCTATAGGCTTCTTAGCTTCAGCCTCCCTTTCTTTTACTCTTCCTTTCCTGAAAATGTCTTCTAGGATAGGGAAATTGACCCTTTTGAGTTCTTCGTAGATTGGATAAACTTTTCCCTTCTGCTTCACACTCCTGATAAACTTGGAATCTAGGATGCCTAAGATTCTGAGAAAAACTACTAATATTTTCTTCTTTCCAAAGTTCTCCCCAGTAGAGACGCCAAAAATTGTTGGTTAACAGTTTGTCCTCCCTTAAGATTTTCTATCTCTAACTCTCTAAATACCTAAGGTGAGAGAACAAAAGGATGTTTACCAACAAATGGGTCAGTGTAATATTACTATCACCGCCCTCTAAATTAATAGGTACAGCTCCCTGATTGTGTTTAATATTCAATGGGTTTGTTTTTATACATCATCAGATGCTCTGAATAATGAAGGTTTTAACCAAATCACTTGTAGGCACAAGCAATTCAGGAAAAGATAAGAGGTTGATAACTTATAACCCCCAATAGAATGTTGATTACAAATCATCAAAGAGTTTCACCATGAACAACTAACTCTAATCTACCTTAATTTATGAATGCATAACCTACTAAAGCGAATAGAAGTAGAATCATACATGAGAAGAAAATAGAATTACTTATGTTGCAATCACTAACATGAAATAGAATCCAAGAAGAAATTATAGTTTCACATACAATTGTCCTTTCTATTCAAAATGCAACTAACCTACCAACGACACAACAAACATAACACAAAGCTAAGAAAATGGAATTACTCATGCTCCAATATCAAGTTTGCCAACCTCATTATTATCAGGAAAATGTACATTTAGTTCACTGTGCTGAGAAGTTCAGCAGTCACAAGCATTCAATAGTCAGGAATATCAATTTCATCTTCTAGAATCAGAAGGAGAAAACATTAGAATATGAAATGTTTCTGAACCAATCAGTTACATGCACAAATGTATCATTGGTGCCATCATTTGAATTTGAAAACCCTCAGAACCCTTTGAGTTTGAACTTGCACCATCGATCTACAGTTGGATAGTCACAATCATAACCTTTTCAAGGGTCATCTCAGTTTTCCCTGATTAATATATTCTCTATCGCTCGGTCGCTACCTACTTAACCTTGTCGCCGGTTCGCAACTTATATTTTCGGTGACCATTTAACTTAGCAATGTCATGATTTCCATTTCACATGATCGCATGGCACTTTTTAACCCTTCCAATCATGTGACCACTCTATTTTTTCACGTGATATAATATTAAATAATAAACCTTCACTTGCCCGGTTTACGTTGTCACATCTGTGTTGTTGGCGTACGTGGGTCCCAGCAGAGCACATTCACCTACCTGAGTTTCCATTGTCGCATGATCGCATAGCATTTTTTTATTCATTGCGATCATGTGATTGCTCTATCATTGGCGCATGTGGACTCCAGTAGGGCACATTTTATTTAACCTTTCATGTCTTTTCATTGACTTTTCTCACCACTCGGGCTCCATTTCACATGATCACATAGCATTTTTTAAACTCTTGCGATCATGTGACCGCTCTATTTTTGAACTTATATAATATTTAATAATTTAATCTTCACCTACTTGAGCTTTTATTATTTAATTATAAAAAATGGCAACATTACCACTCCAACTCTCTGTTTCCAGTCTTCGTGGAATTAAGTCTTTATGCTCGGGTCTGTGTGATCTCATTTGGCCTTTGTGTTTTCTCTGAGTATGTCCGAGTTGAATGGGACCCGTGTCTTATTTTATCATACTCAAATCATGCACCAATCAATAGATACGTGCTTTGGGCACAGTCCTTGGGTTGAAGATGATTCTGAGAAATGTCTATGTCTTCAATCTCTACATGGTTGGGCTTGAATATATTTATCTTTATGTATCACCTTTCAAGGCTTTCCTTGTTGCATGATCGCATGGCACTTTTTTGACTCTTGTGATCATGTGTCTAAACACAAGTAGAGCATCTTCCTTGCCGAGTTAGGATCTATAACCTACCCCAATGAAATGAAGTATTAAAATAACCTGCCTGGCTTACGGACAAGAAGGAAATGGAGGGGAAACCCAACAAGGACTTCCTATCCTAAGAAAGACTTAGACCTAGACTCGAACATGACTAGATCTAGCTATGACACGAAATATTCCACTTTATATAATAGCTATAGGGTGAAAAGTGGGGCAACAAGACCATAGGTTGTTGATGCCAGCGTTACAGATGGATTTATCTCATGGCTTGTTGATCATCCGATATATAGATTCTCTGACCCAACAAAGTTGATACCCTCCATGGAGGAGGTGATGGACATTACAGGTGCTCTAATGGGATAGGGTTTGAGACCCACATAGGTTCAAATTGTACACCCCACACCTCTGAGACCAAGAGCGATGGCTCCTCCATAGAGACCATCAGGATAGATATGGCCCCCTCATCCCACTAGTTCCATAGTAGGTAGATCTAAAGGTTCTTAGAGATTGACTAGGGGAGAGGGTGATACTTTAGGGAGTGTTGGTATAGCTGAGGATGTACTTGTAGCTAACCAGGCTGTAGGTGGTGATATTGATCTGATACATGAGGATACTAGGTTTGATCTAGGTGCAGAGGTTAGATGTCGTAAGGTGCAAAGAGCAGAGACCACAGAGCAGCCTATAGAGGATACTGACATGCGAGCAGCAGATGCTGAGCCTAGTGTGGCATTGTCTACACAGGAGATCATGAGGAGGCTTAGATTATAGGTCCAAGACCTCAAGGTGCATAGTGTTCACTGGGAGGAGAGATATCTAGAAGCAGATAGACAGCGTACTGAGCTTTGTGGTGAGGTGTAGAGATTACAGGCAGAGGTTATCCATCAGACCTCTAGATCTGCTTACTATGTTTCATCATACTGTACTATGATTCCACTTGCTTAGAGAGTTCCTTCATACTCTCAGTACATGATGGCATCAGAGGGAGTGAGAGCACCTAGGGCTAAGGTAGTCCTAGATGGCAAGGATCAGGCTGATAGCTGATCTATCTAGATATGTTGATATGTTGTTGTTTTATTGATATTGATACTAATACTATTCTGATTACTGATAGCTCATCGAGCCCATTCTTTTGTATATTGTGCCAGTAGTGCACCCCTAACTATTTTGAGTTTTATGATATATGAGATCAAGATTTTGGTTATGACTTCATTTGTACTTGTCATGTTTTTCAGTTATGATGATATCATGTGATGCTTATGCTATGAGTAGTGTAGAATGTATGTATGGATATATGCAATGCAATGATTTCTTTCATATGTATGGATGTAATGAAACTGTGTTTTGATTATGAAAAGATGTATCTATGATTTATGCTTATGCACATGGATGTAGTGTAATGCAACAAATGGTTATGATATGAAATGTAAATGCAATGATACACATGATATGTTTTGCAGGAATTGATGAAGACAAGTACTCAGTCTTATGTCAAAGGGATGTTTAACCCAGGAGGATAACTACTTGTGATTCCATGAAGAGACCTTCGAGTTAAGTGTCAGCTCTTGTTAGATTTGAAGAGGTGATAGAAGAATCGGTTAAGCGTTGAACTTTATGTAGCCATTTGTGAGATCATGCAAACATGCAAAATGCAAAGAAACATGTAAAATATAATGCAACCTAAGACCTAGAACCTAGTCACTGATCATGTGTCGAACAATTTCATCATTGAATTTTTAGGTAATTGGATAAATCAATACAATGTCCACTAGTTATGAAACCATAGACATATGAATATCAATTTGTATGCATAGGAATCAATACAACACCCATTGGTTATGCAACCATGGACATATGAATGTTGATTTTATTTTTAGAATGTTGGATTAGATAAAAGTACCAAGGCACAAATGCCAAGATGACCTGAATATCATGTCCATTTAAATATAGAAATTTGTATAAGCATCAAAACATAAACATCATGATGACCTAAATATGCCTTATGTACAAACACATCAAAAAGTCAAGAGATCATTCTAAATCCAATGTGAATTTCCCATAGTGACCCTTTATTGTTCACATCCTTAGGTAAGATCGCATTTCAAAATAGGAGAAAGAACTCACTCAAAAAAAGACAATAGTTAGATCAAACTTCCTTAAATTTTTTAGGTATCAATGGTCGAGGTATGCATGGCCATCCAATTCAAGATAGAGGCTCTTACAGTCAAACACCATTTCAATCCAGAATTTCCAAAGTTGTTAGATTTTCACATACAAGAAGAAAACAAAGAAAAGATTATGCTCCCAGTCATCACTCTCTAAATATTGTAAAGGACATCATCAAAGAGCTCGAAGGGACATAATATGAAAAAATATCAATGCGAATTAGTAACCATACAAGGAGATAAAAGCATGTAAAAAGCATAGATTATTTTCATTTTGTGTTGATGTTTGATTGCATTATTGTAGATGCAAAATCCTTTCTGGAGATGAGATTGACTGACTGACTAGGATGAAGCTTCAAAGGACTCTGACTGGATGTGACACATCTAAGATACACTGGAGGCCATAGGATGGTTTTCACAATCTTGGTAGAGATTTTATTTTTGCTACCAAGGTGCCTGTTTCCAAGTTTTCACCAAGGCACTTTTTCTTTTTCTCATTTTTTTGTATTTCTCATTTTTTCAATTTTTTTTTACTTTTCATATTTTTTACTTTTTTTTGTGAATCATCAAGGCACCTATTACTAGATTTTCACCAAGATGTTCATTTTTTCAGGACTTTTTCCAATTTTTAAGATTTTTTCAGGACAATTTACCATACACTAAATGCCTTAGGCATAGAATTTCTTCAGATGGATAATGTTGATTGGTTCTCAGAGCTATTCTCCTTCAGTCATTGAGAGTTGATAGGCACCAAATCCAAAAGTAGTAGTGATAACAAAGGGACCCAACCAGTTGGGTTCAAACTTCCCTTTGTGTTCTCTATGTGATTGATTTTTAGGATTCTCTCTCAAGACTAGATCGCCAACCTGAAATTCTCTGTGTCTGACTTTCTTGTTGTAACCTCTAGACATTCTCTTCTGATATACTCTGAGATGATCATACGCTGCTTGTCTGCACTCATCTACTAGTTCAAGTTCTTGTAACCTAGACACTCTGTAGTCATCATCAGTTACTAGACCATGCATTCTAATTTTTAGTGATGGGATTTCAACCTCAATAGGCAGTACCGCTTTAGACCCATAAACTAAAGTGAAAGGTGTGGCCCCAGTGGGCATTTTGATACTTGTTATGTAGGCCCAAAGAGCTAGATTGATCATGAGATGCTAGTCTCTTCTTGTCTTATTAACTGTACGATGCAATATTTTCAATAGATTCTTGTTAGAAGCCTCTACTTGTCCATTCCCTTGAGGATAGTAGATAGATGACCAATGTTGTGTAATCTTGAATTTGGTGCATAAGTCATCCAAGTCTTTGTTCTTAAATTTCCCACCATTATCTGTGACTATAGAATGTGGAATACCATACCGGCATATGATGTAGTTCAAGATGAACATAGATATTTTCTTACCAGTTGCTTGTGTCAAAGGGACTGCTTCTACCCATTTTGTAAAATAATTTGTAGCTATGATTATATGGGTATGTCCATTAGAAGAATGAGGATGTATGGATCCTATAAGATCAAATGCCCATTGGTGAAAAGGCCATTGTGTAGTAAAGGGAATTAGATCTCTCCCTAGAGCATGAATTAAGTTACCATGTACTTGGCACTTTTGACACTTCTTAGCAAACTTGATAGAATCTTTCTCCATTTTAGGCCAATAGTACCCAGCCCTAATAAGTTTTTGAGCTAGTGTTAAACCATTCAAGTGTGACCCACATATACCCTCATGGACTTCCTCTAACACATGTTGAGACTCTTCCCATTCTAAACATCTAAGAAGTGTACCATCTAGACCTCATTTATATAGATCATGACCAATGATGACATATTGGGATGCATTGTGGATAAGGTATCATTTCTCATGGTGGTTAAAGGTATCGGGAATGATTTGGTCTTGGAGATAGGAGAATAGGTTTTTGTATTGAGATGAATCATGACCGAAAATAGTGCAGATCATGTGGATTTTAGGGGAATCATATGTAGGATAATATAGTGCTTCCACCAGGAACTCATAGCATAGTTCATGTTCAGGCTGTTGTAATAAAGTAGATAGCATTGTCATTGCATCAGTAGCTCTGTTATCTATTCTAGGAATTTTCTCAAATGTGATAGATATAAAATGCTTCTTTAGATCATCTACCATTCTTTTGTATGGAATGAGCTTTTCATCTTTAGTCTGGTACACATCATTGACTTGATGGATAACAAGTTGAGAGTCACCCTGAAAGTGTATCTCTGTCACTCTCCACTCAATTGCTAGTTTCATGCTATTAAGAAGGGCTTCATATTCTACAATATTGTTTGTGCAAGGGAACTTTAATCTAAATTCTTTAGGTATGGAGTATCCTTGAGGAGTTATAAATAATATGCCTACTCTTGATCCATTTTGTGTATAGGAGCCATCAAAGAACAACTGCCATTCTCTAGAAGAAAGAGTCATGATAGAGGAATCTGAAAATTCTATTTGCATTGGTGTATCATCAATCATAGGTGCATCTACCAATTGATCAGCAATAACTTGTCCTTTAATGTATTTTCTTTCAACATATTCAATGTCAAATTCACTTAAGAGCATGACCCATTTAGCTAATCTACCCGTGAGGGCAGCTTTTCTTAGTAGGTACTTTAGTGGATCAATCTTAGCTACCAAATGTGTGGTATGTGCCAACATATAATGTCTTAGTTTTTATGATGCAAAGACCATAGATAGACAAGCTTTCTCGATCATTGAATAGTTATTTTCGTATGCCACCAATGTTCTACTGATATAGTATATAGCTCTTTTCTTCTTGTTCTCATCATGTTGTGCAAGCAATGCTCCCAGTGATGTATCTGTAGTAGAGACATATAAGATCAAAGGCTTCCCTTGAATTGGAGGCATCAAGATAGGAGGATTTGATAGATATTTCTTGATATGATTAAATTTCTTTTCACATTCCTCGCTCCATGCAAAGGTCACACCTTTATGTAATGTCTTTGTAAAAGGTTGCGATATGTCTGCTAGCTGAGATATGAAGCATCTGATAGATTGAACTCTCCCTTGCAATGTCCTCATTTGACTGATGTTCTTGGGAGGTTTCATCTCCATGATAGCCTTTACTTTAGCTGGATCAACTTCAATGCCCTTCTTTGAAACTATGTATCCTAAGAGCTTTCCAGAAGTGACACCAAAAGCACACTTCTTAGGATTTAGTCTGAGACTAAATTTTTCCATTTTGTCTAGTATCTTGCTCAAGTCATTTAGATGTTCAGCTCTAATCATATATTTTTCTAAAGTATCATCAACATAATCCTCCATAGTCCTATGCATCATGTCATGAAAAATTGAAGTCATAGCCCTCTGATATGTAGCACCAGCATTCTTAAGCCCAAACGGCATGACATTCCAACAGAAGGTGCCCCATGCACATGTGAAAGCAGTTTTCTCTTGATCCTTTGGAGAAATTTTGATTTGATTATATCTAGAAAAACCATCCATTAAAGAATACATCTCAAAACCCGTAGTCATGTCCACTATCATATCAATGTTAGGTAATGGAAAATCATCCTTAGGGCATGCTTTTATTACATCTCTAAAGTCTGTGCACACTCTGATTGATTTATATGGTTTTGAAATAGGTACAATATTAGAGATCCATTCTGCATAATCAATAACTCGAATAAATCCAGCTTTTAGGAGCTTCTCTAATTCAGCTCTTACCAAGAGTGCAACATGTGGATACATCTTTCTCAATTTTTTCTTAACAGGTTTAATGTTTGGAGCTATAGATAAATGGTGCATTATAAGGTCAGGATCTAACCCTGGCATATTTGAATATTTCCATGCAAAGTTGATCTTCTTCTCTATTAGGAATGTTGTAAATTTTTTCTTTTCTTCCTCTGATAAAGATTGTGCTACATGGATCACCTATGGTTCTTTTGTTGTTCCCAAATTGATAGATTGAGTGGGCTCAATTAAAATTGGAGATCTATCATGTAAATGACTCAGAAGGACATCAAATATCTCATCCTTAGGTGCCTCAGAGAGGTTTTCACCTTCAAATACCTTTTTTATTTTTACTTTTGTAGGTTCTGATACTGCCACAAAGTGGTTTTCTCCCTCAGAACTCCTTTTCTTTTTATTCTTATTCTTATTTTTTTGACTAAGATACTTGATGTCTAACTCTATCATGCTAACGCTCAGTTCATTGATGGAAGTCCTCATAGGCTCAACTGCATTTAGGTAGCAAGCAAGGGAATCATCATTGGGAAAGGTATAAATACCTTGGTTCAAGTTGGTTGATGTTATGTCAAGAAGGTCAGGGTTTTGGATAGTCAAAGTGGTGAAAGATTGGGAAAGAGTGTTTACAGATATGGATCTATCATCATCGGTCCTAACCTGATGCTCAAGTTCAAAGGTGATATTACATCTTAAGACATTCAATTCATGAATAGGCTCAATGTCATTGTGGGAGTCCACTTCATCCATTGGTGGATCAGACTCGATAAGTTCATCATTTCGCTCTAGACTTACATTGGGTTTAGGTGCATATTGGTGAATAATATCAACATGTTTCTCTATAATAAGCTCATCTTCTTCTGGAATGGCTCCCCATTCATAGTCATTAGATTCTTCATCTATGCCTCTAGGAAATCTAATAACATGAGTAAAGTCAAGATGAATACCCCAAGAAGGGTTACCCTCAGATTCTAATTTGAATTCATACTCATAAGAATCTATCTCAAAATAACTACCACCTTCCTCTTTGTCTATTTGATTGTCTTTGAGATCAGTTGGTTCTTGTGGTGAAACTATCTCTTGCTTTATAGTAGGTTATTTTGTTTCTACTACATTAATTCTTTTGATTGGATCATCTTTAGTGTCCAAGAGATCTTTGATTTCTTTAGGTAAATGCTCATAGGAATGAGATCTTCAGTGGTGTCTGAATCATCACTATCAGATTGTTCTGTTTCTCCCTTTAGTTGATTTTCTACAGAGGGCTCAATATATTCTAATACATGTGGGGAATTATTGCTAATACAGAAAGGCTTCTTCGTGTATCCTAGACCTATTGTATTCTTGTTGGCTCGACCATGATGTTCAAGAGGTGATAGAAGACCCTTACCATGGATTCCTAGAGGTCCTTTTCTTGTATATCCCATCTTAGCTATCAGTTTATCCCCTAGCCCATATGACTTGGAAGGAACCTTCAATACTTTAGAGTCACTAGGTTGAACAACTTGGGATTCAGGTTCATCTTTTTAGAGCCATGCAAGCACAACTTCATCTTCTTCAAATTCTTGCTTAGGTACTTTTTCTGCAACAAATTTTCATTTATATGCCTCAAGAGGTTCCTTAGATTCTGGTTTGGACTATTTTAGAGCTTGCCCATAAGACTTAGGTGAGATAGGGAGAGATGTCAAAGACAAGATTGGCTCTATAGTATATTCTCCCATACTATTTTCTTTGATATTAACCTCTTTTGCAATGTCTTCCATCTTAGATGTGGATGCTACATCTTTTTGCTTAGTGGAAGATTCTTTGTTATTAGGAACAAGTTTATCCACATTTTCCTTCAATGCATTGTGAGTTGTTGACACATCAGTTGGAATGGTTACCTCTACTCCGTCACAAGGAAATTTCAAGCACTGATGGTATGTAGAAGGAATAGCTTTCATTTCATGTATCTAGGGTCTCCTTAGAAGGATATTGTAAGCCAAAGGTATATCAAGAACTTAACATATTGTATCTCTAATGACAAGACCTATTCTGATAGGTAGGACAATTGTTCCCTTGGAGGATCTTTCTTCTTCATCATATGCTTTGATAGTTATTTTCTTTCTAGGATCAATGGCCATTTATGAAAATCCCAATTGTGTGATCAAGCTGTAAGAACAAATATTTAGACCAACACCTCCATCTATCAACACACATTTGAAGTGACAGTTTTGGATCAAGACTTCAATATGCAAGGGCTGGTTATGTGGATGACTCATGGAGTTATCATCTTCCTCTAAAAAGGAGATATACTGTGGAGACATAAGATGACCAACCATAGCATGGAATCTATCTAAATCAAGGTTATCAGGAACATTGGATCCAAGCAGAGCTTTGTTTAGGATGGCTCTATGAGTTGGAGATATCTGAAGCAACTCAAACATGGAGATTTTTGTATTAGTATGTTGGAGTTGTTGAATGATATTGTACAAAGTAGGCCTCGTGTCCTTAGGATTTGAAGATTTATATGTTTCCCTTTGTTTAGAAGTGAAAGACAGATTGAAAGGCACCTTAGGGACATTTAATTGATCTAGGATTTGTCCTTGTAGGTGTGCCTGAGCTTGTGGTCAAGTAACTGCATTAACTGATTGATTTTCTCTATCTCTTCTTACAATTGTGATGACATTGCAATGCTTAGATAGGCTTGGTTAAACCATATTGATAATAGTATTATTTCCAGAATAGGCATAATTGACCTTAGCACCCACATTAGGTTGAGAAGATGAATCTCCTTGACTATGCTTCAGAAATGGTTCGGTGAATGCTGTGTGATCATTATTGCTTTTAGGATTATCAATCATGATTTCTCAATTATCAATCTTGTCTTGAATGGTATGCTTCAAGCGCAAGCAATTATTAGTTTTATGACCTTTACCCCGATGGAAATCATAGAATTCATTCTCTCTCCACCATTTCAGCTTAGGGTCAGGATCATATTTTTGGATCTCAGGCAAAGAGATGATGTTATTAGCCAGCATAGTTCTCATAGCTGATTCCAAAGATTCTCCAAGAGGAGTGAACTTTCATTTATTATCAGCAAACCAAGATTTGTATTCTGGCTTCTTTTGAGATGATTCGAGTACCTTTTGTTCTGAAGCTTTAATGGCTTGGGTACCAATGGTTAGATTGAAAGCAGGTGCCTTAGATGGGGCATGGAGATTATCAACAACACCATGTGTGATAATGCCCTTATTCTTGTTCCAATTTTTGTTCTTATCCTTAGAACTAGATTCATACTTGTCATTTTCAAGTGTGATGTCTCCTTTTTTCACAAGTACTTTTTCAATTTTGATTGCATTGTCTACCATCTTATCAAAAGATGTATGATTTTGCATTTGTAAAGGGTAGTTGATTTCTAGAACAAGATTGTTGATGAAGATTTCTAGCTTCTCAATTTCTGGTATAGGCCTAGCATATAGAGAGAATTTCTTTCTCCATCTTTTGAGAAATGTCATGAATGGTTCTCCTGGATATTGTTTGAGATTGTAGATATTAATCATGGTGACTAGATGTTGGATGTTGTAGGAGTATTGCTGATAGAATAATTTGATCAACTCCTCAAATGTTTTGATTGTAGGAGGTATCCTAGAGAACCAATGAATAGCTGACCCTCCTAGAGATCAAGGGAAAAGATGCATCAGATAGGTCGGTTCATGCATGAACTCCATAGATTAAGCATATAATTCTCTGACATGATCTTGAGGATCAGAGTTTCCATCATACTTATCATATTTCCACATTTCCACCCTCTTAGGGAATGGTGGCATATACAAGTCTTTATCGAATGGAAAAGGACATAGGGCCTCCATGGAGAACTCCTTAGGTTCTTTTTCTTTTTCCATTTTGTTAAGTTTTACTTGCATGGCATGCATTTGTTTCATCATAGCCATAATAGGAGTTTCTTCCTTAGGTGTAATGATATCTTCCACATTAAATTTGGGAGGAATTTTATCTCCTTGATGAGCTAACTCTAGAAAGTATGCTTCTCTATCTTCTTTCAAGAAATGTTTCATCATTTTGATATCGAGAAATTTCAGAAGGTGTAGGTTCTTGATCCATACCATGTTGAGATTGATGTCCTTGGGACCCATGATGTGTCCCTCCATGAGACATGTTAGGATTTTTAGGGCTCCCTGGATTAGATTAAGGAGGGGTTTGTTGATTACCTCCGTGAGTTGATGGAAGGGGTATGTAACTAGTTTTCAATCAAAAATTGCCAAGACCATCATCTTCGTAAAGACCAGAATTGTAGAGTTGCTCAAGAGTTGGACCTATGTGAGTAGAAAAAGTTGAGGTGTTAAGTGCTTCTCTAGATTTCTTGTGAGAGGAAGCTCTAGTCTCCACCATTAACCTTGGGTGAAGCAAAAGAATACGATGAAGACAACTAAAGAAAGATCTAATTCAAGAAGATCAAATGACACAACCTTGTCAAAGTTTGATTGATTGAGGATAAGATTGGACATAAATGAGGGATACTATGCCCTAGATGTATGGGTAGATGCCCAAAAGATAGCGGACATGAGTTCACAACACTTAGCTATTTTGAAGATTGATTGAAGATTGATAGTTATGACAAGGTTTTGACACGATGAAAAAGACTCAAATCATTTAAATAGAAGGCCGAATCAAACTCAAGAGGCCATTTTAGGAAAATTATTAGATTCATTCTAGTTTCTTCTCTATTCCTGACACAGTGATTTTCTTGACAGACTCTAGAATTAGGCTGTAAAAGCTAGGTCTCTGACTATTTTTAACACTTTCTGACAACTTTTTAGGCTTTTCTCAAATGACTTTCTATAGGCTCGTACGATAGTGGGTAGGCTATGAAACAAAAATTGACAAGCTCATATGATAGCTGTAAAACTTGCATGACAGTTGATAGCAAGATTTTTGACTTTTGTTATTGACTGGTGGAAAATCTCATACGACACTATACAGCTATCATACGACTATCTGGGGGTTTTGGATGACAATAGCCAAAACTCGTATGACTTTCTAACTTTATGGGATGAATTTTGACTCCAAAGAGGTGCTTGACATCAGATTTTGCAATTTTTAGGTTTTCAATTTCAAATTGTTCACAAAATTGTCTGTCTAGATTTGAAGATTGTACTGGATTGATTCATTCCTAGTAACCAGATAGATAAACAGACACGCAAAATAGCAAGCAAGTGATTTCAAGCACGTTTAAAAATAATGAATAGGGGACAAAGCAACCCTACACATGAACAACCAAGTGACTGAATGTGCTAATCCCTAGGAGTGCTAACAGTGTATGTTCCAAAAAGTTTTGCAATAACACACATATTCCTATAAAATGAAAATTTGGCCTCACTAGGGTTTGTAGTAATGGTCTGACTCTGCAAATTTTGTGATCTTAAGAGGGTGAACTCCAATCTAGGTGCACTAGGGTTTTGACACAGTCTAAGAAATTAATCAATCAGGAGCTACTAGGGAGATCTGACAGCCCAACAAGAGACCACACCTATGAAGATTTCCTCCACAAGGACTTTATATAGTGGCTGCTGCTACCATGGTGAAAATGGCTATTACCACTTGAGGTTCCATCCATGTGGTTGACCCAATTAAGGGAATGTCCACTATGGTTAACCCTCTCTAAAGGTGACTCACAAAAGATACCACATGGAGACTAGTTCCAGATTCAAGGATCTGAGTTTCTGATACTACCCAAAAAGAAAGTAGAGCATAGTCCTCTAGCCTTTTCACTTTTAACCAAAACAAAGTAGATAGATTAATTCAACATGCTAAGACCAAGATTATCTCACAAAGATCTATGATGTCAACCACTTATGATCTATTAATCTCCCCGAAAAGAGAATGTATCAATTAGAAGTTGAAGATGCACAAATCTAGTAGAACATGAGATGCTCTCAGTAACCTCCCTACCTACAAGGGTTCTCTTATTGAGAAGAGCTTCACTGGAAACCCACTCTCTCAAGAACCACAAATAGTGTTCATAGGGCCTATTTACTATGTGTAACAGATATGCAGAAAGCAAATCTACGTTCATTTTATAGCCCAAAATGAAATCTATGATATGAAAGCAATAAAGGTCACACAAGCTTGACACGCGAGAGTTCATTTTAGTCCAAATCGAAATGTTATCAGCTGAGAAGATTACCTGAATTCCTCACAATGCACTTAGTAGATTCTTACCTATTTTTAGCAATTCTCATACTTTTTCCAATCAGAACTAGCAAATACCAATCAGAAACAGAAGATTTCAATTGTTAATGTTAGCTGTTAGTCCAAATCTGGAAATCAAATCTAGAAAACTACCTAAAAATATGAAATGACAATTGCATCTGGAGTCAAAACTCGTACGACACTCGGTTACCTGCCAGATGACAATTTGGAAACTCATACGACTATGGGTACCTGTTCATATGATAATAAGGCTTTCAAATGATAATGTGTACACTTTGATATGAGCCTCAAAATCTGAACCTATTGTATGACAATGGACACCTCTCGAAATGACTTTCTGACAAAAGTCATACGAAAAATGTACGAACAAAAAATAAAAATCACAATTTTGATCAAAAAATGACAAGGAATAGATAGAAATTGATAGAATTGGAATGGAAACTCATTTCAGGGCCCCACAATGGGTGCCAAAAATGTGTGTGTGAATTTTGTACCTAGCTGTAGACACAACACTTCAATAAAACATAAGAGGTTAGCAGAAATCAAAATCGTGTAGTGAAATGGAAACTAATCTAACCAGGCGATTTACTACCTTCTAGTAGGTGTGAGTATGATATTCTCAGATTGGACCAAGATTAGTGACCTTGATGACACCTAAACGAAGGATTTGAATGGAGAATCTAGATATGAGATGAATGCAAATTAATCTATATTTTTGGATTTTCTATGCAATAAGATGAAATAAACTGATATGAATCTATTATTTATGAAAAACTGATATGACATGCAATTAATCTAATAATGATATGCTAAATGATATGAATGCTCAAAAATAATGAAAATCTCACAACAGCTTTGATTTGCAAAGATTGATTCTTCGATCACCAATTCGCCAGCATGAGGATGCAATTCATGGATGGATGCCAAATGAAAAGCTGAGGCCTTAATTTATAGAAATCCAAGACTTTGGAGGTGCATGGAAAAAGCCATAAATCACTCTTGATAAACTCAGGTTGATTTTTAAGTTATCAAGAATTTAGAGATAGATTAACTCACAAAATCATGCAAATCAGCTTTTTAATTTAAATTAGAAGTTGAGATCAGCTTTCAACTCAAAAGAGAGTTGAGTTTATTTTTAAACCAACTTGAATTGATTTTCTGATTTAAAGTTTAACTGCTTTTTGGATGTGCATAATTAATTATGAATTAATTAAATAAATAAAGTGATTTATCTTCAACTTAACTAATTTTAAAAATAAAACAATTGATTTATGGGTTAATCAATTATTAAATCAAACTTTTATTCAAAAACTATATTATTAAATTTGACAATTGACATTAATTAATTAAATAAGAATTTAATCAATTAGTCATAGGATATTTGATTTATTGTCAGAATTAAATAATACAATTTAGGAATAAATATAATTAAATCCAATTAAATAATTAAGTGGCAGTATTAAATCTAATTAATTAAATATATAGAATATTCAATTAATCAAACTTTAGGATAAATATGATTTATCACCAAATAATCATTAAATTAAAGATAATTAGGATAAATAGGAATAAGGAATATTCCCCGATGCAGAATTTAGGATAATCAATTAAGATTCGATAATGTGTTGATGTGCCTTAGGTTAGGACTTTGATGTCAATTTTGTTCGATGTGTCGATATAGGAGGTTAATGAACCTATAGCCCATTTTTTGGGTATTACACAAAGAAGCTGCATTTTGATGATCCACCAGTAGAATA
Source organism: Chamaecyparis obtusa (assembly GCA_027943335.1). Classification (NCBI taxonomy): domain Eukaryota; kingdom Viridiplantae; phylum Streptophyta; class Pinopsida; order Cupressales; family Cupressaceae; genus Chamaecyparis; species Chamaecyparis obtusa. The sequence goes on along the minus strand of BSBK01001483.1, from coordinate 679,254 downwards.
GGATGTCCTAGAAACATTTGTAGTTGAACTTCTTATTTTGAGATGTCATATGACACATTTTGAGATGTCGTATGCCAAATTGTATCTAGATATGTTGACATGTAAATATGTACATAATTATTGTTCATTTTGATATATATTAAACTTGATATTCGATCCTATTTGTTAATTGTGTGTTCATTTATTCATTGTTAGTATGTAAATATGCTTATATGTATGTAATTAAGTGTATGATTTATGCCTTAAGTATATTCATGTATATTCAAGTACATTCTTCATAACCTAAATCCATGTGTATGGGCTACATGCATGACTTAAGTGAATTCATGTGGTATGCTTTATAATTTGTGCTACATGTATGCTTCACGACTTAAGAAAAATTATGTGTACACTTTATGTGCTACATGTGTTCACATTTGTAATTCATCATTTAAGTGAATTCAAAATTTATGTGCTACATTGTATTCATGTGTATCTGATGCTCTCAACCAAGCAAATCTGATGCAGAGCCCTCTATTATCCCTCATGAACCTAACTCAACTTCAGGATTCTACAAGCATCTTGGAATCTACTCAAGGAGTTAGTCTCAACTCAAGAGTCAAATAGAGTGCTCTAACTTTAGAGAACAAATACATCCACCATTTTGAACAAGTTCACTTCCTCTAACCTCTCATCCCAACTTCTCTTGGGACCAACTCCATTCTAGGCCTCTCAGTGCACCTAGAGCCTCCATCTTGTCAAAAATTGAAATAAGTCTTCCACCTTGATTGTAACACTATATAACATCTTAATATGGTTCATCTACTATGTTCCACCAATCTACCAATTCTGGTCAACTCATCTTGACACAAGGGAGGATATGGAGAGGGGCCAAAGGCACGCCCTAACCAAATCCACCTTGCAGAACTACATGCAGAAGCAACAACAACACAAGTGGGAGAGAGAAATGAAGATTCTTTTATATATTATGTTCAAATAGATTCATACATGCTAGGTTGTAAGGCCTTCCTAGTTTAGGCTAGATATTACAATGAAGTACATAAGTCCTCAAACATGTGAGGATCTGCCAAAAATCTCTAAACTTCTATCTTCTATCTTCTATCTTCTATCAAAAATGAGTCCTAAACTACAACAATGCAACTATATTTATACAAGAGGCTACCAAACTCAATCGGCCTTCAGATCCATAATTAATGGAAGGGATGACCAGATCTAGGTCCACACGCTTTCCAATGATGAATACCAACATTAAATCTATCACCCAAATTAAATGCACAATTCGGCCTCAAAAGAACTCCAAAATAAACAACTTGGTAAGCCAGAAAATCGAGTGCCAGACAAGCATCACTGAGTGCTAGGGAATTAACCAAGCACTAGAGAGATAACCGAACAATAATGGTGAACAAAGGAAACCGAGCAACACCGAACCAACTTGATTAAAGAAGGAACTAAGCAACACAGACAAACTTCAAATATATTTTTGTTGACACAAGATTGCCAAGGACCCAAGATGCTCTTGCATCAGACACCTGGAGTTATTTGAGAATAATTCTCCAAATCATGAAGTAGGTGCAACCTGAGCTGAATCCAACTCAGATTGTGAAATCCATGAACTATCTTCAATCGGTCTATTCTTCCATTTTACCAGACACTCCATATACTATTTTCCTCTTGTACTCCTGCCAATTCTTTGCTCCAAAATCTGTTCAACTTCTTCTGTCTATCTCTTAGGATAATCCATCAATACTGTCATGTCTTCATCAGCTTCATGATACTTATATAAATCAGCAATATTGAATATAGGTCATATTTCTATGTCATCGACTAACTCAATCTCATATGCATTTCCACTGTTAAATTTCCTCAAAATCTTGCAAGCTCCAAACTTCTTCATTTTTAGCTTCCCATATGTTCCAATAGGAAATCTTCCTTTCTTCAAATGAACCATCACTTCATCACCAACATCAAAAGTCTTATGTCTTCTTGATCTATCAGCTATGTCTTTGTATTTTTGATTATTCATTTCCAACTTATATTTCACATCTTCATGCAATGTATTCATGTACTTAGCAAACTTTACTCCTTCAGCACTTCTCTTTCTTTCATCAACAATATCCCTCAAATCAAATATACCTCTCGGTTGTATGCCATTTACAATCTCAAAAGGTGTTTTTCCAGTACTCCTATTCACTGAATTATTGTATGCAAACTCTACTTGTGCCAACACAGAATCCCAATTACTTGGTGTGTCTCCAAATAAACATCTCAAAAGATTTCCCAAGCTTTTATTCACAACTTCAATCTTTCCATCGGTTTGTGGGTGAAATGTAGAACCATATTTCAACTCAGTGCCAAACTTTCTCCAAAGGGTCTTCCAAAAGTATCCAACAAATTTATTGCCTCGGTCAAAGATAATACTCCTCGGTAATCCATGCAATCTAAAAATTTCCTTAAAGACAAGATCTGCTACATGTATTGCATCTAATGTCTTTCTAAAAGGTATAAAATGTGTCATTTAGAAAATCTATCCACAACAATAAATATGGAATCGTTACCTCTTACTGTCTTCGGTAAGCCAAGAACAAAATCCATATTGATGTCAACCCAAGGTTTTTCAGGGACAACAATCGGTGTATACAATCTAGTATTCTGACTTACTCCTTTTGCAACTTGACAAACTCCACAACTTTTCACAAATTTTTGAAAATCTTTGTACAATTGTGGCCAAAAGTATTTCTCCTTAAGCAAATTCAATGTTTTATCAATACCAAAGTGTCCAGCCAAACCACTATTATGTTTCTACTTTATCAAATTAGTTCTCATTGGTCCTTTCGGTATACATAACTGAATACCTTTAAACAACATACCTCCTTGCATAAAATATTCATCCCATTTAGTACTCTGTTGATCTTGAATAGGTGCTCTGCACTTTCTCCATGGCTCATAAAAATTTGGATCAAATTCATAAGAATCTCTCATGTCATCAAAACCAAGAACTTCAATTTTCATCTCGGTCATCAAAGATCTTATTCTACTGTATGCATCAGCAACTCGGTTAGTGACTCCACTCTTATGCTTTATCACAAATGTATAGCTCTGCAAATACTCAACCCATTTCATATGTCTCTGATTCAATTTATTCTGACTACCCTAATATTGTAAAGCCTTATGATTGGTATACAACACAAATTCACTCGGTATCAAATAATGTCTCCATTTCTTCAGTGCTTGAACAATGGCATAGAATTCTTGATCATACACAAAATATTTCCTTTTTGCATCATTCAACTTCTCACTAAAGAAAGCAATAGGTTTACCTTCTTGACTCAACACAGCTCCAATTGCACTACCACTTGCATCACATTCCACTTGAAATACCTTATTGAAATCAGGCAATGCCAAAACAAGCAATTCAACAACCTTTTGCTTCAGAGTCTCAAAACTTTTATCAGCTCCATGTGTCCACTTGAATTCTCTTTTATCTCACTAGTACATTTGAGGCCAAATTCTGACGGTCATTTGTCAAATTTTCAATGGCAATTTATCACAACTTCAACACATCTATCCGTCGGCATTTTTGTGTTGGAAATGGTGATTGAAGTGATAACCATCAGTATTCTGACATCACTACCCATCAGAATTGGTCACATAAATAGAAATTTTACTATGGAACCGATCTGTCAAAAAATGCTTCTTACAACGTTTCATCGGTCGAAAAGGCGACGGATATACAATAGATGTCCGACAGGAGTACTTGTCAGAGGTATAGCAGTCCTGTCACACCAAACTATTAGATTGGGGTTCCATCCAATAGTTTCTTGTTGGATATCTGATGATAGGTAATCAAGTACCGACATGAGTAGTCATCGAACGAATAGCTCTTCTATCAGAAAAGGATTACTACCTATCGAAAAAGTGACGAATTGGCATAGTAAAAATAACAAAGCTCAAGAGACCATCATAGTTGGTCTCCATCTTTCGTCCATATACTAACAAAATATTTTACATTTCATTAGCTCATCAAATGAGGGGATTTGAAAGAATTTAATAGAATATTTTCATGATAATGTATATTATTTAAGTTGGCGTTGCACGAATTTATCAACTTCATGCACTTGTATACTACGAGCATAGCCATAAAGAGACATGTCCTCCCATGGCCCACATTACTCAAGCCATGGGAGGGGATACTTCTTTATTCTATGCTTGATGTATATAAGTGCATGAAGTAGATAAATTCATTCACCATCAAGCTAAAATAATATACATTATACATGAAAATATCATCCATTAAATTCTTTCAAATCACCGCATTTGATGAGCTAACAAAATGTAAAATTTTTTGTCAATATATGGACCAAGGATGGAGACCAACTATGATGGTCTCTTGAGCTATGCTATCTTTAGTCCTAGCTACTGGGTAAGGGCTGGAAGACTTATACCTATCGATTGTTGAGAATAATCACCACCTTGCCTTTATGTACACTACACAGTATCAAATATAAGAGAAGGCAAAAAATATGAATGGATAAAAGAAATGAAAGATACAATAAAATTATCTTGTTGTTTGCCTTCTCATAATTGATCTCAGTCTCACAAAAGTAATTTTATACGATCACTAGCACATTTCATGCATGGATGAGAAACATTATCCAAAGTTTCTAGATTCTGAGAAGAGGTATGAGTGGAGGCCAAAAAAGGGATGTTTGTGAAGTTTTTATAGACGTAGTGCTGAATCATCATCTTTTCACTGGTAATCAATCTGAAAACCCTCTCTTGAAAATCTCCACATCTAGCAAATCTCCACAAAAATCTCTTCTGGCCTCCACTACATATATGTCTTCTCAGTATCTAAAAACTCTCCATCATTGATTCCTGTCATTTTTCACCATCTCCATGGACTAAGACCTTAAATTATTGAGCTTCTCTTTATTTTGAGAATAGTTTAACATTCTCCACTTAACAGGGCCAACCACGTGAAGGTGGAAGCTCATCTAGCCCCTCCTAGGAGCCTCTTATGACCCTTTATGACATTTTAAGACCTCTAAGATGTGTATTCTTAGGGGTCGTAAAGGGTCATAAGGGGTCCTGGGACACAACAGCTGAGAAAAATAAATGTAAGCATCATGGTCACAAGTTTTTGGAGACAACATAATTGAGTGGTATACCTAGACGATGCAAAGCAACCACTACTCCTCTAGAACCAGAGGAGTAGTAGTTGCTTTGCATCATGCGGGTATACAACTCAATTATGTTGTCTCCAAAAAATTGTGACCATGATGCCTACATTTATATTTCTCAACTATTGTGATATCTACATTTATGTTTCTCAACTATCATACATGTTTATGTGCATGTTTTTTATGTTTTTGGGAAGACATATTTCTAGCCTAGGCCTAGATCCTATTACAATTAGCTTCATAACAATGAAGTAGATGAAAGATGAGAAATAAGCTTCCCAAGAAAAATCTCATAAATGAACTATGTGTACCCCAATTCCTGTGGCCTCTATGTGTACCCAAAGGATAAATTTGAAACACAAGGGTAAGGCTTAAATATTTGTCTAGTCATGCAAAATTAACTTCTTTAAGCCTTACCCTTGTTGTTTCAAATATATCCTTCGGGTACGCGCAAAGGGCATAGGAATTGGGGGTACACACAGTTCATTTATGAGATTTTTCTTGGAATCTAATTACTTAGCTCTCATCTGCTTCATTTATTATCAAGCTTATTGTCAAAGGATCCAAGCCCAGGCTAGAAAGATGTCTTCCCATTTTTTTTAAGCCATATTCCTTATTCTTGTCAAACTTCCTTGGTACGGTAGGCATGCTCTCTGCAGTACTCTTCTTCAATTTGTGTTCGACAATAAGCATCTTCTTCTTCTTCCTAATTGCAGCTAGAGCTCCTTTTCATCAAGATTCAACTCCACTTCCCCCATCTCATCATCCTCATCACCCTCAGCTCCCATCCTAAGCCCTTCTTCCCTCTCCAATTCTTCAAGCCTCTGCAAGATATCTAGATCAAAAAAGTCTGCAACATTGTGTCCATCCATGATCTCAGGAATATCATCTTCTTTCCACTCTTCATTTGCCAAAATATACCGCTTCTTCAAACTTGTAGTCTCTAGTGGTTGTAAATCAATCTTATTGCAAACTAAAATAACAAGCTTATTGGCAAACAGAGGTTTTATGCTATGAAACAGAGTTTCCTGTTGTGCAATACTATAACCACAGGACACTGAAACATCAAGGAGGCCTAATGGCTCTGCCTTGTAGCCCACAACATAAAGCACAGTGCTCAAAGAAAAGTACATGTCCATATTGTAGAAATGGAAAAGAAACAACAAGAAAAAAAATAAAAACAAATAAAAAAGAAAATATTGCAATTAAATAATCACCAACAATGATACACATAATATCTTTGTACGCAGCCCATATTTAACATTTCAAATGCAAGAATGAAAGAAAACATGGAACTAAGCCCACAATTCATAGGCCCATAGAGGGACATTTATCATAGTCATAGAAATATGATTATTTTTAAATGGAATACACTAAGGAGTACCATTAGAAATATTGACCATTTACAATCATGAACAGTGAATAATCAAATAGCTTATTTTTTTATTAGCATGTGTAGTCTCTGTGTATATGAAAAATGAATGAAATATCAAGATGAAATAAAACAGTGAACAAAAATTCAAATTCAAGGCTTAATTTATCAAGAGCAACAAACATTAGGATGAAAGAAAAATCATTAAGACTATGGAAAAATCATTAGGACTATAGAAAAATCATTAAGACTAGAAAATCAAGTTCTAGAAAAATCATTACGACTATAGAAAAATCATTTAGACTAGAAAATCAAGTTCTAGAAATGGACAGTCCTGATGCTTTGCCATTACAACAATTGAGCATTCATCATTTGGTACTTCTTGGCATATTCCATTTAAATTTTTCAGCTGTCATGTTTATGTGCATGTTCTTTATGTGTTTGGCTTCTCTCCCTCGCAAGGGATATGTCAATAGGTAATTGATTTGAAAGCATAATGATTTGATAGTCTTTTTTCAGGATAGGCGTAATCATCCTGCCAACCTTAATTAGCAACATTTGTGATATTTTTCAAGTACTTATAATCAATACACCCAACAAATAGAGACTTAGTAGTAAAAGCATGTCCTTTGGTTTACTAGTTTACTTATAATCAGTATGTCCTTCGGTTTACTAGCTTAATCTATTTTAAGAATGGTTTGTTTCATGTTTGAATGTACCATTGAATGAAGCTTGGCTATATTAAGTACAATCTTAAGACTCGTGACTCTGAATGTTCATCAAAGCTTAGGAAAATCTAAATGTTCATCACCTGTGCATATAGGTGTTGATCATAGAAGGTATATGCACAGGTGAAAAACATGCATATTTGACCAAGCAATACTAGGAGCTAGACCCAACAGCAAATAGATTTGTGGTGATTTTCACAATTGTACATGTTTTGTTGGGTAAGCTCCCAATAGTGCTTAAGAAAATATGCATGTTCATCACCTGTGCATATGAAGTGGCTCTAATGGTAGATACAATCACTAAATTCTACATACTCATTTTTTTCTGGGTTGATATTGTCAAACATGGTCTTTCTTGAATGGAATGACTCGTTACTTGTACATTGACTAGAATGTTGGTGGAAGAAGGATGATTTGTTTGCAACCATATTTTCAACTCTATTTTTCTCAACACAAAGAGACATTTATCATAGCCATAGAAACATGATTATTTTAAAATGGAATACACCAAGGAGTACCTAAATCAAATAGCTCATTTTTTTTATCAGCATGTGTAGTCTCTGTGTATATGAAAAATGAATGAAATATCAAGCTGAAATAAAATAGTCAACAAAAATTTAAATGCAAGGCCTAATTTATCAAGAGCAACAAACATTAGGACGAAAGAAAAATCATTAAGACTATAGAAAAATCATTAGGACTATAGAAAAATCATTAAGACTAGAAAATCAAGTTCTAGAAAAATCATTACAACTATAGAAAAATCATTTAGACTAGAAAATCAAGTTCTAGAAATGGACGGTTCTGATGCTTTGCCATTACAACAATTGAGCATTCATCATTTGGTACTTCTTGGTGTATTCCATTTAAGTTTTTCAGCTTCTGTGTTTATGTGCATGTTCTTTATGTGTTTGGCTTCTCTCCCTCGCAAGGGATACGTCGATAGGTAATTGATTTGAAAGCATAATGATTTGACAGTCTTTTTTAGGATAGGCGTAATCATCTCGCCAACCTTAATTAGCAACATTTGTGATATATGTCAAGTACTTATAATTAGTATGCCCAAAAAATAGAGACTTAGTAGTAAAAGCATAAGGTTGCACATCCACATCCACCCTAGTAAGTATTAGAGCCTTTCAAATTTGTAAAGAACACAAACTTTGCAAATCAAATTGATATTTCATTAAAACCTATGTTATTGATCAAGTTCTTAAAGATTAAAACATAAAATAAAAAGAAGATACAATTAAGATGACATGTGCCTTGTAGTGAGGACATTCAAGAGAGGTTTGATGAGTCTTCATATTGCTCAAAGATTGATTTTGAATCAGCAATTTGTGAAGAACATGAAGTGGTGTGTGGTGAATATGAAGATGGAAGGAAAGAAAAGTCCCAAGTTTTGAATTTGGATAGTAGAGGCTCCTTTCCTCATTCTCACAAGTCTGCAGATTTGTCCCATTGATTAATCAGTAAAGAAGAGGCATCTAGCATTGGCATTCAAGATATAAAGGTTGGGTCTAACCATTGCATAAAAAAGGTGTGTGTACCCATTTAAAATTTGTCACCAGGGTATGACCATAATTCTGAGTTCATAACAGTGACATAACTCCACTACCTCAAGATATGGCAGCCTTTGGTGAAGAAGAGAATAATGATTTACATCCTATATTTGAGGGTACACATGGTGCAAGCATGGGACATGATGGGAATGATACAACTCATCATAATTAATAAAAGAACTCTTGCCAACATTAGGGTACCCACAGATCAAAATAGTCCTGGTATTTGGGTCAATAGATGACAACCTTTCCATATGTTGCCTCACCTATTTGAGGTAAGCCAAACTCGGCCCAATTCTCTTAACAATGGTACACATCCATCCAAGTGTAGCAACCTTCAAAGATTTGCAGAGGTAAAGAGAATCCCCATATTTTATCAACCTAACATAGTCTTTGGCCACTTTGGCAATGAGAACCTCAAAATAGAGAAAAGAAACTTAGTAAAACCAGTCTATGTCACTGTTTGTGAGGGTACAGTCATGATAAGTGCCTCTCAAACCTCTCCAAACATGTAATATTGTCTTTAAATACTTTATTGATCTCTTCTAAACATTAACCAAATCAAACCAACATTTGAATCCACATACAATAACCCAAAATGAAGGGTTTTGTATCCTTTAATGAATCTCAGTCATTGTTAATGCATGGACAGTCAAACCACTAGTCTCCAAAGCATTCAATAAGTGAATATGAATGTTTGAAAAATACTCCCAACAATTCTTAAACATACTTTATTGTTTAAGAATTGTTGGGACTGGTCCTTTGGCATGTATTAAATAGAATAGAATTTTTAGCATATTATTATCATTCTATTTCTTTGTTGTAAACATGTCATTGGTTCAGTTTTAATCTACTAGTGTCATGCCCTAGCCCATGCTTTATCTCTATTATTTGATGTTATTCACTATTTTGAAATGTTGATTGTGGTTATCAAATGGAAAAAATAGAAAAAAAAAATTAACACGAAAAGAAATTTACAAAACTGAACAATTGGCATGTTTACAACAAAGAAATAGATTGATAATAATATGTTGAAAATTCTATTCTATTTAATACATGCCAAAGGACCAGTTGTATGAAATTATCAATCACATAGCATTTCATTGTTGTATGAGTGGATTATGCAGGAACAATTAACATTAAACAAGGAGCAAACTCCTCAACACATCTTGGAAACCATTGAGTTCAATAATAAATTAAACCTAGCACCAACACTATTCCTTCCATTCACTTCTACCGAGAATAAATCATTTAATCCATTCAACATTACATATAATCATTAGACAGTTACATTTCCTGACTGTGTAGAGGAATAGTCACGACCAAAATGATCAAAAGTACTTTCACCCTTGCACAAGCTATTCCAAACCTCAAGTAAAATGAGAAATATGCTATATCAAATCATTCATATTCATAGTAACCATTCAAAGGATCATTTTTTCAATGAACCCTCTGACTGTACCCCTGTGCCAGAGAAAGGAAACCTCAAAATAGAGAAAGGAAACTTAGTAAAACTAGTCTATGTCATTGTTTGTGAGGGTACAGTCATGATAAGTGCCTCTCAAACCTCTCCAAACATGTAATAATGTCTTTAAATACTTTATTGATCTCTTCTAAATATTAACCAAATCAAACCTACATTTGAATCCACACACAATAACCCAAAATGAAGGGTTTTATATTCTTTAATGAATCTCAGTCATTGGTAACGCATGGACAGTCAAACCAGTAGTCTCCAAAGCATTTAATAAGTGAATATGAATGTTTCAAAACTTTCCTCTCAACTTCCCCAACCACTCCTAATCGGTTAGAGGGATTAGTTGAGTGTTTAGACACTAAAACTTCTTAAACATACTTTATCTGATATGATGAATTGTTAATAAAGGTCTAATATACAATGGTCATGCCAGTAATATCAACAAACGTGAATCCAAACATTTCAAAAGAGTGAATCCATATCCTTGAGCACAAGCACCAATAACATCAAATAATGGAGATAAAGTGCGGGCTAGGACACAACACCAGTAGAATGTGGTCATTTCAATGAACATTCATGATCAAATAAAATGCAATGCATTTGAAATTTGTGGTTGAATATGATGCCAAAGGCTTGAAAGATGTTGCCCGTCAAAGATACCAATCAAAGATGAAGAAATCACATACCTTATCTCATGCTCAACTTTCACGAAGGAAGATTTGATAGCCAAATATTCCTTGTACCACATGAAGAACATGCCATTGGTTCAGTTTAGCATGTTATTATCATATCAGATAAAGTATGTTTAAGAATTGTTGGTAAGGATAGGAATAGTGGAGATTCTATAAATATCCCTCTAACCGATTAGGAGTGGTTGGGGAAGTTGAGAGGAAAGTTTTCAAACATTCATATTCACTTATTGAATGCTTTGGATACTAATGGTTTGACTGTCCATGCATTACCAATGACTGAGATTCATTAAAGGATACAAAACCCTTCATTTTGGGTTATTGTGTGTGGATTCATTCACTTTAGCTAGGAAGATCAAGAAGATGGGGTAGGAGGACATTGCGGTAGAAGTATTTAAAGATATTTACATGTCCCCTATCTGTGAAATCGAGACTATAGGTGATGAAGACCATGTTGAGGATGAGGGGGTCTTAATTAGGGAGGGGCATAAGATGAATTCATCTTGAGAGATGGGGAAGGAATTTTGGAAAATAGAACAACCAAGAAAAATAAATCTAAGTCCAAAAAGAAACTAAACTAGAACAAGAAGAAATAGAAAAGTTTTCAAGAGTTTGGAACAACATTTTAGAAACCATGAATGGTATAAGTAAGGTGACCTTCATTCTTGGCCATGACTTCAATGAAACATTGGATATGGTTGATAAGAAAGGGAGCAAGGGGACTATGAGAGGGATCCAATTTGATTTTCAGATCTTTGTCACCAAAAATGGATTGTGAGAAGTTAAAACCAAGAATGGAGTATTTACATGGATGAATAGGAGACATGGATTCTCACACATCGTACAGAGATTGTACCATTTTTTCTAGAAAGAGAATGGGGATCCCTCCCCTTGATCTTTGAGGCAAAAATACTTCCCATGACCGGGTTGAATCACTTTCTAGATGCTTTAGTTTTGTAGAAGGATTTGGTAGACTTTTACTCATCACTATGGTCATCACAGGATGGAGTGATATATAGTAGAGAGCTACATAGGGATGGTGATAACTCACTAATTGCATGATAACCTGGTTTTGAAGGGTCACTAGTTGAGGGCACAGTCAAGGTCCAGATGTTGATAGTGTTCCTTGAGGGAAGGGGGATTGTGGAAGACTTGTTATCATTGTATTGTGTATTGCTAATATTTTTGGATGTAGGGCAGACCAGGAGAATGAAGGATCACTCACTAATTGCATGAGAACCTAGTTTTGAAGGGTCACTAGTTGAGGGGACAGTCAAGATCTAGATGTTGATAGTTTTCCTTGAGGGAAGGGGGATTGTGAAAGACTTTTTATCATTATATTTTGTATTTCCAATATGTTTTGATGCAGGGAAGACCAGAAGAATTAAGGCTCACTCACTGATTGCATGATAACCTGGTTTTGAAGGGTCACTGCTTGAGGGGACAGTCAAGGTCTGGATATTGATAGTGTTCCTTGAGGGAAGGGGGATTGTGAAAGACTTTTTATCATTGTATTGTGTATTTCTAATATGTTTGGATGCAGGGTAGACCAACCAGGAGAATGAAGGATCACTCACTGATTGCATGATAACCTAGTTTTAAAGGGTCACTATTTGAGGGGACAGTCAAGGTCTGGATGTTGATAGTGTTGCTTGAGGGAAGGGGGATTATGAAAGACTTTTTATCATTGTATTGTGTATTTCCAATATGTTTGGATGCAAGGTAGACTAGGAGAATGAAGGATCACTCACTAATTGCATGATAACCTAGTTTTGAAGGGTCACTGGTTGAGGGGACAGTAAAGGTCTGGATGACTGGGCCATTTGAGGACCCTATTTCTTTGTATTAATTGCTATTCAAATTGGATGCATGGATTTCATGTGAATTATTAGCTGCTATGTATCCTGCAACTGCATCCGTAAATCTGCATATACTTCTCTAGGGTTGTAAGCCACTTAGGGATCAAAATAGAGAAAATAAATCAAAATCATTCTTTGTCCTATTTCATTTTAACAAAGTCTCAACTATCAAGTCTTTTTCTGCCAAGTTGTGCATCTCTTTGTGAGCATTTTTCGCTCACTGATTGCATGATAACCCGGTTTTGAAGGGTCACTGGTTGAGGGGATAGTCAAGGTCCAGATGATTGGGCCATTTGAGGACCCTATTTCTTTGTATTAATTTCTATTAAAATTAGATGCATGGATTTCTTGTGAATTATTGGCTGCTATGTATCGTGCAACTGCATCCATAAATCTACATATACTTCTCTAGGATTGTAAGCCACTTAGGGATCAAAATAGAGAAAATAAATCAAAATTGTTCTTTTTTCCTATTTCCTTTTAACAAAGTCTCAACTATCAATGATATAATACATTTGATTCCCTAAGCTATCAATACAAATGGCACCTAGCTAGAAGCTCACGGGTTGTCCATTTGATAACCACAGTCAACATTTCAAAAAAAAGGATATCCTTGAGCACAAGCACTAGAATAACATCAAATAATGGAGTTAAAGTATGAGCTAGGGCACAAAACTAGTACAATGCGATCATTTGAGTGAGAATCTCAGCTATATACAATGGCATCATTAAACGTGCCAATAATATCAATAAACATGAATCCAAACATTTCAAAATAGTGAATCGATATCCTTGAGCACAAGCACCAATAACATCAAATAATAGAGATAAAGCACTGGCCAGGGCACGACACCAATAGAATGCGGTCATTTCAGAGAGCATTCATGATCAAACAAAATGCAATGCATTTGAAATTTGTGGTCAAATATGATGCCAGAGGCTCAAAAGATGAAGAAATCGCATACCTTCTCTCACGCTCAGCTTTCACTCATTTTCTCCTGCTCAATCAAAATAAAAATGATTTGGTGCTTCACTTTTTTTATATATACCCCAAAACTATCAAAATTTTGATGGCCAATTTAAAACCCATCAAAATACAGACACCATCGGAGCCTATTTTTAAAAAAACAACAAATTCACTAAAAAAAATTACCCGTCGGAAATTTCTATCAAAATTTGGCCCCAAATGTAGTAGTGTCTCCTCTCATAGTCTCAGTCATACCATTACAAATTGAACTAAAATTCCTCATGAACTTTCGGTAAAAACTTGCCAAACCATGAAATGATCTTACCTCACTAGCATTATCAAGTGTAGGCTAATTCAAAATAGCTTCAACTTTGTCAAGATCCATTTTCAAACCATCAGCTGAAATCACAAATCCCAAATATACAATCTCCTCTTTCATGAATGAACACTTTTTCAAATTTATCAGCAACTTTTCTTCTTTCAATCTTTGCAAAAATTGTCTAAAATGTAACAAATATTCTTCTCTGGTCTTACTAAATATCAGAATATCATCAAGATATACAATCACAAACTTACCCAAGAATTTCTTCAAAACTTCATTCATCAACCTCATAAAAGTACTCAGTGCATTAGTTAAATCAAAAGGCATAATCAACCACTCATACAAACCTTCCTTTGTCTTGAAAGAAGTCTTCCACTCATCACCTTCTCTAATTTTAATCTAATGATATCTCTGTGTGTGAAAATTGTACCTGATCTATAGACACAACACTTTAGTAAAACATTAGAGGTTAGCTATAATCAAAATCGTGCAAAATTGAAATCTAACTTAACCAAGTGATTTACTGCCTTTTAGTAGGTGTGAGATTGATGTTCTCATATTGTTATTAAGATCAGTGACCTAGATGACACCTAAACGAAGGATTTGAATGCAATTGATCTAGATATGAATTGAATGCAATTAAGCTATTTTTTTGAATTTTCTATGCAATAATAATGAAAAACTGATATGAATCTATGCTAAATGATATGCAATGCTCAAAACTAGAAAGATCTCACAATAGCTTGGATTCGCAAAGATGATTCTTCAAACTCCAATTTGACAGCGTGAGAATGCAAATTCATGGATTTGAGAGATATGAATTATGAAGAGTTGAGCCTTGTTTTTATAGAAATACAGGGCTTTGGAGGTGCATGGAAGAAAGCCATAAATCACTCAGATTAACTCAGCTTGATTTTTTAGTTATCTGATAATAAAGATAATTTAATTCACAAAATTATGCAAAATCATGCAAAAATAGCTTTTTAAGTCATATTAGAGTTTAGCTTTAACTGAGAATTGGTAGTTGTCTGCTTTTATGATTGTGCATGTTTTATTTATGAATTGATTAAATAATAAAGTGATTTATTTCCAACTTAACTGCTTTTTGAAAATAAATAATTGATTTATGGGTTAATCAATTATTTTTTCAAACTTTTATTAAAAACTATATTATTAAATAATGACAACTTGCTTTAATTAATTAAATAAAAATTTAATCAATTATTCATAAGATATTAGATTTATTGTCAAAATTAAATAATACAATTAATAATAGATAGAATTAAATTTAATTACACAATTAAGTGGCAAGATATTAAATCTAATTAATTAAATATGAAAATATTCAATTAATCAAACTTAGGATAAATGTGATTTATTGCCAAATAATCATTAAATTAAAGATAATTAAGATAATTAGGAATATTGCTAGGAATATTCCCTAATGTAGAATTTAAGATAATCAATTAGGATTCGATGATGTTTAGATGTGCCTTAGATTAGGACTTTGATGTCGATTTCATTCGAATTGTTGATATAGAAGATTAATGAACTTATAGCCCATTTTTGGGGTATTACATTTTTCCCCTCTTTGAATTACTGTGCGAAGCGCAGTGGTTCAAAGATAGTCTATGTTTGATAAAGATATGAAACTGATGTTTGATATTGGTAATTGATATGAGACAGAAGCTGATCGATATTGATTTGATATGGAGATAATAGGTCCTGAATGACCAAAGATAATGTTCACTATAACAGCAAATGAACCTATGATTGTGAAAAAGTGTCAAAATGCCTGATTCCAAACCTTAGGATTGCAAAGAAGTGAGTGACCGGTTCTAGACTTGATTGTCTTAACAGAACTAGAAGGTATCACATCTGAATCCTTCAGTTGCCGAAGAACCAAGGAAAGAACACTATGATCCGATGGTTGCAAAAACTGATACAGTTTACAAGATTAGGAGAATACCAGATTGATATGGATCTTGATGAATCTGATATGTCCCAAGTGATGATAGATTTTCCCTAAGCAATGAGGACTTTTTTGATGAATCAGTAACCAGATGTGGTTGTTGTCTTGATTACTGAGGAAAGATTGATAGAATTTAATTTACAAACTTTGGATGATGTGCAATACCATGCCCCCTTCGAGATTAAAATTGAAATCTGACAAGAAAAGTCAGCATTGATAGTTTAGAAGCATGGTAATTGATTGAAAAAGTGGTTATACACGTTTGAGAACACATTCTGCATCGTTTAGAGGTCCAAACGACCAAGTTTGACTAGGTGAAACTATGAGTTGACCATAGTTGACCAAGTTGAAATTTTGATAGTTTGATGTAAGATAATCAGTTAAGTTAAATACTGGATTTCTGTGATGATTGAAGGTCGAATATGCAAGTAGTTAATAATATGAATGATCTCAGATTTGAATTTTGATCCTAAAAAAGGATTCTACTTGATGTTTCATTGGAGGAACCTTCATGTGAGATTCAGCTCTTGTTAGACTTGAAGATGCGATTTGAAGAATCATTTAAGCATTGAAGTTCATTTAATCATTGTGAGATCATGCAAACATGCAAAATGCAAAGAGACATGCAAAATAAAATGCAACCTAAGACCTAGGACCTACTCACTGATCATATGTTGATTTGTTATCATCATTGAACTTTTAGGTAACCGAATAAATCAATACAATGCCCACTAGCTATGAAAAAACCATAGACATATGAATATTGATTTGTATGCACAAGAATCAATACAACACCCACTAGTCAACAACCATGGATATATGAATATTGATTTTATTTTCAGAATGTCGGATTAGATATAAGCACCAAGGCACAAGCACCAGGATGACCTGAATATCATGTCCATTTTGATATAGCAATTTGTATAAGCATCAAAACATGAATGTTTTGATGACCTGAATACGCCTTGCATGACAAACACATCAAATAGCCAAGAGATCATTCTAAATCCAATGTGAATTACCCGTAGTGACCCTTTATCGTTCACATCCTTAAGTAAGATCGTGTTTCACAGTAGGAGAAAGAACTCACTCAAAAAGACAATAGTTAGATCAATACTTCTTTGAATCATCTAGGTATCAATGGTCGAGGTACGCATGGCCATCCAAGTCGAGATAGAGGCTCTTACAGTCGAACACCATTTCAATCCAGAATTTCTAAAGCTGTTAGATTTTCACATACAAGCAGAAGACAAAGAAAAGATTATGCCCCCAGTCATCACTCTCTAAATCCTGTAAAGGACATCATCGACGGGCTCAAAGGGACACAATATGCAAAAATCTCAATGCGAATCAGTAAGCATACAAGGAGATAAAAGCATGTAAAAAAAAGCATAGATTGTTTGATGTTTGTTGTTTTATGTTTGATTGCATTGTTGTAGATGCAAAATCCTTTCTGGAGACGAGACTGACTTGACTGACTCACATGAAGCTTCAAAGGACTCTGACTGGATATGATATGTCTAAGATACATTGGAGGCCATAAGATATGACATTGATTGCCCCCAAGTTTGAACATTGATAGGATACAGATGCTTGAGCTGATTGGTGTACAAACTAACTTATTTGAAAATTGGAAATACAAAAACAAACCGGGAGATATGTACAAACTAAAGCAAGACTAAACGCTGGAAAAGACCAAGATTGCACTGATAGATGGCGCATTTTGAAACAAGTGGCGTCCATTTGCCGGGTTTTCACCATCTTGGCAGAGATTCTATTTTTGCTACCAAGTTGCCTGTTTCCAAGTTTTCACCCAAGCACTTTTTTTTTTTGTATTTTTTATTTTTTCAAAAAAAAAATTTCAAATTTTATTTTATTTTATTTTTATTTTTTTTTCATTTTTCAATTTTTTTTGAATTTTTGATATTTTCAATTTTTTTTAAGATTTTTTTTTTCCAAGACATTTTACCATAGACTAAATGCCTTAGGCATAGAATTTCTTTAGATGGAGAATGTTGATTGGTTCTCGGAGCTATTCTCCTTCAGTCATTGAGAGTTGATAGGCAACAGAGCCAAAAGTAGCAGTGATGACAAAGGGACCCAGCCAGTTGGGTTCAAACTTCCCCTTGCATTCTCGATGTGATTGATTTTTAGGATTTTCTCTCAAGACTAGATCACCAACCTGAAATTCTCTGTGTCTAACTTTCTTGTTGTAGCCTCTAGACATTCTCTTCTGATATACTCTGACATGATCATACGTTGCTTGTCTGCGCTCATCTAGTAGTTCAAGTTCTTGCAACCTAGACACTCTGTAGTTATCATCAGTTACTAGACCATGCATTCTGATTCTTAGTGATGGGATTTCAACCTCAATAGGTAGTACCACCTTAGACCCATAAACTAAAGTGAAAGGTGTAGCCCCTGTAGGCATTCTGATACTTGTTTTGATACTGGTTATGATACTTGTTCTGATACTTGTTCTGATACTTGGTATACTTGATAGCATCTTTTTTTTCATTGCAAACTCCCAAGCAAGCTCATATCGTGTAGTCCCAATGTCTAGCAAGGTGGAGAAAAAGAGGGATTGGCAAGCTGGTGGAAGAGATGGAAGACAGGAGAATGAAGGAGAATGAAGGGAAGAAATCCTCAAGGGAAAACTCCTCAAGAATACCCAAGCTAGGGAAAAATTTTCATCTAAAGTGCATTTGGACAAGCAATAAAAGGCCAGCATAGGATAAGTCACAAAATCATAATGCAAGAGCAGGAAAGGATGCATTCCAAAGGAGTAGACATGTCAAGAGGCTTCATAGCATCGTGTTTTACTCTTTCTTTCTTAGATCAAGACCAAAGGGGAAAAGGATGGTGAAAGGCTAGAATGAATTGAGGAAGATAGATATGAAGGCTAAACATGAAAGGAATGAAAGCAAGATCATCGTAAGATAGCTCACAAAATAGCCAAATGTTCATGTATAGATCAACATTGTCAAGATCAAAGAGAGAGGATGAAATGGATGAAATATGTAGAAGAACTACGCATGATGCCTGATTGCTAGGTTTTCATCATGGTACTTATCCAAGGTGCCACAAGGGAGTGGTTTTCACCATAGGATGAATTTATTTCTCTTTACTTTTGCTACCAAGGTGCCTATTTCCAGGTTTCCACCAAGGCACTTTTTCTTTTTTCTTTTATTTTTTATTTCTTTTTGAATTTTTGGAAGAAGGCAAGCTTTTTAGATAATTCTCCTTGAAAGGATAAACCATGATATGCCAAGGATTGAAAATGATATGCTCAAAGATGCTGATAGGGAAAGGGAGATGGAAGAGAAAAATAGAGGATAAGGTTTTATGTAAAGCGAGTGAGGTTGGAAGATAGGAGGAATAGGCAAATGAGGAAAAAGGATACGAGGTAGAAGGATAATGAATGGAAGGATTGTGAAAGGGTAGATGGAAAGGAAGGAAAACTCAACATCAACACATACCTTGAAGGGTGGTGAGAGGATGGGGAAATCATGAATGAAGGAATACGTGAAGGAATATGGTGAATGGATAGTAGAGGTTGTGGTTTAGGCGCATGGAATGGAAGAATATTTTTTGAGGGAAATGAAGTGGAAGCCTTTGGAAGCTTGAATGTCAATTTCACTTTTTGCTCAACACCAGACTCTTTCAAGAGAGACTTTGGAATCCATATAGCCGTAGGCTTTTTATTTCCTTTTGATGATCTAGAGAGAATATCTTCAATGATGGATTTTGGAACCCATACTTGTCTTGTAGTTTTTTTCTTAGATATCTCTTTTGACTTCATGTTTCCATGTCTATTAGAAGAGACATGGTGATCTTCTTTTTTTGATGGATTCTTGTATTGCTTCTTTTTCTTGTATTGAACATTCAAGTTACTTCCAAAAGACTTGGGACTTGTGGAAGAAGGAGGATATGACTGGTTTAGATGGGTGGGTGGATGAAAAGGATTCAAGGGTATGCATCTATGTTGATCTTGAGGAAAGATAGGAGATGGAGGGACGTAGGGACCCAAGATGGATGATGAATTAGGAGAGTTAGGAGGGGAAAGTGAAGGGACATGAGGATCCAAGATGGAAGGTAGACGTGAAGCCCTTAGTAGTGGTGGAGGAGGTCCAAGGATGGATGCAGAAGATGCAAAAGGATAATCAATAAGTTCATCAGCATCTATATGACAACCAAGGATATCAGCATCTTTAGAGTGAGCATTAGGATTTTCAATAGGATCGTGAACATCTTGAATATGAACACCTTCTTTGATAGGATTGTTCAAAGCTTGCAAAGACTTAGGAAGAGTAGAAAATTGAAGCGAACATGGAGTGGTAGAATAAGAAGATGGAAGACTTTGATCTTGACAAGGATCTTTGGATAGCATAAGCTCATAATTTTTCTCTTGATTTTCAATAGGCTTAACATTGGAAGTAACAACACCATTTTTACCAACCTTAATGGAAGTATTATCTTTGGAAAGTGCAAGTGTAGTAAGGTTATTTTGATTGTCAATAAGCTCAATAGTGTAAGTAGTAGCTTGATCTTTCTTAGGAGAAGACTTAAGACATGATGGAATGCATTGGAAAGGGCATGCAGGATCAAAAGAACCATGAAATAGATAAGAGACATCGTGAAAAGAAGTGGATGACATGGAGGTTTCTTGATCTTGATCTTTCTTTATATTATTTTCTTTATCATTTCTGGAGTCCTCTTGACATGGAGCCACTTCTAAGGACAAGGAAGCATGTTGGGATTGTATGGATGACTTTGGAAGAGATGGTGGAGGACTAGCTGAAGTAGGGATTATAGCATATGAAGGATTAGGCTCTTTAGGTTTATCATTATTGAAAGTATTTGTACCCAAGTGAAGGTTAGCTTGAATTTCTTTAAGAGGTAGCCCTTGAGGATAACTATAGGGAACCACAAGAAAAGTATCAGCGCTTGTGTCAGATGAAGGTTCTATGAAAGATTTGAAAGACTCAGAAGCTTTAGGAAATGTATGGGTATTGGAGGAAGTAGGGGATGGAAGGGAACCATCACAAGACAAAGGTCCAGCATTAACATGATCTTTCTTGAGAAGATAATCTTTATTTTTAGCAGGAGAGTCCTTAGGAGAAGGATTCTTATAATATTGATGCTTCAAGCTAGCATGATGCATTTTATAGTCCTCAGCAGTATTAGATGGATCATAATCAAGGTATTGTCCACAAAAGCCATCAAAATTTCTTTCAAAATTAGAATCATATGGATCACCATCATGATCTATCCAATGTGATGGCCCATTTGTAGTAAGCAGGAACACACGATGAGGAGGACTCTTAGGAACAGAGGTGTCATAGGTATCATTATATTGTCTGTCATCATAGTCATCATAGTCTCCAAAGCTGGATGTGTCACTCTCCATGGAAGAGGTATCATAAGGGTTATCATGTTGCTCAAATTCTATCTAGGGGCATGGTGACATGTACAAGTCTTTATCAAATGGAAAAGAGTATAGAGATTCCATGGAGAACTCTTTAGGTTCCTTTTCTTTCTTAAGATTGTTAAGTTCAACTTGCATAGCTTTTAGTTGCTTCATCATAGCGGTGATTAGAGCATCTTCCTCTTGTGTACTGATTCTTTGAGACATGTGTACTAGTTCTCAATAGCTACTGCTCTGTTCCTGACATAGTGATTTGCTTGATAGATTCTGAAATTAGGCTGAAAAAGCTAAATATCTGGCAATTCTGACAATTTTTTTGACAACTTTCAAAAATTTCTCAAACGACACTCTGCAGACTCGTACGGCAGTGGGTATGCTATGAAATGATAGTTGCAAAACTCATACGACAGTTAGGTAGCAATGAAACAATAGTTGAAAATCTTGTATGACAGTTGGGTAGCAATGAAATGACAGTTGAAAATCTCATACGACAGTTGCAAGATTTTAACTTTGAGAATTTGTTGGCATGGAAACTCATACGACATTGGGTACTCAATCATACAATAGATGGGTTGTAATGAAATGACACTTGGAAAAACTCGTATGACTTTTGACTTCCTGAAATGATTTTTGACTCCAGAAAGGATTTTACGTCAATTTTTGCAAAATTTTGAGTTTGCAAATTTGAATTGTTTGCAAATTTCAATGTCTAGATTTGAGGATTGTAACAGATTCATCTATTTTCAATAACTAGATAGATAAACAAGCATGCAAAATAGCAAGAAAGTGATTTCAAGCATGTCTGAAAACAAAGAACAAGGGCAAAAGCAACCTTGTGCATGAACAATCAAGTGACTTATTCGTTCTAATCCTTAGAACTGTTAATTGTGTATGTTCCAAAAATGTTTTGCAATGATGCACATATACCTTAGAAAATAAAACTTTGGCCTCGCTAGGGTTTTTAGTAATGGTTTGACTCTGCAACTTTTATGATCTAAAGGGGTGAACTCTAATCCTGGCGCACCAGGGTTTTGACACAGTCCGAGAACTTATTCTTCAGGAGCTGCTAGGGAGATCTGACAACCCAACAATGAACCATACCCATGGAGATTTCTTCCACAAGGACATTTATATAGTGGTTGTCACTACCGCAGTGAAAATGGCTATTACCACTTGAGGTTCTGTCAACGTAGTTTGCCCTATGAAGGGATTTTCTACTATGGTTAACCCTCTCTAAAGGTGACTCACAATAGTATACCACAAGGGGACTTGGCTCCAGATCCAAGGTTTTTGACACCTTTTCACTTTTAACCCAAACAAAGCAAGTAGATTAATCTGACACGCTAAGACAAAGTTTTGCTTCACCAAGGTCTATGATGTCAACTCCACGTGATCTATCAACCTCTCCAAGGAGAGAATGTATCAATCAATAAGAGAAGGTGCACTAACCAATTTTGATTCACCAAAGCTCATGATGTCAACCCCACATGATCTATCAACCTCTCCGGGGAGAGAATGTATCAATTAATAAGAGAAGATGCACTAACCGAGTTGAATGTGGAACGCACTAAGTATCCTCCCTACCTACAAGGATTCCATCATCAAGAAGGATTTCACTAGGAATCCAATCTCTCAAGAATCATGAATAGTGTTCATAGGGCCTAATTACTATGTGAGCACAGATGTATGTTTCCAAAAGCAAATCTACCAAAAGTACCCAAAAAGTAGAAAGAGGAACACTTAACACTTAAAGCGAATATGAGATGAGTCCACAAGGTGGAACACTTAACACCTCACACAAGCTGAAAATGAGTCCCCAACTTAGAAAACAAGTGAGTTCCTAAAAGAACAAAAGGGTTGCCTAGTGGAAAAATTAACACTTCTCTCCTGTAGAACCCTCCCCTTTATGGCGCTGAGATTGCAACCATGGGGTGGAATGAGGGGCCGATGGATTAGTGAGTCCAATAACCCAAGATAGCAATCAAGATCAATCACAAGTATCTGAGACTACTTAATGAATCCTTAAGGGGTCACAACCTAGTATCAATTATGCAAGTGTGTAAAACAAAAGCATGAAAAGAATCACCCAAGCTAGACACACGAGAGATTTATTTTAAGCCCCAAATCAAAATATTATTAGCACAAGTGGAATACCTGAGATCCTCGCAATGTGCTTAGTAGATTTTTACCTGATTTTAGAAAACTTTATGCTTTTTCCAATCAAAACTAGCAAGAGTCAATCAAAAACAAAGAATTTCAATTGTTAAGATTAGTCGTTAGTCAAAATCTGAAAACCCAATATGACAAACTGCCTTGAAAAATGAAATGACAGTTGAAACCTGATGCTGAAACTCATACGACATTGGGTCTATTACCAAACAACAATCTGAAAATTCGTACGATAGTGGGTCTATTACCAGACAACAATTTGAAACTCATACGACAGTGGGTATGCTCCCAGACGATAGTCTAGAAACTCGCACGATAGTGGGTCTGTTACCAAATGATAATCTGAAACTCATACGACAGTGGGTATGCTCCCAAATGACAGTCCAAAAACTCATACAACACTGGGTGTATGATGAAACGACAATCCAACTTCCAAACGATAGTGGGTGCTTGATGAAATGATCCTCAATAAAATCAACTGTCGTATGACAGTGGGTATGCTCCCAGATGACACTAGGTGTCCGATGAAATGACGGTCTGAAAAAACTCATACGACACTAGGTGTCGGATGAAACGACAGTCCAAGAAACTTGTACGACAATCCGAAAAACTTGTACAATGTTGTACGAACCGAAATTAAAAATCACGCTATATGGATAGCTTTGATAGAAAAAGTGCCAAAAAAAAAAAATTTCTTTTTTGCAGGCAAAAAAGAAACAAAAAATAACGTCCTACTGAGAATACCACCAGAACAAGCAGCAGCAGGTGAGTTTTGATAGAGAAATGATAGAAGATTGATAGAAATGAAGGGAAGCCCATTTCAGGGTGCCAAAAATGTGTGTAAAAATTGTACCTGATCTGTAGACACAACACTTCAGTAAAACATTAGAGGTTAGCTATAATCAAAATCGTACAAAATTGAAATCTAACTTAACCAAGTGATTTACTGCCTTCTAGTAGGTGCGAGATTGATGTTCTCAGATTGTTATCGAGATTAGTGACCTAGACGACACCTAAATGAAGGATTTGAATGCAATTGATCTAGATATGAATTGAATGCAATAAAGCTATTTTTTTGGATTTTCTATGCAATAATAATGAAAAACTGATATGAATCTATGCTAAATGATATGCAATGCTCAAAACTAGAAAGATCTCACAATAGCTTGGATTCACAAAGATGATTCTTCAGACTCCAATTTGACAATGTGAGAATGCAAATTCATGGATTTGAGAGATATGAATTATGAAGAGCTGAGCCTTGTTTTTATAGAAATCCAAGGCTTTGGAGGTGCATGGAAGAAAGCCATAAATCACTCAAATTAACTCAACCTGATTTTTGAGTTATCTGATAATAAAGATAATTTAATTCACAAAATTATGCAAAAGCATGCAAAAATAACTTTTTAACTCAAATTAGAGTTTAGCTTTAACTGATAATTGATAATTGTCTGCTTTTATGATTGTGCATGTTTTATTTATGAATTAATTAAATAATAAAGTGATTTATTTCCAACTTAACTGCTTTTTGAAAATAAATAATTGATTTATGGGTTAATCAATTATTTTTTCAAACTTTTATTAAAAACTATATTATTAAATAATGACAACTTGCTTTAATTAATTAAATAAAAATTTAATCAATTATTCATAAGATATTAGATTTATTGTCAAAATTAAATAATACAATTAATAATAGATAGAATTAAATTTAATTACACAATTAAGTGGCAAGATATTAAATCTAATTAATTAAATATGAAAATATTCAATTAATCAAACTTAGGATAAATGTGATTTATTGCCAAATAATCATTAAATTAAAGATAATTAAGATAATTAGGAATATTGCTAGGAATATTCCCTGATGCAGAATTTAAGATAATCAATTAGGATTCGATGATGTTTAGATGTGCCTTAGATTAGGACTTTGATGTCGATTTCTTTCGAATTGTTGATATAGAAGATTAATGAACTTATAGCCCATTTTTGGGGTATTACAATATCCACTTTTCAATCAATTTTGGTAAAACACTTTGCTCCAGTCAAACTATCCATCGTGTCATCCATTCTCGGTATAGGATATTTCACTGTTATCTTGTTGATTGCTCTGGAATCAGTACACATTCACCATTCTCTATTCTTCTTAGGTGCCAATACAGTAGGTACTGCACAAGGACTCAAACTTTCTCTGATCAAACCTTTCTCCAACAATTCTATAATCTATCAGTTCAATTCCTAATTCTCGGTAGGTGTCAACCGGTGAGGTGCCTTATTTGATAAACTAGCTCCAGGGATTAGATCCATGCAATGATCAATGCTTCTCTTTAGTGGAAAACCATTAGGTATATTATCAGAAATGATATCTTTGTACTGGGTGAGAAACTTATCAATATCCTTGGGGATATTATCTTCTATTTTCTTACTCAGTTTGTTAGGAATGACAGCAAAACATACATCATTCTTCTTCAAATCCTAAACAAATTTTCTTCCTTCCATCAAGCAAAATTTTACTGATGTGCAAACATTATTAACAGGTTCTTCAATCAAAGGTAACAAGATTTGTCTTCTACCATCAACCCAAATAGTATACTTATGCAATCTTCCATCATATATAGCATGTCTATCATATTGCCAAGGTCTACCCAACAAAATATGACAATAATTCATAGGCATAATATCACACAACACCTCATCATAGTACTTTCCAATTATCAAATTCACATAACATTGTTCACTTACCAAGAGTGTATGCTCATCTTTGATCCATGAGATCTTATAGGGCTTCGGATGTTTCAACCTTGTCAACTGCAGCTTTGTGACCATTTCCTCAAATGCCAGATTTTCTAAGCTACCACTATCAATTATTACCTTCCAAACTTCATCATAAAATCTACATCTAGTCTTGAACAAACTTTTCCTTACTGGATCTTCCTTATTTCTTTCAGTCCAAAGTTCTCTCCTTACCATCAAGTTATTTTCCTTCTCAGGTTCATTCAATGACTCTTCTTGCACCAAAGTATTTCTATTGCTACCAACCTTCTTTCTTGCATGTGTACACTCAAATGATCTATGCCCTTCTTCTCCACAATTGTAACAAGTTCCTTGGAAACCACCTCTTTTATAACCACCTCAGTAGTTACTGCCTCTGCCTCTAGATGAACTTTCACCTTTCCTCTCGGTCTTGCCTTTATCCAGATTTGTCTTTTCAGGTTCAGATCTACTATTTTCACCATAAGATCTACCTCTTCCTCTAGGGAATCTACCACCTCTACCTCTTTGTCTCTGCTCATGTCTCTTATTCAATTTCTCCTCATCTTTCAATGAAAATTGATAAGCCTCTTCAATGTTCTCCAATTTGACTAAACTGATTTCCTCTTGGATGGAAACTCTCAAACCATTCAGGTATCTAGTAATTCTTTCCACATCATCTTCATCATGTCTAGATCTGATATCTATTCTATAGAATTCCTTTGTATATTCTTTTACCAATCTATCTTTCTGCCCCAAACTTTGCATTCACCTAACTAGGTTAATCTGATAATCACAAGGTACGAGCATCTCGGGTCCTTGGCAATCCTGTGTCACCAAAAAGACATTTGAAGTTTGTCTGTGTTGCTTAGTTCCTTCTTTGACCAAGTTGGTTTGGTGTTTCTCAGTTTCCTTTGTTCACTAGTGTTGCTCGGTAATGCTTGACTGGTGCTCAGTTATTTCCTTGGCGCTCGGTGATGCTTGACTAGCACTCAATTGTCCTTGTTTACCGAGTAGTTTATTTTTGAGTTCCTGTTGAGGCTGACTTGTGCATTTATTATGGGTCATGAATTTAATGTTGGATTCCATCATTGGGAAGCATGTGGTCCCATTTCTTACTATTCCTTCTATTAATTATGGATCTGAAGGCTAACTCAGTTTGGTAGCCTCTTGTATAAATGTAGTTGTTTGGTTGTAGTTTAGGGGGCAGTTCAGTTAGAAGATAGAGATAGAAGATTAGATATTTTTGGTATATCCTCACATGTTTGAGGACTTCTATACTTCATTGTAATATCTGGTTGTAACCTAACTGGGATGGCCTTATTGCCTGGCATGTATGAATCAAATTAAAGTTAATATATGAATGATCCTACATTTCTCTCTCCCACTGTGTTGTTTGTTTCTTCCGTGTGTGTTTGAGCAAGGTGGATCTAGTTAGGGTGTGTTGTTTTTCCCCTCTCCCTATCCTCTCCCTTGCGTCAAGTGGTATCAGAGCGAGGTTAGATCTAGATCTAGGTTTGTGAATCTAGGTTTGAAGGTTCCTTCTTGTGAAGCCCTAGTTATTTTTTGTAGGGTATAAGATTGCGATCTGACCTACAATTGCAGAGGGTTTTCAAGATGGTTTGTGAGAGGTGAGATGCAAATCCAGGATTGGCAAACATGTTGAGACAACTTTCTACTAGGTTAGAAGCTATTGAAATAGCCCAAAGAAGAGGAAGACATCTTGAAGATGTTAGTGATGATGAAGTTGAGGAAGAACAAGTGAATGTGGAACCTACACTTGTGATGGATGAGGGTGAGGAAATATTCTTGAAGGCTTTGACAAGTTTGAAGTCTACACCACATTCCAATCCTCCTGAGTATAGTGGAAAATTTGATTTTGATAAATTGGTGGACTAGATCACTAAGATGGAGAAGTACTTTGAGTATGAGAACATACCTGAGGAAAAGAAGGTGAAAATTGCAAGCACAAAGTTTAAAAGGCATGCATCCTTATGGTACAAACATCTACAATTGGATAGAAAGAGGAAAGGAAAAGACAAAATCAAGGTATGGAATAAAATGGTGAATAAATTGAAAGGAAAATTGTTACCTTGTGATTATCAGATTAACCTAGTTAGGTGAATGCAAAGTTTGAGGCAGAAAGATAGCTCAGAAAAAGAATATACTGAGGAATTCTATAGACTAGATATCAGATCTAGACATGATGAAGATGATGTGGAAAGAATTTCTAGATACTTGAATGGTTTGAGAGTTTCCATCCAAAAGGAGATCAACATGGTCAAATTGGAGAACATTGAAGAGGCTTATCAATTTGCATTGAAAGCTGAGGAAATTGAACAAGAGACATGAGCAGAGACAAAGAGGTAGAGGTGGTAGATTCCCTAGAGGAAGAGGTAGATCTCATGGAGAAAATAGTAGATCTAAACCTGAAAAGACAAATTTGGATAAAGGCAAGACCGAGTGGAAAGGTGAAAGTTCATCTAGAGGCAGAAGTAGTAACTACCGAGGTGGTTATAACATAGGTGGTTTCTGAGGAACTTATTACAATTATGGAGAAGAAGGACATAGATAATTTGAATGTACACATGCAAGTAAGAAGGTTGGTAGCAGAAAAAGTGCTTCGGTGCAAGAAGAGTCACCGAATGAACCTGAGAAGGAAAATAACTTGATGGTAAGGAGAGCACTATGGAATGAAGGTAAAAAGGAAGATCTGGTAAGGAAAAGTTTGTTCAAGACCAGATGTAGAGTTTCTAATGAAGTTTGGAAGGTAATCATTGACAGTGGTAGCTCAGAGAATCTGGCATCTGAGGAAATGGTCACAAAGTTATAGTTGAAAAGATTGAAACATCCGAAGCCCTATAGAATTTCATGGATCAAAGATGAACATACACTCTTGGTAAGTGAACAATGTTATGTGAATTTGAAAATTGGAAAGTACTATGATAAGGTGTTGTGTGATATCATGTCTATGGATTGTTGTCATATTTTGTTGGGTACACCTTGGAAATATGATAGACATGCTATATATGATGGAAGATTGCATAAGTATACTATTTGGGCTGATGGTAGAAGAAAAATCTTGTTACCATTGATTGAAGAACCTGTTAGTAATGTTTTCACATCTATGAAAGTTTTCTTGATGGAAGGAAGAAAGTTTGTTAAATATTTGAAGAGGAATGATGTATTTTTTGTTGTGATTCCTAACAAACCGAGTAAGAAAATACAAGATAGTGTCCCTGAGGAGATTGATAAGTTACTCACCAAGTACAAAGATATCATTTCACATAATGTACTTGATGGTTTTCCACTGAAGAGAAGGATTGATCACTGCATGGATCTAGTCCCTGGAGCTAGTTTACCAAATAAGGCACCTCATCGGTTAACACCTATCGAGAATCAGGAATAGAACCAACAGATTCAACACTAGTGCATTTGACCTAGTTTTTCTACCAAAATTTTTGACCAAAAAATAAAAAGGTTTTGCTTGGTCGGATTATATAGGAAAACTTTTTTTTTTTTAATTTATGCCCATGTTTGTCGAAATATCGACAAATTTTGTAGTGGTCAAAATTTCAATAAACACAGGCATAACTTTAAAAAAAAGGGAATTTCATTTCTCATTTCATCATTCTCAGCCAATGAATTAGAAGGGCAGTGCACGCGTGAAGGAGATTGAGCGGTTGAAACGACTCAAGGAGATTGAGCTTAGAAACCTTAACCTAGGGTTTTTGGAGGTTTTTCATTCTTTCTCTCAACTATTTAATTTACTGGATACCCAATCAGCATTATTATTTTCTTCAAGACTTATTTACTATTTGATTTATGCTTCGAGACTGGTTTTACACCTCCTGATTGCATACATTTGGTTTTTACACCTCCTAATTGCATATATTTGCATGCATTTGCATACCCTACTATAGTTGAATTCCTAGAACTGCACGGCTCTAGCCAAGCCATCTATGTTTGATTTCCATAAGATTTCATGGATGGCTGTCCCCAGGGAGTATGCTAGCAAAGGTTGAGGAGTCTAGCTTTACATCCACCAGTTGCATTTTCTTAAAAGTTTCTAATGCCTTTTCAACAAACCCATTTTGAACATATCCTCCAATCATGGAAGTCCATGAGACGACATCTCTTTGAAGCAATTTGTCAAACAATTTACGTGCCTTGTCTATGTTTCCACATTTAACATACATGTCTACTAAGGCACTGACAACTAAAACATTTGATAAAAATCCCCCCTCCATTATGCTTTAATGGATATCAATGCCTTGTTCCAAAGCTCCCATTTTGGCACAGGCTGGAAGGATGCTTGCAAAGGTTGTGGAAGAGATAGCATACTTAATGGAGGAAAGACACCAAGAACGAGGTGATGGAAAAGAGGAAAAGACATAATCTATGGTGATCACAACCTGTAAATGACACAGGGATCTATCTTGTGTCCCTTCAATTATATATTTACTCACTCTTGGACTATGATCCAAATAGGAAGTAATGACCAAGGAAGAATATAATTAATATAACTGGGAACGTTGGATGGAGATGAAATACATATATAGAATTATAAAAAGGAAGACCATTCTCATAGGTTTCATTATTGAAAGGGATTTACTCAATATTGGATGTTGCTGGTGAATATATAGGGTGAGTTGGTGTGGGTATACAAAGTTGAATGTCATGACCCCACATAAATAAGAATTATAGAAGCATTTTGATTATCCCCTAAACATGATTATTGGAAGTGAAATGGATAACGTTTAATATTTATATAAAGAGAAAGGAAACATAAGATTTAGGATCATCACTGGTAGAGTCAAAATAAGTATTTTCAAATCATTGGATGAAAAGGAAGAAAATGATTGTATAAGAAAGGGGATTACAAGTCAGACAATGTAATATTCATGTAATAGATTACCATAATAATGTAATCTATGTGAGCTCGGGATAATCTCCAGCCTATAGCAATATACTATTATCAACTTAAGAATCATACTAGACTTATTGTTGACAGTTTAATCCTTACAAATCAGTCTCCATTAATAAAAAGAAATAGACACCTACATTGATTGAATTCTCCAATCCACCAAATTATTGAACTAAGAATATTAACAACATACCTATTTGTGAACCATATTCAATACAAAAGTTTAAAACAATTAAAGAACTACACACAAGTAGAAAGAAGTCTTTGCAATTGAAGTTATTGAATTAGCCCCAAATCTCCAAGGAGCCTACTGGGGCCATTACAGTGGTACCCTGTTCCAAAGCTCCCATTTTGGCACACACTAGAAGTATGCTGACAAAGGTTATGGAATTTGGCTTTACATTTTCCAATTGCATTTGTGTAAAAGTTTTAAAAGCCTTTTCAACAAATCTAGTTGGAATATATCCTACAATCATGGCATTCCATGAGACCTCATTTCTTTGAGGCATTTTGTGAAACAATTCACATGCCTTGTCTATGTTTCCACTTTTGGCATACATGTCCACCAGTGTAGTTGCAACCACAACATTTGGAGAAAATCCTCTATCCTTCATGCTTTGATGGATATCTATGCCCTATTGTAGAGCTCCCATTTCATCACAGGTTGTAATCATGTTGGCATATGTGAACTGATTGGGTTCAAAACCTATTTGTTGCATTTGGTGAAACAATGTGACTGTCTCATGAGGATACCCATGTCTTCGGTATGCATAAATAGTCATATTCCATGAGATGTTGTCTCATTCTTCAATTTGGTCAAACACTTTAATTGCATCCACCAGGTTTTCGTACCTATCATACATGTTTATAAGCTTATTCTGAAACCTTCTAGAAAATGTAAATTGCCTCGGAATGATGAAAGAGTGAATGTTTTTTCTTTTTGAAAGGGCATTCTTGAGAAAACATACATTCTTTATGTTCATTGTTTTAATCATGTTTATCTCATTTTTCACTACATATTTTCTCATATTCTTGATGTCATCAATACATTGTTGATCTTCATTGGTATGGTAATCACTATTTTTAAAATTTCAAATCTCTTTAAGGTATCTTCTTTGACATGCATCTTTGATAATACTATTTTGATCTTTTGCTTCCTATTCTTTTTTTGCTTCTTCACATTCCATCTCACTATCATTCCAATTCAAATTTTCATTGTATATTGTCTTCTCACTGCATTTCTTTTTTTGTCACCGAATTTTCATGATAGAGATGTACTATCCTCTTCTTCTCAAATTGTGTCTATCTTTGTCATACAATAACAATATTTTGATCTCCATAATAGCACTAAGATCTCTCTTTTATCTTCTCTTCATCACTAGTTTACTATTTTGCATCTTTGATCTTACTGTATTTTGATGCACATCATTGTTTTAAGCCTTTCACAGTGCCACTTCTATGAAAATATTAGACATCATTGTCCTTTGTTCTATAATTGTTTATCATTGCCTCATTTTCACCATCTACTATCACATCCTTTGTGACTATCTCAGTTCTTGATAGCATTCTATCTCCTTGCTACCATTAGATATTTGACATTACTTCCCTTTAATACATATTAATGAAATTTTATTTTCATTGTCTATGATATGACATCAACCATTTTCCTAATTTACCTGGGGTCTAACAATGAGTAATAAAAAGGTAATGAAATACATGAAAAGAGGCCTTTCACTATTTCATGACCTTTTGAAACCCGATCATTAAAGGAGCCTAGAATCTACTACTAAAAAAAGGAGAAAACTAGCAGTGGTTTGAATGCTTATTAGTTTAGAAGAATAAAATTAAGGGTAATTGTAATATTTGAAATTTTAAAATTAGCCACATGGTCAAAACAATAGGAAACATAGGATAAGGATGGTCTTCTCTTGTGTGTTGTCCATCTTGCCACTAAATTTTGTTTCTAATCCATGGGGCCCTTTGTTTATGTTGGTGGTGTATTTTTCTTTGATCGATGTAGAATGGAATATATGTGTTAGTTGCAAAATCTCTATTTGAGAAATCATCTTATGGGCCGACAACATTACATTATATATGATCATGCTTTATTTTGTTTGACAATAGAGCCTCAAGAATTTAACCATGTTGAAGGTACCTCATTTTATTGTTTGGCCAAGTGACTTGTATTGTTATGTTTCATTCATTATTAGATGATGGATCTATGTCCTACATTCCATATTTATTTTTATCCAAGTCCAATTTTGTGGCACACATAAGGGTTGTTACTAGACAAGATTAATTTTTGTTTCATTAACATGATTTCTATTTTATCTTGGAAATTCATTAGAATTAATAATTCTATTATCTCCCATTATTCTAATGACATATTCTCATATGTATAACCATTTTGTTTATATTAAGCCACTCTTTCAAGTAGCCATTAGACCCAGTTGCATTTTTTGAAAAGTTTCCAAAGCCTTTTCAACAAATCCATTTAGTTCATAGCCTTCAATCATTGTAGTCCATTAGACCACATTTCTTTGAGGCATTTTGTCAAATAGTTGACATTCCTTGTCTATCCTTCCACATTTTGCATACATGTCTACCAGGGAGCTTGCAACTATAACATCTAACAAATATCCCTCTTCCATTATCTTTTGATGAATGTCCATACCCTATTCCAAAGCTCCCATTTTGACACAGACTGGAAGGATGCTAGCAAGGGTTGTGGCATTTGTCTTTACACCTACCAATTGCATTTGTTTGAAAGCTTCTAAAGCATTTTCAACGTATCCATTTTGTGCATATCCTCTAATCATTGCAGTCAACAAAACCATATTTCTTTGAGTTATTTTGTCGAACAGTTTACATGCCTTGGCCATGCTTCCACATTTTGCATACATGTCTCCTAGGGCACTTGCAACTATAACATCTGACAAAACCCCCCCTTCCATTAACCTTTGATGGATGTCCATACCCTATTCCAAAGCTCCCATTTTGGCACACACTAGAAGTATGCTGACAAAGGTTATGGAATTTGGCTTTACATCTGCCAATTGCATTTTCTTAAAAGTTTTAAAAGCCTTTTCAACAAATCTAGTTTGAATATATCCTACAATCATAGCATTCCATGAGACCTCATTTCTTTGAGGCATTTTGTGAAACAGTTCACATGCCTTGTATATGCTTCCACTTTTGGCATACATGTCCACCAGGCCAGTTGCAACCACAACATTTGGAGAAAATCCTCTATCCTTTATGCTTTGATGGATATCTATACCCTATTGTAGAGCTCCCATTTTAGCACAGGTTGTAATGATCATGTTGGCCTATGTGAACTGATTGGGTTTGAAACTTGTTCATTGCATTTGGTGAAACAGTGCGACTGTCTCGTGAGGATACCCATGTCTTCGGTATGTAGAAATAGTCATATTCCATGAGATGTTGTCTTGTTCTTGTAATACCCCAAAAATGGGTTATAGGTTCATTAACCTCCTACATCTTCAAATCGAATGAAATCGACATCAAAGTCCTAACCTAAGGCACATCTGCACATTATCGAATCCTAATTGATTATCCTAAATTCTGCATCGGGGAACATTCCTAGCAATATTCCCATTTATCTTAATTATCTTTGATTTAATAATTAGTTGGCGATAAATCCCATTTATCCTAAAGTTTGATTAATTGAATATTCTGAATATTTAATCAATTAGACTTAATACTGCCACTTAATTATTTAATTAAATTTAATTGTATTTATTCCTAAATTATATTATTTAATTTTGACAATAAATCTAAAATCTTATGACTAATTGATTAAATTATTATTTAATTAATTCATGTCAATTGCCAATTTTTAATAATATAGTTTTAGAATAAAGTTTGATTTAATAATTAATTAACCCATAAATCAATTGTTTTAATTCAAAAATTAGTTAAGTTGAGAATAAATCACTTTATTTTTAAATTAATTTATAATTAAATCATGCACAATCAAAAAAGCAGTCAACTAGAAATCAACAATCAATTTTAAAATTAAACTCAACATCTGATGATGAGTTGACATTTGATCTAAACTCTATTTTGAGTTAAACACTACTTTTGCATGATTTTAGTGAGTTAATTATCTCTGATTTCTTGATAACTCAAAAATCAACCTGAGTTTATCAAGAGCGATTTATGGCTTTTCTCATGCATCCTCAAAGCCTTGTATTTCTATAAAAACAAGGCTTAGCTCTTCACAATCAACACCTTGAATTTGCATAATTATTCTGGCAAATTTGCGGTTGAAGGATTGAGCGTTTACGAAAGGCAATTTGTGAGATCTTTCATTGTTGGTCATAGTTTTTCATAGTTTTCATATCATAGCTTAGCATTCATAGCATTCATATCATTCTTAGATTAAATCTGCATTCAATTTCATTCATCTAGCTTAGATTCATACAGTTTTCATCCTAATTGCATAGATAATACAAAAATATAGATTCATTTCATATCCATCTTCTACATCCAAATCCTTCATTTAGGTGTTGCATTGTCATTGATCTCAATTTCAATCTGAGAACATCATACTCGCACCTACTAGAAGGCAGTAAATTGCCTGGTTAGCTTAGTTTCAATTATTTGTCAGATTTTGATTTTTGCTAACCTCTAATGTTTTACTAAAGTGTTGTGTCTGCAACTAGGTACAAAATTCACACACACATTTTTGGCCTCCACCATGGGGCCCTAAAATAGGTTTCCATCTCTTCTATTTTACTTCTATCTATTTTTCTATCATTTTTTGGTCCATTCTACAATTTTATTCTCTGTCCGTACATTTTTCATACAACTTTTGTCAGAAACTCGTACCAGAAGCTACTGGTTATCGTACGAAAGTTGATGATTTTGAGGCTTGTTTCATCAACTAAAAATTATCGTTTGAGAGTTGAATTTTCATTTGGTAACACACTCACTATTGTACGAGTTTTCAAACTATCGTCTAGGAGGTAACCCACTATCGTACGAGTTTTAACACTAGGATTCAATTGTTGTTTCAAAATTTTTGGTAGTTTTTCAGATTTGATTTTCAAATTTGGACTAACAACTAACCCTCACAATTGAGATCTTTTTTTTTTTACTAATATTTGTTGAATTTGATTGGGGAAAGCGCAACTAAATTGCTAAAATAGGTAAAATCTACTAAGCGCGTTGTGAGGAATTCAGTTATTCTACTATGATATGATAACACTTCAATTTGGACATAAAATGAACTCTCACATGTCAAGCTTGTGTTACTTTTCTTGCTTTCATATCACAGACTTCATCTTGGGCTATAAAATGAACATAGATTTTCTTTCTGCATATCTATTACACATAGTAAATAGGCCCTATGAACACTATTTGCAAATGATCTTGAGAGAGTGGGCTTCTTTCGCTTGTTAATGCATGTGAAGCTCTTCTTGATGAAGGATTCCCTTGTAGGTAGGGAGGTTACTGAGATTGTCTTGCGTTCTACTAGATTTGTGTGTCTTCAACTTTTGATTGATACATTCTCTCTTCAAAGAGGTTGATAGATCATAAGCGGTTGACATCATAGATCTTTGTGAGATAATTTTGGTCTTAGCGTGTCAGATTAATCTATCTACTTTATTTTGGTTAAAAGTGAAAAGGCTAGAGGACTATGCTCTACTCCCTTTTTGGGTAGTATCAGAAACTCGGATCCTTGAATTTGGAACCAGTCTCCATGTGGTATCTTTTGTGAGTCACCTTTAGAGAGGGTTAACCATAGTGGAAATTCCCTTAATTGGGTCAACCACGTGGATGGAACCTCAATTGGTAATAGCCATTTTTGACATGGTAGCAGCAACCACTATATAAATGTCCTTGTGGAGGAAATCTTCACAGGTGTGGTCTCTTGTTGGGCTGTCAAATCTCCCTAGTAGCTCCTGATTGATTAATTTCTCGAACTATGTCAAAACCCCAATGCACCTAGATTGGAGTTCGCCCTCTTGAGATCACAAAATTTTTAGACTTAGACCATTACTAAAAACTCTAGTGAGGCCAAATTTTTCATTTTCTAGGAATATGTGCGTTATTGAAAAATATTTTGGAACATACACAATTAGCACTTCTAGGGATTAGCACATTTAGTCACTTGATTTTTCATGCCTAGGGTTGCTTTGTCCCCTGTTCATTATTTTCAGATGTTCTTGAAATCACTTGCTTGTTGTTATGTGTGCTTGTTTATCTATTTGGTTATTGGAAACAAACAATCCCAGAATAATCTTCAAATCTGAACAAACAACTTTGCCAATAATCTGAAACTGAAAACCCAAAAATTGTAAAATCAAAAGAGAAATTCCTCTCTAGAGTCAAAAGTCATCCCACAGTCTCAGATTATCATATGAGTCTTGAGCAAAATTTGTTTCATAACCCCTATATTGTCATACAGTATCCAGTATTGTGTCGTATGAGTGTTGTCACCGGAAATCAAAAGACTAATTATCCCTGGCAGTAATTGTCGTATGAGTCTTGCAATTGTCATTTGAGAGCATACCCAGTGTTGTACGAGCTTTCAGAAACTTGTTTGAGAATTTTCAAAAAGTTGTCAGAGACTTGTCAAATTTGCTAGAAATCTAGTTTTTACAGCCTATTTCTAGATTCTGTCAAAACATTCACTGTGTCAGGAATAGAGCAAAAACTAGAACAAATTCAATCATTTTCCTAAAGTGAGCTCTTGAGTCTAATTTAGCCTTTTGATTTATCGATTTGAGTCTTTTTCATCTTGCATCAAAATTAACTTCAAATTCAGTCTTCTTACTAAAATGGCTAAGTGTTGTGATCTCATGCCCGCCATCTTTTGGGCATCTACCCATACTACTATGGCACGGTATCCTTCATTTACATCCAATCTAATCTTCAATCAAATCAATCTTGAAAAGGTTGCGTCATTCGATCTTCTTGAATCAGGTCATTCTTCAATTGTCTTCATCTTGCTTTCTTGCTTCACCCAAGGCTAATGGTGGAAACTAGAGCTTCCTCACACAACAAATCGGGAGAAGCACCCAACACCATACCTTTGACTACTCACGTGGGTCCAACTCTTGAGCAACTCTACAATTCAAGTCTTTATGAAGACAATAGTCTTGGCAATTTTTTATTGAAAACTGGTTACATACCCCCTCCATCAACTCACAGAGGTAATCAATAGACTCCACCTCAATCTATCCCAAGGAGTCCAAAAACTCCTAACATGTCTCACGGAGGGACACATCATGGGTCTCAAGGACCTCACTCTCAACACAGTATGGATCAAGAACCCACACCTTCTGAAATTTCTCGAAATGAAAATGATGATGACTTCAAGAAAATGATGAGGCATTTCTTGAAAGAAGATAGAGAGGCATACTTTCTAGAGTTAGCTCAGCAAGGAGCTAAACTTCCTCCAAACTTCAATGTTGAAAATATCATTACACATGAGGAAGAAACCCCTATCATAGCTATGATGAAATAGATGCATGCCATGCAAGTCAAGCTCAACAAACTAGAGAAAGAAAAAGAACCTAAGGAGTTCTCCATGGAGGCTCTATGTCCTTTTCCATTTGATAAAGACTTGTACATACTGCCATTCTCTAAAAGAGTGGAGATGCCTAAATATGATAAGTATGATGGAAACTCTGATCCTCAAGATCATGTCAGAGAATTTTGTACTCAATCAATGGAGTTCATGCATGAACCAACCTCCTTAATGCATCTCTTCCCTCGATCTCTGGGAGGAGCTACCATTCATTGGTTCTCTAGAATGCCTCCAACTATCAAAACTTTTGAGGAGTTAATCAAACTATTCTATCAATAATACTCCTACAATATTCAACATTCGGTCACCATGATCAACATCTGCAATATGAAACAATATCCAAGAGAACCATTCTTGACATTTCTCAAGAGATGGAGGAAGAAATTTTCTCTATATGCTAGACCCATTCTGGAAACTGTGAAGCTGGAAATCTTCATCAATAATCTTGTTCCAGAAATCAACTACCCTTTACAAATGCAAAATCATACATCCTTTGATAAGATGGTAGCTAATGCGATCAAAATTGAGAAATTACTTGTGAAAAAAGGAGACATCACACTTCAAAAGGACAAGTATGAATCTAGATCTAGTTCTAAGGACAAGAACAAAAACTGGAATAAGAATAAAGGCATTGTCACTGATGGTGTTGTTAATACTATATGTGCCCCATCTAAGGCACCTACTTTCAATCTCATTGTTGGCACCCAAGCCATCAAAGCCTCTGAAGCTAAAACAATAGAGCCCAACAAAAATTCATCTGATTATAAACCTTGGGCTACAAATCCTAACTGAAAATTCACTCCTCTTGGAGAATTCTTGGAATCTGCCATGAAAACTCTATTGGCTAAATAAATCATCTACTTGCCTGAGATAAAAGTCTTTAATCTTGAACCTAAACTAAAATGGTGGAGAGAGAATGATTTTTGTGACTTCCATCACAATAATGGTCATAAGACTAATAACTGTGTTCGCTTGAAACACATCATACAAGACAAAATTGATAATGGAGAAATCATGATCGACAATCATAAGAGCAATAATGATCATACAGCATTCATGGAACCATTTCTGAAACATGGTAAAGAAGATTCTTCTTCTCAGCCTGATATGGGTGCTAAAGTCAATTATGCCTACTCTAGAAATAATGTTGTCATCAATATGGTTGAACCATGTCTATCTAAGCATTGCAATCTCATCACAATTGCAAGAAAAGATAGAGAAAATCAATCAGCTAATGCAGTTACTCGATCACAAGCTCAGGCACATCTGCAAGGACAAATACCAGATTCATCCAATGTCCCTAAGGTGCCTTTCAATCTTTCATCTGCTTCTAAATAGAAGGCTACATCTAAATCTTCAAATCCTAAAGACATGAGGCCTACATCATACAGTATTGTTCAACAACTCTAGAAAACTAATGCGAAAATCTCCATGTTTGAGTTTCTTCAGATATCTCCAGCTCATAAAGCCATTCTAGACAAAGCTCTGCTCGGATCCAATGTTCCTGATAATCTTGATTTAGATAGATTCTAGACTATGGTTCGTCATCTTACGTCTCCATAGTATATTTCCTTTTCAGAGGAAGATGATAACTCCCTGAGTCATCTGCATAACCAACCCTTGCATATTGAAGTCTTGATCCAAAACCATCATGTCAAACATCTGTTGATAGATGGGGGCGCTGGTCTTAACATTTTTTCTTTTAGCTTGATTACACAATTGGGATTTTTAGAAATGGCCATTGATCCTAGAAAGAAGATAACTATCAAAGCATATGATGTCAAGTTCTTGATTTACCTTTGTCTTACAACATCCTTCTAGGGAGACCTTGGATACATGAAATGAAAGCTATTCCTTCTATGTACCATCAGTGTTTGAAATTTCCTTATGAAGGAGTAGAGGTGATGATTCCAGCTGATCTATATACAACTTGCAACGCATTGAAAGAAAGTGTTGATAAACTTGTTCCTAATAACAAAGAATCTTCCACTAAGTAGCTAGACATTGCTTCAACATCCAAGATGGAAGACATTGCTAAAGAGGTTAAAATCAAAGAAAATGGTATGGGAGAATATACTATAGAGCCATTCTTATCTTTGAAATCTCTCCCTATCTCACCTAAGTCCTATGGGAAAAATCTAAAACCATCTAAAATAGAGTCTAAAGAACCTCTTGAGGCATATAAAGGAAATTTTGTTACAGAACAAGTGTCTAAACAAGAGTTTGAAGAGGAAGAAGTTGTGCTTGCATGGCTCTACAAAGATGAACCTGAACCTCAAACTGTTCAAACATGTGAATCTAAAACACCAAAGATCCCTTCTAAGTCATATGGCCCAGGGGACAAATTGATCACAAAAATGGGATATATAGGAAAAGGACCTCTAGGACTATAGGGTAAAGGTCTTCTATCACCTCTTGAGCATCGTGGCCAAGAAAACAAGAATACAACAGGTCTAGGATATAAGAAGAATCCTTTCTATCTTAGCAAGAATTCCCCACATATCTTAGAATAGATTGAACCATCTACAACAAATCAACTAAAAGGAGAAACAAAAGAACAATCTAACAGTGATGATTCAAACACCACTAAGGAGCTCATTCCTTATGAGCATTTGCCTAAATAAATAAAAGACCTCCTTGAAGCTGAAGATGATCCAGTAAAAAGAATCAATGTAGTAGAAACACAAGAACCTACTATAGAACAAGAGATAGTTGCACCACAAGAACCAGATGATCTCGAAGGAAATCAAACAAATAAAGAGGAAGGTGGTAGCTATTCTAAGACAGATTCCCATGAGTATGAATTCAAATCAGAATCTGAGGGTAACCCTTCTTGGGGTATTCATCCCAAATTTACTCATGTTCTTAAATTTCCTAGAGGAATAGATGAGGAATCAAATGACTATGAATGGGGAGACATTCCAGAGGAAGATGAGCTTATCACAGAGAAACATGTTGATGTTATTCACCAATATGCACCTAAACCCAACGTAAGTCTAGAGTGAAATGATGAACTTAACGAGTCTGATCCAATGACATTGAGCCTATTCATGAATTGAACATCTTAAGTTGTAATATCACCTTCGAACTTGAGCATCGGGTTAGGACCAATGATGACAGATCCATATCTGTAAACACTATCTCCCAATCTTTCACCACTTTGACTATCCAACATCCTGAACTTCTTGATCAAACTTCTATGAATCTAAGCCAAGGTATTTATACCTTTCAAAATGACTATGCCCTTGCTTGCTACCTCAATGAAATTGAGCCTATGATGACTTCCATCAATGAACTGAGTGTCAGCATGATGGAGTCAGACATCAAGTATCTTAGTCAAAAAAATAAGAATAAAAATAAAAAGAAAAGGAGTTCTAAGGGTCAAAACCACTTTGTGGCAGTCTCAAAACCTACAAAAGTAAAAATAAAAGATGTATCCGAAGGTGAAAACCTCTCTAAGGCACCTAAGGATGATATATTTGATGTCCTTTTGAGTCACTTACAGGATAGATCTTCAGTTCTAATTGAGCCCACTCAATCTATCAACTTGGGAACAGCCAAAG
This sequence comes from Chamaecyparis obtusa, assembly GCA_027943335.1. Taxonomy (NCBI): domain Eukaryota; kingdom Viridiplantae; phylum Streptophyta; class Pinopsida; order Cupressales; family Cupressaceae; genus Chamaecyparis; species Chamaecyparis obtusa. The sequence goes on along the minus strand of BSBK01001483.1, from coordinate 636,730 downwards.
AACCACAGTTGATTCATGTAGCACAATCTTTATCAAAAGAAAAAAAGAAAAAATTTACAACATTCCTAACAGAAAAGAAGATCAACTTTTCATGGAAATATTTAGATATGCCAGGGTTGGATCTAGATCTTATAATGCACCATTTATCTATAGCTCCAAACATCAAACCTATTAAGAAAAATTTAAGAAAGATGCATCCACATGTTGCACTCTTGGTAAAATCTGAATTAGAGAAGCTACTAAAATTTGGATTCATCCGTGTTATTGACTATGCTGAATGGATCTCTAATATTGTACCTATTTCAAAACCAGACAAATCAATAAGAGTGTGTACAAATTTTAGAGATGTAAACAAAGCATACCCTAAGGATGATTTTCCACTACCTAACATTGATATGATAGTGGACATGACTATGGGTTTCAAGATGTATTCTTTAATGGATGGTTTTTCTGGATACAATCAAATCAAAATTGCTCCAAAGGATGCTAAGAGAAAATTGATTTCACATGTGCATGGGGTACCTTCGGTTGGAATGTCATGCCATTTGGGCTTAAGAATGCTAGTGCTACATATCAGAGAGCTATGACATCTATCTTTCATGACATGATGCATTGAACTATGGAGGATTATGTTGATGATACTTAGCCAAATCCATGATAAGATCTGAACATCTAAATCATTTGATCAAAATACTAGACATAATGGAAAAGTTTAGTCTCAGACTGAACCCTAAGAAGTGTTCTTTTGGTGTCACTTCTGGAAAGCTCTTAGGCTACATTTTTTCAAAGAAAGGAATTGATGTTGATCTAGATAAAGTTAAAGCTATCATGGAGATGCAACCTCCCAAGAATATCGGTCAAATGAGAACATTACAAGGGAGAGTGCAATCTATTAAATGGTTCATATCTTAGCTAGCAGACATATCACAGCCTTTTACAAAGACATTACATAAAGGTGTGACCTTTGCATAGAATGAGGAATGTGAAAATAATTTTAATCATATCAAGAAATATCTATCAAATCCTCCTATTTTGATGCCTCCTATTCAAGGGAAGCCATTGATCTTATATGTCTCCACTACAGACACATCACTGGGGGCATTGCTAGCACAATATGATGAGAATAAGAAGAAAGAGCTATATACTATATCAGTAGAACTTTGGTTGCATATGAAAAGAACTATTCTATGATTGAAAAGGCTTGTCTAGCTATGACCTTTGCATCACAGAAACTGAGACATTACATGTTGGCTCATACCATGCATTTGGTAGCTAAGATTGATCCACTAAAGTACCTATTAAGAAAAGCTTCCCTCACAGGTAGACTAGCTAAATGGGTGATGCTCTTAAGTTAATTTGACATTGAATATGTTGAAAGAAAAGCTATCAAGGGCCAAGTTATTTCTAATCAACTAGCAAATGCACCTTTGTTTGATGATACTCCAATGCAAATGGAATTCCCAAATTCTTCTATCATGAATCTTTCTTCTAGGGAATGGCAATTGTTCTTTGATGGCTCCTATACACAGGATGGATCTGGAGCGGGCATCTTGTTTATCACTCCTCAAGGATACTCCATTCCTAAGGCATTCAAAATCAAATTTTCTTGTACAAACAATATTGTTGAATATGAAGCTCTTCTTAATGGTATGAAAATAGCAATTGAGTGGAGAGTAACAGAATTACACATTCATGGAGACTCACAACTTGTAATACACCAAGTTAATGATGTGTATCAAATGAAAGATGAAAAGCTCATTCCATAAAAAAGAATGGTAGATGATCTAAAGAAATACTTCATATCTATCACCTTTGAGAAAATACCTAGAATAGAGAATAAGGTTGCCGATGCAACGGCAACGCTATCTACTTTATTACAGCAGCCTAAACATGAGCTACGCTATGAGTTCCTGGTGGAAGCACTATCTTATCCTGCATATGATTCCCCTAAAACCCGCATGATTTTCACTATTGTAGGTCATGATTCATCCAGATATAAAAATCTTTTCTCCTATCTCAAAGACCAAATCATCCCCAATACCTTTAATTGCCATGAAAAGAGGTACCTAATCCGCAATGCATCCCGATATGTCATCATTGGTCATGATCTTTACAAACGAGGTCTAGATGGTACGCTACTTAGATGTTTAGAATGGGAAGAGTCTCAACATGTGTTAGAGGAAGTCCATGATGGTATTTGTGGGTCACACTTGAACAGTTTAACACTAGCCTAAAAACTTATTAGGGTTGGGTACTATTGGCTAGAAATGGAGAAAGAGGCTATCAAGTTTGCTAAGAACTGTTAGAAGTGCCAAGTACATGGCAACTTAATTCATGCTCCAGGGAGAGATCTAATTCCCTTCACTACACAATGGCCTTTTCACTAATGGGCATTTGATCTTATAGGAGCCATGCATCCTCATTCTTCTAATGGACATACCCATATAATCACAACTACAAATTATTTCACAAAGTGGGTAGAAGTAGTCCCTTTATCACAAGCAACTAGCAAGCAAATTTCTATGTTCATTCTGAACTACATCATATGTTGGTATGGTATTCTACACTATATATTCATAGATAACAGTGGACAATTCAAGAACAAAGACTTAGATGATCTATGTGCCAAATTCAAGATTACACAACATTGGTCATCTATCTACTATCCTCAAGGGAATGGACAAGCAGAGGCTTCTAGAAAGAATCTATTGAAAATATTGCATCATACAGTTAATAAAATAGGAAGAAACTAGCATCTCATGATCAATCTAGCTCTCTAGGCCTATAGAACAAGTATTAGAATGTCCACTAGGGCTACACCATTATCTTTAGTTTATGGGTCCGAAGTGGTACTGCCTATTAAGATTGAAATCCCATCACTAAGAATCAGAATGCATGGTCTAGTAACTAATGATGACTACAGAGTGTCTAGGTTGCAAGAACTTGAACTACTAGATGAGTGTAGACAAGAAGCGTATGATCATCTTAGAGTATATCAAAAGAGAATGTCTAGAGGCTACAATAAGAAAGTCAGACACAGAGAATTTCAGGTTGGCGATCTAGTCTTGAGAGAAAATCCTAAAAATCAATCACATAGAGAACGCAAGGGGAAGTTTGAACCCAACTGGCTAGGTCCCTTTGTAATCACTACTACTTTTGGCTCTAGAGCCTATCAACTCTTAATGACTAAAAGAGAACAGCTTCGAGAACCAATCAACATTCTCCATTTGAAGAAATTCTATGCCTAAGGCATTCAGTCTTCGTAAAATGTCCTAAAAAAATTATAAAATTTGAAAAAGTCCTAAAAAAAATGAACATCTTGGTGAAAACCTAGCAATAGGTGCCTTGATGATTCACAAAAAAATTTAAAAAAATAAAAAGTACAAAAAAAATGAAAAATACAAAAAAAAAATGAGAAAAAAAGAAAAAGTGCCTTGGTGAAAACCTGGAAACAGGCGCCTTGGTAGAAAAAATAGAATCTTTGCCAAGATGGTGAAAACCTAGCAAATAGGTGCCACTTGTTCAAAATGCTCCATCTATCAGCACAATCTTGGTCTTTCCCAACTTTCAGTCTTGCTTTAGTTTGTACATATTTCCCGCTGTGTTCTTGCATTCCTATTTTCAATAAAGTCAATCTGCACACCAATCAGCTCAAGCGTCTATATCCTATCAATGTTCAAAACTTGGGGGCAATCAATGTCATATCCTATGGCCTCCAGTGTATCTTAGATGTGTCATATCTAGTCAGAGTCCTTTGAAGCTTCATCTGAGTCAGCCAGTCAATCTCCTCTCTAGAAAGGATTTTGCATCTACCACAACACAATCAAACAATAACACAAACTGAAAACAATCTATGCTTTTACATGCTTTTATCTCCTTGTATGCTTATTGATTCGCATTGAGATTTTTTCATATTGTGTCCTCTTGAGCTGTTCGATGATGTCCTTTACAGGATTTAGAGAGTGATGACTAGGGGCATAATCTTTTCTTTGTTTTCTGCTTGTATGTGAAAATCTAACAACTTTGGAAATTCTGGATTGAAATGGTGTCCATCTGTAAGAGCCTCCATCTCGTATTGGATGGCCATGAGTACCTTGACCATTGATACCTAGAAAATTCAAGGAATTTTAATCTAACTATTGTCCTTTTGAGTAAGTTCTTTCTCCTACTATGAAACGCAATCTTTCGTAAGGATGTGAATGATAAAGGGTCACTATGGGTAATTCACACTGGATTAGGAATAATCTCTTTACTACTTGATGTGTTTGTTCTGCAAGGCATATTCTGGTCATCATGACATCTATATTTTAATGCTTATACAAATTACTATATCAAAATGGACATGATATTCAGGTCATCCTGGCATTTATGCCTTGGTGCTTATATCTAATCCGACATTCTGAAAACAAAATCAATATTCATATGTCCATGGTTGTCTAACTAGTGGGCATTGTATTGGTTCTTGTGCATACAAATCAATATTCATATGTCTATAGTTTCATAACTAGTGGGTATTGTATTGATTTATTCGGTTACCTAAAAAGTTCAATGATGACAACAAATCAACACATGACCAGTGACTAGGTCCTAGCTCTTAGGTTTGCATTTCATTCTGCATGTCATTTTTCACTTTGCATGATTGCATGATCTCACAAATTGCTTGAACACTTCAACAATTCTTCTAAACTAAACTTGAACTTGACAACAAAGAGCTAAATCTCACACGAAGGTTTTCTCATAGAACCGCAAGCAGTCACCATCCTAGGTTAAACATCCTTTTTGACATAAGACTAAGTACTTGTCTTCATCAATACCTACAAAACATGTCATGTGTATCATGCATTACATATTCATGATCATTCCATCCATTGCATTGCATTACATACATTTCCATACATACATTTTCCATAATCAATCACATTTGCATAACATTCATACATTTGAAAGAAACCATTGCATTGCATAAATCTATACATACATTCTACTCTACTCATAGCATTTACATCACATGATATCATCATAAATCAAAATATGACAAGTACAAATGAAGTCACAACCAAAATCTTGATCTCATATCATATAACTCAAACTAGTCAAGGGTGCACTACTACCACAAAGTACAAAAGAATGAGCTCATGTGAGCTATGAGAAGTCAGAATAGTATGCATGAACAAAATGGAAAAATATATAAGAATATCTTGATAGATCAGCTATCTGCCTGATCCTCTACATCTGGTGGAGGTGGTGGTGGTGCATCAGGCACTGCCTCGGCTCTGGGTGCCCTAGCTCCCTTTGATGCTATCATATAGTAAGAGTATGTGGGTACTCTCTGTGCAGCAGGAACAATAGCATATTTAGAAGAAACATAATAGGTAGCTCTAGAGGTTTGATGTGTCACCTCTGTCTATAATCTCCTATTATCCTCTCGAAGCTGGGATTGTTGTCTATCTGCCTCAGTATATCACTCCTCCCAGCAAGCACTCCATACCTTCAGGTCCTTAACCTATAATTTGAGTCATCTAATGATCTCCTGAGGAGTCAGTGGTACACTAGGATCTTCATCTACTACAGGCATATCAGTATCTCTAGCTAGCTACTTGGTAGTCTCTTCTATCTATGCCTTATAGCATCTAACCTCAAATCCCAAATCAAAACTAGTATCAACATGTGTGGGATCCAGACCAGCACCTACATACTACTCTACACCAAGTACCTCATTTTTTGTACCAACACTACCCAAAGTACCACTCTCTCCTTTAGTCGATCTCCTTTGTAAAACTGTAGTTCTACCTACTGTAGAACTAGAGGGATGAGGTGGTCTCATCTATCCAAATGGTCTCTATGGAGGCATGAACACTCTCTCAGCCTCAGAGGTGTAGGCTGGGGCATCAGGACCTATGTACCTATATGTCTCTATCCTCTACCCATCAGAGCACCTGTGACATCCATAGCCTCCTCCATGGACGGAATCAACTCTGTTGGATCTAAAAACCTATGTATGGGATGCTCTGCAAGCCATCCAATGAAACCATCTATCACCCCAACATCTAGAACATCTGCTCGATAATCCCAATCTCTGTCGATAATACCACTATACTCCTATGTACAAAGAGCATAGGATAATCTAGGACCCCATCCTAATCCAAGCTCTCTATGGATCCATGCATAAGCAACAAGCTCATGTGGCACATCTTCTATGATGCCATACTATCTCCACACTCTGGTAATAAGAAAGTGCTCCAACACTATAGTAGACTGACCAATCAATACCCGACTTTGGCAAAAATAACTAAACTACTCTCGTGCAGTAGGCCAGGCCTCAATCTGTAGATATGGATGCCAAATCACATAAGTTCTATCATCCAGGCAATGTCTGAAGTACTTTGTATGGCCCATGTATACTTGTGTAACATAACCAAAATATATATATATCATCGGCTCTTGTGGCTGGTGTTGATCCTGACACACTAGTCTACATACTGGGAGCCCATATCTGAAGAACCAATGCACCAGAAGAAAAAGACTTTCCCTCTTGATATAAAATCTCGTGCATCTCAAAGAACATATGCACTAGCATACACTGACCCCAACCTAACTCAAAAGGAGTGGCCATCAATTGTGCAGCCATAGGGGCCCAACCCATCAGGAGACCATTCTGCTGACGGTTGGACATGATAATGCCTCCTATCATACCATCTATAATGCACTCTAATCTATGGGTCCGCCCATAGCACTGCACTAATGACTCCCAAGAAATAGAACCAGTGAGCTATGTATCATCTCCAAACAAACATCTAAAGGCATGTAATCCAGACTACCCCGAGCTCACATAATCTGGACACCAACCATGAAATGGAATGCACAAAATCCTACACATGTCCTCTAGTGTGACAGTAATCTCTCTTGTAGGGAGATGAAAGGTCTGGGTCTTAGAATAAAACCTCTCAATCAAGACAGTAAAGAGTTTGTGGTTCACCCTAATCTCGGGCAACCAAATCAGATACTTGAAACCACAGGCAGCTAGGTGTACCCTCATAGGGTCTGGAAGAGATATGCATAGTCTTTGAGTCACAGGATGAGAGATGCGAACATGAATGTTAGGGTATATGACCTACACAGAATAGAAACAAGGAATCCTATCAGTAATTTGGTTGAAAAATAGGCTAATAGTACAGAAAATCAAAATTTCACTATCTCAGAAGGTGCATTAAATGCTCAGTAATCAGCCTAAGGAATTAGAAAATCAAAATTTTTGACCTAAAAAGGATTTTTAAGCTCACTATTTTCCATATGACAATACAGACTGGCACCAAAACTCGTACAAGTTTCAATAGGGTTCTGTGAAGGATAAAATATGGATGGGGTCCTAAAATAATGGGTTGCACATAAAAGAGACCCCAAAGCCAATATTTTACACTTACGTAAAATTGTACTGATATAGAAAGTAAATATAGATGACTAATATTGAAATGAAGAGATAAAGGTACTTACCTCCGAAAAAGAATCAGTTGAAAACCCTGTCAAATGATCTAAAAAATAGTTGATTTTCACAATCTTGAACTGAAACTGCGAGATCTACAAAACCCAGAAATATTTTTTTGAGATGAGATTAGGTCGACTTTGACCTTTTAAAAGGTCAAGGATGACCTTAGGAAAATGAAGGTCAACTTTGACTTTGTTCATGGATCTCAGAAGTTCGGCAAAAAGGGTATCCAAATCTACTCTCAGATCTAAAGTTCTACACCTGTACCTGCAAGAAAAAGAGGGTTTTTGGTTATTTGTTTGGGGGGGTTTGCCTCAGTCAAACCCCAATTTATGAATTAACCTTGAAATTGAATTGAAATTTCTGGAATAAACAAATTAAATGGAACAATTCACCTTGCTTGAGTTGAAACCCTTGTGGAGGATTCGAATCCTTGAATCCACAAGAATGGATAAATATAGAATCAAATGTAGGATGTCTCCAATCAATTGTCTTTAGATCTTCAACACCAATCTTGAATGGATCTTGAACTTGGAAGAGGCTTGAATGGAAATGGAGGAATCTTCAACAAGAGAGCTCCATAGAGCTTGAATCCTTCAATGGCTACTAATGGATCTCCTTGATGAATTGGATGCTTGAATGCTTGATCTTCTTGCTTGAGAGCTTGAGAGATGGATTGCAAAACTTGATGGATAAAATGAGAGAGGAAGGCTCCCTTTTATAGTGATCTAGGGCATAATAGGGGCCTCGTAGAAAACAATAATTAAGGGCCCATGGCACAAAAATATAGAGAGGGGCACATGGAAAGGGAATTAAATTAAAGTCTTGACACAAAACTCTAGGAGGGGACCACCCTTAATAAATAAATAAAATAATTATTTAAGAGCCTTGTTACAAAATTCAAGGTAAGGCCAACCCCAAAGTTAATTTGAGTATTAGGCACAAAACTCAACAAAGGCTAATCTCCAATAATAAATTAGGAATCCTATACAAATAGCATGAAAGGCCCACCTCAAATATTAATTTGAGAATTCGACACTTAATCCGAGAAATAGTGGCCCCAAAGAGGGAAAATGCAAGATTTTGATGAGATCCTGAAACTTGAATCTAACACCAAAGATCCAAAACCCTAGGGTCAAGGTTGAGGTCAACCTTGACTAGGTCAGGGTCAAGGTTGACCTTGACCCTATGGTCAAGAATCTCAGGTTCACAGTTCAGGATGGAAGGAAATGCTAGGAAGAAGTGGAAAATGGGGTAGAACAAGGGGAAAAGCCAGATCCAAGTCGAATATCCATTCAAGGCATTCAACATGACCCCAAACCACTTACTCAGAGGGCTAAACGCTCTTATCATGGAAGTGCTTCCATTTTAAGATGATACAGGTTCCATACGACAAACCATGGATATACGACTTTCTAGGTCTCACCGTACGACATATGAGGGACCCGATGAAATGTCGTACGACTCTTGGGTCCCTCTCAAACAAGTTTCTGGAGATTCTGATACAACACTCTACAGGGAATTTAAAAGTCGTACGAGTCACTAAGGACAATCGTCCAAGTTTCCATGCCTATGAGAATTGAAAATTAAAAACGTATGAAAAACAACCTAAAAATGCTACAAACATGCAAAAATAGAATTTACAAAGAGGCACAGAGGTCCACTTACCGAATGTCCATACTGTGGAGGTCAGTGGTGTCTCTAGCTGTGCTCAAATTAGTGGGAACAAGTAGGTTCATTCAGCTCAGCCATTTTCTCACTCAAAGGGCTCCATAAGGTTTCAAAAGTCAAGAATAATGAATTGAAAATGACCCTTTTGGTCCTTATATAGCTTTTGACCTAATTTTCAAAAGTGCTCCATTTTTTTATGAAAATTGCACCCTTGGCTAATTTCAACGTTCTGAACCCATTTTCAGGATCAAAATCAAAATTTGAGATCATTTACTATGTCAAAATTGCAATTTAAAATTTTCAGACCTAGTACGGCCGACTGCTTGCATAATCAACCTTCAATCATCATAGAAATCCATTTTTCAACTTACCTAATTATCTTGCATCAAACTATCAAAATTTCAACTTGGTCAACCATGGTCAAACCTAGTCAAACTTGGTCTTCTGGACCTCCAAACGATGCAGAACGCATTCTCGAACATGCATAACCACTTCTCAAATCAATTAACATGCTTCTAAACTATATAACGCTGACTTTTCTTATCAGGTTTCAATTTTTATCCTAATGGGGGCATGGTATTGCACATCATTCAAGTCTGTAAACTCAATTTTGTCAATCAATTCTTTCTTTCAGTAATCAAGACAACAACCACGTCTAGTTGCTGATTCATCTAAAGTCCTTGTCGCTTGGGGTAAATCTATTGATTCTTGGGGCATATCAAATTCATCGAGATCCATATCAATCTGGTATCCTAAATCTATCTTATAAACTATATCAGCTTTTCATAACCATCGATTCATTAGTGTTATTTCCTTGTTTCTTCGTAACTGATGGGTTCAGGATGTGATACCAATATGATTCATTTTAGGACAATCAGGTCTGGAATCGGTCACTCACTTCTTCGCAATCATAAGGTTTAGAATCAAGCGTTTTGACACTTTTTCATAATCATCAATTCATTGTTGCTATAGTTAACATTATCTTTGGTCAATCAGGACCTAAATCTTAAATCTTTCAATCGGTTTCTGTCTCAAAATCGGTTAATTTTTTAAATCAGTTTCATACATCTTTATCAAACACAGACTATCTTTGAACCACTACACTTTGCACAGTGATTCAAAGAGGGGCAAAATGTAATACCCCAAAAATGGGCTATAGGTTCATTAACCTCCTACATCTTCAAATCAAACAAAATTGACATCAAAGTCCTAACCTAAGGCACATTTGCACATTATCGAATCCTAATTAATTATCCTAAATTCTGCATCAGGGAATATTCCTAGCAATATTCTTATTTATCTTAATTATCTTTGATTTAATAATTATTTGGCAATAAATCCCATTTATCCTAAAGTTTGATTAATTGAATATTCTGAATATTTAATCAATTAAACTTAATACTGCCACTTAATTATTTAATTAAATTTAATTGTATTTATTCCTAAATTGTATTATTTAATTTTGACAATAATTCTAAAACCTTTTGACTAATTGATTAAATTATTATTTAATTAATTCATGTCAATTGCCAATTTTTAATAATATAGTTTTAGAATAAAGTTTGATTTAATAATTGATTAACCCATAAATCAATTGTTTTAATTCAAAAATCAGTTAAGTTGAGAATAAATCACTTTATTTTTAAATTAATTTATAATTAAATCATGCACAATCAGAAAAGCAATCAACTAGAAATCAACAATCAATTTTAAAATTAAACTTAACATCTGATGATGAGTTGAAATTTGATCTAAACTCTATTTTGAGTTAAACATTGCTTTTGCATGATTTTTGTGAGTTAATTATCTCTGATTTCTTTATAACTCAAAAATCAACCTGAGTTCATCAAGAGTGATTTATGGCTTTTCTCATGCATCCTCAAAGCCGTGGATTTCTATAAAAACAAGGCTCAGCTCTTCACAATCAACACCTCAAATTTGCACAATTACTCTGGTGAATTTGTGATTGAAGGATTGAGCATTTGCGATAGGCGATTTGTGAGATCTTTCATTGTTGGTCATAGTTTTTCATAGTTTTCATATCATAGCTTAGCATTCATAGCATTCATATCATTCTTAGATTAAATTTGCATTCAATTTCATTCATCTAGCTTAGATTCATACAGTTTTCATCCTAATTGCATAGATAATACAAAAATATAGATTCATTTCATATCCATCTTCTGCATCCAAATCCTTCGTTTAGGTGTTGCATTGTCACTAATCTTGATTTCAATCTGAGAACATCATACTCACACCTACTAGAAGGTAGTAAATCACCTGGTTAGCTTAGTTTCAATTATTTATTAGATTTTGATTTCTGCTAACCTCTAATGTTTTACTAAAGTGTTGTGTCTGAAGCTAGGTACAAAATTCACACACAGTTCTTCAATTTGGTCAAACAATTTAAGTGCATCCACCAGGCTTTCACACCTGTCATACATGTTTATAAACTTATTCTAAAACCTTGTAGAAAATGTAAATTGCCTGGGAACGATGAAAGAGTGAACATTTTTTCTTTGTGTTAAAGGGCATTTTTGAGATTGTAGGTTTGCGACAATTGAAGATATGAAAATAAGGCTCCATCGGGTTTTTATGTAGTGAGTAGAATGTGTAGGGATTCCTTCAACCATCCCTCTTTACATAATGGTTTGAGATTGATGTGATTTATGGATATCAATAGAATTGTACGACTGTTATTCAATTGACCATAATGATATTACAAGTAAGTCAAGAAGCATTTTCACTCTCACTCACTGACCTGGTTCCTTGTTGTATAAATTATCTCTTTCAAAGAAATGGTTGAATTTTACTGTTGAGGTTTTTGTCAGAACATATTCAACTTCCATTTTGATTGTAAACCATTTTGCATAGGGTTTCTTCTAAATTTGACTACACCAAACCCTCATGTCCCACTACCAACAATGGAAGAAATCCCCAATACATGTGTTCATTGAGTTTTCCCCCAACACATGCGTTCATTGAGTTTTCTAGTTTAAGAAGTGGATTAGTAGTAAAAAATGACTAAACCTTTATTAAGAATTCATCATATTAGATAAAGTATGTTTAAGAATTGTTGGGACTGGTCCTTTGGCGTGTATTAAATAGAATAGAATTTTCAGCATATTATTATCATTCTATTTCTTTGTTGTAAACATGCCATTGGTTCAGTTTTGTAAAAAAAAATTATGAATTAACATGCCATTGGTTCAGTTTTGTAATTTTTTTTTTGTTGTAAACATGTCATTGGTTCAGTTTTGTAATTTTTTTCAGGAACAATCTAGCCAGTCACTATCTACACAATACCAGTTACTCCTTTGGTATCACAAACAACAAAAACAAAAAAGTTCTTGCATAAACAAGTAAAACTAATGCCTGGAAATGTTCCTACGTTACCACCAAGAAAAGATCACATTATAAACTTTCAAATCAATACACTGGTGTTTCGACTGTACCTACGGGACAATGTACTCCAAAATTGCAGAGAAATTAAGTGTACTCCAAATAGACTTCCCTCTACAAAGAGCTGACTGGAATCTATTAACCAACCTTCTAACTATCAAATCATTATGCTTTCAAATCAATTACCTATTGGTGTATCCCTTGCGAGGGAGAGAAGGAAAACACATAAAGAACATGCACATAAACACGACAGCTTAAAAACTTAAATGGAATACACCAAGAAGTACCAAATGATGAATGCTCAATTATTGTAATGGCAAAGCAATATCATAACCGTCCATTTCTAGAACTTGATTTTTCTATAGTCCTAATGATTTTTCTTATTTCTTATCTGTGCTTGGTGACAGGATTTTGAACATTGTTGACATACTTAAGTGGAATACACAATACCAAATGATGAATGCTCAATTGTTGTAATGGAAAAGCATCAGAACCATCCATTTCTAAAATTTGATTTTGTATAGTCTTAATTATTTTTCTATAGTCCTAATGATTTTGAAAATTGTTGACAAATAGTGTTTCTTTTTTTTATTATAGTATAAATGATTTTTCTATAGTCGTAATGATTTTTCTTGTTTCTTGTATTTTGTCCCTTTTTTATTTCCTATGTTTGTGCTTCGTGATAGGATTTTGTCACCTTCTTTTGATGGTATATTTCATTCACTCTATGTGGAATACTATTTTGTTCACTATTTTATTTCAGCTTGATATTTCTTTCATTTTTCATATACGCAAAGACTACACATGCTGATAAAAAAATGAGCTATTTGATTTAGGTTTACTTTTCATTATTGTAAATGGTTGATATTTCTGATGCTACACCTTGGTGTATTCTATATAAAAATAATAAATGTAGTAATGATGGTGTGGTGCATTCTTGATATAGGCTCGATGACTCTTCTCAATGTGCCAAACTATCAATGTGGTGGTGGGCAGTGTGTGTTGAAGACTTCGCAGACACACAAAAACCCTGGATGACAATTTTGGTACTGCCCAAATAGAAAAAAGGTTGCTAATGTGTATATATTTAATGTTTCTAATGTAAATACTATTCATTATATTATCAGAACTAATGTAGACTGGGCATCATAGGGAAATAATGGTTGTGAATAGTTTAGTTGGGTTGATGACAACTCATCTGCATCTATCCGCCCATCTCCACTTAACCGCGATGAAGGATTTGAGTGCAAAAAGTGTCAGGCTAGGGCAAATGCCGAAATTATATTTTTATGATGCCTTCTCTGTATTGTAATCATATATCTTTTTTGAGACCATATGTGGAGATGAGCTCAAGAATTAGTCAATTTAGTATTTTCATATTGTAACTAATATTTTAATATGGATATGGCATAACTTATCTTTGCCTCAAGTGCGCATATATATGGTTTACATCTTTTTTTACAATAATTCTTCATGTTTGGGGCTCAGGTGAGCCCCAATCTACTATCAATCACATGATTTAACGTATAGCATTTTCTTGGTTATTCCATTTGTTCCTTGATACATCAATTCAACCACACCCACTCCACTTCAAGGGGATGTCTTTGAAATAGAATCCTAACTCTAATAAATCGATTGTAACTACTAACTAACCTTATAAACAATAGAAGCTAAGAATGATCCCTTGCCAACATCTACTGAATACAAGGTCCTTGAGAGATCAATCAATCGGGATGAGTGGATGAGGATGATGAGATGGGGGAAGTGGATTTGAATCCTAATGAAAAGGAAGCTCTGGCTGCAATTAGGAAGAAGAAGAATATGCTTATCGTCGAACACAGAATGAAGAAGAGTACTATAAAGAGCAGGCCTACCGTACCAAAGAAGTTTGACAAGAACAAGGAATATAGCTTAAACAAAATGAAAAGACATCTTTCTAGCCTAGGCTTACATCCTTCGACAATTAACTTGATACTAAATGAAGCAGATGAGAGCTGAGCAATTAGCTTCCCAAGAAAAATCTCATAAATGAACTATGTGTACCCCAATTCATGTGCCCTCTATGCATACCTAAATGATATATTTGAAACAATAAGGGTAAATTTAGCCTTACCCTTATTGTTTCAAATATATCATTTGGGTACGCACAGAGGGCATAGGAATTGGGGTACACATAGTTCATTTATGGGATTTTTCTTGGAAAGCTAATTGCTCATCTGTCATCTACATTATTATGAAGCTAATTGCTGAAGGATCCAGGCCCAGGCTAGAAAGATGTCTTCCCAAACACATAAAAAACATGCACATAAACATGACAGCTGAGAAACATAAATGTAAGCATCATGGTCACATTTTTTTGGAGACAACATAATTGAGTTGTATACCCAGATGATGGAGAGAAACTCCCGCTCCTCCGATTCCAAGTTGACACTGCGGGATCCAAAGACCATAGATAAGGAATAAATTTAGAGAGCGGAGGATGGCCATAATGATCAAAATAATACATGACAAACCTCAAGTTAAATGAGGAAACTACAAACATTTTAATAGATTTTTATTATTAAATAATAAAATTTGCATATACTAGTGTTCTAAGCCCCCTCATTACATGATTTATTATTGTAAGCCCCATCTGACTTACACATCTAGAAAATGAAACTACAACCTATTGGGATTGAGAAAAACCTTATAAAACAATAGCAGCTAAGAAGGATCACTTGCCAACATCTGTTGAATACATCTATTACTCATAAATACAAGGTCCTCCAACAGATGTATTCAACAGATGTTGGCAAGTGATCCTTCTTAGCTGTTGTTGTTTTATAAGGTTTGTCTCAATCCCAATAGTTTGTAGTTTCATTTTCTAGATGCGTAAGTCAGAGGGGGCTTACAATAATAAATCATGTAATGAGGGTTCTTAGAACACTAGTATATGCAAATTTCATTATTTAATAATAAAAATCTATTAAAATTTTTGCAGTTGCCTCATTTAACTTGAGGTTTGTCCTATATTATTTTTGTCATTATGGCCCTCCTCTGCTCTCTAAATTTATTCCTTATCTATGGTCTTTGGATCCCACAGTGTCAACTTGGAATCAGAGGAGTAGAAGTTTCTCTTCATCGTCTGGGTATACCACTCAATTATGTTGTCTCCAAAAAATTGTGACCATGATGCCTACAATTATGTTTCTCAGTTGTTGTGTCCCAGCACCCCTTATGACCCTTTACGACTATTTACAATCCCTAAGAATACATCTTAGAGGTCTTAAAATGTTGTAAAGGGTCATAAGAGGCTCCTAGGAGGGGCCATATGAGCTTCCACCTTCACGTGGTTGGCCATGTTAAGTAGATAATGTTATACTCTTCTTGAAACAAAGAGAAGCTCAATAATTTAAGGTCTCAGTCCACAGACAAATTAAATTAGACTTACTATCCAAATTGGTACATTGATGAGAATCAACGATGGGATGGAGTTTTTAGATTTTGAGAAGACGTATATGCACATGGTATCAAGGGTGAGAATTTTTTTGTTACAATGGAAAAGCTTATTTAATGGGAATCAATTTATTTAAGAGGGAGAACTCTTTATTTTATGGATCTAATCTTAATGAAAAAGAATATGCTATATTAGTATTTGTGTTTAGACTCAATATTGTTGTGACTTAATTTCTTAGTCTAGTTCAAATCATATCATATCAAACTATGCTATTAAGCCTTTGGTGTCATTGTGATCTTTGGATATATGAAAAGTCCTATGTCAAGAAAGTGATTTATCTTTATCTTAGTTTCTATAGTATTGAAAAAAATGAGTGGGTTGGACATTAGTGGTGGATCTATTCTCTCTTATCATTCTTCATCATCCCTTTGGAACTAAATATGTATTTTTTAGGATTGAGGAAAGAAGATGTACAACTGGAAATGGAAAAGGAGCTCTACCTTGTCATACGTGGTGAGAAGTATCCCCAAGAAATGGGAATGCTAATTAAGGTGGAAATTGTGGGTGGTAGAGAGTGGTAGTCCAAGAAAAACTTTCCCAAACTCTCCCACAACCCATTCACTCCTCACAGCATCCCCCTCTTTCTCATCGCCCGACACATGAACCCTACAAACAAGAAGAAGGCAAATAGCCTGGCTAATAAATTGGGAGATTGGTTTTAGATATAATCTTTAAGTATTATTTTTGGCATAGTTGTAGATTGCTTAGTCATCTCCTATGAATGTCATTGAAATATTGTGAGGCTTATTTCATCTTTTATTTAGACTCAGGAAAATCTTTAGAAGTGGAAAGTTTTATTAAAAGGTTAATGACCTCAAGAAAGAACATGTTTGTGTGAAACAAGACATAAAATGTGTGATTGTTTGTAAACAACAGCAACATAATATTGTTGTGCTTAATTTGATAAAAAAATTTAAAAAAATTTAAATTTTCTGTCACTTTTTTGATGAAAAAAGAATAGGCATATCGACGAGAGTGCTATATAGTTGATGTTTATTCCAATGATTTCTAGTCACAATTTTGACGACAGTCAATGACTCTTCCGACCAACATTGGTCGCAGAGATAAATGGTATAGCCCATAATTCTTCCAGGTTGAAGTGATTATTTCAATATCGTTGCCATCAATAATTCAACCACTGCTGATGTTGCAATTTTGATGGAGGTTTGATGTGTCATATTATCGATGAAAAAACTTTGAGAACCGTTATGGTCACTTGGTCGACCAATCGGCATCTAATAATCGACTAAACCTCGTTGAAAAAAAGCTAAAATTTACTAGTGCAAGAATTGTTGGAGAAAGGTTTGATCAGAGAAAGTTTGAGTCCTTGTGTAGTACCTACTATATTGGCACCTAATAAGAATGGAGAATGGTGAATGTGTATTGATTCCATAGCAATTAACAAGATAACAGTGAAATATAGGTTTCCTATACCGAGAATGGATAATATAATGGATAGTTTCACTAGAGCAAAGTATTTTACTAAAATTGACTTGAAAAGTGGGTATCATCGTATCAAAATTAGAGAAGGCGATGAATGGAAGATGACTTTCAAGAAAAAACAAGGTTTGTATGAGTGTTTGGTTATGCCTTTTGGTTTACCTAATGCACCGAGTACTTTTATGAGGTTGATGAATGAAGTTTTGAAGAAATTCATGGGTAATTTTTTGATTGTATATCTTGATGATATTCTAATATTCAGTAAGACCAAAGAAGAATATTTGTTGCATGTTAGACAATTTTTGTAGAGATTGAAAGAAAAAAAGTTGCTGATAAATCTGAAAAAGTTTTCATTCATGAAAGAGGAGATTGTATATTTTGGATTTGTGATTTCAGATGATGGTTTGAAAATGGATCCTGAAAAGGTTGAAGCTATTCTGAACTAGCCTACACCTAAAAATGCTAGTGAGGTAAGATCATTTCATGGTTTGGCAAGTTTTTACCAAAATTTCATTAGGAATTTTAGTTCAATTTGTAATGCTATGACTGAGACTATGAGAGGAGATAAAAGAGAATTCAAGTGGACACATGGAGCTGATAGAAGTTTTTAGACTCTGAAGTAGAAGGTTGTTGAATTGCCTATTTTGGCATTGCCTGATTTCAATAAGGTATTTCAAGTGGAATATGATGTAAGTGGTAGTGCAATTAGAGCTATGTTGAGTCAAGAAGGTAAACTTGTTGCTTTCTTTAGTGAAAATTTGAATGATGCAAAAAGGAAATATTTTGTGTATGATCAAGAATTATATGCTATTGTTCAAGCACTGAAGAAATGGAGACATTATTTGATACCGAATGAATTTGTGTTGTATACTAATCATAAGGCTTCACAGTATTTGGGTAATCAGAATAAGTTGAATCAGAGACATATGAAATGGGTTGAGTATTTGTAGAGCTATACATTTGTGATAAAACATAAGAGTGGAATCACTAACCGAGTTGCTAATGCATTGAGTAGAAGAAGATCTTTGATGGACGAGATGAAAATTGAAGTTCTTGGTTTTGATGAGATGAGAGAATTGTATGAAAGTGATCCTTATTTTTCTGAGCCGTGAAGAAAGTGTAGAGCACCTATTCAAGATCAACAGACTACTAAATGGGATGAATATTTTATGCAGGAAGGTATGTTGTTTAAAGGTATTCCATTGTGTATATTGAGAGGACCAATGAGAACTAATCTGATAAAGGAAAAACATAGTAGTGGTTTGGATGGACATTTTGGTATTGATAAAACATTGAATTTTCTTAAGGAGAAATACTTTTGGCCATAGTTGCATAAAGATGTTCAAAAATTTGTGAAAATTTGTGGAGTTTGTCAAGTTGCAAAAGGAGTGAGTCAGAACATCGGTTTGTATACACCTATTGTTTTCCTTGAGAGACCTTGGATTGACATTAGTATGGATTTTTTTCTTGGCTTACCGAAGACAGTAACAGGTAATGATTTGATATTTGTTGTTGTGGCTAGATTTTCTAAAATGGCACATTTTATACCTTGTAGAAAGACATCATATGTAGTACATGTAGCAGATCTTTTTTTTAAGGAAATTGTCAAATTGCATGGATTACCAAGGAGTATTATCTCTGACCGAGACAGTAAATTTGTTGGATACTTTTGGAAGACCCTTTGGAAGAAGTTTGGCAATGAGTTGAAATACAGCTCTACATTTCACCCACAAATCGATGGATAGACCAAAGTTGTGAATAGAAGTTTGGGTAATCTTTTGAGATGTTTAGTTGGAGACACACCAAGTAATTTGGATTCTGTGTTGGTACAAGTAGATTTTTCATACAATAATTTAGTGAATAGGAGTACTGGAAAAACACCTTTTGAGATTGTAAATGGCATACAACCGAGAAGTATATCAGACTTGAGAGACATTGTTGATGAAAGAAAGAGAAGTGCTGAAGGAGTAAAAAAATTTGAGTACATGAAGACATTGCATGAAGATGTGAAACATATGCTGGAAATGAGTAATCAAAAATACAAAGATAGAGCTGACAGATCAAGAAGACATAAGACTTTTGATGTTGGTGATGAAGTGATGGTTCATTTGAAGAAAGGTAGATTTCCTATTGGAACATATGGGAAGCTGAAAATGAAGAAGTTTGGACCTTGCAAGATTTTGAGGAAATTTGATAGTGGAAATGCATATGAGATTGAGTTACCTGATGACATGGATACATCACCTATATTCAATATTTCTTATTTGTATGAGTACCATGAGTCAGATGAAGAAATGACAATACTGATGGATTATCCTAAGAAGAAGAATGAAGAGATTGAGCATATTTTGAAGCAAAGAGTTGGAAAGAGTACAAGGAATCAATAGTATATGGACTATTTGGTAAAATGGAAGAATAGACCGATTGAAGACAGTTCATGGATTTCACAATCTGAGTTGGATTCAGCTCAGGTTGCATCTACTTCATGATTTGGAGAATCATTCTCAAATAACCCCAGGTTTCTGATGTAGGAGCATCTCAGGTCCTTGGCAATCCTATGTCACCAAAAAGAGATTTGAAGTTTTTCTGCATTGCTTAGTTCCTTCTTTGATCGAGTTGGTTCAGTGTTGCTTGGCAATGCTTGACTAGCGCTCGGTGATGCTTGACTGGTGCTCGGTTGTCCTTGTTTACCAAGTGGCTTATTTTTTAGTTCTTGTTCAGGCTGACTGTGCATTTATTATGGGTCATGAATTTAATGTTGGATTCCATCATTGGGAAGTGTGTGGTCCTAGTTCTAATCATCCTTCCATTAATTATGGATCTGAAGGCTAACTCAGTTTGGTAGCCTCTTGTATAAATGTAGTTTTTTGGTTGTAGTTTAGGGGACAGTTTAGTTAGAAGATAGAGATAGAATATTAGATATTTTTGGTAGATCCTCACATGTTTTAGGATTTTGGTACTTCATTGTAATATCTGGCCGTAACCGGGAAGGCCTTATAGCCTGGCATGTATGAATCAAATTGAAGTTAATATATGAATGATCCTACATTTTTCTCTCCCACTGTGTTTTTGGTTGCTTTCATGTGTGTTTTAGCAAGGTGGATCTAGTTAGGGTGTTCCTTTTGGCCCCTCTCCCTATCCTCTCCTTGCGTCAACTTTCCTTTCAATTTATTCACCATTTTATTCCATACCTTGATTTTGTCTTTGCCTCTCCTCTTTCTGTCCAACTGCAGATGTTCCCACCATAAGGATGCATGACTTTTCAACTTGGTACTTGCAATTTTCACCTTCTTTTCCTCAGGTAGATTTTCATACTCAAAGTACTTCTCCATCTTAGTGATCCAATTCACCAATTGATCAGAATCCAATTTTCCACTATACTCAGGAGGATTGAAATGTGGTGTAGACTTTAGACTTGTAAAAGCCTTCAAGAATATTTCTTCACCCTGATCCATCATAGGTGCAGGTTCCACATTAGCTTGTTCTTCCTCAATTTCATCATCACTAACATCTTCAAGATGTCTTCCTCTTCTCTGGGCTATTTCAACATCTTCTAATGTAGCAGCAATTTGTCTCAACATGTCTGCCAATCCTGGGTCTGCATCTCACCTCCCATGAACCATCTTGAAACCCTCTACAATTGTAGGTCATATCACAATCTTATACCCCAAAACAAATCAACTAGGGTTTGACAAGAAGGAACCCTCAAACCTAGATTTGTAAACCTAGATCTAGATCTCACCTTGCTCTGATACCACCTAACGCAAGGGAGGATAGGGAGAGGGGCTAAAGGTATGCCCTAACTAGATCCACCTTGCAGAACCACATGTAGAAGCAATAACAACACAAGTGGGAGAGAGAAATGCAGATGTTTTCATATATTATTTTCAAATAGATTCATACATGCTAGGCTGTAAGGCCTTCTCGGTTTAGGCCAGATATTACAATGAAGTACAGAAGTCCTCAAACATGCGAGTATCTTCCAAAAATATCTAAACTTCTATCTTCTATCTTCTATCAAAACTAACTCCTAAACTACAACCAAGCAACTATATTTATACAAGAGGCTACCAAACTGAGTCAGCCTTCAGATCCATAATTAACAGAAGGGATGACTAGATCTAGTTCTACACACTTCCCAATGATGGATACCAACATTAAATATATGACCCAAATTAAATGCACAAGTTGGCCTCAAAAGAACTCCAAAATAAATAACTCGGTAAGCCAAGAAATTGAGTGCTAAACAAGCATCACCGAGCACCAAGGAATTAACTGAGTGCTAGAGAGATAACTGACCAACACCGGTGAACAAAGGAAACTGAGCAACACCGAACCAACTTGGTCAAAGAAGGAACTGAGAAACATAGACAAAATTCAAATATATTTTTGGTGACATAGGATTGCCAAGGACCCGAGATGCTCCTGCATCACATCTTCCACCAATCCACTCCAATAGCCCTTCTAGGCTTGTAGCCTTCACCAGTCATAAATCAGCCTTTTTCTCTAGAATTGTCCAAACAAATCAAGAAACTAATGGTTGATCTAGATACCCTTTTGGATTCCTTAAATCCTCCCTAAGACTCAAGGTAGACTCCTTTGGACCAAATGCTAGATCCACTACCCTAGCACCCACAAACTAGGCCTAATTTCCTCCGAATAACAAAAAAACTTATATATGCACTTACTCCCTACACCCCAAAGAATGAATAGTCTTTCTTAAGGTTTCAAAAAACAAGGTTTTCAATTTTACAAGGTTTCACCACTCACCAAATTTTCTAGCCACCAAACCCTTGTTTCTAGGGTCATATACCTAGGGTCTACTCAAAAAGACCTTTGTAACTCTCTCCAAGACAATCCAGTTGGCCTAACACATTATTATGGATCCTAATATCTATCTTCCATCATAATAAAAACTCTTCTCAAGGGTATTCAACTTCCATAATGACCAGTGTGAAGAAGGGCTCTCCTTCAATTAGTAAACTCCATCAATTAGTGTTCTCTCAACCATCACTTCACGTATCCTTGCATAAAACAATTATAATACAAGGATATAATACATCATTGACTTCTCCCACACATTACATTAGTCACAATGGGTGGGAGAGTCAATCCCTTAAGGAGACTACAATCCCTACACACTGACTCTACCCTTCAACCAGTCACAGTCATAGAATAATAGTCACTTGCTTTTCTTTAAGAACAATAAAAAACTAAAAGTAATGTATGGAATATGTAAACAATAATCAAAGAAATGTATTTACTTCACTACCCAACCCAAATCATTGTTTAGGTTTTAAAATGTCACCCTAACTCAGGCATTAGGGCTCACCAACATTTCATCCTAACAATGGAAACCTTCTCGAGTTGTAGGTGGACTCTGATTGAGAAGGAATCTCTAGATTCTAGGCCGGTTCCTATTAGATTTGGAAATATCACCTCCTGACTGAAACTTGAAAGGGGAAAGGGAGAAATATAACTTAAAACTAAAAGGAAATGGGGTGATACACCAAAACTTGCTCCAGATTTATTAGGAACTTATCAGCATCTTCGAACTGGCATCCACAATCATAACTACTAATGAGATTGGCACTATCATTCACTGATTAACATATAGGCTAACTAAAATCCACTATTAGGGTATACACCGTGAATAATGGAATCTATCAACAAACATACAGATTCTACAAAAAGATTTGGATTTTGATCACTTAGAGGAGAAATAGGAATAATTCACTTCTCCTTGTTACAAAATTGATAAACACTTAATGCAGAAAGAAGAAAAGGATTGAATTCAATACTCAGAAATTGATGCAATATAGAGAAACCTTCTTTATTTCCTTCAAAACTCTGAAAATGGTTACAAAATTGCAAAAAGGTGATAGAGGAATGAGAATGTTCACTAAGCCTACCTTTTCCACGATTCTGAACCCCTAAAACTGAAAATCAATCTCGGTTATGTAGCCTCCAATTTTCTATAAAATAGCCCCAAAACTCTAGCCACAATTAGCTCCCAAAATTGAGCCACCAAATCAACTCCTAAATGTGTGGCTTTTTAAGATAAACATTTTTAAAAAAATATGCCAAACATTTACAATAATTAAACCTTATTTCAAAATACCACCTAGCCTAAGCAATATCAAAACTTAGATCTAAAACTAAAACCTAAGTTTTAATAATAAGCTAAATTCATAAAGGGTCAACATGGCCACTCTATGAATTTGCAATCCATATCCTTGAAGCAACGTGCAAGGTGGCATTTGTATTTTCAAAGAACTGGCTAGAGGTACACTGTAGTCATTTAATTGACATTTAATTTCTTTGTCATGGACTTGAAATCTCATTTCAACTTGGCACTATTTTTTATCTTTGCATTCATTTTGGATCTAAGGAAAATTGAAAATCAAACCCTAACTATGGCGGCCTGCAAGGATTCAATTTTCTTTCTCTGTGACTATCTTGATCTCGGCTATGACTAAGCATCCTCATAATCTGAAATTGGAAACTCATGGGTTACTAAACTCATCCTTCAAAGAGCTCATCCTTAGACTTGTTTAAGCTTTTCTTGTAACCTGGCATTAGCTGAAGCTCACATTTTTTATCTGGGACTTGGCTTGAGACAGGAAGTTGCTCATTCTTAAACTTCATATTGCTAGAACTCAAGCCTTAACCTTGAATCACAGACTATGAATGGAACTCAAACTATTCACAGAGCTCGACTGGTGCTAGATCTTAAGTTTTCCCTCTAGAAGAGCTCAGGCTTGAGCTAACTGGAAGAGCCAGACTTATGACTAGAACTCACAGGTTGTTACAACTCAGCGTTGAATCATGAGCTAGACTGGGCATTTTGTTCTTTTTTGGGAAAAAACTCAAGCTCGTATCTAAACTCTTACTTGTACTCAAACTTAATGCTACAAGTAACTTGGTATTGATTGCAAGAGCTCAACCTTTGACATTGTTTATAACTCCAAGTCACTCGACTTTGAGAACTCAAGACTTACGAGTGGTGTCTACTGAAGGCTTGGCCTTGTTGATGAAACTCAGCTTCACTATAGTTTGTGACTCGGTCATTTTACCATTTAAGAATGGGCTTTGTGACTGCAATGAGCTTCTTACTAAAATCTCATGAGCTTGAATAGTGAGTTCAGCTTAAACCCTTCATTCCTGGTTGTGCTTATATGCCGTGATTGAAAACCCTCTATTTTGATTAAACACTTGGCCCATGAGATCCAATACTCATCTTGATAGCAAGTTAGCTCAGCTTAAATTGGAAGAACTCAGCTTTGGGCTTGAGCTAACTAGAAGTTAAGAATACATGAGACTCGGCTTCAAACTCGGGCTTGGCTGGAAACTTTGAGATAAGTATATTATTTCTCCTCTTTGCTTTACTTGAATATGCTGAAATAAGTGAGACTATTCTTCTTACCGTGCATAGATTTTGAGTTCTCTGAACTTTTTTATTACCTTCCTTTCTCTAGAATGTTGGAGTCATTGCTTCATTGATGCTTGGTTTATGTATTTTCTTCAGCTATCTATTGTCTTTGATGTATTTAACTGTCAATTAACTTATATATTTACCACTGTTTGGTTTGAATGCTGGAAATTCTTTGTGGTCTCATTGAATTTAACCACTTCAATCAATAGCTATATGCTTATTATGATGTAACCCGCTATACTTTAGATCTTGGGATTTATTATGATGCTCATCATTGACAATGACCCTGAACTATCTACTATAGCTTTGATTACTATTGCATAACTAATAGTTTTTTCATTTGACTAATCGAGATCCACACAATGTACCAGTGCTTGATTTCCCTCTTTTCTTAACTCGAATACTAGAGATATTGCTTCCTTGTATTAAACCATCCATGTGTAACTCGGGTTTTCTTTTTTGAATGTCCATTGATCATTGTGATTGTTGAGCCTTTGCCATTGCTTGTTCAAATCGGTCTTGACTGGTAATAGTCGGCATGCTACATAATTCCATTTTGATTGCCTTCAGTTGTAGCTTCTCTGCAGTGCTTGATTTTTAAAACATGATGTGACTATATTGTAAGATGTTGACTGTAACCTTGAAAAGTTTCTGTACTTTTAAAGAAGACACTGCTTGTTTCTATTGACTGTCTGATTTTTCTTTGCAAAAGATAATGACCAGTGCATCAAATAATTTCTCTTGAAAAATATGAAATGTAATTAAGTTTAAATGATAGTTTGTGGGGTTCAAGCACAGGCTCGTGACACCCAGAACCACATTTTAACATTAATCTGAAACTTTGAAATTCATTTCCTGAAGCATATATTCAACACTATGAATAAACAGGCGTCTTTTAGCATTTGGCACTGTTGTTTTAGTCGTTTCCTGCCAGTGGTCAATAATGAACAACACAAACAATAAATACAGCTTGTATCCATTTTATCCATTTTATTGCACATTGAATATGAATTATGTCCTTGTCAGCACATGCACAAGTTGTATCATTTCTAGTACTTTTGACAGTGAACACCATGATGCATGGTTGCATACCATTTGATAATTCTATTGTAGACCCAAAATTCAAATCTGCATATAAAATATCAAGATTTAAAGTAGATGTAACTTCACTAATAAAACATGTTTATGAGGTTCGAGCACAGGCTCATGACACCCATCAACAGATTTATGTGACCTTGAACTTGATATACCTTGAATCTTTTCAGCATATAAATAACACATTACAACATCTTTTTTCAGTGAATACCACAATGAACAACACACTGCATCTTTTTACATTTTATGACTGTGATCTGAAAACCAATCCATTTGAGCAATGCACCTCTCTAACTAGCTTAAAAACAACATCAAATCAAGTACATTATGTTAGTGAACATGACCAAATGGTCAAATTTGTGCAATAATCAGTCAAATGGTATGTTCACTAACCTAATGCTATCATGCTATCCTGAAAAAGGTTTCTCATCTATAAACACTAAGTCCCTTTGATTCAGATATCTAATCTATATAATAAAAACATGCATAATGATGGTCATTAATAGTAAAAGGTTTCATAAAATTATGTCCTTTTAATACTACTTTTCAGTTTACACATTTTCTTATTGCATTGGATACCAGATAGATATATGCAACTTTGAAATATTTTGATTATTGTATGATGTTTTGATCTTTTGTATTGCTTAGATCCAATTGGATCTAACAACTTTTAACTCTTCCATGATGCAGGATGAACCCTGAAGACCTAGGACCAGACACATGCAAACTCGGATAGTGAACCCGAGGACTTGAACCAAATAGACAACCAGCTCCTGATATGCAGACGACTCCTCAAGGCAATGTAAAGGACCGTACTCATACCTCTATCATATCTTTCTATTCTGCCTTTTGTACTTTGTTTATTGATATGAAAGATGAAATATGAAAGAACATCCATATATTGCATTCAGTTTGTATGCACAATGTAATGATCAATTATGAATTTGAAAATTTTGAAAGTGATCAATACTTAGAGTACAATAAAAATATGATATGAATGCAATAATAAAATGTTAATCCACATCACCTAAAAATTATCATTAAATGAATGTACCTTTATGCACCCTTTTCCTATTTGTGTCTATCATTCTACATGTAGAAAAATAGGGTAACAATCACATTCAAGTCAAGCAAATTAATTTTTTGTTGCACTGATTGTTCCACAGGAAAGTCAACAACATGCAAAGAAAATCTTTTTTTATTGATTGTAAATCGTTACATTTTTGCTTCCTTACACTCCCACCTTGACATCCCCCATTCACTCATGTAGATCCCCTACAAAAAAGACTCAAAACTCCTTCAAAACATGACTGCAACCTCTATCTAATAGCTTGGTAACAGTCCCAAACCGACTGTCATAACCAAAGTATGATTTAAAGGCATTGTCAATTTGATAACTAATGTTGTCAACTCAAAAATTTGAATCTAATACCCCTTCTTATAAATTTTAAAAAGGTTTAAAACAACCTTTGTAATCCAAACTAACCTATAACCCCATATGAGCCTTAGAGGCTTATTTTGCCAATATAGGCAAATTCCATATTTTAGCACTTCAAGTGCTTTTACATCATTTGATTGACTCTATTGGCAATTTTATATCCATTATAGACCTTATAGGTCCTTAGATCAAACCAACTAACCTAGGATTAACTTAATCACCCCTAGTGACCCCTAGGTACATTTAGCCCTTTCCAATGCCATTTAATGGCTTATAATGCGTGATACTTTACAAAGGATTATCAATCAATACAAAATATTAGAACTCTCACCAACATATGCAATGGTACTTAGTGGACCTTCGAAATAATTTGGTCCAGCATGTTCACAAACGTTCTACTAAATTTATGTTTTGAACGAGTTTTCCACTAGCATTTACCCACCCAAGGAGAGCTAATGGCACAGACCATTCAATGCTAGGATGAATGGTTTGGAAGAAACCCAGCAGTGCAACTTTCAACTGACCCTCACTACAAGTTTTGGCATCAAGCGAGACTGGCGTGCCAAATTCAAAACAATTTGAATCTCCTAGAATGGAGAGAGGTTATTGGAGGCCTCAGAAACACAGTCCTGTAGCATCTCATGATTTGTCAATACCTCTCACGGGGTCTGAGATACGAACCTTGAAAGATCTCTCCCCAATCATGTTTAGTGCACCTTAGGGACACTTTGGTTTGGCATGGTCTAGAATGTTATAGTGGCTCAATGGTCAAAATGTGGTTGTCACTATAATTTACCCACCCAACTAGAGCTAATGGTGTGGCCCATTTGGTGTCAGGATAAATGGTTTGGAAGAAACCCAGTGGTGCAACTTTCAACTGGCCCTCACTACAAGTTTTGGCTTCAAGCGAGACTCATGTGCCAAATTCAAAAAAAAATGAATCTCTGAGAATGGAGAGAGTTTATTGTAGGCCTTAGAAACATGATCCTGTAGCATCTCATGTTTTGCTAATACCTCTCACAGGGTCTGAGATACGAGCCTCAAAAGATCGTTGCTCAATCGTGCTTAGTGCACCTTGGGGACACTTTGGTCTGGCATGTTTGTGAATGTTCTAATGACTTAGTGGTAAAAATGGGGTTGTCACTAGCATTTACCTACCCAATCGAGGCTAATGGTGTAGTCTATTTGGTGCTGGGATGAACAGTCTGGAAGAAACTCAGTGGTACAACTTTCAACTGACCCTCACTACAAGTTTTGGCATCAAGTGAGACTGACATGCCAAATTCAAAAAAAAATTGAATCTCCCATAACAAAGAGAGGTTATTGTAGGCCTCAAAAACATGGTCATGTATCCTCTCATGGTTTTCTGATACCTCTCATAGGGTCTGAGATACAAGCCTCGAAAGATCGCTGCCCAATCGTGCTTAGTGCACCTTGGGGACACTTTGGTCCGGCATGGTCTAGAATGTTCTAGTGACTCAGTGGTCAAAATAGGGTTGTCATTAGTGTTTACCCACACAACTAGAGCTAATGGCATAGTCCATTCAGTGCCAGGATAAACAGTTTGGAAGAAACCCAATGGTGCAACTCTCAACTGACCCTCACTGCAAGTTTTGGCATCAAGTGAGACTGGCATGCCAAATTCAAACAAATTTGAATCTCCCATAATGCAGAGAGGTTATTGTAGGCCTCATAAACATGGTCCATTAGCATCTCATGGTTTTCCAATACCTCTCATGAGGTTTGAGATATGAGCCTCCAAAGATCACTACCCAATCGTGCTTAGTGCACCTTGGGGACACTTTGGTCTGACATGGTCACGAACGTTCTAGTGACTAAGTGGTCAAAATGGGTTTGTCACTAGCATTTACCCACCCAACCAGAGCTAATGGAATAGTCCATTTTGTGCCAGGATGAATGGTTTGGAAGAAACCCAGTGGTGCAACTTTCAACTGACCCTCACTACAAGTTTTGGCATCAAACAAGACTGGTGTGCCAAATTCAAAAAAAATTGAATCTCCCAGAATGAAGAGAGATTATTGTAGGTATCAAAAATGAAGTCATGTAGTATCTCACATTTTTCCCATACCTCTCACGGGTTCCAAGAATGAGCCTCAAAAGATCGATGCTCAATCATGCTTAGTGCACCTTGGGGACACTTTGGTCTAGCATGTTCGTGAATGTTCTAGTGACTTAGTTGTTGGAATGGGGTTGTCACTAGCATTGACCAGCCCAACCAAAGCTAATGGCATATTCCATTTAGTGCCAGGATGCAATCCTTCAACACTATCCCTTTACCCCAGGGAATCACCATTTTACTTTGGACATATTTGACCAATTTTGACTCAATGACTCCAAGTATTACATCATTTGATGATACAAATGTACATGGAATTAAGACAATACAAATGTAAGGATAAAAAATTAAGATGATACAAATATAAGGATACAATATTCATAGTAAGGAAATACAATTTTTGCACTTTACATGGCATTAAGACAATATAAATGTGGGCTCTTAATATATGTAAATCAACCCCATGGGCTCTTTTATATTTCAAATTTTGCATCAAATTTTTTATATACAAAATTTGGCATATAAATATGCACATTACATTTGATTGTTGTTTTTATATATACAAAAAATTTCATCTAAATATGGACATTACAGTCGATTATTATTTTTATATACAAAATTTGGCATCTAAATATGCACATTACATTCAATTGTTGTTTTTATATACACAATCTTAGATACACAACTATATATAAAAAATAAGTGTCATTTTCACTCCTAAAGTGTATAAGTTTAACACATGGTACTCGATGACATCTACATTCCAATCCTTGCATTCAGAAGGCAGAAGAAAAGTTAATAGAGAATATAATAAGTTTATATAGGTTGACAAAAGGATTGTGAATGTATAAGTAACTAAATAAACCAAATAACATGACTAGCCAATGCATAGTGAAGTTTACCATCATAAAAGATGGTATAATCAAATGCACACCTTGATCTTCTATATATATCATATATGTATCCAATTGCATTTACAATCCACATACAAAACCAAGTTTATTGGCTCAAACAAATAAAGAAAAAAAATACAATTTATTTATTGAACGTAATCGTAATAAACGTGGAAAACCTTGCAACTTGAGTTGAACTTACCTACTAAAGTATGCCTGAAGGTTTATCTCTATACTTGAGGGTATTCAATATTGCTTCATGATTAGTAGTACTAATAGTCCAAAGTTTCTTTGTCTTTAGTTTTCCTTGATGTTTCAACAACTTAACATTGGATTCTATAACAAGGTGTGAATACATGAGAATGGTTTTGTGCTTCTCATAGTATTCAAACATAGGAATGCCATTATTTCTAATCATATATGTGTGCAACCATATTCCCACAACAACATGTGATCCTATTGGATATGTGAACATATCATCATCTATCATCAGTTGTGCAAGTTTCTACTTTCCTCATACATAATGTGCTAACCAGTAATCTAATCTCTCATCATTCCCTTGTGGTGCAACCAATGCAAAAACATGTCTTGGTTGTAGAAGATCTGAAAGATGTTCATAGTCAAGTGAATAATCCATGTCATCATTTATTATAGAGAATGTGAGATAAAGGAGTTAGATAATGTGGAACCCATGTATCAACCCACTCACTTGACTCACACTAATCCCAATCACACTAAAGACATCTCAGACAATAACAAGCCAACTCTCATGTCCAAATGGTCCATGTACTAACATCTGAGCTTTGAAATGAATTCATTTTTGAAGAATCTTTTACAGTTTAACAATCCAACCTATCTCTATTTATGCCCAACTCAACCAACCAAAATAATTTGTGCACCGATGAATCAAGAGTCCCCCAAGTGAAAATTCTGAAGTGCACCAATCAACAATAAAATGAGCATCAAGGATTTATGCACCTAAAATCCTCAGTTTCTCCTTAACTAGAGCTCTCTTTACGCATGCACCTACTCCATCATGCTCCCCCTTTCCATGTCTGGCCTCAAAAAACTCCAAATATGAGGTACACCTCTCTCTACATGCATTCTACATAACCAATAAAACATACAAGCATTTTTTAATTGACCTATGCAGTTATCTGACCAAATGAGATGTCTATCCATAGCAATATTATTTTCCCACACCCACTCAAAATAATTCTCAAAGAAATGTTGCACATACTCGAATGAGTGAGATCTATCATTGCTCATATAAAAATGGTACTCTTTGATTTTTTTCAGTCATCTTTTGTACTATCAGGGGAATGTCTATTAGGATTAGGTAATACCGAGAGGGGGGGTGAATCAGTATTACTGAACTTTATCTTAAACTTCAACTTATTATAAATAAACCAAATTAATGTTGAAATGAAAAGAATATATAAGTATAACACATAACTCATGACACCATGTTTTGTTCTCAAGGAAACCCTCTTAAGGGAAAAAACCTGGTGGGGATGATACCCACAACTATGCACTAAAATATTGTATCCCTATTAGGAGATCTAGCCCTATTAGGAGCTAATGATTACATATTACATTTCCTTATTAAAGGATTATAAAACCCTATTATGGGTATATCAAACACCTGGTTAAAGGTGGTGAGCACATTACTCTTACAATCAAAAATTATCTCAAAAGAGTTCTCCAAAATGTGAACAATAAAAGCACTTATCTTGCTTAGATGGTTCCAGTTATAGCTTTGTCTCTTACTGATCTCGCATTTGATCTTTTTTCTTTGATTCATAATCTTGCTTCATCATCATACTTCACATACATACATCACTTTTACAAAAGTACTATATACTTATACATAATTTGCCATCAAGTCGGCTTCATAAATACCATACAAAACTTATGCAAATGATAATTATGGAGTCGGCGATCTTATATTTTAAAAGAGTCAAAAATATACATCATTTACCTAACTTAGCACATTACCATATTCATTATACTCTCCTTGATCTTAGCAATTGTTCATATACCCTTTTATTACTGATTTACTATCTTTACATACCTTTTGAACATTGTATCTCATTGATCTGATAACCAAAACTCATGTGCTCTTAACTAAAGCATGTATACATCCCAAAATACCTTTAGTTAACTTCACAAACCATAATACCTTATATAGCTTCATCGTTGACCAAAACTATAGCACTGTTCCTTGCTATCTTGATTCTGGACTTAGTCATTTTCATGACTGAGACTCCAGTGGCAAACTTCTCAACCTGCGATCACTCCCACATAATTTTTGCCATAAATGAAAACCCTCAAGTGATCCTAGTGCTCCAAAACATTACTTGTGAACAATCTCTCCCTTTGGCATTGATGGAAACACTTAGAAAAATGACTAATTGTCACAATACAACTCTCTTCTTTTCTTCTCTCTTTTTTTGTTCTACACATATTTTCTTTCCTCTACTATTTTCTTCTCTACATATTACTCTCTTATATTTCTTTCTCTTTCTCATTTTTCTTTCTCTTCCTCTCCCTTTAACGTTAATGGCAAAGGTACATTCAAAAGTTTAGAACTTAAGCACTAAAGATTTAGAGCTTACTTACCAGATTTAAGACATCTTGGAAGGATTTTTCCAAGGTCTTCACTTCCTCAGCCCATGTATTTATTAGAACCTCACTAACATGGATTAATCCATTCAATGCATATGATGTTGTCTCTATTTATTTAAGCTCTATAAGTGTAGACACAGTTATTGAGCCTTCAACCTTTTCCATCTCCAAAATATGTGACTCAAGAATTGTAAGCTTAGGGGTCAGTAGGTTTCTCAATAAGCCAAATATATCTACAACTCTCCTTTTCTCTGTTTCTAGTACCCCTATCTTATCCAATAGCCTGGATGTCTCTTTATTCATTTCTCCCATTATTTGAGAAGATGATTCACAACTATTCATAAGACTGTCAAGGGTAGTCCTATCCTTGGCTATGATCTCCTCAATGTTCTTTATATGCCTATAAGGATTTATGTAGTGGCTTTATATTTTCCTGCCTTGTGCTACACAACTCTTGGCCTTAAGAGAAGTAGCCTTGAGAATGTTTAAGTCCCATGAAATGGACTGGGAGACTTCTCTCAACTTCCTTTCCAAAAAAATTTCATCCTTGTCTTCTACAGTCTTTAGCAATGAATCAAAGTGATTATCAAGGCTATCTAATACTATACCAAGGTTCTCAACTTCATCCTTCTCTTGAAAGATAATTGGTGAGGGGAGTAGCTTGTTCACTATTTTTACATCCCTGGCTATTACCTTAACTCTTTTTTCACCTTTATGAACTGATCTTTCTTTAGCTTTAGCAAAAGCCATAAATGATATCCTCATTAGCTCATCCTCATCCATATTGTCCACATCATAACTTACTGGTTTGGCCATACTTTCCAACAATAAGGAGGTGTCCAAACTAACCTCAACAACTTTTTTTGATTTGATATGTTCTACCTTCTTTTCCTTTAGCTGAATTTCTTTCTCCTGTACTTTGTCTTCTTGTTTCTCTTCTTATTTATCTTCCTCTATCTTCTCTTGATCTCCAGCTTCCATCGTACTAACCACATTATCCAAAAATGGATCATTAACATCATGCGAAGTGCCAAGGGTCACAAGCACACCAGTGACAAATAAATCAAGTTGCATGCTATCTTGAAAACTTTCATCCACTGCCTTGGAACTTTCTCCTAAAACTAAAGATATAGGCTTAGTAGCCTTGGGAGGTGAGGTCTTCTTTGGCATATCATACATTATAATTTGATCTAATGCCTTTTGGGTGTCCTCAATTACCTCATCATATTTCCTATCCATAATTCTGGCTAATATGGCCTTTGTCCTTAGTAGGGGTTTTAGTGCATTGTTAATTCTCTCTCTTTCTTGTATAGATACAACCGGTAACATATCTTCAATTATATTGTTCCTTATGTTTTCATCCTATGATTGTGCTAACTATTTCCTGATTTCCAATTTACTATATAGGTCTTTGGGAATGCTTCCTTCGATCTCCAATAGATTCTTCTTAAAGGCTAGCAGATACTCAATGATAGTATCTTCAATGAGTGACTGATTTTCAGAGTCATATCTCTCATAGTGCCTATTCACTATTATCAAGTTTCCATCCTTGATCACTCTTTTCTGTAGTGACTTTAGATCAAGTTTCCACAAGGTTTGTGGATCCTTCTGCATTGTTTCTTAAACTTTTTCAACTATCTTTTCCTCTTTCTTCTTTCTCTTTACTTCTATCTCTTTCTCCTTAGAACTGTCATGCTTACTGGATTGTGTAGATCTTCTTATACTACCTCCTCTTGTGTGTTTGACAAGTCAACAATCTCAATAGTAGGATTTATTGTCTTTTCTTCTTATAAAGGAATGGGGGCATTAGTGTCTATGCTTGAAGATGCTTCCATCTTATTCCTGATGTTTACCAACTATTCCCTAGTTATTCCTACCTTCGCAGTGACATCTTCAATGATTTTACTTATCTTTCTCTTCCTTGTACCTTTTTCTTTCTCTTCTCTAATTTTCCCTGACTTCTCTTTGTATGTTCCCCATCTTTCCTTTATGGGGTCTATCTCAACTTCCAGTACATACTCTACTTGCATAGTTAAAAATTTAGAGCTGACCTCATACCCCATGGGGTAACACCATTTCTTCCTTGGTTCCACTGCCTCAAAGCAGACACAATCAATTTCAACCATGAAATAGATGGTGTCCTCATACATTTCAACTATATTTTTTGGTATCCTATACCTTTCTTTCATCTACCTCTACAATATCTTATTCATGCCAAACAATTCTTCATCTACCCAGTCCTTATTCTATTTTCTATAGTACTCTAAGATCTGAAGTATAGTGGGGTCATTGTCTTTCCATGCTCTAGGATGCATGCTAGGAAATTTGTGAATGATATGAATATACATGTGGACTAACAAGGACCCAAACCTAAATGATTTAGTCCTATCTTTCTTTATCACCTTTACATTATCAAGGAACTATTGTACAAGTACTTCGCATGGGTTATACTTCTTATTTTCCTTGACCATCCTGTAGGCCATCATGACAACACCAACTGATGCAGAGTTTAGTCTGTTACTATGAAACAACTTATAACCCAACAACATTGCTATCATCCTAACATCTTGCTGAAAGATGTCATTAACTATCATCGCCCTCTTGTCCCACTTGGAATGGGTTAGGGTTTCTGCCAATTTCCTTAAGTTCTTTTCTGATATAGGTAGGGCTCCTTCATTGTCAAGGCTTGTGATCTCATGAATCAATTGTGCACATATTTTTACAGGTTGTTTACCAATCCACAAAAACTGATCATGAACTCTGCTAAGAATGATCTTAAACCATTCAACTTCTGTGAATTTAGTGAGTAGGATTAACTTTATGATTGATTCATCTTGTAGGTGTTTGAATTCTTCTACCATGGATCCATCAACTTCTATCATACTATCCATTTCACTGTAAATGTTGACTTCTCCAATAATTTCATACTTGCATTGTATGTATGTCCTAATGTCTTTTACGTGTAGCACGCCTATGGGGGTTTGTGAAAATGCTCCTTCCAAATCATCCTCACAAGATTTAAATGGATGCCTCTTGAATTCATACCTAGGTCTATCTACAACATCATAAATTATTGGTGCATAAATGACTTCTCTATGAGATTAGGTCTAAATACCTTGAACACGCTTGAATTCGGTGCTTTTCTTCATGCAATCACTCTACTAGATGACTGATAATCTTCTCAACTCTTCTCTGGAAATTATCAAGCTATTTAATATGTCAAAATCAGTATGTTAATTATGACTTTAAAGATAAACCAATTAAAAAATAAGTAATAATTACTTACTGAACTCAAAATTTGATAGCAATTATATTGATGGAAAGTTGATAATGTCTTTAAGAAACCCTTTTCATTTCATCAATTTTGGGTGAAAAATTTGTCATCAGCTACATGGTTGAAATCTTGAGATCAAAACAAATATGATGAACACACCTAGTGGGTTGACCATTCACGTTTGGCATTTCCCAAGGTAAATACAAAGCCTAATCGGATATCCGATAAAATCGGATATCCAAAAATTATGGATATCTAATAATATCGAATATCCAAAATTTCCCGCCTAATTCAACATTTCATTTTGACTGGTTTTTTCAATTTAAAGTTACATATTAATTTTTTTTTATGTTAATATTATTTGAGTTGAGTTTTTTTTTAATTTTAAGTTATATATTACAATTTTTTTTTAATATTAATATTAAATGATAATAGCATAGCATTAGTATTATAATATAAATTTTTATATTAGTATTGTATTATATTATTATTATTTATTTCTCTATTGTATAATAGTATAATATTAACTTATTAAATATTTATATTATATGTTCAATATTATACCTAAGGGAGATACACACACAGATTATAAGTTGTTTCATAGTAGCAGATTTTTTGTGTGTAGATTCTAAATATATTTTAATTTTTTTTAAATAACTTGTGTCATTTTGAAGCATTTTTTAATAACTTTTTTTAAGCATGCTTTATAAAAAAATTAATGAGTGATATTTTACCATCCAATATAACCTTGTATAGATGAGATACGATTCATAATTTTTTAAATGTAGATCATTAACAATATTATATAGAAAATATGATATTTTTTATAATTTTTGGTTAAATATTTTATTTATGTTTAAATTATTAATTTATATTAATTAAGGTAGAATATTTTTTTCATTCAACATAACATTTTTCGTACACATACAAATTACTTTTTTCATCAAAAAAAATATTAATATGAAGGTGGACATATTTTTTAGATTACTTACTAGTTTTTCATGTGTTCAATTGAGAGCTTCATATTTGGTAAAAAAAAATTATAATCATTCAAAATAATAATTAAATAAAAAATATTACACATTATACTTTTCACAAATCTTGCTTCAAGGGTTATAATCTCATAAAATATAATTTTATGATGAATTAATTTAATTGTTGAAATTACACTCAAAGTTAGCATTTTTCTTTCAAAATTATCTGAGAAAATTTTGGAGAACGACATAAGGAAAAACTAAGGGCCTTCATATGAAGACACTTAAAATAAGGGACCTTTGATCAAAGGCCCTTTTTTTAAATAAAGCATACAAGGTAAAAAAAATATTAAACATGTTTAATTAATGACATTCATTTGAAGGTACAAAGTCTAACACCTGTGAATGAGGTTCAATTGAAATCCATGGGGTTTAAGCAAAGACCGTGTTTCTTACATGACAAAATAAATATGGGAATGACCATTAATAAAAGATACCTCAAATAAAGGATGTTTATGTTTGATCAAAGACCAATTTTTAATAAAAATTTAAGGAACATGACATTTTCTTAAATCCCCATGAATTCATTCAAACCCCATTGGCACATGATAGACTTTGTACCTACGAATTAATTTCATTGAATTGAATGTGTTTAATATTTGTTTACCTTTTGTACCTTACTTTTGGGAGATGTTTCATAGTGGGATATTTCTTTACGCTTCCACCCACTTATATCTGATTCACTTATTTCACTTCTTTAGCATTCATCATTTTTCTCTATCCCACAATTTAATTCATTTATGGGATGCAACCAATTGAATGATTCATATATTATATCTACTATTTTTTTTATCGTTGATGTTTTTAGGTAGTGACATGTGGTACATGAGGAATCATCCTCATACACTAAGATGAATCTTGATTGTATTACACAAATATAATAAATTGCTAAGTTTTATTTTCATTAAGTAAACATCATTTTATTGCACCTAGATAGATCATATTTAATTGCACTTTATAAATCTTACTATCCATAATGAAGCATACTCAAAACACCATTTTGAACATGTTGTTTTATGTAGTTGCAATCAAATGGTTTATTTGTCACTACTTTCCACACAAGAAAAAATTATAACCCTTGTCTCTCTTTATTTCTTATTTTTATAGATAGTTGAAATTACTCATATTTCACTTGTGTGAAAGAAGCCACTCAATATACACATTTTATGTACCCTGTAGGTTTTATGGAGTGTTCAAGACATGGAGAGGACAACAGAAGATTCCATAAATATTTTGTTAATTTCCATGTACCGAATATCACTTTTTATGGTGGCCAATAATTTTCACAAGCAAAAATTGTAATGCTGAAAATATTAAACCCATACAAATTCTTATTTATTTTTTATTAGATATTTTGATAGAATGACTTACACAATTGACATATTAAATAGCTTGATAATTTTGACGCATGAACCAATGTGCATTCCTTTCTATTTTACATTCACTTACTATTTATATCCAGTATCACTATGCATATCCCTAATTTTTACACACTTCCATATATTCACCATCATTATATTTTTTACCCCTAGCATTACATCTATAACCACCCACTCAACTATCAAAATTAACATCTTGGTGTGTTGGGTCAATCTAATGTGATTTTGGATTGACTCTAAATTATAAGGGTTTTTAATTCATTGTTTATTTTCAAAGAGTTGTTAAAAGTGATTTTGCACATATTTGTCCAATTTATTTCTATTTTGATACTTAAAGACATTGAAAGTGAGGATAATTTGTATGAAGAATAGAAAGAGAAAATTATTTTATAGAAGTATATTAAAGATTAATAAAAATGAATGATTGCATGTATTAGAATTAAAATCTATGTAAAAATTAAATATAAGTTGTTTGCATTCTTGAGATTGTTGTCTTTAATCTTTTGTTTATTTATGGAATCATTTTTTAGCTACAAAGTCATTTTAGCTATCCGATATGGGAGC
This sequence comes from Chamaecyparis obtusa, assembly GCA_027943335.1. NCBI lineage: Eukaryota > Viridiplantae > Streptophyta > Pinopsida > Cupressales > Cupressaceae > Chamaecyparis > Chamaecyparis obtusa. Next base: position 597,421 of record BSBK01001483.1, on the reverse strand, counting down.
ATGCAGTGAGACTATGGTCTTTGATATTTTTTCTTTAATGGAGGTAGTTTTCATCCACGAAGTTATTTTAGCTACTTTGTATGGGAGCACGAGCGCTAAGCTAAACATCTTTGGCGAAGAGTAGAGGACTGATGGGTACCTTTTCTACCAAATTCACCTACAACACGGTCCCAACCTCATCCCTTATGATATTGGATCCTTGCACTCAACAAGACTTGATCTCTTATGGGCTCTTTAAGAACCTTTCAACTTCACCAGCAAACCAACTACCCACTAACTTAAAATCATAAAAAAAATCTAAAAGAAAAATTGACTTTAACTTAACAACTTTTTTTTAACTTTATATTTCAATCAAAACAATAGATAATTACAAAATAAAAAATATAGCAGCCTAAAAGGACTCCACAAAAAATAAAGATTTTTATTCATTTCTACCCATCTTCAACATGCCTCGAAATAGAAAAACTCTTTATAAAAGAAAATGACACATCTCAAATCATTTCCATTCTTAATGTATAGAATCTGAGGTCCTTTAATGCATTAATGTACCTTTGACCTGAAACTATAACAATTAGTAATGATGATCCATAGTATATTGTCTTCCCAAATTTAATTAATTATCATTTATATAGTCAAAATGTGCATGCAAGGTAAGGAACACATCATTAGAATACTCGGCCATGCATTCTCTTAAATCTGGTAATTGGGTTTCCTGTTCTTATCCTTTCTCAAATAATTTAAAGAGTTGAATGGCCAACCTAAGGGGGCACAGGTGATTTGACAGAAGATTCCCATTACAAATCCAATTCCACGGTCAATATATGTCATTGCCTTGATGTGTTGAAGATTGGATTAGAAATCCAATTCTAGTGTGGGATTCCATTGTCGCTACCTATGCTCAGAAATTACACAAATCAACACAAGGGAGACTATGCTTTGAGGCATTTTGGAGGTCCCTATGGAGAAAATCTAACACCTATGAATGGGGTTAAACTCAAATCTATGGGGTTTAAGAAAAGATCATGTTTCCTAGTTTTTAATCCTACATGACAAAATAAATATGGGAATGAGCTTTAATAAAAGGTACTTCAAATAAATGATGTTTGATCAAAGACCATTTCTTTGAAGTACCTTTTATCATATGTCATTCCCATATGTATTTTTCATGCAAGATAAAAATTGAGGGAACATGACCTTTTTCTTAAATCCCCATGAGTTTCATTCGAGCCCCATTGGCACATGATAGACTTTGTAGCTACAAATTAATTTCCTTCAATTGAATGTGCTTAATATTTATTTACCTTCTATACCTTACTTTTGTGAGATGTTTCATAGTGGGATATTTCTTTATGCTTCCACCCACTTATATATGATTCACTTATTTCACTACTTTAGCATTCATCATTTTTCTCTCTCCCACAATTTAATTCATTTATGGAATGCAACCAATTAAATGTTCATATATTATATCTACTATTTTTTTATTGGTGATGTTTTTAGGTAGTGATGTGTGGTACATGAGGAATCATCCTCAAACACTAAGATGAATCTTGATTGTATTACACAATATAATAAATTGCTAAGTTTTATTTTCATTAAGCAAACAACATTTTATTGCACCTAGATAGATCATATTTAATTGCACTTTATAAATCTTACTATCCATAATGAAGCATACTCAAAACATCATTTTGAACATGTTGTTTTATGTTGTTGCAATCAAATAGTTTATTTGTCACTACTTTCGGCACACAAAAGAAAACTATATAACCCTTGTCTCTTTATATTTCTTTTTTTTTATAGATAGTTGAAATTACTCATATTTCACTTGTGTGAAAGAATCTTTTTATGGTGGCTAATAATTTTCACAATTTCAAATACATAATAATTCTAAATTTGCATGCACCTAAAAGTGTTCAAAAATTGTAATGCTGAAAATTTTGTACTCATACAAATACTTATTTAGTTTTGATTCTATTTTGATAGAATGACTTACACAATTGATATTAAATAGTTTGATAATTTTGACTCATGAACCAATGTGTATTCCTTTCTATTTTGCATTCACATACTATTTATATTTAGTATCACTTAGCATATCCCTAATTTTTACACACTTGCATGTATTCACCATCATTATAATTTTTACCCCTAGCATTACATCTATAACCACACACTCAACTATCAAAATTAACATCTTGGTGTGTTGGGTCAATCTAATGTTGTTTGGGATTGACTCTAAATTATAAGGATTTTAAATTCAATGTTTATTTTCAAAGAGTTGTTAAAAGTGATTTTGCACATATTTGTCCAACTTTGCTATTTTGACATTTAAAGACATTGAACATGGGAATAATTTGTATGAAGAATAGAAAGAGAAAATTATTTTATTGAAGTATTTTAAAGATTAATAAAAATGAATGATTACACGTATTAGAATTAGAATCTATGTAAAAATTACATAAGTTGTTTGCATCCTTGAGATTGTTGTCTTTAATCTTTTTTTTAATTTATGGAGGCATTTTTTAGCTACAAAATTATTTTAGCTATATGATATGGGAGCATTGGGCTAAACCTCTTTGGCTAAGATTGAGGATTGATGGATACCTATTATGAGAGTTGAGAACTGATGGGTACCTATTATGCCAAATTCACCTACAACACAATCCCAACCTCATCCCTTATGATATTGGATCCCTACACTCAACAAGACTTGATCTCTCATAGACTCTTTAAGAACCTTTCAACTTCACCACCAAACGAACAACCCACTAACTTAAAATCATAGAATAAATCAAAAAAAAGATTGACTTTAACTTAACAACTTTTTTTTAAAATTTTGTATTGATCAAAACAAAGATAATTACAAAATAAAAAATATAGCAACCTAAAAGACTCCACAAAAAATAAAGATGTTTATTCATTTCTACCCATCTTCAACATGCCTAGAAATAGAAAAACTCTATTTAAAATAAAATGACACATCTCAAATCATTGCCATTCTTAATGTATAGAATTTGAGGTCCATGTACCTTGGACCTGAAAATATAACAATTAATGACAATCCATAGTATATTGTTTTCCTAACTTTAATTAATTATCATTTATATGGTCAAAATGTGCATGTGAGGTAGGGAACGCATCATTAGAATACTCGGCCATGCATGCACCCTATTCTCTTCTGTACTTCACCCACTACAAAAGCAAACATAAATCTGGTAATTGTGTTTCCGTTCTTATCCTTTCTCAAATAGTTTAAAGAGTTGAATGGCCAACTTGAGGCGGCTGATTTGACAAAAGATTCCCATTACAAATCCAATTCCATAGTCAATATATGTCACTCCCTTGATGTGTTGAATGGATTGGATTAGAATTCCAATTCTACACTCAATTCATTCATTTACATCATTGCATTGATTTTTTACAAGGATTGGAATAGAATTCAAAATCTACAATCAATCCAATTCCATCCATTTGCTTGGCTATAAAAAGTAGCATTTGCTCGTTTGGTAGCAGGAATTAGGAAATGATGAATTTGATGAAATGCTAGAAATGGTCAAATCATGGATTTGATAATCTGGTTTTTCATTTCTTGATTATGTTTGGACCATTTGGTTCCACTTTTTGAAACTGGAATTGGAATTTGAGTATGATTTTTTTTTTAAAAAATTTGAATTATTTTAATGTTTTTAAATTTAATAATTCATTGTTATTAATGGAATTGAATTTAAAATGGAATCGCAAACTGTTTTAGGCAGCCAAAGTTGGTGGCAGGTAACCAAGTTATAATCACTGCAACCAAAATTCGAAAAAAATTCAACAAAAAATTCAAAAAATAAATTCGAGAAAAAATTTAAAAAATTAAAAAATCAATTTTTTTTAAAAAAAATTGAAAAAAAATTTGACAAAAAAATTCATCAAAAAATTTGAACAAAAATTCGTCAAAAAATTTGAATTTTTTTCGAAAAAATTCGAATAAACAACAAAGTTACAAACCACCCACAATTAAAAAATAAACTAAATCCCCCCACACAAATAAAAAATTAAAAAATTAAGTGTAGACATGAAAAATTTAAAAATTTGCTTTCCCTCCATTCAAATTCCAATTTCAAATTCCAATTCCACCCTTTCAGATGGAATATGTAAATGCTCATTTTTTCCCAAATGAGCATTTACATATTCCTATTCTATTTTCATATTGCACTCCCAAACTAAGGATTTGACGAAATGGGAACTAACAAATGCTAATTCCAGTCTAATTCCTGCTACCAAACAGGCCCTAAAATTCTTAGAAAAGAAGTTCTCGTTGGTGTGATATTATCAGAGAAGAAGTATATTATCTTAGGGATCATGATGAAGATATTGTGTCTCCTTCTATTATTGTTCTTTGTGCAAGAAAGAGCAAATGCTGAGGATGTGCAAAGATAGTATTTAGAAGGCCATAATGTGGCGACATCTCAAGTGGGCGTAGGCCCTCTGGTGTGGGATTCCACTGTCGCTACCTACACTCATAACTATGTAGATCAATGCAAGCGAGACTGTGTGTTGAGGCATTTTGGAGGACCCTATGGAGAAAATCTATTCTGGGGAAAGGCAGGGAATTCACTCCTACAGATGCAGTGAATTCACTCCTACAGATGCAGTGAATTCATGGGTTAATGAGAAGTAGGATTACAACTATGAATCAAATACATGCGCTCAAGGGAAATGGTGTGGGCATTATACTCAGGTGGTGTGGAGAAATACGCAGAAAGTTGGGTGTGCTCATGTTAAATGTGATAATGGTGCGATTTTCATCATCTGCAATTACAACCCACCTGGGAATTGGAATGGGCAGAGGCCATACTTGGCTTCGCCATTCACTTATGTTTCCTTTTACTAGTTTTAATGGCCTCTCAATAAGACTTGTTGGCCTCTTATATGGGTGGGTCAATGAATGAATGGAGTTTAATCATTGTCAAGATCTGTGATTTGCTTGAATTAATGGCTAGCATACAGTTTGTGATCTTTGTTTTTGGAGTTTAACAAATATTTCATAAAATTGGTCAAAATGATTCTAAAGAAATAATCCAATGACAATTAAGTGCAATTTTTATGCTTTTTTTAAGAAAACTTCATGTCACCAACAATTGAAAGAAAGAAAGAAATGACAAAACTATCACTATATGGAAGTGCTTCTCCATACTTTTAACATGTTAAACCTGGACTCAATATTACTCTACATCCAAAGATCAACATCATTGCACAAATATTTTTCCTATTATGACTACTTTTTCCAAGAACTTGAACATCTTTATGTTTAGAATCTTTTGAGTGTATATACGCTTAGTTATCTCATATAGATTATCGGTATTCTATAGTGGGATGACTTTTTGATTGTGAGCATCCTCTAGAGCTCTTAAGCCTTAGTCTACAATACAAATTTGGTATCGATAATAAACTATTGTCTTATTAATATAAAGATAAATTATTTATTTACCATCTATAGGTATTTCATTAATATTGATTATGAGTAAAAAAATTGATACATTATTTTATTTTTCGTTAATAAATCAAAAAATTTATTCCTTCTCATCTATCTCATATAGACCATTGGGATTCTATAGCGAGTGATCTTTCGAGTGTAGTAGCTACCAAAAACATTTTCCAAATGTAGGATAAGCATCATATTAAACCATTCACAGTGCTTTCCTCGTAGGTGTTGTTGATTCCTCCACCTACTATGTGCTTCAAATAGATCATGTACTTTTCCTTAGCTCTAGTATATTTTTATTCCTCGAAGACACTTTATTGAAATAAACTTTTCAATTTATTATACAACAAGCAATTTTATATATCTTTCTTATATTACTTTGTTAACTTGCAATTTTTATGTTCCATCCCCACTTTTGATATTTTTTTAGAATTGAAACCCATAATATTACATTCACTAGAGAAGCTTCGCTACCATGACACAATGAAATTGTGTATTTAAGATAGTTTTGCCAAAAATTCATTTACTTGTTATATTTCTCATATTAGTCAATAATTCAAACAAATGTGATGTTCATTTCATACATTTACTTATTATCATTTAACAATTTTATTGGATGGCCTGTCAATCTTCACTTCTATTTCCTCTTTCTAGTTTTGGTCTCTCAATAAGACACATCGAGCTCTTATATGGGTGGGTCAATGAATGAAGTTTATCATTGTCAGGGTATGTGATTCGCTTGAAATAATAACTGGCATGCAGTTTGTCTTTTCTTTTCTAAAGTGCTAAGGACCATCATAAAGTAATAAAAGAGTTCCTTCTAAACATAGGGAAAAAAGTGTTTCAAACTTATAAATGGGTAAAGAAATAATGATTCAATCTAAAATTACATGAATTTTAAATGAATATTAGGGTGAATATCTTGATGAATAGTGGAATGATACTTCTAAGGTGATAGGGAGACCTTCCAATTTCCACCTTGATCCAAGAAAGCTCAATCACATAAGGTCACTCCTGGACCGCTAAGGGTGTCTACACTCCCTTCTACACCTAGAAGGATCTACTAACCCTTCTTTCCAACTTGGAGTCCTCCTATCAGTTAGTGTTATCACTTCCTTCTCTTGAGTTCACCAAGGTAAACTCACTCCACATTCACCACACTTCATCATGGCTTTGTGCAAGGTTGAATCCATTAGAAACATAGAATATTTTATCCTTCTCACATAAAATTTCATGAACCTTCAAGATCTTCCTTACCGATCTCAAGGAATCCTAAATTTTAGGCTTGTAGTCCTATTAGCCCTTACTAGGTCTTTGGACACAGTTTTAGGTTGATAACTTTGAAAGTTTCCAAATAAGCCCTAAAACTAATTCCATCTCCAAATACCCTTTTGGAAGTTCTTAAAGATTCTAGAGGTCTAGGGTTCCTTAGGTGTCCGTACAATACGAATCAATTTATGATCCTCCTTTCCTAGAAAATAGGCCTAATAGCCTAGGTTACTTGGTTAAGCTATCAATTTCACCTTCTTTAAGACCAAAAACTAGTCCTAAGGCTTCATTTGGTCTCTAATGACAATTTCCAACCCACATTTACCCTCTACCAATCTAACCCTTCCTTCAAGTAATTACTGTCATTGGTTTTGCACTAACTGAGACACCTTGTCTTGCCTAGGGAAAGCCTTCACACTAAACTCCATCCTTCTCCAACACCTGTACAGCTAGAAACATTATGTACAAAGGTTCCACAACGCCTCCTCCACAATCCATTAAGATTTCATGGAGGAAAGTCATGGTGGAACCATGTTTCACCGAAACCCTTCAAACTAGCAAGACACAGTCCAATGAGGGCTTGGTTGACAAAGAAAAACAAAAAAACAATTGAAAACCACACTGCAACCTATCTACACAAACCAAATGAAAGCTAAAAGAAATAACTTAACAACTATACAAGACTTCAATTATATTTTGAGTGGGAAGTTCTAGATTTCCATTAAACTGTAAGAAGTAACAGAGAATGTAAAGACCAAATCTTTCTTGGGATTTGTGTTAAAATTCAACCAACCTCATATTCATTGAAATCAAAGCTTAAATACCCTCTCTTACACTCATGTTCAATCCCTAATAATCACTTAGGGCTTTTGACCATTTCTTTCCCTCAACTTTTAAAAGTTGTCAAAATGTTGTCAAAGTTGCTCGAGCAACTTTGACAACTTTTGCATTTTGGGTTTGCAACTTTGCAAGAGATCCTTAAAATGGTCTAAAATGTTCTCCAACCTAACTCTAAACAAAAAATAAATTAAAAACACCCTAAACTTAACTAACCTAGATATCAAAGCATTTTCACACTTTAGGCCCTATTGGGCCACTTTGGCAACCCAAGGTCCACTAGGGACAACTAGGTGCCAAGAAAAAACCTTAAACTAACTTCCTAAATAATAGACTCACTTGGAGCCTTATTCATTCCTTGACTTGGCTAAGGTCAAGTAGAAGCCAGAAACATAGAAGAAGTCAGCCTTACCTACCTAGGTGCCCCTACACCATACTCCCCCTAAACAAAAGAAGTCAAGTACCACTTGGGCTTAGCAATGTTGTGTTTATACCCAACTTTTTAAATGTTGCTTCAGCAATCCATGTGACTTCTAATTCTGGTTAATCAGTCCACTTCACTAGTTGTTCCATATAGATTCCATGTCTAGTTTTCTTCTGTACCCCAGAGTCTATAATCCTCTCTCCCTTAGGATGACTCTTGGATGGAAAGGACACCTTGTGGAGGTTTGTAGAAAATACTAAATCTTGTGTGTCTTTGGCTATATCAGGGCCTTTATATCTGGTAAAATCTTGAACATTAAAAACAAGGGAAATGGACAAATCATTGGGCAATGCCACATTATAAGCATTATGTCCATACTTGGCCAGAATAGAGCATGGGCTAATCTTCCTCATCTGCAGATTGGTAGGGAGTCCCTTTTTCAATCTAGCCTTGTTGAGGTGAAAAATAACAAGGTCTCCAACCTCAAACTTCTCTTCTCTTCTCTTCTCATATACTTTAGCCTTTAGTTTTTTTGTGGCCTCCATTAGTGTGTTCTTGACTTGGTCATGAATGTCCTTTATAGATTGTGTGAAGTCTTCTACATGTTCACTCTTATATGTTGTATCTTTCAAGTCTCTGAGCTCACCTATTCCCCTTGGGTGAATCCCATAAACAATTTCAAAGGGGCTCTTATGGGTGGTCCTATTTACACTATCATTGTAAGCATATTCAGCTTGGGGTAGGACTTGATCCCACATCTGACCATAATCCTTTGTCAAGAACCTAAGGAGGTTACCCAAGACTCTATTTATGACCTATGTTTGGCCATCTATCTATGGGTGATAGGTTGACCCAAAAGACAAGTTAGTTCCAAGCCTCTTCCACAAGGTCTTCCAAAAGTGGCCCATAAACTTCACATCTCTATCTAAAATAATTCTTAATGGAAGTCCATGGATTCTTACTACCTCTTTGAAGAATAGGTCATGGGAAATGTAGCTTGCAATGTGAGTAGTCTCAAGAAAGGAATAAAGTGACTCATCTTGCTGCATTTTTCCACCACTACAAACACACTATCATATGCAGTGTTAGTCCTAGGTAATCCCACAATGTAATATGTGCTAAGACATTCCCATGGCCTATTAGGAGTTGGGAGAGGTTGATAAAGGCCAGCATTAGTAGCAATTACCTTCGCCTTTTGGAAAATAATACATTCCTCTACATAATTCCTAACATCCTTTTGTAGCTTTGGCCAATAGTAGAATCTACTAACTAGATCAAGTGTCTTATTTAGCCCAAAATGACCACTAAGACTACCATTGTGTTTCTCTTGTATGATATTCTCTCTCGTAAACCCTATAGCCACACATAGTTGTTTGCCCTTAAAAATAGACCATTTTTCAAGGTATAATCTACATATTGGCTATGAAAATGATTACTAAAATCTTCACATACCTTTTATACCTCTGCAAAATCTGCATCATCATGGTATAGGTCCTTGAATCCTTCTATTCCAACTCTCTACAACTTCACCTCTTGAACAGTGAGCAATCTTCTACTAAGGGCATCAATAACTTTGTTGTTTTAACCCTTCTTATACTTGATATGGAAGGTGTAAGCTTGTAGGAATACAATCCATTTAACATTCCTATGGATTAAATTCTCTTGTGTATTAGTATAGCTCAATGCTTGATTATCAGTGAAAACCACAAATTATTTGGGAAAGAGATAGTGCCTCCACTTCCTAAGAGCTTGAACTAAAGCATAAAACTCCAAGTCATAGGATGAATACCTTGTCTTTGTCTCAATAATATTTTCACTAAAGAAGGCTACCAATTTTCCTTCTTGGCTAAGGACTGCTCCAACAACAACAACACTAGCATCACATTCTAAAGTAAATAATTTGTCAAAACTAGGTAATACAAGAATAGGTCAGGTATCCACCTTGGTCTTCAACAACTGAAAGTTTTTCTCAGCCTCTTCTGTCCACTTGAACTTAGTCTTTACTCCACCCTTGATGGTATCCAAGATAGGGGCACAAATATTACTAAACCCTTTGATGAACTTTATATAAAATTGAGCCAAACCATGGAAACTTCTTAACTCAGTCCCTATTTTTGGAGTGGGTGATCTAAGGATGGATTCTACCATACCTTTATCCATTTTGAGATTGCCTTGTGAGACTACAAAACCCAAATATACCAACTCTTGTTTCAAGAAGTCACACTTTTCTAGATTGATAGCCAATGGCTCCTCTATCAATTTCTTCAACACCACTTCCAAGTGTTCAAGGTGTTCCATCTTTGTCTTGTTGAATATCAATATACATCATCAAGGTAAACCACTACAAATACCCCTATGTAATATTTTAGTGCTTCATTCATTAATCTCATGAATGTGCTAGGGGCATTGGTGAGTCCAAATGGCATAAGTAGCCACTCATATAGGCCTGATGTAGTCTTGAATTTCATCTTCCATTCATCCCCCTCCTTGATCCTAATTTGATGGTACCCTCTCTTGAGGTCTAGCTTTGTGAAGTAATTAGCACCGCCAAGGCAATCCATAAGGTCTTCTATCCTAGGAATAGGAAATTTGTACCTAATAGTGATTCTATGTATTCCTCTAGAATCAATTTACAATCTCCATTTACCTCCCTTTTTAGTGGCCAACACCATAGGGATAGCACAAGGGCTTATTCTCTTCCTTATCAACCCTTGGTCAAGAAACTCTTGGACTTGGTGAGCCATCTCCTTATTTTGATCTGGAATTACTTTGTAATCTGCCTTATTGGGAAAAGAAGCTCCTAGCACAAAGTCTATTTGGTGAATGATTTCCCTCTTAGGTGGTAGGGTTGTAGGACTACCATCACTTACTATTTCTTTTTATGTTTCTAGCAAACTCTTCACCTCTTTAGGTAAGGATTCTTGTTCTTGTTTGTCTTCTTCATTTGGCTTCACCACTATAGAAAATTTGATATCTTCTTCCCCCTTTAGTTCTCTCAAGAAATCCTTGCCTCTTGCAAATAGAACATTAGAAATTTTTGCCTTAGTCTCCACCTCATCTACAAGGGATTGAATGCTATAAGTTACTCCATTATTTTGAAAATAATATGAGTTCTTTTCTCCATTATGCATGGCCTTACTGTCATATTTCCATGGCCCTCCCAACAAAAAATAGCATGCATCCCTGGGAAATATGTCACACAACACTTTTTCTTGGTACTTCCCAATTGTGAAGTGTACCTACACTTGTTTATTAACCAATACATTTTGTCCCTTATTTACCCAAGTTACCTTGTATGGGTGAGCATGTGGTATTCTTGTCAAACCAAGTTTTTGTACTGCCTCCTCAGAGATGATATTGTCAGTAGCACCAGAGTCTATGATTACCTTACAAACCTTTCCAATAATTTTTCATTTCACCTTGAACAAGGCTCTCATTTGCTTGGGTTCTTCTTTCATTGGTTCCTTCAACAAAATCCTCCTAAGCATTAGATTCTCTCCACTCTCTGAGTCAAGGAGTACCTCAGGGGACTTGACACTACTTGTCTCTTCTTCAACAAATTTTATCCTCTTATTTGATTGAGAGGAGGATGCCTTGTCTGGGAATCTATAGGTTGGATGCCCAATTTACCCACAATTATAACACTTCATCGTAACAAAGTGGGATCCTCTATTAGAGCCACCAAATCTGCCTCTATTGTTGCCAAATGCTCTTCCTTTGTTTTGGTTACCTCTTCCACTTAGTTCATGACTTTTATCCATTTGTCTTGTATCATTAAAGAATCTTGATTCATTTCTTCTTCCACTAAAGTGACCCCTATGGCCTCTTGAATCTCTTCCTCGACCTCTACCCCTAGAATTGGAATATTGCTTCTTTTTTCTTATTTCTTTAACTTTAAGGGAAATTTGATAGCATTTATGTACAATAGTAGGGTTGAGAAATCTAATCTCCTCTTGGACGCTCCATCTCAATCCATTTAAGTATCTTGCTACCTTAAGGCTCTCATATTCTTTCACCTTTGACCTTAGACATAATTTTTGAAACTCCTCAGTCTAGGTACTCACGTCCAATTCTTTTTGCCTCAAATTTTGTCTTTTCTTGTGTATTTGGACTTCATAATCCTCTGTTAGATATGCCTCCTTAATATTGGCTACCACGCCCTTCCAATTTTCTATGAGGCACTTTCCTTCCTTTTTCCTTTCATCTTAGATGAACTTACACCATCTCATAGCTTCTCCCCTCAATCTTGACTTAGCTACCTTTACCTTATGTTCCTCTGATACATTTCCACATTCAAAATGGTTCTCTAATCCCTCTATGCACTCCATGACCAACTCTAGTTCCATCTTTCCACTAAACAGGGGTACTCCTTCTAAAGATTTTTCCCCCATGGATTTTAGTGCCCTAAGGAATGGTTCTTCTTGCAAAATTGGATCAGGTTCTCAAATACTATACATAATAGAATAAATAATAATGTAAAGAGTAAATACTAAGTCGACGGTCTTGTATTACCAAAGTTTAGGTAATCCACAATCTTAATCTATCTTAGCATGTTATGATTCCATATTATACTCCCTTAATCATCGTGACTGTTCATATGCTCTGTTTCACTATTCCTCTATCTTCACATGTCTTCAAATCACTATAACTCACTGATAACAATACCAAAACATAAGAGACCTTAGTAGAAGGTCATAAATATGCCAAATTGTCTTCCTCTAAGCTTGAAATTCATCATCTATCATATACAATATTCAATGTCCAAAATAGTACTATTGTACTTTGTACTCTTATTTCTATACTTAGTCATTTTAAAGACTGCATCTCCAAAACTATACTTAACTCCAAGTGATCATCATATAAAATGTTTTTCCATAAATGACAACCCTAAAGTGCTCCATATCACTTAAAAACATCACTTTCCAATAATCTCTCCCTTTGGCATTGATGGCAGCACTTAGTGAAAAATGACTAAGTGTCCCAACAAACACTAACGTACTCTTCTTCTTTTCTCTTATCTTCTCCCCTATTTTATTTTTATTTTTCTTTTCTATATATACATTTATTTTTTATTTACAATTTTCTTCTCTCATTTTTCTTCTTCTCTTCTCCCCCTTTGACATCAATGGAAAAGGTGTACCCAAAATTGCAAAATTTACAAAAATTGTAGAACTTAGTGATTGCTCGCCAGTTTTAGAACATCTTGGAAGGAATCTTCCAAGGTCTTCACTTAATCATTCCATGATATTATCAATAGTTCACTAACATGTATCAGTCCATTCAAAGCATAAGATGAGGTCTATGTTCCTTTCAACTCTATGGGCATAGAATTAGTCATTGATTCCACAATCTTCTCCATTTCAAAAAGATGTACCTCAAGAATTGATACCTTAGGAGTGATTAGACTCTTTAGAAAACCAAATCTTTTCATTACTCTCCCTCTCTCTATATCCAATACATTCATTTTATCAAATATCTTTGATGCATGTTTGTCCATCTCCAGTACAGTTTGTGAGGAGGTCTCACAACTATCCATCATGCTAACCAGAGTCGTCATGTCCTTAGCCATAATATCTTTAATTAAATGTGTCTGATAGGGTTAATATAATAGTTGTATATAGCTTCCTTCCATGTGTGACACAAATTTTGGTCTTTGATGTAGTTGATCTCAGAATACCCAAGTCCCATGAGATAGACTGGCATACTTCCTTCAACTTCTTTTCTAGATATATTTTCTTTGTCTTCTCTTATGTGATCTTCACTAGGGACTCATAGTGACTATCAAAGTTATCTAGTGCCATATTCAAGTTCTCTACATCATCTTTTCCTTGAAAATTAATAGGTACTAGGAGTATTTTATTCACTGTATCAACTTCCCTAGCAATTACCTTAGCCTTTTTTCTCCTTTCTGTTCAGATCTTTGTTTTGCCTTTGTGAATTCCATGAAGGATAGTCTCATTATTTTATCCTCATCCATGTTGTCTACATATATTCTTATAGGATTATCCATACTTGCCAACATTAGAGTGGTGGAAGTATCAATTTCTTGTTTAACTTCATCTCTTGCATCTTCTCCTTTTTTGTGTCTATCTCTTCTTTATGTTCTATTTATTCTTTTTGCTTTTCTTCTTATGGTCCTTCCTCTTCCTGTCTTTCTTCTTCTTCTACCACTATATTATCCAAGTTTCCTTCAAATGGATCATTCTCATCAAGTGAAGTGTCAAGGGTCACAGGCACACCAACAATAGAGAAATATGGTTTCTTGTCAGTACTTACTTTTCTTCTCTCCAAATTAGCCTTAGCTAACTTAGAGCTCTCTCCAATTCCTCTAGGTGTGTGCTGTTAGGAATGGGAACACTTAGAGGGGGGGTGAATCAGTGCTCACTATAATTAATCTTTTCTTCTACTCTTGAAACTTAACTTTAATGCTTAAGTAATGAAATGAACATCAACATAAACAAGATGCATAAACACAACACATAACACCAATATGGTTACAGGGAAACTCAAATAGGTAAAAACCCCGGTGGGAATTAACACCCACTAAGAACTACACTAGTGTCTTGTGATCCTTGTTAGAAGATCTTTATGTTAGAAAGTTGTCTATACTGAGGTATATGACTAGATATAGTGTTGTCATTATGGAAACAAAGTTATATAGCAGTTTGGAGTCAGCGCACTTAATGTAAAGATCAGAATTCGGTTAAGCGTTGAAGACTGGTTAGTGTACAGAGTTCCTGCAGCTCAGAGCATCAGTGCACATGTGTACAGATGACTTATGGTATGTGCCCTAGAAGTTAAGTTTGTTAGACTATACTCATTCTTATTCTATGAGTGCATAAGCAGATGTGCAAGGAGGAGAAAGCTACAGTTAGTTGAAGTTGCACAGCCAGTGTGTGCCAGTAGAGAATAGAGCATGGAGCTGACAGTTAGTATTTTGGTTTGCGGATATAATGTAATATTGTAAAGGCTATGCACCTATTATATTTAGGCTGCTGACATGTTTATATGTATAATTGTAAGCATGTTTATGCCAATTCATTTGGAAGCATTGTTTGTAATTAGTTATAGGTCCGACCTAATTGTGTATTTTGTATGAGCATATAAATATAAGGTGCACCCATTGTATTCAGTATGGAAGTTGAAAAAGAGTTGTGATAAGCAGATTAGAAGTGTGCAAAGACACTAGAAGATGTATTAGAACTTTGCTAGAGGTCAAATCATAAGCACATCAAAGGAACTGATTTGATAAGTAGTGTCACAATGACAGTTCATCTTGCAGATATAGTGTGTATCTGAGATCAAAAGGTTGTAGCCTTCACCACTTGAGCAGTGAGCTCTTGGATAGTGTGTCCTCTCCCCTAACAAGGATGATTGTAAAAGACTCCTAATAGGGTCTGACCCTTAACAAGTTCTACTATACTTAAAGCATTGTAAAGCTACTCCTAACAGGGTAAATGATCTTCTAACAAGGATCACAAAAAACTAGTGTAGAATATTAGTGGGTGTCAATTCCCACTGGGGTTTTTACCTATTTGGGTTTCCCCGTAATCATATTGGTGCCATGTGTTGATTTCATGTTTCATGTTTATGTGAATGTTTATTTCATTACTTAACCATTTAAGTTCAACATAAATATTAAAGTGAAAATTTAAATTATAGTGAACACTGATTCACACCCCCCCCCCCTCTCTCAGTGTTCCCATGCCTAAAAATTGGTATCAGAGCTCTGGTCCTCAGCAAAGAAGTTTAACCACTTGAGGAGATCATAGACAAAGAAAAAATGAAACATCTGAAAAGAAATCTGGAAGCTTCTCTTGAAGACCTAGACAAGGCAGAGAGAGAATCTAAAGAACTAAAGGATAAACTCAGTGATGCTCAATTAGTCATCAAAAAGCTAAGAAAAGATTTGAAAGAATGCTCTACCAGTGATCTAGGGACAATGGTCAAGAAGCTCAATGAAGAAAAAAAATCCTTAAAAGAACAACTTGAAGAGTTTGATGATAAGCTGACTAATCATTAGGAATTCTATGATGAACAGATCAAAGAGAACCTTCAGCTGAATGAAGAACTAAGGCAAGAAAACATGGAAATCTTGGAGCTAAGGAATAGCAAAGAAAGCTTGGAGTCTAAATTGAAAGAAGCAAAGAATCATATTGACAAATTACACACCAGTTATGATTTGATATAATCTTAGTTGTATGCAAGAAGAGCCAAAGGAGACACCAGTTGTATTGGATACAATGAAGCACAAAATTAGATGGACAATATGCGAGCAAGAAAGGATTCACAAAAGGACTCTATAGATGCTAAGGAGACTGAAGATCAAATCATAGATAATGGTGAACCACCTAAGAATGAGTGCAAGCAAATAGAACGTACTTGTTTTGCATGTAACAAGCATGGACACATTACAAGGAACTATACAAAGGTAAGACCTTTTAATGGCTATTGTTATTCATGGAACAAGTTTTCTCATAGAGCTATGAATTGCAAGACTAGCAAGAAGAACATGATTCAACAAGATCAGAGAAATCAGAATCAAACAAATGTAAGAAGTGCTAAGAATGTTACATGCTAGATATGTAACTATAATGGTCACACATCAAAACAATGCATAATGGTGACTCATGTCAATGCCTCAAGGAATATAAGACCTCCATTCATTTGTCACTCATGTAACAAGGCTGGACATATCTCAAGGTTCTGTAGATCAAGGACGCAAGGTTAGGAATGCCCTAAAAAGGTCGAAGAACCAATTTTGGATCTCGTAGGAGAAGTTAATTTTGTCAAAGCCTCGAATGATGCAAGCATGATCTGGTCAGAGAAAAAGGACAAGACTAATGAGAATGTATTGGATGCATCCCCAATGGACGCACCCTCTACATCTGGATGAATGGCCCTCAGGGTCATAGGGGAAGCTAATTTAGCTCTAGACCCATGCGTGGCTGGTATACTCATCCTCAGATTATTCACCTTTGGACTTAAGCTTTTGGAGTCTAAAGGTAACTATGTGCAAGAGTGCACATGCTGATTGTGAACAGATGTCAAGTTGCAAATTTTAAAGTGACAACCTGGTTTACGCGACTTGCACTAATGGCAGAATTCTCACTCTAAGTACACAAAAAGTTGTTTAATCACTCATTGCAATCAAATTCAGAGTGATTGAAGGATAGAAAGAGCCTTGGAAGTTTTTGTGAAGACTTGGAGATTGATCTATCAGTGTTTGCAGTGCATTTGGTCAGTTTTAGAAACACAGAGCTCGTTGCACCAATTCGGAAGCCTTCAGATTATCTCAAAGTTTAGTTGGAAAGCATTTACAAGTAAGTCATGGCCACTCCCATTGTTTATGATGTCACTGAGAAGAAGAGATATGTTTTCAAGAAACATCCATTTAAATCAACCCTAGATGATTTAGAGGGAGCTTTCTCCCACATGCCTATGGGTGTCATGCATGTGGAAGACATTAGGGCATATATCTACTATAAGAAGGAACTAGTTGGACTAGATAGGCTAAGAGCACACATGGATACCATGTTGAAACCAGAAAAAACATTCATGGATGAATATGCTAAATGGAATGATCACCCTATTATTGAGTATGCTATGGCATATGAATTCTATGAGACAGAATGGATAAAGATTTTATTAACCAGAATTCATGATGATTTGTTTTGGATTGGTGATGTACTAGTTAGAATCACTAGTGACTTGATACATGAGATGACAGGCCTTTCTAGGATAGGCATCATCCTTCCTATGGGCAAGGATGTCAAAAAGATGGTTGAGCAAACTTGTAAGTCAAGGAGCGATAGGTGCGGCATGACCATCAAGCCTATTGAACAAGTTGACATCAAATTGATTTCAATGATACTCGGATACAGATTTCATCACACCAGCAAGGTGAATAGTGTGTCTGCAGTCACTATTCTAGCAACCATCAGACTAGTAAAGGTAGATGGGGAATTCAACTTGTGTGAGATCTTGTGCACACAGTTGATTGATAACATCAAGGCCATCAAGCATGACAAGATAAAGATATTCAGGTTTGGGTCATTAATCATCTACATGTACCTTCATATTTTTGGAAGAATATTAGATTTGTATTTAGACAAGACTATTCCAACCATGCCACAGATATCCAACAAGGCATCCATTGAAAGCACATTAAGGGACTATATAAATTTGAAATTGAAGAACTTCAGGGTCAAGATGTAAATGAGATACAAGATTCTAGAAAGCATTGTGGAAAAGTACAAGGATACAATTTGTTTTATGGTAGAGACAGACACAACTTGTATGTAAGTTGTTGAACCAAGAACTAAGTGGATTCATCCACTTGGCTATGAGGTAGATGAATAGGTCCTTGAAGCATATGCGCAAGTACTACTATCAGCCTCCAAAGATCCTAATGAACCTAGGTGGGGAACATATGAGGAGAAAACCAGAGAAGTAGATGCAAAGCTTAATAGTGCAGCAACAAAAAGGAAGGTTGCTAAAGTCACATCAGAGATCTTAAGGATTCATGGTGTATCTCAAGTAGACCTTGATAAAGCAAGAGATGAAAATATTGCTTTGGAACTGAAGAGTGCAGATGCAGCTAAGGCAGAATCACATGAACCCAAGATGAAGAAGATAAAAATTGAAAAAGATGATATTCAGAAGGGTAAAGAAGATGATACTTCTTATATGCCCAAGGAAACCATTGACTTTACTACTCCTCTCGAGTATAAGGCAATTCCAAAGAGGAAAAAAGAGGTTGGCACCAGTCATCCATCCTCGAGAGTCATAAGAAATAGAAGAAACACCCAAGCACCTCCTGAAGTAAGCTTCAAACCCAGTCTCAGTGTGCTAAGTGCCAAAATAGTTAATGAGGGAAGAATTGACCAAGTAGGGAAATTCTATGACAAGTACAATGAAATAGACAAATTGAAGATTCATGGTATGTTGGTCAAGCACATGTTAAAGTTCAAGAAAATAGTCTTGGAACTTAAAATAATGATTCCTGATAAAGTTAGGAATATCCTTGAATTCCAAAAGAGACAGGCCATTGAGGAAGATCTATGGATAAGGGAGAAGATTCTTGATGATACCCTTCCTATATGTGAGCTAGAAGAGAAGAAATTGTTGTTAGATCTGGTGAAGCCTCACCTCAAAACAAAGACAAGGACTCTGAACATAATGGATAAGAATTATGAGTTAATTGCAAAAGAGATAGAAAAATCCTTTGAGAAGGTATTCATGAATAGAAACATGTATCCACCTACTATGCCCATAGCTACTATACCCACAAAGGTCACAAAAGGGTCAGAGACCATCAAGGAACAATCTACAAGTCCTTAGGATTCAGCACTGTAGTGGAAGTACAAACAAAGATAAGTTTGCGCCCATGTCAGAATCACTCAAGGACAGCACCATTATCATTGATAATGTGGAGATAGCCATGGCGGCCACTGACACAGAATTAGATAAGTTTGAGGAAGCTTTTGTGAGCACACAAGAAGCTAAGATTTTATGCAGAAGCACACCTCCCACTCATCAAGAAGAGGTATTGATTGAAAATATATTAGATGAGAAAGAAGAAGAGAAAATAGAAGAGGAAGAAAAGAAAGAAGAAGAAGAAGAAAAAGAACAAGAGAAAGATGAAACTTATGTTGAACTAGCCAAGGTAAAACTAGAAGTGATGGATAGCACTCCCATCACTCCCTCCTCAACATTGTTGTCAAGTTTGACACCTGAGACATCTAGTTTGGACTCATGGAGAGAAGAAGACCTGATTAAGTTCAGTGTCCTAGCTATGGAGAAGGCAAAGGAGAAACAAGTAATGAGAAATCCTCTCCTTGTGGAATGAGTGAACATATTGAACAGTTTGTTGCATGTGGACATGAAAGTGAATAAGGTACACTCGGTTGATGATGTGAGTACAGTTATCTCACACTTCAAAAGTAATTTTTCAAGCCTTGAATAATCTGCATCCAAAGTTGCAAAAGAAAAGTACTTGAAGAAGAGATTGAATGAGTTGATGAGCAACTTTGCACTAGATCTAAATTCACTCAAGACAGGACAAGAATCCTTAAAAGAATTTGTTGATCAAGGAAGGAAATTCATTGCAGACTACATGGATCGGGATAAGCTTACTGATGCCCATCTTAAGAGAATACAAGAAGCAGAAGTTATGATTGAGTAGGTAAAGAGTTCAGTGAAAGACATGTCCACTTATGTGAACATGTGAAATAATGTCTACCAAGGTTAGTTGGACAAAATTGAGAAAGCAGAGAAAGAGATGGCAAAGATAAGATTTAGACAGACTCAGTTGAGGAATGCTCTTGTGCCCTCACTAGACATTCTCAATCAAAACATAAAGGAGACTGATGCCACAATGGTAACCTATGATCAAGGTCTGAGCATAGATTTGAAGAAGATGGAGAAGCTTCAATATGCTTTATGCACCCATCTCCAGATAGTTAACTCTTTGATAACTTTTTGGAAGAAGGAGATCTAGAACCTTAAGATAGCATATCTGGATGTTTTCCCTAAGTAAGTATGTGTCGATACAGTTTTTTTTGGTACACCTTTGTCATTAATGTCAAAGGGTGAGTTATGTATAGAATATGGAGTATAATATGTATAGGGAGACATAAGACTATGTATAAGAAATGTATAGAAGACAAAAGTTTTTTGTGTTAAGGGACAGTTAGCAACTTGGCCATATTCCTTTGTTGCCATCAATGACAAAGGGGGAGATTGTTCGCAAGTTGTTTATACCAAGGTATATGACTAGATATAGTGTTTTCACTATAGCAAAAAAGTCATATAGTAGTTTGGAGTCAGCGCACTTAATGTAAAGATCAGAATTTGGTTAAGTGTTGAAGACTGGTCAGTTTACAGAGTTCCTACAGCTCAAAGCATCAACGCACATGTGTACGGATGACTTATGGTATGCACCCTAGAAGTTAATTTTGTTAGACTATACTCATGCTTAGTCTATGAGTGCATAAGCAGATGTGCAAGGATGAGAAAGTTACAGTCAGTTGAAGTTGCACAGCCAGTGTGTGCCAGCAGAGAACAGAGCATGGAGCCGACAATTAGTATTTTGGTTTGCGGATATAATGTAATATTGTAAAGGATATGCACCTATTATATTTAGGTTTCTAACATGTTTATATGTATAATTGTAAGCATTCTTAAGCCAATTCATTTGGAAGCATTGTTTGTAATTAGTTATAGGGCCGACCTAATTGTGTATTTTGTATGAGCGTATAAATATAAGGTGTGCCCATTGTATTTGGTATGGAAGTTGAAAAAGAGTTGTGATAAGTAGAATAGAAGTGTGTGAAGACACTAGAAGATTTATTAGAGCTTTGCTAGAGGTCAAAGCATCAGCACATCAAAGGAACTGATCTGACAAGCAGTGTCATAGTGATAGTTCATCCTGCAGATATAGTGTGTATCCGAGATCAAAAGGTTGTAGCCTTCACCACTTGAGTAGTGAGCTCTTGGATAGTGCGTCCTCTCCCCTAAAAAGGATGATTGTAAAAGACTCCTAATAAGGTCCAACCCTTAACAAGGTCTACTATACTTAAAGCATTGTAAAGCTACTCCTAACAAGGTAAAGGATCTTCTAACAAGGATCACAAAACACTAGTGCAGAATATTAGTGGGTGTCAATTCCCACCGAGGTTTTTACCTATTTGGGTTTCCCCATAATCATATTGGTGTCATGTGTTGATTTCATGTTTCATGTTTATGTGAATATTTATTTTAGTACTTAATCATTTAATTTTAGCATAAATATTAAAGTGAAAAGTTAAATTACAATGAACACTGATTCACCCCCCCCCCCCTCTTAGTGTTCCCATTCCTAACACTTTAACCCTGTTAGGAGTTATCTTTACATTGCTTTTAGTATAGTGACCTTGTCAAGGGTTGGACCCTATTAGGAGTCTTTTACAATAACCCTATTAGAGGTGGGGACACACTATCCTAGAGCTCATTACTCAAGTGGTGAAGGTTACAACCTTATGATCTCAGATACACATTATATCTGCTGGATGAACTAGCACTGTGATACTGCTTGTCTGATCAGTTCCTTTGATGTGTTGATGCTTTGACCTCTTGCAAAGCTCAAATACATCTTAACTACTCTTTGCACACTTATTCTCTACTTATCTTGACTCTATTTCAACTCCCATACTTATTACAAAGGGCACGTCTCATATTTATATGTGCTTATCAAAACAAGTAAGTAGGTCGGCCTATAACCAATTACATACAATGCTTCCAATTGAATTGGCTCAAGAATTTTTACATACAAACATAATTACATGTTTAAAACCTAAATACAATAGGTGCATAGCCTTTACAAAACAATATTATCATCTCTATTCAAATTACCAACAGTCGGCTGCATACTCTATTCTATTCTGGCATTCACTAGTTGTACCTTTTCAACTATCTGTGTCTTCATCATAGGTCTCATCTGATCATGTGCTCTTAGACTTGGCATGAATACATACATAAAATCTTAACTTCAAGGGTGCATACCTTAACTAGGTCATATGCACGTGTGTTGATGCTCTGACCTTCTGGTACTCTGGTAACTATCCAATCTTCTATACTTAGCCAAATTCTGATCCTTTGATAATGTGCGCTAACTCCAAAACACTATATGACATTATTGCCATAATGAAAACATTATATCTAGTCACATACAATAGTATAGTCAACTTGCCAACAATATCCCCCTTTTACATTGATGGCAACAAAGGAATATGGCAAAGTTACTAACTGTACCCTTATAAAAAAACTTTTTAACATACTTTATCTTATATCTCCCTTAGACTCTGTACTATACATCTTCTTTACATATAAGACTCCAAGACTCCATATTCTATACACAATCCTCCCCCTTTAACATTAATGACAAAGGTGCTTCCAAAAATGTATCTCTACAAGTACTTATAGTGTTAGGACATCCGAATATGCTATCTGTAAGTTTTGGATCTCTCGCTTCCAGAATGCAATCAGTGCATTAACTATCTGTAGATGGGCGCATAGTGCATATTTTAGCTTCTTCATCTTCTCCAAATTTATGCTAGGACCTTGATCATATGTAACCATGGTGGCATCAATCTCCTTGATGTTCTGATTTAGAATATCTAGAGAGGGCACAAGAGCATTCCTGAGTTGTGTCTGCCTTGCCCTTATCTTAGACATCTCTTTTTCAATCTTTTCTATCTTTTCTAATTGCCCCTGGTATACATTATTCCACTTTTTCACATCGTTGGAGGGGTCTTCTACTAATTTCCTTACTTTTTCTATCATTTATTTTGCCTCTTGGATTTTCTTGTAATGATCACCAGTCAACTTATCCTAGTTCATACAATCAGTAATGATTTTCCTACCCTTTGCTGAAAACTCCTTCAAAGATGCTTGACCAATCTTTAGTGAACTATAGAAAATTTTATTTCTTCTTCCCCCTTTAGTTCTCTCAAGAAATCCTTGCCTCTTGCAAATAGAACATTAGAACTTTTTGCCTTAGTCTCCACCTCATCTACAAGGGATTGAATGCTATAAGTTACTCCATTATTTTGAAAATAATATGAGTTCTTTTCTCCATTATGCATGGCCTTACTATCATATTGTCATGGCCCTCCCAAAAAAAAATAGCATGCATCCATGGGAAATATGTCACACAACACTTTATCTCGGTACTTCCCAATTGTGAAGTGTACCTACACTTGTTTATTAACCAATACATTTTGTCCCTTATTTATCCAAGTTACCTTGTATGGGTGAGCATGTGGTATTCTTGTCAAACCAAGTTTTTGTACTACCTCCTTAGAGATGATACTGTCAGTAGCACTGGAGTCTATGATTACCTTACAAACCTTTCCAATAATTTTTCATTTCACCTTGAACAAGGATCTCCTTTTCTTGGGTTCTTCTTTCATTGGTTCCTTCAACAAAATCCTTCTTAGCATTAGATTCTCTTCACTCTCTAAGTCAAGGGGTACCTCAGGAGACTTGACACTACTTGTCTCTTCTTGAAAAAATTTGATCCTCTTATCTGATTGAGAGGAGGATGCCCTGTTTGGGCACCTATAGCCTGGATGCCCAATTTGCCCACAATTATAACACTTCATAGTAGAAAAGTGGGATCCTCTATTAGAGCCACCAAATATGCCTCTATTGCTACCAAATCCTCTTCCTTTGTTTTGATTTCCTCTTCCACTTAGTTCATGACTTTGCTCCATTTGTCTTGTATCATTAAAGGATCTTGATTCATTTCTTCTTCCACTAAAGTGACCCCTATGGCCTCTTGAATCTCTTCCTTGGCCTATACCCCTAGAATTGGAATCTTGCTTCTTTTTGCTTCTTTCTTTAACTTTAATGGAAATTTGATAGCATTTATGTACAATAGTAGGGTTGAGCAATCTAATCTCCTCTTGGATGCTCGATCTCAATCCATTTAAGTATCTTTCCACCTTAAGGCTCTCAACTTCTTGCACCTTTGACCTTAGACATAATTTTTGAAACTCCTTGGTCTAGGTACTCACATCCAATTCTTTTTGCCTCAAATTTTGTCTTTTCTTGTGTATTTAGACTTCATAATCCTCTATTGGATATGCCTCCTTAATATTGGCTTCCATGCCCTTCCAAGTTTCTATGAGGCACTTTCCTTCCTTTTTCCTTTCATCTTAGATGAACTTACACCATGTCATAGCTTCTCCCCTCAATCTTGACTTAGCTACCTTTACTGTTTGTGCCTCTGATACACTTCCACATTCAAAATGGTTCTCTAATCCCTCTATCCACTCCATGACCAACTCTAGTTCCATCTTGCCACTAAATAAGGGTACTCCTTCTAAAGATTTTTCCCCCATGGATTGTAGTGCCCTAAGGAATGGTTCTTCTTGAAAAATTGGATCATGTTGTGATACCTCATCCTCTATAGCTATTACGTTCTCCTTCCCTTCTGATTCTTTCACCTTTTTACTAATTTCCTTGGTCTTAGCTTGCACTACATCAAGCTTAGTTGAAATCTCTACTAGTTATTTTCTTAGGAGCTTATTCTCCTCTTCTTGATCCTCTACCTTCTTTGTAAGTTCAACATTTTTCACCATCCTTGATGATCCTAATGATTCTGGTGTTTGCAACATTCACTTTCACAAGCCCGAATCTAAGGGTCTGATACCAATTTGATAGGGAGACCTTCCAATTTCCACCTTGAGCCAAGAAAGATCAATCACATAAGGTCACTCTTGGACCACTAAGGGTGTCTACACTCCCTTCTACACCTAGAAGGATCTACTAACCTTTCTTTCCAACTTGGGGTCCTATCAGTTATGTTAGGATTAAGTGGTACTGAGAGGGGGGTGAATTAGTATTACAACACTTTAAATTGAACTTAAACCAATTCCAAATAAACCATAAGATTGTAGAAATGACAATTACATAAGAAAAAAACACATAACTCATAACACCATTATTTTTTGTTGAGGAAACCTTGGCCAATGGAAAACCCCAATGGGGATGGTACCCACAAGCATGCACTAAAGTATAATGTCCTTGTTAGAAGACCTAACCCTGTTAAGAGCTGAGTATTACATAGTACATTTCCTTATCAAAGGAATATTGACCCTATTAAAGGTATACAAAACCCTGTTAGGGGTGTACTGAGCTTACACCTCTTACAACCAATACTTTTGTTACAAAGTATTCTCAATGTGAACATAAACAAGCATCTTCTATGCTTTGATAGTTCCAGTTGTAGTTCTCAATAACATATGTCAACCTCTGATCTCACATCTTCTATCAATCATCTCTAACATCTTTGTAGGTAATCCACAATCTTAATCTATCTTAGCATTTTATGATTCCATCTTATACTCCCTTAATCATCGTGACTATTCATATGCTCTGTTTCACTGTTCCTATATCTTCGCATGTCTTCAAATCACTATAACTCACTGATAACAATACCAAAACACAAGCAACCTTAACAGAAGGTCATAAATATCCCAAATTTTCTTCCTCTAAGCTCACAATTCATCATCTATCATATACTATATTCAATGTCCAAAATAGTACTATTGTACTTTGTACTCTTATTTCTATACTTAGTCATTTTTAAGACTGCATCTCCAAAACTATACTTAACTCCAAGAAATCATCATATCAGATGTTTTTCCATAAATGACAACCCTCAAGTGCTCCATATCACTTAAAAACACCACTTTCCAACAAACTCTCCCTTTGGCATTGATGGCAGCACTTAGTGAAAAATGACTAAGTGTCCCAACAAACACTAACGTACTCTTCTTTTTTTCTCTTATCTTCTCCCCTATTTTCTTTTTCTTTTTCTTTTCTATATATACATTTTTTTTTATTTACAATTTTCTTCTCTCATTTTTCTTCTTCTCTTCTCCCCCTTTGACATCAATGGAAAAGGTGTACCCAAAATTGCAAAATTTACAAAAAGTGTACAACTTAGTACTTGCTCACTAGTTTTAGAACATCTTGGAAGGAATCTTCCAAGGTCTTCACTTCATCATTCCATGATATTATCAATAATTCACTAACATGTATCAGTCCATTCAAAGCATAAGATGAGGTCTCTGCTGCTTTCAACTCCGTGGGCATAGAATTAGTCATTGATTCCACAATCTTCTCCATTTCAAAAAGATGTACCTCAAGAATTGATACCTTAGGAGTGATTAGACTCTTCAAAAAACCAAATCTTGTCATTACTCTCCCTCTCTCTATATCCAATACATTCATTTTATCAAATATCTTTGATGTGTGTTTGTCCATCTCCAATACAGTTTGTGAGGAGGTCTCACAACTGTCCATCATGCTAACCAGAGTCGCTATGTCCTTAGCCACATTATCTTCAATGTTTTGAATGTGTTTGATAGGGTTAATACAATAGCTATATATAGCTTCCTTCCATGTGTGAAACAAATTTTGGCCTTTGACGTAGTTGATCTCAGAATACCCAAGTCCTATGAGATAGACTGGCATACTTCCTTCAACTTCTTTTCTAGATATCTTTTCTTTGTCTTCTCTTCTGCGATCTTCACTAGGGACTCATAGTGACTATCAAAGTTATCTAGTGCCATATTCAGGTTCTTTGCATCATCTTTTCCTTGAAAATTAATAGGTACTAGGAGTATTTTATTCACTATATCAACTTCCCTAGAAATTACCTTAGCCTTTTTGTCTCCTTTCTTTTCAAATCTTTGTTTTGCCTTTGTGAATTCCATGAAGGATAGTCTCATTATTTCATCCTCATCCATGTTGTCTACATATGTGCTTATAGGATTATCCATACTTTCCAACAATAGAGTGGTGGAAGTATCAGTTTCTTGTTTAACTTTATCTCTTGCCTCTTCTCCTTTTCTTGTGTCTATCTCTTCTTTCTGTTCTATTTATTCTTTCTGCTTTTCTTCTTATGGTCCTTTCTCTTCCTATCTTTCTTCTTCCTCTGCCACTATATTATCCAAGTTTCCTTCAAATGGATCATTCTCATCAAGTGAAGTGTCAAGGGTCATAGGCACACCAACAACAAAGAAATATGGTTTCTTGTGAATACTTACTTTTCTTCTCTCCAAATTAGCCTTAGCTAACTTAGAGCTCTCACCAATTCCTATAGGTGTGGGATTGGTAGTCTTAGGAGGTGAAGTTTTCTCAGGAATATTTTTCATAAGTATTTGATCTAATGCCCTCTAAGTATCTTCAATAACTTCATCATTCTTTCTACCCATAATTTTCACAAGTCTAGCTTTTGTTCTTAGTAAAGGTTTGAGTTCCTTAAATATTTTCTCTCTCTCCTGTACAAAAACTACAGGTAACATGTCCTCCATGGATTGATTCCTAATTGATTTATCTTCTATTTGTGCAAGTCATTTTTTGTTCTCTAGTTTATCATACAAATCCTTAGGTATACTCTCAGTCTCCAATAGGTTCTTCTTGTAAACAAGTAGGTGTTCAATTACCATATCTTCTATCAATAATTGATTGTCAGATTCATACCTCTCATTGTATCTGCTCAGTGTCTTTAGGTTACCATCTCTTATAATCCTTCTATGCAATATCTCTATGTTTGGTTTCTAGCAGTATGTGTCCTCTATTTTCTTTTGTTCTATCTTCTCTTATTTCTTCTCAGTTACCTTATCCTTTTTCTTCTCGGGTTCCTTATCATCTTTCTTATTAGCTTCTACTTCAACCTTTTTTTTCTTAGGGCTATTTTGTTTGGTTGATCTGGTGGATATTGTAGGTATGTTTGCAGGTGTATCTTCTTATTTTGTCTTCTCTGGAGTGATAGATAGGTCAATTATAGTAGAAGTGGTACTTACTATGTTTTCTACTTTAGAAGATGGAGGGGCTGCAATTCTCATGCTTGCTGAACCAAAAGCTCCCTCATTCATCTTAGTCCTTACCTCTTTTAACTATTCCTTTGTCATCTCATCCTTAGCTACCATATCACCAACGATTTTCTCTATCTTTCTTTTCCTCATACCTTTATACTATTTTTCTCTGACTTTAGTTGATTTCTCCTCAAACGTGTCAACTTCAGATGCCAAAACATGTTGTACTTTCATAACAAGAACTTCTAAACTAACTTCATAGCCCATGGGGTAATACCATTTCTTCCTTGGTTCATCTACTTCAAAACATACACAATCAGTTTCATCCATGAAATAGATTGTATCCTTGTATCTCTCAGCCAACTCTTTAGAAATTCTGACTCTTTCTTTCATTTGTCTCTGTAGAATCTTGATTGTGCCAAATAGTTCACCATCTACCCATGTGTTGTTTTGTCTTCTATAATTTTTTGATATCTGAATACTAGTGGGTATGTTGTCCTTCCATGCTCTAGGGTGCATTCCAGGGAACTTATGCTCAATATATATACATACATGTGAACTAGAAGTGAGCCAAATCTAAAATCCTTAGATTTATCCTTCTTGATTATCTTCACATTCTCTAAAAATTGTTGTGCCAAAACCTCGCATAGGTTGAATTTTGTGTTTTCTATTACCATCTTATAGGCCATCATAATAATTCCTACTAAGACTAAATTAGGTCTACTATTGTAATAAATTTTATATCCAAGTATCATTGCAACTAGTCTTACATCCTATTGCAAAATATCAATCATTGTCATAGCTCGCTTGTCTCATTTAGAGTGCATTAGGGTTTCAACTTGTTTCTTTATATATTTTTCTACTACAAGAATAACTTCAGTGTTTTCTAACCTAGTAATGTCATGAATAATTTGACTACAAATATTTACAGGTTTCTCTCCTCTCCAAATAAATTGGTCATGAACTCTGCTAAGTATAATTTTGAACCATTCTTCTTCATTGAATTCATACATGTCGGTCATTTTCATAATGCTTAGGAACTCATTCTTCATTTTACCATCTTGTCCAATCATGTCCTACATTTCTCTGAATATTTCTACGTCACATAATGTCTGATATTTGCAATGTATGTATGCCCTAATGTCCTCTACATATAGAATGTTGTATGGTGTTTGGAAAAAGACTCCTTCAAGGTCATCCTCACAAGATTTAAAGGGATGTTTCTTAAATTTATATCTAGGTCTATCACAACATCATAAATCATTGGTGTATCCATAGCTTCTACTTGAGTAAATGATCTAAATACCTTAAACACGCTGAATTTAGACCTTTCACTTCGATCAATCATGCAATGTAGCTACTTGGTAGTTTGATACGCTCTAAATTCTTCTTTCCTTGGTCGTTTATCATCAAATGGTGAAGAAATAAGTATCTTTGAGGTCTTTTATTCATCGCTAAGTGAGAAAATGCACTTTACTCAATTAACTCAATTTTGCATATTGTCCACTCAATCACAAACCTTGCACTCATAGGATATGAATCTTCAGATGTTGCGATCACATATATAGGTTCCATAGTGTCTATATACACTATAACTAAGCTCACATGAGCTCACTCCTCATAATCAGGGGCTGGATATAATCTATTGTCTTCATCCAATGCTGCCCCTAAGTCCATGCTCAGCCTTTTAGGTTGATGTAGCAATGTTAGCATGAGGAGAAGGCACAGTAGCATCAACTCTCTCTCCCTGAACCAATTACTTATTAAATTATTTAGCTTTCCATGTCTTACCATTGTTCTCATCTACTAATTTCCTGAAATTATTCTTGAATTCATCCATGTACTCACCAATACTTTTACCATTGTCACCAATATTCTTTTTTATAACCATAGGAGGTGGTCCTCTTTTGTTATCCATTCCATTATACCTTCAAAACTTTTCTATATGTCCTAGGTTTTTGCATTTATAACATGTAGGTTGTCCTCTATTCTGATTAACTTACAGTTTACAAAACCTTGAAATGTACCCAAGTTATTACATTTATAGCATGCGATCTAAGTTGTTGATTCCTCTTTGATGTAATCTTGTCTGCTTCCAGACTGATTAGGTTTCTTGCATTCTGCATTCTTGTGTCCATATGCATAACAGTTATAACAATAACTAGTAAAGGGTCTAAAAGGGCCTTTACCTCTACAATCTCTCTTCATGTGTCCAGCTATGTTGCATCCATAGCATCTAACTCTAAAAGGTTTGATCTGATCTCAAGGTTCTTCAAAAGTAGGTCTTTCTTCAATCTTTGCTTCATGTGATTCTTCATGAGTCTTAGAATATTCTCCTTCATTGTATCCAACTCTAGTCATTGTACACACTAAAATGGTGCACTTCTATGAACCATTACATGCAAGGATGCTCAAGAATGAGGCCTCACAAAGCGGCTCATAGCTCTCTATGCATGGAGTTGCAAGGGACTATGATGTGTTTGCTCTCAGCTAGAGCTACAAGCTTGTGACCTTGCTAGTCAACCACACAATGAGAGATTCAAGTGAAGACAAGGGCAACAATGCCAATATCTCCAAGAATCTAATATGCAATGCAATGCAAGCTATATGATGATGCAATCTAAACTATGGAAATAGAAGTATAATGCAACTAATCTATGAAAGGAAATAGCAATGGATTACAAATCCTTCCTATTTAGACTATGTGAGCTTATTCTATTGCATAAAAGGAAATCTATACTAAGAATGCCATTATCATGCAACTATGAAAGAAAATGTGAACTAGATGATACAATGAAGCAATTCTTCAATGTCTTCAAACTCCAAATGCACCTAAAACCTACAGCATAACATTAGCATAAAACATGGTATATGCAAATGGAGGAGAGAGCTCTCCTTTTATAAGAAATGAGGTGAAATGGACCATTGAGATTAAGAGGCAAAAGTCTTAATCAGCGGTGGAGCTTGAAAGAGGAGCAATCCATGTGCACAAGTATCCTCCAATGAGAGTGAAGTGTTGACTTTTGAGCCTCATGTGAGATAAAAAGTGCTTTTTCCCTTTTTATAAAATAGGAATAATGTTTTATTTGTGCAACTTAGGATAAGAGGAAAGTGAGGGCTTTTTATTTAATTAAAAGGGGAGGAAATATTCCTTTTAATTAAATAAAGACTTAGGATAAATGGTTAGCCCAAGGATAAAAATCCAATATATGATCGAAATTAAGACTTGATCAAGAGATTGATATTGTTGAAAATATTGATTATTGATAAAAATGATTCAGGATTGATAAATTGAATAAATGGGGCCCAAAGTCTAGGCAACCATTTTAGGGTGCATACATTTGCCCCTCTTTGACTAATGTGTGATCGATTTGGGAACACATGTAGTCAAAGAATAAAGTTGAAATGTGAGATCGATTTGGGATCACAAATCAACTCAGATGTGAGGTCGATTCGGGATCACACCCGGACAAACATAAACAAAAGGCCTTGAACATGAGGTCGATTCGGGATCACACCCAGACAAACATAAACAAAAGGCCTTTGAACATGAGGTCGATTTGGGATCACATTCAAAGTAGGAGATAAGAATCTCAAATTTGAGCGACAGCTCACAAAAGATGCCTGAATCAGGAAAATCAAGTAGTTGGGGATGAGAATCCCATAAAAACTGCCCCCTCGGAATCAAAATCGAAATTAGGTAGAGAGAAGAATAGTGAATTGATAAGGATTTGATCAAATCAAAATGAAATCACAATCGAATGTAAGGGTCAAATAGGTTAACCATTAGGCAATAAACATGCCCCAACCTGACTAAAAAGATGTAGTCAAACGTGAGAAAGAAGGGAATGGAATGAATATGAATGAAAGACTAGAAGTTTGGAAGACATGGAAATGAAGAAATGACGATGCCCCAACAAAGATCAAAAGATTAGGCCTCAAAAGATCAGCCAACTGCGCAGAAGGGGGGAAGATTTTGAAATACGATTTTGACTATCAAGATGACCTCAAATTTCAATTTCAAGTTCGAAAATGGATCCAGGACGTCGAAATTAGCTAGGGGTTGTGTGTGTGAAAATTGTACCTGATCTGTAGACACAACACTCAGTAAAACATTAGAGGTTAGCTATAATCAAAATCGTGCAAAATTGAAAACTATCTAACCAAGCGATTTACTGCCTTCTAATAGGTGCGAGATTAATGTTCTCAGATTGTAATCGAGATCAGTGACCTAGACGACACCTAAATGAAGGATTTGAATGCAAAAGATGGATATGAAATTGAATGCAATTAATCTATATTTTTGATATTTTCTATGCAATAAGAATGAAAACTTGATATGAATCTATGCTAATATGAAAAACTTGATATGAAATGAATGCTAAATGATCTAACAATGAAGATTCTAACAATGATATGAAAACTATGAAATTCTATGCTAAGATATAAAAACTATGCAATTGAAATTGATCTCACAAAGCTTTGAATTCGCAAGTTGATTCCTCAGCCTCTAATTCTCCAGCGTGATTGTGCAAAATATGAGATGATTTGTGAAGAGCTGAAGCATTTAATTTATAGAAATCCAGGGCTTTGGAGGTGCATGGGAAAAAGCCATAAATCACTCAAATAACTCAACTTGATTTTTGAGTTATTTTTAAATAAAAGATAATTAACTCACAAAAACATGCAAAAGCTAAGTTTTAACTCAAAATAGAGTTTAGCTTTAATTGATAATTGATAGTTGTTTGCTTTTATGATTGTGCATGTTTTATTTATGAATTAATTTAATAATAAAGTGATTTATTTCCAACTTAATTGCTTTTAAAAATAAAACAATTGATTTATGGGTTAATCAATTATTTAATCAAAATTTTATTAAAAACTATATTATTAAATAATGACAACTTGCTTTAATTAATTAAATAAGAATTTAATCAATTAAAGATAGGAATTTTGATTTATTGTCAAAATTAAATAATACAATTAATAATAGATAGAATTAAATTTAATTACATAATTAAGTGGCAAATATTAAATCTAATTAATTAAATATGAAAATATTCAATTAATCAAATTTTTAGGATAAATGTGATTTATCGCCAAATAATCATTAAATTAAAGATAATTAAGATAATTAGGAATATTACTAGGAATATTCCCTGATGCAAAATTTAAGATAATCAATTATGATTCGACGATGTTTAGATGTGCCTTAGGTTATGACTTTGATGTCGATTTTGTTCGAATTGAAGATGTAGGAGATTAATGAACTTATAGCCCATTTTTGGGGTATTACAGGGGTGCAATTTTCACGCAATTTTGAAGTGTTTTGAAAATGAGGTCAAAAAGTCAAAAGACTATAAAAGGGGTCAAAATGTCATTTTCAAAAATCATTTGTCTTTTAGCGATTTGAGAATTTCAAAGCTTTAGAGAGAGAAAATGGCCCAGCAAGTAGGAGTTCCCGTCCACAAGCATCGATTCGAGCGCGCCCGGTTGCACAACTGGCCACCACACTATCCTGCCCCGGTAAGTTTTCAAAAAACTCGAGCTTGTTGAGTCATTTCTCGCATTTAATAGCTTTTTTTAGCACGTTTTTTAAATTTTTAAATTTCAAAAAATTTTCTTAGGTGAAATATCGTGCAATACTTTAGAAGTATCGCGCGCTTTGGGGAGAAGTATCGCGCGATACTTCGCTTGTCCCCAAAGTATCGCGCGACCTTAGGCACCAGTATCGCACGATACTGGGTGAAAGATCGCACGATACTGGGTGAAGTATCACGCAATATAAGGTTTATCACCCCACTATAGGGAGAAGTATCGCGTGATACTTCTCTAAAAAAAAGAATATCGCCCAGCATAAAATTTTGATTTTTAATACATTTTTTAGCAAAAATGACATGGGTCTAGACAATGTTACATTTTTAGGATGTTTTATACTGAGTTTTTGGACATCCATCATGATATGTGCTAACAACGGGCTTGGTTTTGGCTTGCAGGAGGTTTTTCCGGCGCTCATCATCAGAGCACCGAAGGTGACAGGATTGCGGTGTGTCCGGGATCTAGACGATCCGGGCAATGCCGACCTCAGAGTGATGGGATTCCGGTATCTGCTGAGATACCCCTATATCTGAGCGGACCATGGGTTGTTGACTGCTCTGGCCGAGAGATGGCACAGTGAGCACAACACCTTCCATCTGCCTACTGGAGAGGCATCAATTACTCTGGAGGACGTCTACAGGATCCTACGAGTGCCATGTCATGGCGAGCCAGTGAGTATAATCATATTTTTGAGATAGTCATGTAAAATGTAATGTTTCCAAAAGATGAAAACTAACATGATTTATGTGTTGTCACAGGTATACTATGATCAGGATGCCACTGAGGGGCACCGCCTGGTTCAGGAGATGTTCCAGGATGTCACGATTCTGGATAGACATATCAGCTGGGAGAGGCTGATAGATAATTTTGGCAGAGACTACCCAGTGCCATGTATAGT
Organism: Chamaecyparis obtusa; assembly: GCA_027943335.1. Lineage (NCBI taxonomy): Eukaryota > Viridiplantae > Streptophyta > Pinopsida > Cupressales > Cupressaceae > Chamaecyparis > Chamaecyparis obtusa. The sequence continues at coordinate 562,550 of BSBK01001483.1, read as the reverse complement.
GGCTTCCATCATTTCACAAATCCTAATGACTGACCGTAGTCAGAAGGGTTTTCTGCTCGGATGGGCTCAGCTTTTGGTGGACTTGATCGGCAGGCCACGATGGATGGCATGGGGTCCTGCCATATTGGCAGAGATGTACCACGAGCTACACGAGATCATCTACAGAGACGGTCGGACATGGGCATGCGGTGCCATCCTGGCACAGGTATGGGCATGGGAGCACATCGTTGTGGTGCGCCCCAGGGTTCAGCCGAGGGAGAGGAGGTACCCCTATATCTATAGGTACCTCGAGTTTATATCACATGCCCATTTTGGAGATGTGACCTATTATCGGTAGATTTTAGACGAGATAGCCTCATTTACATGGAGGCCCTACAAGGAGGTTGAGGTTTGGGGGGATGCAGCGAATGAGCTAAGCTACATGTTGTGTAGTCGGCCACTGGTAGGTCGATATGCAGAGATTGTAGAAAGATTCTGCATCACTCAGGTGTGGCGGCAGTTTGGGAGGTAGCAGCGAGTCTCGACAGAGACTACTACCTATGCTAGAGCCAGAGATGAGGAGGGACATGGGTGGCTACCCATGTTAGATTATCAGCAGGCTGTCGCAAAGATAGCCGGTATCAAGAGCAAGCCCTGGGAGTATTTCCCAGATATGGTAGATGCAGGGGCTAATCGAGCCTACAGAGCAGAGCGGCGGAGGGTGCCATTCCCTTGATTTACAATACCAGATGCATAGGCACCAGCACAGGGAGGAGATGGAGGGGATGATGGGGGAGAGGGAGGAGATGGAGGGGATGGAGGAGAGGGAGGAGGGGAGGGAGGGGATGGAGGAGATGGAAGGAGGGGGAGAGAGAGGAGGATGGAGAGGGGAGAGGGATCGAGATCAAGTGGCCAGAAATGGTCACGGGGACAGTGATCAGTGACACCCGAGGAGGAGGCGAGACCAGCTCACCGGCAGGCAGAGATACAGCAGGAGCAGCCTACGGGGGGAGAGGATCTGAGAGCCCAGATACAGGCTCAGGAGGCAGAGATATAGCAGCTCCGGACTACTATAGCCATGAGAGATTAGTAGCTACTGGATCTGAGGGTAGAGTGAGATCAGCAGATATCTGATCTTAGGGCAGAGATAGCATGCCGTGAGGCGATGGCACAGGCCGAGGCACTAGAGCTCTGACGAGAGTCAGCGAGGGCAGCCTATTATCACGAGTTATATCTGCAGGCCGTCCCAGAGGGTGAGAGAGCACCATCATACTCTCAGCAGGTAGGGGTATCAGACGTGGTACTCGATAGGAGGGCTATGCCTCCTCCACCACCACGAGCTCATCACGAGGGTGGTAGTGAGTCTTAGGGTTAGGTCTTAGATGTTTGGACATATCTTGAGACTTTTGATCCAGATTTTGGGATCTCATAGTGTATTGTATATCATGACATTGTATATTGATTTATGAGATTACTGGATGTTCGATGTATCATGTGTATTTGTCTCACTTGTAATGGATGTATCAGTTTATGTATATTGTCTTGTCATTTTGCTCAAAATGCTTATGTATGTGCTTATGTGTGTTCTCTCTTATAGATGTATGTTTAATTCTCATGTGTATGATATAGACTCATGTTTCTTGAAAATGACAGTTTTGATATAGATACGATGATATGATTAATTCCTTGTGATGAACAGGAACAGGTTCGAGATGAAAAAGACAAGGAGCGAAAGACATGATCAAGAAGGAGAGAAGGGGAGCGCAGTCGACTGACAAGTCCACGTAGGATGAAAAAGGAGAGCTCTCTCCATATGCAAAATGCAACACTAGACTAACATGAACTTAAAAATGCAAACTACTATGAAAGCGGTTGACTTGCAAGGTCACAATGCCTATAAACATCTAATTATCATCATCGAACGTTATTGGTAGCATCGCAAGATCATACAATGCACACTAGCATAACTATGTGGATATGAATATGATCTTTATCAGATAGAGATGTGGGAATCTCACCTAGGCATCAAAGACATATAGGTCAAGATGACAAATGCAGTGAGATCACCTAAATTTGATATAGCAAGATTATGCTTGTATCAAGACACATGAAAGTCAGGATAACTAGAAGCATGCACTCGCAAAATAGTCAAGGATAATACCTTGTCAATCTATAGTGTCAAGTAGGACTAGCATAAATGCTCATGATAGTTAGGATCAACAAAATATACCCACAAGCAGATAAAGAAAGAAAACATGTTCTCATTCCCTCAGTCTTCTAGCTATGCATCATCGAAAACTTCTCAGGGAGAGATCACTCATCAAAGAAATCCTCATAGACAGCACACAAAGAAAAATAAAGTCAACATATCGTTAGCGAGTTGATTGTTGAAGTGCATGTGTGTTGGTCATAGAGTCAAACTCTGAGTATCGCATCTGCAAATGAGCAATGTCACGTCATACGAAACTGTTGGGTAAGACACCTGATAAGTGTTAAGAAACACTCGACGCAAAGGTAGTGTTGAAAAAGACTATTTGGGGTGGTGTTGAAAAACACCTGTTGTGAAATGCCCTGAGAGACAAACGCTTCTAAAAGACCAATGCTAACAGTCATGCCCCCTAGACAAAGACAAAGACCAATTCCAGACTAGGCCAAATAAGGTCAAGGCATGATGGAAAGTGGTTAAGTGTCGAGGACGCATGCTAACAAATAGGGGTGCAAAGGCCTCAAGTAGCGCCTGTTTCCAGGTTTTCACCACTTGGATTCTTTTTTCATTTTTTTATTTTTTTTGTATTTTTGCTACCAAGGCACCTATTGCTAGATTTTCACCAAGGCACTTTTTTATTTTTTTTATTTTTTTGAATATTTTGATTTTTTTGTATTTTTTAGGACTTTTTATACTTTTTAGGATGTTTTCAGCATCATATATCAATTTTTTTGGTATTTTTTCAGGATCATAAGATATGTACAAAGGATGTCTCCAGATAGAACGGGCATCAAGGATAGAACTTCTTGAGGTGCACAACATTGATGGGATCAGGGAGCTGTTCTCCATCAGGGTCTGACAGTAAATACGCACCAGTACCAAAAGCAGCTATAATAACATATGGTCCAAGCCAGTTAGGTTCAAACTTGCCCTTTTGCTCTCTGTTTTGTTGGTTCTTAGGGTTCTCTCACAAAACAAGATCACCTATTTGAAATTCTCTAGGGCGAACCTTCTTGTTGAATGCCTTAGACATACGCTTCTGATACGCTCTCATATGATCAAAGGAAGCCTTACACTTCTCATCTAGAAGTTCTAGTTCCTGTAACCTCATGGCGCGGTAATCCTCATCTGTAATCAAACCTTTGAGTGAGACTCTAAGTGATGGTATCTCGACTTCTAAAGGCAATATTGCTTCAGTGCCATAGGTGAGAGAGAAAGGAGTGGCTCCTGTAGGTGTGTGAATGCTTGTTCTGTAAGCCCATAGTGCTGGATTGATTTGTAAGTGCCAATCCCTACCATTCTTGTGCACTGTTCTATGAAGAATCTTAAGAATGGTTTTGTTAGAAGCTTCTGCCTGTCCGTTTCCCTGTGGAAAATAGATGGAGGACCAATGTTGCTTGATTTTAAACTTTTTGCATAGGTGCTTTAGGTCCTTATTCTTAAATTGACCTCCATTATCAATAATGATCTCAGAAGGCACTCCAAATCGACAAATGATATGATTCAAGATGAACAAAGAAATGGTCCTTCCTGAAGCAACAGAAAGTGGTACAGCCTCCACCCATTTTGTGAAGTAGTCAGTGGCAGTAATAATGAACTTGTGTCCACCTGATGAGTTGGGATGAATCTGCCCAACCAGATCAAAGGCCCAGCGCTGAAATGGCCAATGAGAAATAGAAGGGATCAGCTCCCTACCTGGAGCATGAATCAGGTTGCCATGTTTCTGACATTTTTCACATGACTTAGCGAAGGTGACTGCATCTATCTGCATTGTGGGCCAATAATATCCCACCCTAAGCAACCTTCGGGCCATGGCAAGACCATTAGAATGTCCACCACAAATGCCCTCGTGGATGTCAGCTAACGCTTGGTTGGATTCCTCCTTTTCCAAGCACCTAAGGAGCGTCCCATCTAAACCCCTCCTATATAAATCACCAGAGATGAGGGTGTGGCGAGAGGCATTATGGATGAGGTTTCGGCATTCAGAGTGGGTGAATGTGTCAGGGATGATGCCATCATGAAGATATGAATAGATAGTGTATACACCTAAAAATGGTCATCTCGACTATTAGCCCCTTTTGCTAAATCATAAATTACTTATTCTTGATCAAATCCTAACTTTATCATTTATTCGATTATTTTATATGGGCTAACCATCTTATCCTAAGTCTTTATTTATTAAAAGGAATATTCCCTCCCCTTTTAATAAATAAAAAGCCCCCACTTTTCCTCTTATCCTAAGTTGCACAAATAAAGCATTATTCTTATTTTATAAAAAGGGAAAAAACACTTTTTGTCTCATATGGACACAAAAGTCAACTCCTATTTTCCTATTGGAGGATACTTGTGCACATGGATTGCTCCTCTTTTAAGCTCCACCGTTGATTAAATCTTTTGCCTCTTAATCTCCATGGTCCATTTCTCCTCATTTCCTATAAAAGAAGAGCTCTTTTCTTCATTCTAGATCCCCAACTTTTTATGCTATTGTTATGCTACAGGTTTTCTAGGTCATCTTGGAGCTTTTGGAGATATTCTTGCATCTAGGGTTTGAAGATTTGGAGCATTGTTGGCATTCATCTTGGATCTTCATCAACACTCTATCTTCTTGTCTTCATTCTTGCATCATCATGGCTTTCTTTCTTCATAGTTAGATTTCATTTCTTGCATTCTACATCTCATTCTTGCATTCTTAGCTTAGCTTCATATTTATGCTTTCTTAGATTAGCTTCATTTCTATGCTCTAGATTAGCTCACATAGATTAATTAGCTTGGGTTGTAACACTTGCATATTTCTTTTCATAGCTTAGCTTGCATTTCCATTTCTAGCATAGCATTGCATTGCATTTTCATTCTTGATTCTTGAGGATATTGGCATTCTTGCCCTTGTCTTCATTGAATCTTCCATTGCATGGTTTACTAGCAAGGTTATAGGCTAAATAGCTCTAGCTGAGAGCATTCTTAAAAGTCCTTGCACTCCATGCCTAGGGAGCTATGGATCGATTTGTGAGGGCTCATTCTTGAGTTTCCTTGCATGTAATGATTCATAGAAGTGTGACACATTTATAGCACACATTTTTGGCGCCCACCGTGGGGCAGAGTAGATAGACTTTGTCCTTTAAATTCTGCATTTTTGTCAATTTTCATCAATTTTTCGACAAGTTTTCAGCTTAATTTTTCATCTTTTTTTTTTTGTCTCAGATTTTCGTGCGATACTTTCCAGAAGTATCGCGTGATATATCTCTGTATGTGCGCGCGATACTTCATTTTTCATAAGAAGTATTGCGTGATATACCTCTGTATGTGCATGTGATACTTCGCCTGTCAGAAGTATCACCTGGCTATAGTAGAGAATATCGCCTAGTGTCGGGTGAAGTATCGTGCAATACTATGTCTGTACCTGGCAGTGAGCTATTTTTGGGCTATTTTATCCATCTTGCAAGTTTTAGGTTCTTAGCTATCTTTTTAAAATTTTCTAAAATTTCTAGTGTGGTGAATCAAAAACCTTGAACCTCAAGAATTAATCCACTCTTTGTTTAGCTTAGGATCCTTTAGCGGGCCTGCTCTTGAGCAATCAAGAGGAATGACCCAAGTGGGGACAACCTTGTCATCATTTTCCTTGGTGGCGAGTGATTCCAACTCACTATAATCTCAAGGCTATCGAGGACACAAAACCTTGGTAGACATAGCACTTATCTTCGCTTGATGTGAGTAACTTGTGGGATTGTGACCATGAGAAAAGCATTAAGCAAGAATGCTTAAGGTACTCTTGAGGCCGCGAGGTCCTAGTCCTTTATGAGGAGCAAGAGGGGTGCTATGAACGGAAACCCTTACTATGAACCATTAGATAGAGGCCAGCCTATTTTAGCCGCTTAGCTTCTTGGTGCAAGGATTGATCCAAGTGGACTTACCCGGATCACCCCAAGACACTCACCATATGTGTTCCTTTGGTTGTATTTTTGACACTTCCATGACAATGCCAATATCTTTTGTGGGCAACCACTTGGTGTGAGGCAAGGGAGCATCAAGTTATGGGCCAAGTTGCTAAGTAATGAGCCTTGTCCTTCTAGGTAGTAATTGTTTGAACTGTCTTCGATTGTGCTATGCCAGTGTAAACGTTCTTAACATTCAAACAAACGGTAGCATTCATAAAGTTTTCTATTTTGATATCACAAGTGCTTGTCTTGGCAAGGTTGCTTTTTCCCTTGTTTCAAGTTTTTTATGACATGTTTGATCACCTACTATTTGCAAACCTGTCTTTTATCTATTGCTACTGCTTGTCAAACTGAGAAATTGCACTGTTCAATCTATAAATTTGGTCCAAGCACTTCAAAACTAAGTTTTTCACGTTCACTGGTCAAGAGTCATATGATATTGAAGCATCCTTGCATACCCTCAACCAAGAATCCTGAGTCATTTCTACTGTCCTGTCATTGCTACAATTCAGAGTTGCTAAACTTGCATTTTAACCTACTGTAGAGTGTCCTTTTCTGTTCTTACTTGAAACTGGTTTGTTACTTACATGTTTAGATTTGTTCTAGACTGAAACAAATGAGCTAAAACTATTGGGTTTGAGTTTAACGAATGCTACTCTTGATCACTTGTCGCATCATGGTTACCTCTCTAGCTACTTGCTTATTGAGCTTCTTGCTCGCTGCTCGGCTTTAGTCAATTGATTGCTATAAGTACTTGAGCACTTTTGATAAGTCATCTCTCTATTGTTCTACTTTGACAAGTGATCTTTATTAGCTTTGCTTATCTCAAATCTAAGAAACTTTTTCTCATTCTATTAGTCAACCAACATCTCTTTTCATGCCGGTTACAACTCGGTCTCAATTTGAGCAGGAGAGTCATCCTTCGTTCAATTATACATAGTTACCTTCTCCAACTAGACGTTCCAAAGCACCCATTAGCAAAGACAGTTCTAGTTCTGACCAATCTGAGAAATCTAAGGCTACACCATGGTACAAAGGAGGTTTCCTCTTTTCCGCGTTCAAGACTCCCAAAAACACAGACAGTGTCTCACTCACTTTGACTGAACAAGAAAAATTTCAACTCTTGCAAGAACACTTTGAGCGTAACGATAACCAAGCACGCTTAGAAAAAGAACACAATCAACAAAGGATGGATGCTACTAGGCACATGGCTTATAGAGGGACATTTCATGAGCAACCTAAGACTAGTAATCATGAGCATAGACCTCTTTTTAACAATGGCAACAATGACAACAACACGCCACCAAGATCTCCTCCAAGGCCAACTTTTGCTATGCCTTCTTCACCACCTAGACCTCCTCCCTCTCAACATGAGGCAGAGGCTAATGATGAGATTTCTAGTGAGGATCTTATGAGATGTGAACAAGATGTGGATTTCCAACGAATGATGCATAAGCTTTTAGAGCGTAATGGCGATCAATATTTTCAATATATGACTTCCAGAGGATAAAAGCTTCCTCCCGGCTATGATGTCAGACAAATTGTCCAACAAAGAGTACCAACTGAATTGGAAGTCCTTCAAGAAGAATTACGTCGAACAAATCAACACCTTACCCAAATGGCATTAGAAAGAGAGCCTCCAAAGGTCTCTTTTGTAGAATCAATTTGTGCTCTTCCTTTTGATAAAGATCTATACATGGTCCCATTTCCTAAGGATATTGAGGTTCCTAAATATGACAAGTATGATGGAAATGGTGATCCTCATGACCATGTGCATCATTTTTATGCTCTTAGTATGGACTTTCTTCATGAAGACACATATCTTCTACGCTTATTCCCTCGAAGCTTAAGAGGCCAAGCTTTGGAATGGTTTGTGAAATTGACACCACCTCTTAAGACTTTTGATGAGTTGGCTCAGTGATTTACCCAGCAGTACTCTTACAACATCCAACAACCTGTCACTACAATAGATCTCGATAATCTAAGACAACATCAAGGTGAGCCATTTGCAACTTACTTACAACGTTGGAGGTCATTGTATTCTCGATATCCTCGTCAGCTACCCGAAAGAGAAAAGATTGACATTTTTGTCAACACACTTGTGCCTGAGCTATTTTATGATCTAAGGAAGCAACTGTTCTCCTCCTTCCATGACATGGTTGAAAGTGCATATCGGATTGAGGATGTAGCTATAAGAAAAGGGGATATTGTTATTAATAAAGATGCTAAAGGCAATGGTAAAGACAAAAACAAACCTTGGAATAAGAACAAGTATGTTGTTAATGATGGGGTTGTTGATGCTCCTAAAGTTAAAGAGCCCGCTTTCAATCTCTTCAATGCTATCTATGTAGCAAAACAACAAGAAGCTAGCAACACTCACAATGCTCCTAAACCTCAATATGCAGATAAGCCTAAGAAGTCATTTTGAAAGCGAGTCTATACCAAGTTGGCAGAACCTTACGATGTGATCCTTAAGACTTTGGTTGACAATGGATATCTTACGCTTCCTGATAAACCTGGTAACTGGGATCTGATAAATAAGCCTGATTGGTGGAGAGAGGATCATTACTGCCATTATCACAGAAACAAAGGACATCCAACAGACAATTGTTTTAGGCTTAAGGATGATATTCAGGATCTTATTGAGAACGGCACAATCTCCACTGAAGGCTTAACTAAAAATTCTGATCACACAGCTTTCAAAGATCCTCTACCTAAGCATGATAAGGGGGAAACCTCTCAAACACATAAGAAGAATCATGATGCAAAGATCAATTACATGTATCCTTCTAATACACCTGTGATCAACATGGTAGAGCCCGTTGAGAGCATTCTAATGATGAGGTCTCAAGATGATAATAGCACCAATCATGGTAAGCCAAAGTTAGTCTTGCAAACACGTGGTAGTTCATCTTCCCGACGTGAGACACTGAATGCTGTTACTAGGGGGCAAGCCAAGATTGTCCTTAAAACTGCACAAGATCGCAAGCAAGCTTTGCCTTCCAAACAAGTGGCTCCTTCAGCCACCCCTAGCTATGATCTTGTCCAACATTTGCAAAAGACACCAGCACAGATATCTATCCTTGAGTTGCTTCGGTTATCCTCTTCGCATAGAGAGATTCTTGATGAGGCCCTATGTACAACACGTGTTCCCAATGACATTGATCCAGATCAATTTCAGGCTATGGTCAACCACATTTCATCTCTTCTATCTCTCTCCTTTTCTGCAGAAGATGACATATCTATTGCTCACCCGCATAATCTAGCTTTACACATTGAAGTTCTAGTCTACAATACTCGAGTCCGCCGAGTCCTGATAGACAATGGTGCAGGGTTAAATATTGTTTCTTTCAATGTCATACAACAATTGGGTTTGTCAGACTTGGCTGTGGATTCCAAGAAGAAGATTACTATAAAAGCTTACGATGAAGTGGAAAGATCTTCCAAAGGTCTTGTCACGCTGCCTGTCCGAGTGGGCCCTGTCATGAAAGATATTAGCTTCCAAGTATTGGACATCCCACTCGCATATAACATTCTTTTGGGTCATCCTTGGATCCATGACATGTAGGCTATTCCTTCCACTTATCATCAGTGCATCAAATTTCCATACAATGGCACTGAAGTTGTGATTCCTGGAGACCATACTATTGCTATTAATGCTCTTGCTGTTGCTGAAAAATTTGTTCCTCAAAATGAACCTTCTATTGATCCTAGTACGTCTCTAGTTGCTACTGAGAAAACACTTAAGATGATGAGCCTTGGTATGGGTGAATATACGCTGGATTCCTTTTCTTCTATACCTGTTTCTCCTAGGTCATATGGGAGACCTTCTGATCACATGAAGCCTTCCACTTCTGCTATGGTGATCTTTGATACTTTTGTTCCTTCATCCGTTCCTTTAGAAGCAGAAAGAGAAGAACAAGCTATTCAAGAGTGGATCTATAGAGAGGATTCTAGAAATACTCCCATGCTCAATAATTCAGACACAGATACAGATGAATCACTGCTACACACTATGGTTCAAATGGGAGATGATCTTCCCTCTACTTCACTTCTTTGGGGAGAAAAATGTATATCTATTGATGATATGGATGTTGATATGGTTCATTCTTGTAGTAACCATCCCAACATGGTTGATGGGTCTTGTGTGGGGTCAGATAAGTTTGTTCCTCGTATTGCCTTAGTGGACCACGCTGGTTCTTCTATGACAAGTCTAGATCTAGCTACTTTTGGAGCTTACCCTATAGGCTCAACCTCTCTTGTTACCAGAGATGACACCCCTCACATAAATGCTATTGAACCGGTCACTTCATTTCATCTTGCATCAACACCTATTACTTCTTCCACCAGCGAACTAGCCACAAAAAAGATTGAATCAGCAATCAAGTATCACAGTCATCATGTCAAAAGAAAAGAGCAATGGTCGGTTGAAAAAAACTACATTGTGGCAGTATCCGCACTTAAGAAAAGTAAAAATAAAAATTTGCTCAAAAATAATGAGTCTCAAATAAAAGATGACAAGTTGATTCTCTACAAAAAAATGGTGAAATTCTTCAAGCATGATCTCATATCTGTTATACTTCAGCCCATTCCTAGAGCTAAGAATAAAGTTGCTAATGCCTTGGTTACTTCAACATCCATCTTACAAATGAAAAAGCATAAATTTCACTTCAAGTTCCTGGTGGATGAATTACGCTATCCTACTCACAAATCTTACATCTTTTCATATCTTCCACCTCATATTCCTCTTGCAAATCCACCACGCCATCCCTTACACTTTGCCTTTGTCTCTGGTGACTTGTATAGGAAGGGTCTAGACGGAACTCTCCTTAAGTGTCTAGAAATAGAGGAGTCAGAAAAAGTGCTAGCTGAAATCCACGATGGCATATGTGGATCACATTCTAATGATCCTCCACTAACTCAGACATTGCTTAGGGCTGGTTATTATTGGTCGAACTGGTTGAGACCTCCTATCATCACAGCTATAGCATTTGGGCCTGGGGCCTATCAGTTCTCTACATCAAAGGAAGCAGATCTTTAATGCCCGTTTCTGTCTGGGGCATCCTTTGTATATATTTATTGATCCTGAAAAAATACCAAAAAAATTCATATATGATGCTGAAAAAAATCCTAAAAAGCATAAAAAGTATTGAAAAAATGAGCATCCTAGTGAAAACCTAGCAATAGGCGCTTTGATATCTCACCAAAAAAAATCAAAAAATTCAAAAAATTCAAAAAAAAATTGAAAAAGTGCCTTGGTGAAAACCTGGAAACAGGTGCCTTGGTAGCAAAAATACAAAAAAATTATAAAAAGTCCTGAAAAAATTACAATAAATCTATCAAGTGGTGAAAACCTGGACACAGGCGCTACTTGAGACCCTCTGCACCTATGTCTATCAGTCTTGCGTGGCGCTCCTTTGCTCCACTTCTCGCTTTGCCTCTCCTAGCCTGGAATTGACTCTTGTCTTAGTCTAGGGGGCATACGTTGTTTTAAGCTTATCTTGGGTCTCTTTGTGCATCTAGGTTTCTTAGGCACCTCGCAAATGGTGTTTTTCAACACCACCCCAACTGTGTTTTTCAACACTTACCCTTAGCATCGAGTGTTTCTCAACACTTATCAGATGTCCTACCCGTAGTCTAGATGATGCAATATTTCTCACTGGCATATGTGATACTCAAAGTTTGACTCTATGACCTACACACACACACTTGACTCACTGAGACTTGCTTGGCTTTATTTCTTTGTGTGTTGTCTATGATGATTTCTTTGCTGAGTGTTCTCCCCCTATGATTGTTTTCGATGATGCATAGCTAGAAGACTGAGGGTATGAGAACATGTTTTATTTCTTTATCTGCTTGTGGGTATATCTTGTTGGTCCTCAGTGTCATGAGCATTTATGCTGGTCTTACTTGACACTATAGACCTACAAGGTATTATCCTTGACTATTTTGCGAGTGCATGCTTATAGTCATCTTGACTTTCTTGTGTCTCGATGTGAGCATAATCTTGCTATAACAAACTTAGGTAATCTCACTGCACTCATCATCTTGACCTACATGTCTTTGGTGCCTAGGTGAGATTTCCACATTTCTATCTGATATAGATCATATTCAGATTCACATAGTTATACTAGTGTGTATTGTATGATCTTGCGACGCTACCAATAATGCTCAATGATGAATATTAGATGTCTATTGGCTTTGTGACCTTGCAAGTAAACCACTTTTCATGTAGCTTGCATTCTTAAGTTCATGTTAGTAAGTTTTGCATCTTGCATATGGAGAGAGCTCTCCTTTTCATCTTACGTGGACTTGTTAATCAACTGCGCTCACCTTTCGCTTCTTCTTGATCATGTCTTTCACTTCTTGTCTTTCATATTACATCATTTTCTCTTCATTTCAGGATCCAAACCGAAATCCACATTCACCTTGACCCTTTCTCCTTTTTCCGCACAGTTGGCTGACCTTTTGAGGCCTGATCCTTTGATCTTCACTGGGGCATCATAACCTCTTCATCCCCATCTCTTTCAACCTTCTAGTCTTTCATTCAAATCCCAAGTTCCAATTCTACCCTCTATGGTGTTTACAGGTTGAGGGACCGATAGGTTCGTGCCCCGTGTCCCATGTGTGGGGCATCCCTTCATTGGTTGATGGTTATTCTATTATCTTTCATCTTCGATTATGATTTCTAGTGATTTGATCATGTTGCTCTTGCTTCTGCATTCCCTCTACTTGATTTCTCTTTCGATCCCGAGGGGGCAAACACATCATATCTTATTAGCTATCTCTTTCCTAAGTGTTCAGTACTGTCGCTACCAGGCTGACCATGCAGGATTTGCTATCTCTCTGCACTTCATTCTTTTGAGTCAGATCACTATTTGCTTGCCTTCTTGGCTATCTCTTGCTTTCTTGGCTGATCTGAGTTGCTTTGTGATCCCAAATCGATCTCACATTTCAACTTCATTCTTTGACTACATGTGTTCCCAGATCAATCACACATTAGTCAAAGAGGGGCAAATGTATACACCTAAAAATGGTCATCTAGACTATTAGCCCCTTTTGCAATCATAAATTACTTATTCTTGATCAAATCCTAACTTTATCATTTATTCAATTATTTTCTATGGGCTAACCATCTTATCCTAAGTCTTTATTTATTAAAAGGAATATTCCCTCCCCTTTTAATAAATAAAAAGCCCCCACTTTTCCTCTTATCCTAAGTTGCACAAATAAAGCATTATTCTTATTTTATAAAAAGGGAAAAAACACTTTTTGTCTCATATGGACACAAAAGTCAACTCTTATTTTCCTATTGGAGGATACTTGTGCACATGGATTGCTCCTCTTTTAAGCTCCACCGTTGATTAAATCTTTTGCCTCTTAATCTCCATGGTCCATTTCTCCTCATTTCCTATAAAAGAAGAGCTCTCTTCTTCATTCTAGATCCCCAACTTTTTATGCTATTGTTATGCTACAGGTTTTCTAGGTCATCTTGGAGCTTTTGGAGATATTCTTGCATCTAGGGTTTGAAGATTTGGAGCATTGTTGGCATTCATCTTGGATCTTCATCAACACTCTATCTTCTTGTCTTCATTCTTGCATCATCATGGCTTTCTTGCTTCATAGTTAGATTTCATTTCTTGCATTCTACATCTCATTCTTGCATTCTTAGCTTAGCTTCATATTTATGCTTTCTTAGATTAGCTTCATTTCTATGCTCTAGATTAGCTCACATAGATTAATTAGCTTGGGTTGTAACACTTGCATATTTCTTTTCATAGCTTAGCTTGCATTTCCATTTCTAGCATTGCATTGCATTGCATTTTCATTCTTGATTTTTGAGGATATTGGCATTCTTGCCCTTGTCTTCATTGAATCTCCCATTGCATGGTTTACTAGCAAGGTTATAGGCTAAATAGCTCTAGCTGAGAGCATTCTTAAAAGCCCTTGCACTCCATGCCTAGGGAGCTATGGATCGATTTGTGAGGGCTCATTCTTGAGTTTCCTTGCATGTAATGATTCATAGAAGTGTGACACATTTATAGCACACAGATAGCACCATATCGGGAAGACTCGTGTGTGATAATGGCACAAATGACATGGCTTTCAGATGAGTCAAAGATGGGATGGTGTAGCTCTTCCACCAGGAATTCAAATCTAGATTCATGTGTCTCCAACTAAAGAAGTGAAGCTAATGTGGCCATGGCATCTGTAGCTTTGTTCTCTGTCCTAGGGATCTGTTGAAACGTCACAAAGGTAAAATAGCATCTCAAAGAATCAACCATCTTTTTAGGGTATCAATTTGTCATCCTTGGTTTGATACTCTTCATTGACTTGGTTGATGATTAACTGGGAATCCCCAAAGACATGTAACTCTGTGATGTTCCATTCTATAGCCATTCTCAAGTCATTAGTTAAAGCTTCATATTCTGCAATATTATTGGTACATGGGAATAATAGTTTGTAAGACTTTGGAATGTTGTACCCATGTGGAGAAACAAATAACACTCCAGCACCTGATCCATTTTGCATGCGGGAACCATCAAAGAACATTGACCAAGTGCGAGTAGTTGTATACAAGATGTGTTCATCTGGGAATTCCACTTGGACTGGCATACTATCCTAGATTGGAAAATCAGCTAATTGGTCGGCAATAGCTTGCCCTTTTATTGCCTTCCTTTCAACGTACTCTATGTCAAATTCAGTTAGGACCATCATCCATTTAGCAAGTCTACCCGTCAGGGCAGCCTTACTAAGCAAGTATTTAAGGGGATCAATTTTGGCAACCAAATGTATAGTATGAGCAAGCATGTAGTGGCGTAACTTTTGAGAAGCAAACACCACCGTGAGACAAGACTTCTCAATATTATTGTAATTGATCTCATAGGAGACTAGAGTACGGCTGATATAGTAGATGGCCCGTTCTTTCCCAGTATCATCTAATTAAGCCAATAATGCCCCCAGGGAAGTGTCTGTAGCTGAAATATAGAGGATCAATGGTTTCCCTGGAATAGGAGGCATTAGGATCGGAGGATTGGCCAAGTATTGTTTGATCTGATCTAGGCTCTTTTGACAATCCTCGTTCCAAACACAAGAAGCACCCTTATGCAATGTCTTGTTGAAGGGTTGCGCTCTATCTACAAGCTGAGAAATAAACCTCCTAATTGATTGAAGACGTCCCTAAAGACTTCTCATTTGGCTGATAGTCCGAGGAGGTGGCATATCTAGGATTGCTTGGACCTTTTCGGGGTCAACCTCGATACCTTTTGCTGATATTATGAACCCTAAAAGTTTGCCTGAGGTGACACCAAATGCGCACTTCTTTGGATTCAATCTGAGTTGAAATTGTTCCATACGGTCTAGAATTACTTCCAGATCATCGAGGTGTGTGTCCCTTTTTCTTGATTTTGCCAGGGTATCATCCACATAATCTTCCATATTTTTGTGCATCATATCATGAAAGATAGTTGTCATAGCTCTTTGGTAGGTTGCTCCTGCATTCTTTAACCTGAATGGCATGATGTTCCAGCAATAGGTTCCCCATGCACATGTGAATGCTATTTTCTCTTGGTCTTCAGGAGCTATTTTGATTTGATTATACCCTGAGAAACCATCCATTAGAGAATATATGTCATAGCCCGCCATCATGTCCACTATCATGTCAATGTTTAGAAGTGGAAAATCATGCTTTGGGCATGCTTTGTTTAAATCTCTAAAATCTGTGCAGACACAAATGGACCCATCATGTTTGGAGACCGGTACTATGTTTGATATCCATTTTGCATAATCGATGGCTCTAATAAATCCAGCTCTCAGAAGTTTTTCTAATTCTCCTTTGACAAGTAGAGCTACATGTGGATGCATTTTTCTTAATCTCTATTTTACTGGCTTGACTCCTGGAGCTATGGAAAAGTGATGCATTATGAGATTCGTGTCAAGCCCTGGCATGTCTGAGTAGGTCCATGCAAAATTAATTTTCTTTTTCTGTAAAAACTGTACATATGCCTTGGTCTCTTCCTCTGATAAAGACTGAGCAAGATGGACTATCTAAGGATTTTCTTCTGTGTTTAAATTTACCAGCTTTGTTGGTTCAATCAATATTGATGATCTATCCTGGAAATAACTCGGCAAGTTATTAAGTACCCCATCCTTAGGTGCCTCAAAGAGGTTTTCACCTTCGGATGCATCATTTCTTTTTACTATGTTTGGTTCTGACACCGCCACAAAGTGGTTTTCGCCATCAAACCTATTTTTCTTTTTCTCTTTTATTTTGAGACTGAGGTACTTAATATCAGGCTTTGTCATGCTGGTTGTTGGTTCACTGGTGGAAGAAGCCATAGGTTCAAGAGCATTCAGATAGCAAGCAATTTTGTAATCGTTGTGGAAGGTGAGGAATGTGGGCTCTTGATGGCGCTGAGACCAGTCAATTAGGTTGAAGTGAACAAGGGGTAGATCGATGACTGGTTCAATGTTGTTTATGCGAAAGGTGTCATCTCTGGTGACCATGTAATCGGAGTTCATCAAGTCTTCTCCTAAGATACCTGAATTAGGACTCATCCTATCAAACGAAGCATCGTCTACTAAGGCAATTTGAGGAGGGCAATCCTCTAGTCCGACACTAGGATCGTTAGTCGCATCGGGTTGGGTACTATAGGCATGGATAATATCCACGTCTAGATCAATTGTTGCATCTAAAAGCGAATCCCATTCATATTCATGGGAGTCTATCTCTGATTCATCATTTAGGCCTCGTGATGTAGAAGCCTCAAGGTTAGGAAGGGTTTCCCCCTCTCTAGTGCTAGTATTGGTACTATCCGTCGCAGCTAGGACAGTAACACTTTTCTTTGTCGATCTAGCAGTCACACAGTCACTATCCATCGCAGCTGGGATAGTAGGACTATCGAGCATCGAATCTGTGGAATCTCCCCAAAGGAGATTCATTGAGGGTACCCAATCATCAGACACATCTTGTTGATTGGAAAGATCAGGCATATAATCTACATCACTGTCACTGTCTGTCATAGCTGGGACAGGGACACCTTTCTTCTTCTTATTCTCAAAACCTAAGCCAACCGTGGACTTATTCTTTCGTCCAAAAAGAGCGTGATCAAGAGGCTCAGCTTTAGCATCCAGCCTATGACTAAGGGGACCATATCCCGAATATCCCATATTTTTAACCAGTGTATACCCTTTTCCATAAGTTTCAGGTGAAGGAGCAAAATTCTCGTTGTGTTTATATTTCTCTTCGTGATAGATCCAGTCCCTTATGGCAACTTCTTCTTTCTCTTCCTGAATGGGGACCGAAGACTCAACAAATTTCCCAAATAATGTCATTGCCGATGATGAAGGTTTTGTACTTGGCGATGGTCTCCCATAAGACCTAGGAGAGATTGGCATTTTTGTAAAAGAATCAATATTATAATCTCCCATCCCAAGATCCATGGTCTTGAACTTCTACTTGCATTGTTCAAGTGAACTACTAGGACTGTCAGCTTCCCTATTCAAAGGTACATGTGATCCCGCAGAAATGTTATTAACTGATAGAGCACTATCTCCAGGGATGCAAATTTCTACACCGTTATGGGGAAATTTTACACACTGGTGATATGTTGATGGGACTGCCTGCATTTCGTGAATCCATGGCCTACCTAGCAAAATGTTGTAGGCTAGAGGTCCAACATCAACAATTTGAAATAATATATCTTTTTCTATGGGACCAATGCGAATAGGCAAAATAGCCAATCCCTTAGAACTTCTTTCTGCTTCGTCATATGCTTTGATTGTGATCCTTTTCTTTGTGTCAATGATGTTCTCAGAATATCCTAGAGCTAACAGCAAACTCAGGGTACAAATATTGAGCCCCGCACCCCCATCTATCAGTACACGCCTAACACAGGTTTTATGAATCATGACTTCGATGTGTAAGGCCAAATTATGTGGGTGACTAATGGATTTTTCATCTTCTTCTGAGAAGGTGAGGTAATGAGGGCTAGCCAAATGGTTGACCATGTTTTGGAATTGGTCAATATCTAAGTTGTTAGGGACATTGGCTGCTCGCAAATCATCCTAAAGGACGCGCTTGTGTTTAGGAGACAATTCTAAAAGCTCAAAAATGGAAATCTGTGCAGGTGTACGTTGTAGCTGGTCAATAAGATTATAATTGGAATCAGGACCAATGGCAGACTTGGGAAGAGCACCTTTGGACATGGGCAGCTTGGACTTGCTAGTGCTAGGACCTTTAATGATAATGGGCGCTTGGGTCTGACCCCTAGTGACAGCATTGAAGGACTGGGGCATTCTTTGTGAGTGAGGACCTCTTATCACCACAGCGGGTCTTTCATTAGTCATAGGAGTTGAGTCCACATTATGTCCATAAGGATCTTTCTTTCTCACCATGTTGATGTTATCATCAGCCACTTCAAGCATGTTAATCACATTGTCAGCATGTGTGTATGTATAGTTAATAGCCGCCTTGCCATTCTTATTGCTAGAATTCTCTCCTTTTTCATATTTAGGCAAGGGCTCTTTAAAGGCTTTATGGTCTGCATTAGTGGTGAACCCATCCACTTGTAATTGTCCTTTCTCAATAAGGTCTTGGACAAGATGCTTGAGTTTAAAACAATTTTCTATGTCATGTCCAATCCCATTATGGAAAACACAAAAAGCCTTAGCATCCCACCAATGAGGTAAAGGATCCGGTATGCGATGTTTTGTAGAATCCTGTGGGTGTGCCAAATTATGAGCAACTAATGTCTTAAAAACATCTGCATAAGATTCTCCCAATTTGGTAAATTGTCTTTTCTCCGTTTTAGATCTCTTTTGATACTTAGGTTTGTCTTGTTGTGTTGAAGACGTTTGTAGCTTCATAGCTTGAACTGCATGAGAGAGGTTAAGAACTCCTTCATTTTTTACCTGAGATGAGTCAACGACTCCGTCGTTGACCACTTGCTTGTTTTTGTTCCAATAGGAGTTCTTTTTATCCTTGTTACCATTAGTATTGTTATTTTGGCTATTGTTGTTATTTGTTGGTTTAGCCAAAATTCCTTGTTCTTTTAGGACATCCTCAATGCGACATGCCACCTCTACCATAGTATGAAAGGAATTAAATGGGATTTTCTTGACTTCATATCTTAGTTCTGGTATTAGATTGTTCACAATGATATCAATTCTCTCCTCTTCAGGGATTGTCCTTAGGTATTTCGAACACAATCGCCTCCATCATTGTAAAAATGTGACAAAAGATTCCCCTTGATTTTGTTTAAGTTTACACAAATCAAGCATTGTGACTGACCTCGATAAGTTGTAAGCAAAATGCTGAACAAATCTTTGGACAAGCTCTTTAAATGTCTTTACTGGAGGGGAAAGGTTGGTGAACCACTCCATGGCTTGCCCTTTTAAACTCCTTGGGAATAATCTCAGCAAGTAGGAGTCTTCATGGTGAAAGGAAAAGCTCATTATGTAGAACTGTCAAACATGGTCGTGAGGGTCACCAGTGCCATCATATTTTTCGTATGTTGGGAATTCAACTTTCTTAGGGAATTCTACCATCACCACACTTTTGTCAATGGGGTTAGGACATATGGAGTCCAAATGAAATGTGCTCTTGGGAGCCTTCATCCTGTCTATATCCTTTTGCATTTGTAAGATCACCTCATCAGTTGAAGGATTCTGTTTCTTGATTTTTTGGTGAACATCAAAATTATATGGAACTTTAGCGCCTTTGTTGATAAGACTCTCCAAGAATTGGTCTTTGTTTTGTTCCACATATTGCTCCACATATGCTTGAAAGGATGGTTCTTGTTGCATAGTCATGAAGTCCATATGATCAATTTTAGCATAACTTCCTCCATGTTGTGAGCCATGATGTGCTCATTGGGAGGGTTTCCTTGAATGTCTATGAGATGACTGTCTCATATGATGGTCATATCTTGAAGCCCTTCTTCCTCTAGGACTTGGGGATCGTGAGGGTGTCTTTGATCTTCTTTGAGGGCTAGGGGAAGGGGTAGATGGGGGTGAGTTGGTCCCACTATTGGCTCCCCTTCCATTAAATCGGCTTTGGAGTTGTTGTGCATAGAGTCTATCTTCTTCTTCTTGGGTGACTCTTTTCTGTATATCCAACAATGCACGTTCCTCTTCCTCTAGTTGTCTGAATTTTTTTTTTTTAGCAGCCTGTTCATCTAAGTAGGCTTGCTTCTCTCTCTCAATGCTTCTCAATCATGTATTTGCATATCGAGAGGTGTCTTTAAGTGGGGAGGTTTGTCTCGAATGCCTCATTGCATTAGCTGCGTTGATGTGGTGATCACTAGATTCGTTGTTCTGGTCTTCATGTTGTGACCCTGAATCTGAGTGAGCTTGCTTATGATGTCTTTCGGCTCGTTGATGAGCATCAAAATACCTCGCATTGTTGGGAGGTGACCCAGGTGGACTAGCATGAGAAGAACCACCATACTCTCTCCTGTGTCATTGGAAGATATCCTCAAGAGTTTGATTCATGGCTTCTCTTTGTTGTCGGGTGAAAGTGTAACTCATGTCCATACTTGATGAAAGTGGTACAAAAGAGGTGCTCACTTCACTAGGATTAGCTCCCGGATTAAAACAAACCTCGGATTCACTCTTAAGAGATTGGTCAAAAAGGGGTCCTTTTCCCTTAGGTTGTCGACGAGTCTTGACGGGTGGTAACTGGCTAAAGGCAATAGGGGGTCGCTTCCCTTGATTAACTTGGTACCTTGTCGTAACTGACATGAAAAAGAGATACTCTTAATGATAAGGTGACCTTTCAAAGTGTCAACACCAAACTAGGATAATCGAAGTCCTCTATTGTCCAAAGAGAAATGAAAAGAAAAAAAAAGGGCTTTACCAACACTGTCAAAGAGGTGCTTCAAATCAAAGGGTGACTACCCTTGCACTTTTGAATCAGGAGGTTGAACTAGGCCAAAAGATAATTGAAATTGAGATGAAAATGAAAGCGATTTAGACAATAAGAGTACTAAAATTTTTCCAGAATATAGCTAACAATTTTAAAGATGAACCTTGGCACCAAGAATGGCTTTCTAACTTGACAATTATTCCAAAGTGATTTTGTAAATCAAATGATGCTATCCCGGAGGACTAAAAATCAGAAATTTGGAGTCAAGACAAATCTCGGATGTCAGGGTGAGAAGCCTACTTTAAGACCTAGCCTGATTGACAGCAACTGAAACTAACCAAAATTTAAGCACGGCAAAAATAAACCAGGCGATATACTCCAGGCTACTGGGGTGATAAACCTATAACCGCGCGATACTTCTCCCGAAGCCAGGCGATACTTCTTAATACTGGTGGGTGATATACTCCAGGCAGGCCGGGCGATAGTCTGTCAGGGGTGAACTATCATGCGATATTTCTCTTCAAAGCGGGCGATATATCTAGCAAGCGCGAAGTATTGCACGATACTTCGCTTCACAGGGCGCGATACTGTTGCAGAATTATTTAACTCTTGACCAGAATTGTGTGAAATTTGTATTTTTGGGTCTGTTTGGTCAAAATTTCTAGTCTGAGGGTTGATGTTTTCGATTTCAGTCACAGTATCAGCAGAATTTTGGCAGGTTTGCAAATAGTAAGGGATCAAAACATGGTCTCAAACACTTGAAACAAGGGTAAAAGCAACCTTGCCAAGACAAACACTTGTGATATCAGAATTGAAACAATACCTTATGAATGCTACCGATTGTTTTTATGTAAGAACGTTTGCATTGGTATCACACAATCGAAGACACTTCAAGCAAATCTATCCTAAAAAGTCAAGGCTCAATACTTACCAACTTAGCCTAAAACTTGATACCCCCTCGCCTCACACCAAGTGGTTACCCACAAGAGATGTTGACTTTGTCATGGAAATGTCAAATGACACAACCAAAGGGACACATATGGTGAGTATCTTAAGGTGATCCAGGTAAACCACTTGGATCAATCCTTGCACTAAGAAGATAAGCGGCTAAAAGAAGGTGGCTTCTATCTAATGGTTCTTAATAAGGATTTCCATTCACAACACTCCTCTTGCTCCTCATAAAGGACTAGGACCTTGCGGCCTCAAGAGTACCTTAAGCATTCTTGTTCAATGTTTTCCCCATGGTCGCAATCCCATGAGCTACTCACATCAAATGAAGACAAGTGTTATGTCTATCAAAGTTTTTGGTGTCCTTGATAGCCTTGAGATTATAGTGAGTTGGAATCACTTGCCACCAAGGAAAATGATGACAAGGTTGTCCCCACTTGAGTCATTCCTCTTGATTGCTCAAGAGAAGGCCCACTAAAGGATTCCTAAACTAAACAAAAATGGATCAACTCTTGAGGTTCAAGGTTTTTGATTCACCACAAGGGTGAAGAGCATACTCCCCTATCTCAAAAATCTCTCCCAAACACACCAAGCAAAGAGATTCAATTACTCCCTTGCTTCCAAAACCTTAAGATGGGTCAAAATTTTCTGATTCACCTAAAGGTGAAGAGCATACTTCTCCTACCACCTCAAGATCCCTTTCGCAAGGTATTAAGATGCCTAATACAATTAGTGAATGCCACACTTGAAAGGCAAGTAAATAACAAGCAAGAAATGAAAAAAAAAAAAAAATTGTTTTTATGCTTGGGCAGCCCTACAAAAACTGTTAGTAGCCCTCTTTGACATGCGTTTTTAGCAATTTTCAAGCAAATGAGAGCACCTGCAAACACAACTTGTTAGACCCACAAAGTTAGCAAAATCAAAATCCAAAGGTAAACATGCCACAAACTGCTAGATTTAAGCTAAAAGATGCGGGTTAGACCTATCTAAACACAGCAAAATAAAACAGCAAGCTAAAATAATCAAATTCGGACAGGAAAACTGAAAATGCAAGTCTCTGCCAGACCAGGCGATATTTCTCAGACTTCAATAGTATCGCGTGATACAGTTTCCTATAGTCGGGTGATATTTCTCAGTCGCGTGATATTTCTCAGTCGCGCGATACTTCTCACTATGGGTGGGCGATACTTCACCCGATAATAGGCGATAAACCTTAGTACATGCGGGCGATTCTTCTTTCACGCGAAGTGTCGCACCGCTATACAAAGGTATATCACGCTATATTTTTGAGAAGTATCATGCGATACTCTGAGACAGAAAACCAGAGACTGAAAAATGAGCCGAAAATTGATGAAAATATTGACGAAAAATGCAGAATTAAAGGGACAAAGCTAATCTACTCAGCCCCACGGTGGGCGCCAGAAATGTATACACTAAAATGGTGCACTTCTATGAACCATTACATGCAAGGATGCTCAAGAATGAGGCCTCACAAAGTGGCTCATAGCTCTCTATGCATGGAGTTGCAAGGGACTATGATGTGTTTGCTCTCAGCTAGAGCTACAAGCTTGTGACCTTGCTAGTCAACCACACAATGAGAGATTCAAGTGAAGACAAGGGCAACAATGCCAATATCTCCAAGAATCTAATGTGCAATGCAATGCAAGCTATATGATGATGTAATCTAAACTATGGAAATGGAAGTACAATGCAACTAATCTATGAAAAAAAATAGCAATGGATTACAAATCTTTCCTATTTAGACTATGTGAGCTTATTCTATTGCATAAAAGGAAATCTATACTAAGAATGCCATTATCATGCAACTATGAAAGCAAATGTGAACTAGATGATGCAATGAAGCAATTCTTCAATGTCTTCAAACTCCAAATGCACCTAAAACCTGCAGCATAACATTAGCATAAAACATGGTATATGCAAATGGAGGAGAGAGCTCTCCTTTTATAAGAAATGAGGTGAAATGGACCATTGAGATTAAGAGGCAAAAGTCTTAATCAGCGGTGGAGCTTGAAAGAGGAGCAATCCATGTGCACAAGTATCCTCCAATGAGAGTGAAGTGTTGACTTTTGAGCCTCATGTGAGACAAAAAGTGCTTTTTCCCTTTTTATAAAATAGGAATAATGCTTTATTTGTGCAACTTAGGATAAGAGGAAAGTGAGGGCCTTTTATTTAATTAAAAGGGGAGGAAATATTCTTTTTAATTAAATAAAGACTTAGGATAAATGGTTAGCCCAAGGATAAAAATCTAATATATGATCAAAATTAAGACTTGATCAAGAGATTGATATTGTTGAAAATATTGATTATTGATAAAAATGATTCAGGATTGATAAATTGAATAAATGGGGCCCAAAGTCTAGGCGACCGTTTTAGGGTGCATACAGTCATATCTCCTTTAGGTTTCTATCTCTCTCTTTGTTCATCAATCTTATCGCTTCTCATATGTAATTTCTCAATGTGTAACTTGGCTTCAACGAGTTCTCCTTTAATGATCTGATTTTATTTCTCTAATTCTAGGCATTTGTCCTTGTAGTGATCAAGTTCAGTCTTCATTTGTCCTATCTGCATGTTCTCTCCTTTTAAGTTCTCTTCAACTTTGTATCTTGCATTCTTCTCATGTTGGATTGTAACAAATCGGTCCTTTTTTATAACTTCATTGGCTCGTTCTGCTTCCAGATCTATGGATGGATCTTCATTCTAATGCTTTGTGTCCAACCTTATTGCATGTATAACAAGTTCCATAAAAAGGATATTTGCATTCAAACTAAGGTTGATTTCCTCTAAATTCATCAACCTTATGACCAATATTTTTATAATATAACACCTTACATTAATTGAATTCATTTTATATTGATTTTTACACATTGTAGCTTTATGTCCAAATTGTTTGCAAAACTAACAGTTACCTTTAAAGATGAACCTCTATGTTGACAGAGGATGAAAATATTCAAAAAAAATTTGTACCTTGTGATTTTATTTGTTGTCATATTCAAATCCCAAACCTACTTTTTCACAATTATGTCTTTGTGAACTTAGAACAACATCAAGAACTTCCTTTCCACCTTTCAGTTTTAACCCTTTTTCAATCTTTACATTGGCTTTTGCTAGTTCATTTTTTAGTTTGTACAATTCCTCTTCAAGTTTGGAGAAAACATCATACTTGACTTTTAAATTTTTATCAAAATCTTCAATCTCCCCTTTTCCATGTTCTAGAAGATTTTTTTGAAATATAATTTTTTCTTTAACCTTCTTTAATTTAAATTTGGTAGCATCCAAATCAGCTAGAGTAGATTTCAACTCTTTTTCCAGAGTAGTTTCAACTTCAACATCCTTATCCCAAGGGAAATTCCTGCAATTATCCACATCATTCAGGTTTTCTTCAAACATGGTGTACATGACTTATGAATCAACCTCAAGAAATTAAGCTTAAAGTAGAGGAACCTTTCTCTAATACCCATTGAACAAACTCCAAAGGCTGAGAGGAGGGGGTTGAATTAGCCTGCAAAAAATATTTCTCCTCTTTAAGAAATTAATCAACAAGGTTAAACATTCAATTTAAGTCATGCAATTAGAGGATCCAAAAAGATAATAATACCATAATTTTATGTGTGGAAAACCCAATTGGGAAAAACCATGGTGAGAATTAACTTATAAAAATACTTCACTATACATATGAGACAATTACAGAACGCGATCTCATTGCTCAAAACTTTCTAGAAATGTCTCACTGCCAAAGTAACAAGATAAAAAAAAATATACTAAAATGGAATGTTAGAGACATATTACTTGTTGGAAACTACAATTGAAGCAATTGTTGTATTGTCATTGATGTCAAACCTTAACTGGTAAGACTATTTCTATCTAAGAAAGTACTATATCTATTTGTTTTTTGAGAAGGATTAGGGCAAGGGTGATAACAATAGCACCTAAGGAAAGGTTGAGTTATCTTGATACTTCAATGGGTACTTGATTATGTGGCACAATGATAAGATAATGTATTATTTATCTAAGTGAGAAGCAAGACTAAATAAGTAGGCTTAACCAAGCAAAAGTGAAGAATTCTAGTTTAAGCTGAGTGATGTTAGTGTCGATCGAGCCAGTATATGCCGAGTAAATTCAGTGTTGACCGAACATCAGTTTATTGCCGACAACGACAGTATTAGCCGAGGAAATAGTTTCAGTGGTGACCCTGCTACATAGTGATGACCAAGGAGTTGAACATAGTATTGACCAAGTGTCAATAATTTACATTTGAGGAAGAATTCAAATTCCTAGCCGACATGTTTGAATTATTGGATTATGTAAATCATGTTGACTTTATTTATTGAATGTATGGAGCATTTAATGCACTATAAACCATTTTATTGTGATTCCATAAAGAGATTAGAGATGTTTATAGAAGGATGGATGAAGAACATAATGTTGGAAGGATTCGATGAATCTTACCTAACCCTAAGATCTACGGAGGAGATTAAGCAACAAAAGATGGATCTACCTATCAAAGAGGTATTAAGGAAACCTAAGTGTGAGGTTGAAGCATTATGTTGGAGTTGTTGTTGTTGTTGACTGAATAAGCAGAAAAGGATGAAGGAGAAGGAGTTTTTATTGCTTGAAGGGATTTCCAAGCAGATCTGTGATGGAGATGGAAATGGATCTCAGTCAGTAAGCCAGCATATATATGTAAGAATTGGATCTGTTATTTGCAAAGTGAGTTGTATGTTTTCAGATCAAACATTGTTGTTACTTTCTAACCATTGTATCAGTTAAATCCATTAATCAAGGTTGACCTAGCAGTCATTGTATAAATCCTTTAATCAAGGTTTCATTCTAATGGAATGT
Organism: Chamaecyparis obtusa; assembly: GCA_027943335.1. Taxonomy (NCBI): domain Eukaryota; kingdom Viridiplantae; phylum Streptophyta; class Pinopsida; order Cupressales; family Cupressaceae; genus Chamaecyparis; species Chamaecyparis obtusa. The sequence continues at coordinate 535,759 of BSBK01001483.1, read as the reverse complement.
ACTTAAGTCCTTTAACAAGGCGCACTCCTAACAGGGGGGTTAAAATCCTTTAACTGGGCCAAACCTAGCAGTGTGTTTGTAAACCTTTGACAGGGTTGGATTTTCATAGAGCTCACTTTAGAAGAGTGAAAATATCAGTAGCATGTTACAAAGTGGCTTTTCCCAAATTGGGTTTTCACTATAAATCCTGGTGTTAATACTTGTGTGAATGTTTTGGTTTGAACATTTTTGTGGTTTGCAAGTTAAATATTATTGGATAGTGGACTGCACTATTATATATTTCTAGTATACATTTTGTAATGAGTGAGTAGCTATTGGTTGTTAGATCTGAGTTGTTGAAGTGTTTAAAAGATTATATTATACATCTAGACCTGAGAACAACTGATTCACCCCCCCTCTTTGTTGTTCTAAATCATATTAACAATTGGTATCAAAGCTGTTGGTGCTTATAGAGAACAAGTTTAAAGGTACTTGAAGTAAATGATCAAGATGTATAAGAAGGACGTACCAAAGCTAAATAAGGAGAACTTCCCTGCATGGCAGAGTCTGATGAAACTGCATCTAGCTGGTATTGGTGAATTAGTGAAGTATTATATTGAACATGACTATGTTACACCTATTGCACCCTTGACTATCGAGGAGATTGATGAGAAAAATTAATGTCTCAATTTTGTTATAATCTTCATGCTTTGTTCACACTCTTTATGCTCTTATAGAGATTTCCAAAACATTTATGAAGTATACCTATGTGAACTTATTTTAAGTACAATGTCTAAAGCCATGAAGTCTATGGGTGGCTAAGAATGACATGTTTTGCTGACTATTATAAATATAATGCAGTACTTCATATAGTTATTTTAAGCTATGTTCTAACATTTGAGTAGGAGTTGAAATGTTGACTTGGATATATATATGTACACCAAATGCTACTAACCTTTCAGGTAAACAAGGAGCAGTACAAAGAGTGGTGCAACCACATTAAAGAAGGAGTGTTAGAAGACTAGCCATGGCTGAAGAATCCAGCATGGTTCTGAAGGATATGCCCCTACTAAGAAGGAGCCATTGTTCTAGAGAATATAGGAAATAAGTCCTGTTATATTTCCTCAAAATTGTTATTCTATTATCTACAGTACTTATAATATGTCGTGGTTGTTTTACCGCCTCCTTATTTGGCGAGGTTTAGTCAGACTTTTCTGTTATATTTTTCATAACTGTCAATCCTCTTTATAGAGGGATTTGATCGACTTAGTTAGGTAATGAAAAAATATAGAATAATGTATTCAATATAGCAGAAGTTTCTCTTCTCTATTCTTCATGAGTTGTTCAATTGTTATGTAACCAGTTAAGAAGAATTTAATGGAAGAGTGATTTTGGATTATTTTATGTTTTAGTAGTTAGAAGAAGCCAACCAAGGGGGCCCACTTGAGAGGTGGATTAGATTAAGTTATAGTAGATTTTCTTTCTACATTTTCCCTGCTTTCAAGTAGAGTTACTGTTTTACTCCTGCAACATTACTACTATGAATGTTCTTGCAGCACTTGCAGAGATAGACATAGTGAATGTTTTGGGCCTTTAGATAGGCTTAGATTCATTTCACAAGCTTTTTGTCATAATTCCATTAATTAGTCAAGTGTGTTTACTTTCCTACAGCAATGGCATAGATTCCTTTCATGCATTTTCTCTTCCTACAGCATAGGTGTTATGACTCTTAGAGGAACTTAGTGCACAAACTATGTTGTCCCATTTCAAGTCTACATCCCTAGCTTGACAATCTTAATGCATTTCATGATGGGAAAGGTAATTCTTAGTATAGATGTATTATTCCTAAGAGAGACAATGGCATGATTATTATTACCTATTGTGAGACTATTCATTTTTGGCGTCGTTGTTGGGGATGGTGTTGAACTAGGAACCTTAATGAGTCATTTATTTTTCAGATTAGTTTCTTATTTTTTTTAGTCAATACAAAGTAGTTGGGAGCTTGCTTCACAAGTCATCAACTTACTTGCATGCATCGAAGAAGGTGAGATGTTCATGGTAGATTTCTTCCAAAAGAACCTGTTAAACTAAAAGAAGAATTTGAAGAACTTGAGTTACCATTTCTCGATGCAAGTCCTGAGTTTGTTGCATCATCTTCAATAGAAGAAGACACTCATGAAACATTTGACCTCCATCCTTTTGCAAAAATATTAGCCAATTTCCATAATAATCCCAATCCAGGACCACTTGTTGTCCAAAACCCTCTGGTCAATAATACTTTCCAGCCATAGTTTCAATATCCAACACCTCTAATAATGGTAGCTCCTACATTTCCATTTCCTATTCCAAGTCTTATCAACAATCCTAACCTCAAGAATACACCTGCTTCAACACTACCAAATTTCTATGGCCTCATCACAGAGGATCCTAACACCTTTTTGTTTTAGTTTGACATAGTGTGTCAAAGTTTTGACCATAATACTAATAGTCATAAGCTTAAGCTATTTCTAGCGACACTGAAGGAGTCAACTCTCAGATGGTTCATGGGCTTAGGAGAAAATGCAGTAGCAAATTGGGACGAGATGAGAGATTTATTTCTAAGGAAGTATAAGGAATATTGCAAGGGGAGTGATTCAAAAGGAGATGACATTTTTCAAATGTCACAAAGGGAAGATGAGAAATTAGAGGACTACATATCACACTTTTTATTTAACTTACAAAAGAACCCTCAACATGCATTGCAGGAGGATTCACAGAAGCTGATTTTTCTAAGAGAAGTAAATGAAAACTATCTTGAAGCCTTGGACCTCATGGCTGGAGGAGATATATCTCAATCTTTGTGGGATGATCTTCAAAATATTTTTTTGAACTATTCTAGAGCAGTAGTGAAGAAAGGAAGGAGATTTCGCTCAACAGTGGCTAAAGGAAGTGGCTCTAGTATTTCAAAGATGGAGATTTCAAACATGTTGTCAGACTTCAAGAAAGACATCATAAATGATGTCGCTACACACCTAGACATGATGAATACCAAGAAGAAGCATGCAGGAATGGAGGTGCAGCTAGCTGAATACTGTCCCCATTGGCACAAACAAAAGAAGGATTGTCAGTGCAAATTGGTCGCAAACCTAGAGAATCAGCATCTTCCAACTGAATACTTAAAGATAGAAGGAGAGGATTAGCAAGTATTCTTTGTTGCTCAACATTAGCCATGGGCCATGAGAAAAGGTATGCCTCAAGACCCATTACAACTTTCAAATCCTTATAATAGTCAGTGGAAAAACTAGAATGTCCAAAGTCCTCCACAGTATAATCAACCCACTTGGAATAATGCTTGGCCAAATAATCAACAAAATCAATGGTATCCTCCACAACAACCCCAATGGCCAAAATTTCCAAACCAATGGCAACAATCACAAGGAAATTGGTAGCCCACTAACCAGTGGAGAGGACCTCAGCAATGGCCTAATCCAAATCTTGGATATCCACCTTTACCACCTCCAACAAATATACCTACAATAATGCCACCACCTGCAAATACAGGTCCTCAAAAGCAAACATAGTTACCTGCTCAACCACAACCAAATCATAATAGTCAACAACTACAGTAGAAAATGTATGCTATTGATGCTCAGTAGTACCCTTCCTATGCACTTAACATAGCTGATATACATTTAAGATTAGGTACTACCTTGCCTGCACCTGAACCACCTCTTATCATTGAAGTGCCAAACCTTCATGCAGCATCAGTACCACTTTTAGAGAATGCTTTGCCAAATATTGTAGCCCCATAAAATGTTTCCAACTCAGCTAATGCTCATACATCAGTTAAACCACCTTTTTCTTAGAGGCTTAGCATGGACAAGCCCATACCAAAAGAAGACCAACCATATTATATCATTGACCAGCTAAAGAACATGCATGTCCAGATTCCCCTCTTTCAAACAATAAAGGATGTCCCAGTTTATGGAATAGAAATAAAAGAAGCTTGTCTTAAGAAACCTGGAAGAAAGAAAAAGGATCCTACAACAGTTCATGTTATAGGAAAGTTGGCTAATATCATGTTAGAAAAATTGGTAATACCAAAATATTCAGATCCAGGGAGTCCAATTGTGAACATCATCATTAATGGTCAGTCTATCAAAAATACATTAATAGACTTAGGTGCTGCCATTAATGTAATGACTAAGGATATTATGAATAAACTGAGCATTGAAGGGTTGAGAGCTACTCCAAAAATATTGCAACTAGCAGACAGCTCTACTGTCGCCCCTGATGAAATGATAGAAGACATAATAGTTGCCTTAGTTTCTTGGGAGTATCTTGTTGGTTACCCTGTTATCCTAGGACATCCATGGTTAGCAACAATTGATGAAAACATTAGTTGTAGATCAGGGAACATGACAATTTCAGATGGGCAAGCCACTAAGAAACTAGCATTGTATCCTCTAGCTCAACCGTAGTCAAATTTAAGTACACCTATATGGCCAGATTTAGGAGATGGGGAAGAAGAATTGAATTTGGTGGTTCAGCTCATGATGTTACATAGGCAATCTTTTTTGAAGCTGCAAGAAGAAGATGAAGTCATTCAGAGCATTCTTAATAATGATTGTGTTGTAATCAAAGATATATCTGAGAGTTCTATGTTAGAATTAACTATATATGAAGAAAATTTTGAGAACTGTGTATTACCTTCAGAACCCAATATTATCCATCAGTTGTTACCTAGTGAAGTAAATACAAGTAATATCCCTAAAGTGTCCATGCTTGACCTTACAACTATTGTTGAGCTTTCTAAGGGTCATAATCTCCATGTGAATAACTATTTTCCTTCACAACAGATGGAGCAACTAACCAAACTGCTGCAAACACATGAGAAAGCCTTTTCATGGGACTATGGGGACATGAAAGGATTAAGCCCTACACTATGTACTCATAGGATTTATATCAATGAAGGAATCCTACCACTCCATCAACCTTAAAGGAGGATAAACCCAGCATTAAGGGAGATAGTCAAAATAGAATTACAAAAGTTATTAGATGTTGGCTTTATATATCCTATATCTGATAGTAAATGAGTATCACCTTTGGTTATAGTGCCAAAAATGAGGGGTAAATGGAGAATTTGTGTGGATTACAGGGAGTTAAACAAAGCTGCCAAGAAAGATCACTTCCCATTGCCATTCATTGACCAAGTAGTTGATACTTTAGCCAGTAAAAAGAATTTTTCCTTTCTTGATGGATATAGTGGATACAATTAGATAACTATTGCTCCAGAAGACCAAGAGAAGACTACATTCACATGTCCATGGGGGACATATGCATATTCAGTCCTACCTTTTGGGTTGTGCAATGCTCCAACAACATTCCAGAGGGCTGTAATTAGTATTTTTGCTGACATATCACATGATTGTATGGGGATATATATGGATGACTTTATAGCATTTGGAGTGACATTTGAAGAGGCTTTGAAGAATCTTGAAAAGATGCTAATCTGATCTAAGGAACATAATCTATCCCTTAATAGTGAGAAATTCTTTATGATGATGTAGGAAGGAGTAGTACTTGGGCATTTTATTTCAGCAGCAGGAATTCAAGTGGACCCAGCTAAAGTTGAGGTTATACTCACATTACCTACCCCTACTAAGAAAAAAGATGTAAGATCTTTCTTAGGACATGCTGGATACTATAGATGATTTATTCAAATTTTCAATCAAATTGCTAGTCCTCTATACACATTGCTTACAAAAGAAGCTAAATTTATATGGACACAAGCATGTGATGAGTCCTTCCTGCAACTAAAGAAACTTCTAACAACTACACCAGTCCTCAAAGGACCCGATTGGTCTATTCCATTCCACATCCATACAAATGCATCAGATTATACCATAGGTGATGTGCTAGGAAAAAAGCCTACTAACCTTGAGAATGCAATTTACTAGATTAGTAAAAGCCTCCATGGCCCTGAATTAAACTACACAGTTATTGAAAAGGAAATCCTAGCTGTAGTTTATGCATTGAACAAATTCTGACACTATGTCACAGGCTATCCCATTTTTGTTCACACTGATCACTCAGCAATAAAATATTTGATGAACAAACTTGCTATAACATGTAGACTAGCAAGATGGCTTTTACTATTGTAGGAATTTGATATAACAGTTTTTCACAAGCTAGGGAAGGCAAATGCAGTTGCTGACTAATTGTCTAGACTTTAAAATGTTGATGAAGACACCACTCAAGTTGAAGATGCATTTCCTGATGAACACCTGTTCCACATAGAAATCAAGAACCCATGGTATGCTACATAGCTAATTATATTGCAGCAAATAAGATGCCCCCACATTTTTCTCAGAAGGAAAAGAAAAAGCTTGCAGAGAAAAGCTTTCAATTTTCATGGATAGATAACAATCTATTTTACACTGGCCCAAATCAGATCATGAGGAGGTGTGTGAGAGAAGATGAAATATATGACATACTCCATGCTTTTCATGATGAGCCATGTGGAGGTCACTTTGCAGCAAAGAGAACAGCCATGAAAATCTTAACAACAAGATATTATTGGCCAACATTACACAAAGATGCAACTAGTTATACAAAAAAATGTGATAAATGTCAAAGGATGGGTCATCCAACAAAATCACATGAGATGCCACTTAATCCACAAGTGGTGATGACACCCTTTGATAAATGGGGTATGGACTTCATAGGACCAATTGATCCTCCATCAAATGGAAAATCATATATCCTAGTATGCACGGATTATCTGACAAAGTGGGTGGAAGTGAAAGGAATGTAGAATTCCAGAGATCAAAAAGTAGCCAAATTCTTGTATGAGGACATTTTTACCCATTATGGAGTCCCAAGAGAATTATTAATAGACCAAGGAGCATAGATCACTTCAAACCTAATCAGTGAGCTAATGAAGGAGTATAGCATAAGGCATCGCAAGTCTAGCCCTTACCATCCGCAGGCAAATGGACAGGTAGAGGTGACAAACAGAGAAATAGAGGCCATATTAACAAAGATAGTGCAATTGCATCACATGGATTGGAGTAGCTAGTTAAATAAAGTAGTCTAGGCTTATCGTACAACATGGAAGACCACAACAGGGTTCACACCATTTGAACTGGTGTATGGAAAGGCAGCAATGTTGCCCATAGAATTTGAACACAAAACATTGTGCACAGCTCTAGAGTTGAACATCAATATTCCTGCAACACAAGCCGAACACCTACTCCACCTCAACTCCTTAGATGAAATGCAAAAATTAGCATTGGAGAGAATAGAGATAATACATAACCAAAGGAAGAGGTGGCATGATTCACATATCAAGAATAAGCACTTTTAAGTGGGTGATTGGGCTCTATTGTATGATTCTCAATTCAAGAAAAATCCAAGAAAGCTGTAGACCAGATGGTTGGGACCATATGAAATTCAATATGTCTTTGATAATGGAGTCTTCCAACTAACCACACTTGATCCAGTCCAATTTAAACTACTTGTCAATGGACACCGCCTGTGCCTGTATCACAAGCCTCAAACCAAGGAAGAATTATTGCATTAATTCAGCACACAAAGTTTAACAGCACCTCAGGAAATAGTTCCTATAGTAGAAGGTGAAAGCCTTCCTCCTACAGCCTCACCATAACATGCCTTCAAAAACACCCATAATAAAACTTCATTTAATATAAGGTATACTTCTTCATTCACTTTTCTCTCTTCTTATCACCAACTCATCTCATTTCTCTTTCTACCACCCACTCAAACACCATGTCACCCATAATTTCTATTTTAATGCTTTCAATAAATACCACGTCAGTACTCTTATGCGACCACCAAAATTGACACTCTCATCAGCTTGCATTCATGTATACGGTAACTAATTGTCAGGTACAACTTTTTAACTCCTTACTCACTTTTAGCACATAGGTTTGAATAATTATATATAGTACTGCATTAAATGTATGATATAGGCATTACGCCAGTTTCTCATCCTTGTGCAAAATTTATCAAGTGAGGACACTTTTTAATATTTAGTAGGGGGAAGGGGAAGTGTAATAAATTCCAAGTGTTATTCCTAAGCCACCCTAGTCACATCCCTATCACATCAAGTTGTACTTAGGTTGCGTTCTATTAATTCTTTTAATCCTATACATTTGTCATACTTTCAAATTCCAATTTTTTGAGCTTGAAATGACTAGAAAGGACCATAATTAAATTGTGAGATAACTCACACTTAAAGTTATGATGTCCTCTGTAATCAATGTCATTATTATTATTCATGTCAAGCATAACCGAGGTAATGTAAGCAAAAAAAATTGGTATTTTCAAGAATTGCAAATGCATTTCAAGAAGAAGGTATTTGCAGACTGTAAGAAGATTGAAGGTTAGCAGTAAATTGGAGAGCATTAAATTGAATATTGGGCATTAATAAGATGGGTGGATAGCTACAGAGGCATGAACTAGTTCACCATGGTATTTTACTAGCGGATGTTGAAGCAGTTCGCAGATTTAATGCATGCAGCTGGCTGGGGTATTTTCTCCAGTTGATGGAATTTAATGAGGAGGTTGCAGCAGAATTTATGGGAACTTTTGAAGAGGGACAAGAAATTGTATGGGGTTTAACAGTTGTTGCTACTAAGGAAAGAATTGCAGAGGTCACAGGATTACCAGTCATTGGAGAGCACTGTCCTAACGAGCATGATGCCAAGTCATCTCGAGCTCAATTCTCCTAACCGGGTGATCCTCCACTTGAAATCGCTAAGCAGGGATGCAAGAGATTGTCTCTTCCACCACCATTTCTAGAATTTTCTACCCACATTATCAGGTATTTAACTTGTGAAGGAAGATTCTCAAACCTACATGCCCATCATTTCAAATTGCTTAGTTGTATAAGGCATAATCTTCAGGTCAATATTCCTAATTTTCTCTATAATATGTTAATCATTAGTGTTGAGGAAACACAAAAGGGTAATGCAAATTCCATAAGCCACCATGCCCTAATAAATCTTTTGGTTGAAAAATCCCTTAGGAATGTCTCTCCCATGTCCTGGGTAGAATTTGTTCAGTTTAAAGCCTTGCAACCCCAAGTTAACCCTGTTGCTCAACCTTTAGGGAATGAAGTAGAGTATTTTGGGCCTAGTGAAGAAAATACTGAAAAAGGAAAAGAACCAGAGTTGTCCCCAAGAAATAAGTCTTCTGAGCCCACTCCAGAGAGTAATATACCTACTTCTTCCCCAAAGAAAGGAAAATAGAAAGTTCAAAAAGAAATCCCTAACCTAGAAGGTGAAATTCAAAACCCTGCAGTTCAAATAAATAAGAGAAAAAGGTCAAGTCCTACAACGTCTGTTCTTGCAGCATCTACTCCTACAGCACAAAAGCCAAAAAAATCGTGCCAAACTAAAATTATAGTGGTTGAAGAGGCAACCGTGTGTAGAAGCCCTCGCATGCGAGGACAAGTGTCTCTGCCTTCCTCTGGAAATCCAAATGTTCCAGCACCAAAACCTGCTCCAAAACCCTCTGTTGAAAACATTCGTGATGACTCCCCCTTGTGGGAAGAACCTCAAAATATGGAGGAATCTCAAGATGTGCAAGAACCTAATAATAGCATGCCACAGGATGATCAGGGAATGCCTGAGCCAAGCCCTGATGTAATACAAGAGATCATTTATGTGAATGATCAACCTTCTCCTCCGCAACACCCTATTTATTCCAATGTCTCCATTATGCCCTATAGATCCACATGGTTCACTGAGTACTTTTAGCAAGCTACTAAAGAAAATAAAAAGAAAGCTCTGGTGTAAGAATTTCCCTCACCAACAATTCATTTTGTACTCTTTAATCTATAAAATCATTTTGTTTTTCAGAAGACCTGGTGGAGATAGGAAAGAGATCAAATGTAGAAAGAGATATTTGATAAGGATGAGGAAATTGAGGCTCTTAAGGAGCAGTTAAGGAAACAAAAGCAACAAATGGACAAAGCCCTAAAACTAGTCAATCAGGTCATAGCTTGTAGACCGCCACCCAGGGTATATGCTATATGTTTAAAAGAACAATTTATGTTATTTCAACTTATGATGACAATGAAGGGTATTGATTGTGAATTCAAGTTAGCCCAAGATTTTTATGGAATATATCAAACTCTTCCCCATGGTAGCAAAATTTATTATGTGAGCTATATTTGCATAACTTTGTCATCCCACAAGAAACGGAGTGGAATCCTTTGCTCTATATAGGGGATATTCACTTAAGGGCTCTGATGTCATGGATGCATAATGAAGCAAACTATGATAGGCAGTTGAATAATTACAAGGATCTAGAAAAATTTGAACCCTTACCATTAAGGGTTGAGTCACATAAGCCTGATGTTCTTCTGAGGGATTGGCTCAATTTGACCTATGGGAAATAGAAGCCTAAAATCAGGGAGAAAGTCTTTGCATTGAGAGATAAGGTCTACAGAGAGTATCAGGGATTACCCAATTTTACAGCCCAAAGAGCTCTTGCAGGGGTAAGAAGTCAGTGGAATAGATTGCCAGAGGCCTTCAAGAAAATAGAGCCACAAAGCCCAATTAACTTTGAAGTAGTTGTGCATAGAGTGACTAAATATATGCAGTTGGGGTGACAGGTTAGAAGGGAATTATGGATGCCTTTATCCTTCCAACCACCTACACTCCTTTGGCCCCTATACGACATCAATGCTACTAGATTGGATCAATTGATTGAGGAGCATCGAGGAGATTACTTGGAAAGAAAAAGATGATTTTACTACACTTTCAGGAGTGGAAAGAAGGGGAAGACAACTGTAAGTGATTTCAGGTCCATAGCCAAGAAGTACAATGCTTGAGGACAAGCATTCTGTTAGTAGGGGCAAATGATGAGACAAATTAATGTCTCAATTTTGTTATAATCTTCATGCTTTATTGACACTCTTTATGCTCTTATAGACATTTCCAAAACATTTATGACTTATACCTATGTGAACTTATGTTAAGTACAGCTAAAGCCACGAAGTCTATGGGTAGCTAAGAATGACATGTTTTGCTAATGATTATAAATATAATGCAGTACTTCATATAGTTATTTTAAGCTGTGTTCTAAATTTGAGTAGGAGTTGAAATGTTGACTTGGATATATATATATGTACACCAAATGCTACTAACCTTTCAGGTAAACAAGGAGCAGTACAAAGAGTGGTGCAACTGCATTAAAGAAGGAGTGTTAGAAGACCAGCCATGGTGGAAGAATCCAGCATGGTTTCAAAGGATATGCCACTACTAAGAAGGAGTTTTTGTTGCATAGAATATAGGAAATAAGTCCTGCTACATTTCCTTAGAGTTTTTATTTTGTTATGTACAATAATTATAATATGTTGTGGTTGTTTTACCACCTCCTTATTTGGCGAGATTTAGTCAGACTTTTTAATTATATTTTTAATAAGCGTCAATCCTCTTTATAAATGGATTTGATAGACTTAGTTAGGTAATGAGAAAATATAGAATGATGTATTCAATATAGAAGAAGTTGCTCTTCTCTATTCTTCATGAGTTGTTCAATTGTTATGTAACCAGTTAAGAAGAATTTAATGGAAGAGTGATTTTGGATTATTTTCTATGTTAGTTGTTAGCAGAAGCCAACCAAGGGGGCCCACTTGGGAGGTGGATTAGATTAAGTTAGAGTATATTTACATTCTTCATTTTCCCTTCTTTCAAGTAGAGTTACTATTTTACTCCTGCAACATTACTACTGTGAATGTTCCTCCAGCACTTGCAGAGATAGACATAATGAATGTTTTGGGTTGTTAGACAGGCTTAGATTCATTTCACAAGATTTCTGTCATAATTTCATTAAGTAGTCAAGTGTGTTTACTTTCCTGCAGCAATAGCATAGATTCCTTTCATGCATTTTCTCTTCCTGTAGCATAGGTGTTATGACTCTTAGAGGAACTTAGTGCACAAACTATGCTGTCCCATTTCAAGTCTACATCCCTGGGTTGACAATCTAAATGCATTTCATGATGGGAAAGGTAATCCTTGGTATAGATGTATTATTCCTAAGAGATAAAATGGCATGATTATTATTACCTATTGTGAGATTGTTCGGATATGAGAGCTAAATAGGAACACAATCAAACAATGTTGCAAATTGCGTCTGCCTTAAGCTATCTTGAATTTGAAGACATCAAAGATTTCACAAATGCAAAGAAAATGTGGGACACTCTTGCAAACATATATGGTGGTGACATAAATGTACTAAGGGAAAAAGCTAAAATCTTGAGAGGTAAATTTGATGAAATAAAAATGCAAGAAGGTGAGAATATTGCTCAAAATTGTGGTAGGATAAAAAAGGTTGTAAAAGCTATTAGAGGAGATAATGGAAACATTGATGATGATACTGTTATTGGAAAAGTATTGATAACTTTGTGTCCTATTTATGCCATCAAAATTTTAGCAATTCAAGAATCTAGATGTAAACCTGGTAATGCTCTTACTTTGGAAAGTCTTGTTGGTAAGCTTACAGCTTTTGAGCTTTCTAATTATGATAACTTCACTGTTGCTAATGTTGAATTTGCATTCAAGTCACAAATGGTTTTGAATAAGTCTAAGAAAGAAAAGGAAAGATGCATCAGTGAGAGTGAAAGTGATAGTGACACATCTGATGAAGAACTAGAGGATCTTGAAGCTCTTATGGCCAAAAGATTGAAAAGAGGAAAAGGCAAGTATAAAGGTAAACTCCCTATCATATGTTTCTCATGTAACAAAGTTGGTCATATAGCTGCAAGATGTCCTGACAGGGATGACAAGGATGAGGAAAGAGATAGAAAGCATAAAGATAAGAGAGAAAATAGAGGTTACTGAAGGTACAAGGACTACAAAGATAAAGGTAAGAAATCCTGCTATATTGCTGAAGAAGAAACCGACACTGATAATGATGATTTTGAAATAGAAGTAGTCTATGTTGCTATGAAAGATGAGTCAGATGAACATGAGAAAACTACACTTGTATCCTATGTGAACAAAAATGATAAATGGAATATTAATAGTGGTTTCTCACACCACATGACTGGTGACAAAAGTAAGTTTGATACCCTAGATCATTACAAAGGTAGAAGTGTTAAGTTTGGTAATGATGCACCATGTCTTGTAAAGGGTAAAGGATTAATTAAGCTGATTGATAAGATCACTTGTGAAAATGCTTATTGGGTTGAAGGTCTTAACTATAATCTGCTAAGTGTTGCATAGCTTAATAGCATTAGCTACCAAGTGGAATTTCATCATAGGAAGGATAAAATATTTGATGCCACTAGTGAACTAATTGGAAGTGGAGAACAGACAAGAGGTAATTTGTTCTATCTAGACCTATCTGAAGAGACATCTTTGATTGCACAACTAGATGATATATGGTTATGGCATAAGCAGCTATGTCATGTTAACTTTGACAATCTGGTAGATATTATTAAAAAGAACAAAGTGAGAGGACTGTCGAGATTGAAGAAACATGATAATGTAATGTGCAAACAATGTTAGTTGGGTAAGATGACAAAGTCTAGTTTCAAGAGCAAGACTTTTACTTCTAAAAATGTTTTAGATTTGGTTCATACTAACCTTTGTGGACCTATGGGTGTACAAATCTATTGTGGTGCTAGATACTTTATTCAGTTTGTTGATTATTACACTAGAATGATGATTGTAATATTTTTAAAAGAAAAATCTAATGCATTTTAGTTATTTAAGTGGTATTTGGCTAAGGTTGAAAAGGAGACAGGTAGGAACCTGAAGTGTCTAATATCTGACCGAGGTGGAGAATTCATATCAAATGATTTCAATCTATTTTGAAATGATAGAGGAATCAAGAGACAGATGTATGCACCTAGAACACCTCCATAGAATGGTATAGCAGAGAGAAGGAACAGATCTATCATGGATTGTGCAAGAACACTAATTATTGAAAAAAAAATGTTGCACAAAAGTATAGGAGAGAAGCTGTAAGTATGGTTGTTTATACCCTAAACTAAGTACAGATCAAAAAAGGTACAAATGTTACACCTTATGAGTTATGGCACAGGGATGCACCTAATGTAAAGTACTTTAGAATTTTTGAGAGCAAATGTTATATACTAAAAGATAGTAGGAATGGAATGTTTGATGCTAAAAGTGATGAGGGCATATTCCTAGGTTATTCCACAAAGAGTAAAGTTTACAAGTATTTGAACTCTAACACTAACAAAATTGTGGAAAGTGTAAATGTGAAGGTTGATGAATATGCAGAGAAAAATGAATAGGAAAGCAAGAGAGAACCAGAAGATTATAGATCTTTTGTCTATATAGAAGGAGAGGAAAGTGGCACACTTGCACCTGATGCAGAGTCTCAAGTAAGCAATACTGAGCATTAGGGAAATAATGTCGAATGATAGGAAGATAATTCCAAGCGACAGGAGGATGCTACCGAGTATCAGGAAGAGGTTGTCAAGCAATCAGAGGCTAAATCTGACAATCTTATTGGTGAACCTGAAGAGCAAGGAGAAAATAAAGTAGAACCTATTTTGGCATAGTATGTAAGGAGACATCACAAGCCTTAACAAATCATTGGAGACAAAGAAACTAGAATTCTAACTAGAAGAAAGTTAAGAGACCCTACATGTTTACTGTGTGAATTTGAGCCTGAGACAACAAGGGAGGCACTAGAAAATGAAGACTGGATTCAAGCCATGAATGAGGAGATAGATCAAATAGAGAAGAATGATACCTGGACTCTAGTGCCAAGACTAGAAAAAAAAAATGTCATTCGAACAAAATGGGTATTCAGAAACAAGCTGAATGAACATGGACAAATCACAAGGAACAAAGCAAGGCTGGTATGCAAGGGCTATGCGCTAGAAGAAGGAATAGACTATGGGGAGAGATTTGCCCCTATAGCAAGATTAGGAGTGAGAACTCTACTTGCATATGCTCCCTATAGAGATGATGCAAGAGCATCCAGGGTGTAAAAGCAATCTTGCATCACCCAAAAATATTCTTATTTTTATATTCAATAAGGGCTATCTTGTGCAGAGCTTCTATTTATGGAAACTTGCTATTTTTAGTAAGGTGGACATATGATCTCAGAATGTTCTGATTTTACATGTGGAGGTTTATCTCAGTCATATCAGCCTACCAGTAAAGTTTCATGGCTATATGAGGTCTAGTTTTGAAGATATTGAAGATTTTTGGTATTGGCAGCAGGGTACAAAAACTTTGAACTCAGTTTTGAAGGCTTTAGAGGCCTTGGATGAGGTCAAAAATTTGGGTGATAGATGCTTGCGCAAGCCAAGCTTGTAGAGTGCTTCGTGGTCTTTCTGAAATGGGGTTATAATAGTCCATCGGGTCAACTGGTGATGACTTATGGTCTCCGAAAGTTGGGTCACCTGAAATGGCAGAAAATAATTTTCCTTAAAAATTTTTGTTTAGGTTTCAAAAGTTATTTTGAGCTGACTTTGATGTAATAAATTAAAAAATAAAATAATTCTAAGTTTGGTCAGCCCTAAGGGCTAAATTTCTAGAACCTTCTCGAGCGGTGGAAATTGCCTATATAAAGAAGGCCCATAGTGTTGTCTAGGCAGTTCTGGTAGTAGATCTGGGTATTGATTTGAGGCTTTATCCTATATAATATTGTAAGGGAATGCCCATGCAGCTTTGCATATTGTAATTCTAAAAGTTTGTAATTCCACATTTGTGTAGATAATAAGAAGCCAATTTTCTGTTCTTGCATATTGTTGTTGTTTCTCTATTTTTGTTATGTGTTTGTGGTATTAAGGGGAGCACCATTCATCAAGTGGTATCAGAGCAAGAGTTCCTAAGTGTGTAAATAGATCACCGACTATGAGGTAGTTTGCACCAGGACTATGGTTAGGGTTTCAACGCGCATCGTAAAAATGCCTCCATGAAGGGAACATGGTGGAAGAGATGGTGTTGTAACACCTTAGGTTAGAGTGCTCCAAAGACAAGTGCAAGTATTGCAAAAAGAGATTCGTAGAGGAATGAATCTTAATGTCAGAGATGAAAGTGAGGATAAAGCCGAAGAAGGAAATGATGATCAAGAAAAAGAAGGCGAAATTTTGAATCGAGAAGAAGAAAGGCTTTTTTGGGCCATTTCCAAGATCGAAAAAAGACCTAAGATCGAGGTTCCTACATTTTCAGGAAATCTTAACCTAGAAGAATTCATCGACTGGATCAATGAATGTGAAGAATATTTTGAGTATCAAGATATTAAGGATCCTGATATGGTCAAATTCGTGAAGGCCAGACTGAAAGGTCATGCGAAGATCTGGTGGCAAGAGATTCAATTGGAGTGAAATAGAAGAGGGAAAGATAAAATCACAAGATGGGATTGGATGGAGGATAAATTGAAGTGATAGTTCATTCCTGTTGATTATGAGCTTGACTTACTAAAGAACATGCAAAGTTTGAAGCAAGCAGGAAGATCTGTTCAGGAGTATACAGAGGAGTTCTATCGAATCCTCATCAGAACAAGCCATGTGGAAGCTAATAAGGAGAAATTTTCTCGTTACCTTAATGGGTTGAGGACAAGCATTCAGGAGGAGCTGAATCTGGTTTGAATGAACAGTATTGAAGAGGCATACCAATTTGCCCTAACAGTGGAGGAAAAGTTGAACAAGAAGTTTGAGAGCAAACAAAATGGAAGCGATCACGGTGGATGATCTAATGGATGGTCATATGGAGCTTGAAATGAAGATCTAAAAAAGAAGGATGAGGCTAGTAGAAATCAACATCAAAGAGGAAACAATTCCAATCATTTCCAAGATCAGAATAATAGAGATCAGAGAGGAAGAGGAAGAGGACAAGGTTTAGGAAGAGGAGGCTTCTATAGAACATGTTTTCACTGTGGAGAAGAAGGTCATAGGGCATTTGAATGTCCTCAACACCAAGGAAGGATAGATAGGAGGAATGAAGGTCAGGCTAAAGTTGCACATGTAGATGAAGACACCAAATCATCAAATTTAGAAGATGCTGAAAGAGGAGAAATGTTGATTAATAAAAGAGTCCTGCTGAGTGGTGAGAATGAACTTGAACAAAGGAGGAACCTGTTTCGCACTAGATGCAAGTGTGAGGGAAAATGTTGTGATGTGATTATTGATAGTGGAAGCACTAACAATTTGGTGTCAGAAGAGATGGTGACAAAGTTGAATCTCAAGAGATAGAAACACCCACATCCATATCGGATTACCTGGGTGCAGGATGACCACAAGGTCATGGTCAGTGAACAGTTCCTAGTAAAGTTCAAGATCAGCGGGTACCAAGATGAGGTACTATGTGATATCATATCTATGGATGCATGTCATATGTTGTTGGGTAGACTGTAGTAGTTTGACAGATGTACTATACATGATGGTCATGTGAATACCTATTCCCTGACAAAGGATGGAGTGCGACATAAGTTAAAGCCATTGAAGGAGACTGAAGAAAAGGTATGTGGTAATATAAGAATAACATTTGTTGATGGAAAAAAATTCTTAGATGGTATGAGGCATGATCATGTGTGTTTTGCTTTAATTCCAAAAGTTGGTAAAGAGGAAGTAGAGGATGTACCTATAGAGGTTCCAAATTTGTTGAATGAGTTTCAGGATATTGTATATGATAATGTACCTGATAGATTACCACTAGTAAGGAAGATCAGTCATCAGATGGATTTGATTCTAGAAGCTAGTTTGCCAAACAAGGTAGCACACAGAATGACACCAGTAGAAAGTAAAGAGTTGAACAGACAAGTACATGAGTTGTTACATAAGGGATTGATTCAGGAGAGCCTGAGTCCATGTGTTGTACCAGCAGTATTAGCACCAAAGAAGAATGGAGAATGGAGGATGTGTATAGATTCCAGAGCAATAAACAAGATCACAATCAAGTATAAGTTTCCATTGCCATGAATGGATGATATTATAGATTATTTGAGTGGAGCTGTGTATTTATCAAAGATAGATCTGAATAGTGGATATCACCATATTTAGATGACAGAAGGAGATGAATGGAAGACTACCTTCAAGACAAAGGAAGGACTGTATGAGTGGTTAGCCATGCCTTTTGGGCTAACCAATGCACTGAGCACTTTCATGCGGCTCATGAATGAGGTTTTGAAAGAATTTCTAGGTAAGTTTGTCATCGTGTACCTAGATGATATTTTGATCTTTAGTAAGACATTGGAAGAGCATATGATGCATATTCGTATGGTGTTTGAGAAGCTGAGAGATAAGAAATTGTTGATTAATTTGAATAAGTGCAGTTTTGTGAAGAAGGAATTAGTGTATTTGGGATTTGTAGTTTTAGAAGAAGGTCTGAAAATGGACCTAGAGAAAGTATAGGCTATCTTTGAATGGCCTACTCCAAGGAGTGCTACTGAGGTAAGATCTTTTCATGGTTTGGCTAGCTTTTACAGAAATTTTATCAAAAAATTTAGTAGTATTTGTGGACCCTTGACTAAAATAATGAGAGGGGATAGAAAAGAGTTCAAGTGGACTAATGGGGCAGATAAGAGTTTTAAACTATTGAAACAAAATGTTACAGAACAACCTATTTTAGCACTTCCAAATTTTAATAAGGTGTTTTAAGTAGACTACGATGCTAGTGGTACTACAATAGGAGCTGTTATGAACCAAGAAGGTAAACCTATTATTTATTTCAGTGAGAAGTTAAATGATGCCAAGAAAAAGTATTTTGTTTATGATCAAGAATTTTATGCTATAGTTCAGGCATTGAAAAAGTGGAGACACTATCAGCTTCCTAAGGAGTTTGTTTTGTATACTCATCATCAAGCTTTGCAACATTTGAATAGTCAAGAAAAGTTGAATCAAAGGCATTTGAAATGGGTTAAGTTTTTGTAGAGTTACACATTTGTTTTGAAACATACGAGTGGAAAGTCTAACAAGGTTGCCAATGCTCTTAGTAGAAGGCAACTATTGCTGACAGAAATACAGATTGAAGTGGTTGGATTTAAAGAACTCAAGAATTTGTATCCAGAGGATCTTGATTTTGGTGAAGCTTAGAAATCTTGTAAAGAACCTGTTACTATAGATAGAATGAAGTGGTTGGATTTTATCATCCAGGATGATATGCTATTCAGAGGGAGTCAGTTGTGCATTCCATAAAGTTTTATGAGGGAGAATATCATCAAGGAGAAGCATAGTAGAGGATTGGCTGGATATTTTGGTCATGATAAAACCTTTGCTTCGGTTAGTGAGAATTATTATTGGCCACAGTTGCAACAAGATGTCAAGAAGTTTGTACAAAGTTACAGAGTATCTCAGATGGTGAAAGGAGTGAAGTAGAATACAGGGTTGTATCAACCATTACCTGTACCAAAGAAGCCTTGGGAGGATATCAGTATGGACTTTGTTTTTGGTTTACCAAGGACGCAGCCGGGCATGATTCAATTTTTTTGGTAGTTGAAAGATTCTCCAAGATGGCACATTTTATTCCCTGCAAGAAGACTAATGATGTTGTTCATGTAGCGGAATTATTTTTCAGAGAAGTAGTGAGACTACATGGTTTGCCAAAGAGTATAGTTTCAAATAAGGACACTAAATTCATTGGATATTTTTGGTGTACATTGTGGAAGAAGTTGAAGATAGATTTGAAGTTCAGTTCATCACATCATCCACAAACTAATGGACAGACAGAGGTGGTGAATAGGAGTTTGGAAAATTTGTTGAGATGTTTGGTTGGAGATAAGCCAATAGGATGAGATTTGATTTTACCACATGCAGAATTTGCATACAATAATTCTATCAACAGGAGCACTGGTAAATCACCATTCCAGATTGTATATGGGAGTAGTCCAAGAAATGCATCTGAGTTGAGAAAGAGAGATAAAGGAGAAATAAGTAGTGTTAAAGCTGAAGATTTTGCAGAACATTTGAAGAACATCCATGAGGAGGTGAGGAAGCATATTACCAAGATGAATGCCTAGTATAAGGCTAAGGCAGATGTGAAAAGGAGGCATAAGGAATTTTAGGTTCGAGATGAAGTCATAGTTCATTTGCGGAAGGAGCGATTTTCGGTTGGTACATTTAACAAGTTGAAAATGAAGAAGTTTGAGCCATGTAAGATACTGAAGAAGCATGATTCAGGAAATGCATATGAGGTAAAATTGCCTATTGTGCTAAATATTTCACCAGTGTTTAACATTTTAGATTTGACAAAGTATCATGAAGGAGGTGTTGAAGATGAGGTTACAGCAGTACAGTGGAGTATTCTAGCAACTAGTTCAGATACCAAATAGATTGAGGATATACTGGATAGTCGTGTTGGCAAAAGCACAAGGAATAGGACATATGAAGAATATCTGGTCATGTGGAAAGGATGACCTATTGAAGATTCATCATGGCTGACAAAGGAGGTGGTTAACCATCTTGTTTTTCCTCTACACTCTTGAGATGTGATAGGGTCACTTCTCAAATTACCCCGAGTGTCTGATGCAGGAGCATCCAAGGTGTAAGAGCAATCTTGCATCACCCAAAAATATTTTTGTTTTTATATTCAATAAGGGCTATCTTATGCAGAGTTGATATTTATGGGAACTTGCTATTTTTAGTAAGCTGGTCATACGATCTCAGAATGTTCATATTTTACATGTGGAGGTTCATCTCAGTCATATCAGCCTACCAGTAAAGTTTCATGGCTAGATGAGGTCTAGTTTTGAAGATATTGAAGATTTTTGGTATTGGTAGTAGGGTACATAAACTTTGAACTCAGTTTTGAAGGCTTTAGAGGCCCTGAATGATGTCAAAAATTTGGGTGACAAGCACTTGCGCAAGTTAGCCCTGTAGAGCGCATCATGGCCTTTCTGAAATGGGGTTATAATAGTCCATCAGGTCAACTGGTGATGACTTATTGTCTCCAGAAGTCGGGTCACCTGAAATGATAGAAAATAATTTTCCTTCAAAAATTTTCTTCAGGTTTCAAAAGCTATTTTGAGCTGACTTTGATGTAATAAATTGAAAAATAAAATAATTCTAAGTTTGGTCGGCCCTAAGGGCTAAATTTCTAGAACCTTCTCGAGTGGTGGAAATTGCCTATATAAAGAAGGCCCGTAGTGTTGTCTAGGTAGTTCTAGTAGTAGATCTAGGTATTGATTTGAGGCTTTGTCCTACAGAATATTGTAAGGGAATGCCCATGCGGCTTTGCATATTGTAATTTTGAAAGTTTGTAATTCCACATTTGTGTAGATAATAAGAAGCCAATTTTATGTTCTTGCATATTATTGTTTTTTCTCTATTTATGTTATATGTTTGTAGTATTAAGAGGAGCACCCTTCATCAAGTGGTATCGGAGCAGGAGTTCCTGAGTGTGTAAAGAGATCACCAACTATGAGGCATTTTGCACCAGGACTGTGGTTAGGGTTTTAGCCGCATCGCAAAAATGCCTCCATGAAGGGAATGTGGTGGAAGAGCTGGTGTTGTAACACCTGAGGTTAGAGCGCTCTAGAAACAAGTGCGAGCATTGCAAGAAGAGATTCGTAGAGGAATGAATCTTAATGTCAGAGATGAAAGTGAGGATAAAGCTGAAGAAGGAAATGATGATCAAGAAGAAGAAGGCAAAATTTTGAATCGAGAAGAGGAAAGGCATTTTCGGGCCATTTCCAAGATCGAAAAAAGATCTAAGATTGAGGTTCCTGCATTTTCAGGAAATCTTAACTTAGAATAATTCATCGACTGGATCAATAAATGTGAAGAATATTTTGAGTATCAAGATATTGACGATCTTGAAAGGGTCAAATTCGCGAAGGCCAAACTAAAAGGTCATGCAAAGATCTAGTGGCAAGAGATTCAATTGGAGTGAAATAGAAGAGGGAAAGATAAAATCACAAGATGGGATCAGATGGTGGATAAATTGAAGTGACAGTTCAATCCTATTGATTATGAGCTTGACCTACTAAAGAACATGCAAAGTTTGAAGCAAGCAGGAAGATCTGTTCAGGAGTATACAGAGGAGTTTTATCGAATCCTCATCAAAATAGGTCATGCGGAAGCTGATAAGGAGAAATTTTCTCATTACCTTAATCGATTGAGGCCAAGCATTCAGGAGGAGCTGAATCTAGTTCGAATGAATAGTATTGAAGAGGCATACCAGTTTGCCCTAAAAGTGGAGGAAAAGCTAAACAAGAAGTTCGAGAGCAGACAAAATGCAAGAGGTAGCAGTGGATGATCTGGTGGATGGTCATATGGAGCCCAAAATGAAGATTTGAAAAAGAAGGATGACGCCAGTAGCAATCAAAATTAGAGAGGAAATAATTCCAATCATTTCCAAGATCAGAATAATAGCGATTAGAGAGGAAGAGGAAGAGGACAAGGTTCAGGAAGAGGAGGCTTCCGTGGAACATGTTTTCACTATGGAGAAAGAGGTCATAGGGCATTTGAATGTCCTCAATGCCAAGGAAGGACAGATAGGAGGTATGAAGGCCAGGCTAGAGTTGCACATGTAGATGAAGATGTCAGATCATCAAATTTAGAAGATGCTAAAAAAGGAGAAATGCTGATTAACAGAAGAGTCCTGCTGAGTGGTGAGAATGAACCTGAACAAAGAAGGAGTCTGTTTCACACTAGATGCAAGTGTGAGGGAAAATGTTGTGATGTGATTATTGATAGTGGAAGCACTAACAATTTGGTGTCAGAAGAGATGGTGACAAAGTTGAAGCTCAAGAGAGAGAAACACCTAGATCCATATTGGATTGCCTGGGTGCAGGATGACCACAAGGTCATGGTCAGTGAACAGTGCCTAGTAAAGTTCAAGATCAGCAAGTACCAAGATGAGGTACTATGTGATATCATATCTATGGATGCATGTCATATGTTGTTGGGTAGACCATGGCAATTTGACAAATGTGTTGTACATGATGGTCGTGTGAATACCTATTCCCTGACAAAGAATGGAGTGCGACATAAGTTAAATCCATTGAAGGAGACCGAAAAAAAGGTATGTGGTAATGCAAGAATAACATTTATTGATGGAATAAAATTCCTAGATGGTATGAGGCATGAGCACATGTGTTTTTTTTTAATTCCAAAAGCTGGTAAAGAGGAAGTAGAGGATGTACCTGTAGAGGTTGTAGATTTGTTGAATGAGTTTCAGGATATTGTATCTGATAATGTACCTTATGGATTACCACTGGTAAGGAAGATCAGTCATCAGATGGATTTGATTCCAGGAGCCATTTTGCCAAACAAGGCAGCACACAAAATGACACCAGCAGAAAATGAAGAGTTGAACAGACAAGTACATGAGTTGTTACATAAACAATTGATTTGGGAGAGCCTGAGTCCATGTGGTCTACCAGCAGTATTAGCACCAAAGAAGAATGGAGAATGGAGGATGTGTATAGATTCCAGAGCAATAAACAAGATCACAATCAAGTATAGGTTTCCATTGTCATGAATGGATGATATTATGGATTGTTTGAGTGGAGCTGTGTATTTCTCAAAGATAGATCTGAATAGTGGATATCACCAGATTCGGATCAGAGAAGGAGATGAATGGAAGATAGCCTTCAAGACAAAGGAAGGACTGTATGAGTGGTTAGTCATGTCTTTTGGGCTAACCAATGCATGGAGCACTTTCATGCAGCTCATGAACGAGGTTCTGAAAGAATTTCTAGGTAAGTTTGTCATTGTGTACCTAGATGATATTTTGATCTTTAGTAAGACATTGGAAGAGCATATGATGCATATTCGTATGGTGTTTGAGAAGCTGAGAGATGAGAAATTGTTGATTAATTTGAATAAGTGCAGTTTTGTGAAGAAGGAATTAGTGTGTTTGGGATTTGTAGTTTCAGAGGAAGGTCTGAAAATGGACCCAGAGAAAGTACAGGCTATCCTTGAATGGCCTACTCCAAGGAGTGCTACTGAGGTAAGATCTTTTTACGGTTTGGCTAGCTTTTACAGAAATTTTATCAAAAAATTTAGCAATATTTGTGGACTCTTGACTGAAACAATGAGAGGGGATAGAAAAGAGTTCAAGTGGACTAATTGGGCAGATAAGATTTTTAATCTATTGAAACAAAAAGTTAGAGAACAACCTGTTTTAGCACTTCTAAATTTTAATAAGGTGTTTCAAGTAGACTGTGATGCTAGTGGTACTACAATAGGAGCTGTTATGAACCAAGAAGGTAAACCTATTGATTATTTTAGTGAGAAGTTAAATGATGCCAGGAGAAAGTATTCTATTTATGATCAGAAATTTTATGCTATAGTTCAAGCATTGAAGAAGTGGAGACAGTATCTGCTTCCTAAGGAGTTTATTTTGTATACTGATCATCAAGCTTTGCAACATTTGAATAGTCAAAAAAAGTTGAATCAAAGGCATTTGAAATGGGTTGAGTTTTTGCAGAGTTACACATTTCTTTTGAAACACAGGAGTGGAAAGTCTAACAAGGTTGTAGATGCTCTTAGCAGAAGGCAACTATTGCTGATAGAAATGCAGATTGAAGTGGTTGGGTTCAAGGAACTCAAGAATTTGTATCCAAAGGATCCTGATTTTGGTGAAGCTTGGAAAGCTTGTAAAGAACCTGTTACTATAGACAGAATGAAGTGGCTGAATTTTACCATCCAAGATGATATGTTATTCAGAGGGAGTCAGTTGTGCATTCCATGAAGTTCTATGAGGGAGAATATCATCAAGGAGAAGCATAGCGGAGGATTGGTTAGACATTTTGGTCATGATAAAACCCTTGCTTTGGTCAGTGAAAATTATTATTAGCCACAGTTGCAGCAGGATGTCAAGAAGTTTGTACAAAGTTGCAGAGTATGTCATATGGCATAAGGAGTGAAGCAGAATACAGGGTTGTATCAGCCACTACCTCTACCAGAGAAGCCTTGGGAGGATATCAGTATGGACTTTGTTCTTGGTTTACCAAGGATGCAGTGGGGGCATGATTCAATTTTTGTGGTAGTTGACAGATTTTTTCCAGATGGCACTTTTTATTCCCTACAAGAAGACTAATGATGTTGTTCATGTAGCGGAATTATTTTTCAGAGAAGTAGTGAGACTACATGGTTTGCCAAAAAGTATAGTTTCAGATAGGGACACTAAGTTCATTGGATATTTCTGGCATACATTGTGGAAGAAGTTGAAGATAGATTTGAAGTTCAGTTCATCACATCATCCATAGACCAATGGACAAACAGAGGTGGTGAATAGGAGTTTGGAAAATTTGTTGAGATGTTTGGTTTGAGATAAACCAATAGGATGGGATTTGATTTTACCACAGGAAAAATTTGCATACAATAATTCTATCAACAGGAGCACTGGTAAATCACCATTCTAGATTGTATATGGGAGTAGTCTAAGAAATGCATCTGAGTTGAGAAAGATAGATAAAGGAGAAATAAGTAGTGTTGAAGCTGAAGATTTTGCAGAACATTTGAATAACATCCATGAGGAGGTGAGGAAGCATATTACCAAAATGAATGCGTAGTATAAGGCTAAGACAGATGTGAAAAGGAGGCATAAGAAATTTCAGGTTGGAGATGAAGTCATGGTTCATTTGCAGAAGGAGCGATTTCTGGTTGGTACTTACAACAAGTTGAAAATGAAGAAGTTTGGGCCATGTAAGATACTGAAGAAGCATGATTCAAGAAATGCATATGAGGTAGAATTGCCTACTGAGCTAAATATTTCACCAGTGTTTAACATTTCAGATTTGACAGAGTATCATGAAGGAGGTGTTGAAGATGAGGTTACAGCAGCACAGTGGAGTATTCCAGCAACTAGTTCAGATACCAAACAGATTGAGGATATACTGAATAGTCATGTTGGCAGAAGCACAAGGAACAGAACATATGAAGAATATCTAGTCAAGTAGAAAGGATGACATGTTGAAGATTCATCATGGCTGACAAAGGAGGTGGTTAACCATCTTGGTTTTCCTCTACACACTTGAGACGTGACGGGGTCACTTCTCAAATTACCCTAGGTGTCTGATGCAGGAGCATCCAGGGTGTAAGAGAAATCTTGCATCACCCAAAAATATTTCTATTTTTATATTCAATAAGGGCTATCTTGTGCAGAGCTGCTATTTATGGAAACTTGCTATTTTTAGTAAGTTGGTCATACGATCTCGAAAATTTTTTATTTTACATGTGGAGGTTCATCTCAATCATATCAACCTGCTAGTAAAGTTTCATGGCTAGAGGAGGTCTAGTTTTGAAGATATTGAAGATTTTCGGTCTTGGTAGGAGGGTACAGAAACTTTGAACTCAGTTTTGAAGGCTTTAGAGGCCCTAGATGAGGTCAAAAATTTGGGTGATAGGCGCTTGTGCAAGACAAGCCTATAGAGCGCTTCATGGCCTTTTCGAAATGGGGTTATAATAGTCCATCAGGTCAACTAGTGATGACTTATGGTCTCCAGAAGTCGGGTCACCTGAAATGGTGGAAAATAATTTTCCTTCAAAATTTTTGTTCAGGTTTCAAAAGTTATTT
This sequence comes from Chamaecyparis obtusa, assembly GCA_027943335.1. Lineage (NCBI taxonomy): Eukaryota > Viridiplantae > Streptophyta > Pinopsida > Cupressales > Cupressaceae > Chamaecyparis > Chamaecyparis obtusa. Next base: position 509,318 of record BSBK01001483.1, on the reverse strand, counting down.
TGAGCTGACTTTGATGTAATAAATTAAAAAATAAAATAATTCTAAGTTTGGTCGGCCTTAAGGGCTAAATTTTTGGAACCTTCTCCGTCGGTGGAAATTGCGTATATAAAGAAGGCCCATAGTGTTGTCTAGGTAGTTCTGGTAGTAGATCTGGGTATTGATTCAAGGCTTTGTCCTACATAATATTGTAAGGGAATGCCCATGCGGCTTTGCATATTGTAATTCTGAAAGTTTGTAATTCCACATTTGTGGAGATAATAAGAAGCCAATTTTCTATTCTTGCATATTGTTGTTGTTTCTTTGTTTCTGTTATGTGTTTGTGGTATTAAGGGGAGCACCCTTCATCAAGAGATTTCAAGGTATACCAAATGGATGTCAAGTCTACATTTTTAAATGATATATTAGAAGAAGAAGTGTATATTGAACAACCTGAAAGATTTGATGATCCAAAAAAGAGACACATGGTTTGCAAACTGAATAAGGCACTATATGGATTGAAGCAAGCCCCTGGAGCATGGTATGAGAGGCTAGACAATTACTTGATACAGATTTGATTCTCAAGGAAAAATGACACCAACAATATGTACATGAAAGATGAAGAAGGTAAAGGAATCTTGTTAGCTAAAATTTTTGTAGATGATATCATATTTGGTGGACAAGATGCCCTGTGTAAGAAATTTTCAAATGAGATGCAAACTGAATTTGAAATGTCAATATTTGGGGAGATAAAATTCTTTGTTGGTTTACAAGTATATATCAGATGGAGAAAGGTATTTTCATCACCCAGTCTAAATATATTAAAGAGATACTGAAAACCTTTGGTATGGAGGATTCAAGGCCCGTAAGTACTCCCATGGCTACTGGACAAAAATTGTCTAAAAATGATGATGATGTTGAAGTAAACCAAACTTTGTATAGGTCCATGATTGGAAAACTACAGTATGTTGTTCATAGTAGACCAGATAGTGCTCTAGTAGTTGGGATTGTGGCAAGATTCTCTACCAATCCTAAGGAAACTCATATGATGGCTATGAAGAGGATAATGAGATATTTGAAAGGGACTACAGATTATGGATTGTACTATAAGAAGCATGAAAGATTTGAACTGAGAGTCTATATTGATGTAGATTGATCAAAAAATGTGGATAATAGAAAGAATACTAGTGGTGGAGCTTTCTTTCTTGGACAGAGATTAGTTTCCTGGACAAGCAAGAAACAAAATGCATTTCCCAATCTACAATTGAAGCCGAGTATGTAGCTGTTGTAGTGAATTGTTCAAACTTGGTATGGATAAAGCAATTGTTGATAGGCATGAAAGAAAAGATCACTGAACCAGTTTTCATCTACTGTGACAACACAAGTGCTATCAACATATCTAAGAACCCAATGATGCACACAAAGACTAAACATATTGTCATCAAGTATCATTACTTGAGGGAATTGGTACAAGATAAAGAGGTCAAAATGGAATATGTGAATACAAGGGAATAATTAGTAGACATATTCACTAAAGCCTTACCTAAAGAAGCTCATGAATATCTGAGAGGAAAATTAGGGGTTCTTCCCCTCACTGAGGCTGCCTAGTCAAGCTAGCAGCACTGCATCAAATATGTTGCAAAGAGTATCTGACAAATTGATGCAGAAAAGGTCACACTTCAAGAGCAGTCTAGAGTTGTGAAAAGTACAGCAAAGCTGATAATCAGTCATAAGCAAAGATGACAAAGGGAGAAATGTTGTTACTAAAATGAAAATATGACATCTACATCTAAGAGATGCATGTTTTTAGTTGCTACTTTGGCATTATTGTCAAAGAGGGAGATGAGTAAGATGAAAAAACATGGTGAGATTTCATGGAAGATCAAGTAAGAGGGAGAGATTCAGAAGAAAGGAACACAAAAATATTTAGTGGAAGTTACTGTGTGGACGGTCAAGCAAGCAAGCAAGGCTAAGTGATTCAAAATCAAAATGAAGCTAAGGATATTACAAATGTTTCTAATGCATAGACAAGTTTTGGATTGGTTTGCAAATCATGTGTTATTCATATGGTGTTGCCATCAATGCCAAAGAGGGAGATTGTTGGAAACTGTAATTGAAGCAATTGTTGTATTGTCATTGATGTTAAACCTAAATTGGTAAGACCATTGCTATCTAAGAAAGTACTATATCTATTTGTTTGTTGAGAAGGATTAGGGCAAGGGTGATAACAATAGCACCAAAGGAAAGGTTGAGTTATCTTGATACTTCAATAGATACTTGATTATGTGGCACAATGATAAGATAATGTATTATTTATCTAAGTGAGAAGCAAGACTAAACAAGTAGGCTTAACCGAGAAGAAGTGAAGAAATCTAGTTTAAGCCAAGTGATGTTAGTGTCAACCAAGCCAGTATATGTTGAGTAAATTCAGTGTTGACCAAACATCAGTTTATTGCCGAGGAAGACAGTATTAGCCAAGCAAATAGTTTCAGTAGTGACCGTGCTACGCAGTGATGACCAAGGAATTGAACATAGTATTTATCGAGTGTCAGTAATTTACATTTAAGGAAGAATTCAGATTCCTAGCGGACATGTTTGAATTATTGGATTATGTAAATCATGTTGACTTTATTTATTGAATGTATGGAGCATTTAATGCACTATAAACCATTTTATTGTGATTCCATAAAGAGATTAGAGATGTTTCTAGAAGGATGGATGAAGAACATAATGTTGGAAGGATTCGATGAATCTAACCTAACCCTAAGATCTGCAGAGGAGATTAAGAGGCAAAAGATGGATCTACCTATCGAAGAGGTATTAAAGAAACCTAAGTGTGAGGTTGAAGCAGTATGTTGGAGTTGTTTTTATTAACTGAATAAGAAGAAAAGGCTAAACGAGAAGGATTTGTGATTGCTTGAAGGGATTTCCAAGCAGATCAGTGATGGAGATGGAAATGGATCTCAGTCAATAAGCCAGCATATATATGTAAGAATTGGATCTGTTATTTGCAAAGTGAGTTGTATGTTTTCAGATCAAACACTATTGTTACTTTCTAACCATTGTATCAGTTAAATCCTTTAATCAAGGTTGACCTAATAGTTATTGTATAAATCCTTTAATCAAGGTTGCATTCTAATGGAATGTACTTAAGTCCTTTAACAACGCACACTCCTAACAAGTTGGTTGAAATCTTTTAACTGGGTCACACCTAGCAGTGTGTTTGTAAACCTTTGATAGGGTTGGCTTTTCACATAGCTCACTTTAGAAGAGTGAAAATATTAGTAGCATGTTAAAGTGGTTTTTCCCAAATTGGGTTTCCACTATAAATTCTGGTGTTAATACTTGTGTGAATGTTTTGGTTTGAACATTTTTGTGTTTTGCAAGTTAAATATTGTTGGATAGTGGACTGCACTGTTATATATTTATGGTATACATTCTATAATGACCGAGTAGCTGTTGGTTGTTAGATCTGAGTTGTTGAAGTGTTTAAAAGTTTATATTATACATCTAGACCTAAGAACAACTGATTCACCCCCCCTCTCTGTTGTTCTAAATCATATTAACATTACTTACAACAAAATATTCATTATTGTACATAGTATAGAGTAATTTTAATTGGAATGAATAATTCATTTGGGTACACTACACTCTAATCTCGGTATTGATTCAACCCATATTTGAAAAATATCATTCCTCTAGAATCTTCCTTTTTTGCTAAAAAATAATACTTAGTACAAATACTTTTCCAACTATAACCCAAATATATACATTTTTTTCTTTTCAAAAATAGGACTGAGTTGGCTTATACCTTTTTCCTTTTTTAAAAAAACAAAAAAAACTAAGTCGACCATATAAGTATAGTAGAATGTGAAGTAGAATCTAAATTAATACATGTTAACCAAAATAGATAGAGCATGTAATTTTATTGATTGCAACCATATTCCAAAATAATAATCAGCCAACAAAAGATCATACCATGCATAGCTAGTCCATCAGTAATATTTAGACACTACTACATTTGACCTCATTTTTCTACCAAAATTTTTGACCATCAATTAAAAAGGTTTAGGTTGGTCGAATTATAGAAAGAAAACTTCCTTTTTTTTCAATCCATGCCCGTGTTAGTCAAAATTTTGACCAATACCATGTAGGTCAAAATTTCGACCAACACGGGCATAACTTTAAAAAGAAAAAAGATTTTGTATCTCATTTCATTGTATGGTTTTCACTTGGAGCACACGAAGGAGTTGGAGCATGTGATTGTTTGAACTTTTATTTAGTGAGATTTTTAGGAGGACCGCCTGCCTGCGAGGATTGCCACTATGATTTGGTGTAAAAGGAGGACCGCCTGTAAGGGTTTTCTTACTCTGCATTTGTCTGGCATTGTTTTATTGGTTACTTACTTAGGGCCAGTGAGCAATGTGCCAGGGCATCATGTATTGGGTATTTTCTAGGTTGTTTATATGTCATGCCTTGTCAATTTGTGAAGTGAGTGGATAGATTGAACATCTCTGCAAATTTAACCTTCAATGCATCCATGGTTTTGAAGCTCATTTGTTAGTTCTGCAAACATTTTATTGAAAGTTTTGTGATGTGCCTGTGAGATACTAAACTCTTTGTCAGACCGGCCTGGAAACTCCTTAGTTAGCTTTGTCATGGAGAGTGTACCTTGACTTACGATTTCTCCATTGGTCTCCAATGCCATTGGGTGAGAAGCAAGCCAAGGAAATGAATTTTAATAACCCAAGTGCTCAGATTTGGGGGAAGTAGCTACGCTACTTCAAGATTGATTCCCTAGTTAGATATATGCTATGTGTTTAACTAGTAAAGTAAGAAAATGCTTGTAGCAACGTCCTAGGAATAATATGGATATATCCTAAATCAAGATTGTTTACAAACCAGAAATCATAAACAAAAACATGACCATCAGTTTTCGATGCCTCAAACACCCATCCGTTACACTATTCAATCCTTTAAGGAATCCAATACATTCCACTATGAAACTCTTTCAACCAAAACCAATATAATTCACTATTATATTATTCACAAAAGATATCAAAAACCGATAGCAGGAATATATATAAACTCAATTAATAATGAGTTCTTGAAAACTATTTTTTTTAAACCGTTGTAGACATCAATGCTTCCTTGGCTTACCAAACGGTTTCAAAACATTTCTCTATCAACAAAATAGATTACTATCCTCCCCTACGGGACTATCATAAAGAGACTAATAACCCAAAAACCATTCCTTACGGGACTATCATGAAACAAAATAGATCATTTATATTTTTTTGCACAATAACAATAAAGAGAAGCCGATTCATTAACACTGTTATTCTCTTCGTAACAAAGATAAAAAACCACCAATAGGGAATACATAAAGCTTAATTAAAATACATTTCATTCATACTCAAGGCAGACAAAACATTCATGGCTCTCTAGCTAAAGGCCAGAGAGCCCAATACTTTTCCACAATTATTACTCTCTTGCCTGTTCTATTGTCTGTCGACTCTCTCTAACTATCCTCCTCTCTATTACATAGTGTAGTCTATTTAAGACCATATTGGACCATTACAAAATGGTTTGTCTTCCATGACCATTCATATTCCTATTCAGAATTTTTCTTACAAATATCACATATTCTCTTTGTCGAATCATTATAATGTAATTTAACAAATATACCATGGTTCTAACACTTTAATGAATATATCCTTTCTTGACATGACTTAAATGATGTGAAATTTGAAGGTGGAGGTGGTGCCCCTGCACCACATTCCATGTGTTACAATGGTCAAAGGTCATGGAATGACCATATTCAATTGGAAACTTGCAAAACTGTCAAAGCAATGGCTAAAACTACTCTGCCAGTTAGAATTAATTGAGTAAAAATACAAATACAGACCTCACAAATGCATAGATGTGGTCTAGGATCAATATCTAACTATTCCAAATGCATTGAAATGTAAGACAATGACAAAATGAATCCAAAATCACTCTAAGAACTCAAGGAAATTGCATTTGAAAGAAGTTTATTTATCAAAAACTCAGTATAGTTCGTACACCAGGCCTCTTCTGTCGTACAATGAAACTTTGGCATATTTGATGGACTCCTAGAAACTACCCCAACCAATCCCAATCAGTTGGATGGATTATTTTGCAATAAAACATAACAATAGCCAATTCCCTCCATTTTCTAATAACCGTTGCATTTCAAATTTTTGAATTTGCAACATTACAAATTTGGAGTTTTTGAAAATTTTAAAGATAATGAAGCCTTAAGACTTTGAAATGTGACCCAAATGAACTTATTAAGCATTATTAAAATCAAATCTAAACTATTGTAAACTTGTAACATCAAATACCATCCTAGGCTCTTATTTTGGTCCTAAGGCCTATTAGGCCTTTTAAGACTTATTACATATTTGTCATTTGCATTGTATGGAATGACCTTATAGGCCATTATAGGTGCCAATACATTTCAATTGATGTCTTTAGATGTCATTAGGTGCATGTTTGTCATTATGGACTCCTGGTAGTCTTTGGATGTTCTAGGTGCCCCTGCACCATGTTCACCGCCTTTGAAAGGATTCTTGTCCCAAGAATCAGTCCTAGCATTAGATGTTTGAGTCTAAACCAAAAATTTCAAAAAACCATCAGCCAACTCAAGATATGAAAACATGTCAAAATTCATTAAAAAAATTCATATTACATCTCATTAAATAATGTTGAAGTCAGATTGGGCAATAAAAGTAAAAATATTACGCCTTCCAAACATGCACAAAACTATTCAAAACTCCAATGAAATGTAACACCATATCCTAGCAATCATTTGAATCCATATCAACCATAAAAATAAATTTTTGTCAACTATATAGTCAGACTGTACCCTCACGGGCAGTGACTAGCAAATTTCAAATGAATTTACATTTTCATTACTTGAACATAGTTTACATTCACTATTATGATCTGGAATCGATCATTAACTTGGTCCATTCCCAATACTCATTAACTTAGTTTACATTCACTATTATGATCTCTATAATTTGGAACAATGGAGTTTTTAATTTCTAGTTTCTAGAGTGTATTTATTTTGATGCTATGTAAATTTAATTTAAAAATCAATAATATCAATACAAGTATAAGCATTGTTAAGTGGATTTGTATTCTCAATTCAATTCGTGCAAGAATATGATGTACTTTACATACTATTAAATTTTTGACAAACTTTCACATATTAACTTTTGAAGTAGAACTAAAGGCAATGCATTGTTGTTAACTTGTTATTAATAAAAAATTTATTGGCAAATCAGAAATCAGTTATTGTTCATGTTGTAAAACTAAATTATTTTAACTAAAGTATACATGTGGTTTTTATGGGAAGAGGTTGAACAAACTATAATCTTGAACAAATTAAGCGGAGTATGTAAACATTTTCTACACTGTCTCTTTTCTCTATGATTGATTATAAATATCATGGTGTTTTATGGAACTTTCATTAATTGTATCATGGTTGTGCTCTACTTTTGTAATTAACCTTTAACATATCTCCAATGATTACAATCACTTGCACATTCTTGTACCTTGTGGTTGTTCCATCTTCTTATTGTGATTGTTTTTGATTTAAGGCATGATATGTCAATGTCTTCTTATTGTATTTATTCTATTAGGACTTCAAACTGAGTCACATTTCCTTTTCACATGAACATAGAATTCAAAATTGCCTCTATAGAAGAAATTTTTCATTAATAGTAGATAGATGTGTTTTTCCCTATGATCTCATGATAATGGCCATATTCAATAACTCTATAACATGATGGTTGTTCCTTTAAAGAGATGGTTGTTCCATTGTTCTAAAAACTACACTTTGTTGTCCTTTTGACATGATAGCCTTTATATGTTAGAAACTTTAAGGTTCTCTTACCTTTTGTATGTCATGGCTTCACCTCTATGTAGCTAAATCTCACTCTGAAAATGATCTTCTTTTAGGAAACAATGAAAATCCTCTATGGGTTCATACTTATTGTGACTTCCCATGGCACACTATCATTGCTTGTACACTGTATTTTTCCAATTCTTTTAAATTGTCACTGTCTTTGAAAATTAATGCCATATGTTGCTTACATTTTATTCAATTTCCATATTAATTACTCTCTTTAGTTGTATTAGGAACTTTTACCTTAATCATGTGTGATGCAAACCTAGATATAGATGGGCATTAATGCATTAATGCTCAATTGAATGCCTTAATGCAGCTCCCAGAGAAAGGCCATCTAGAATCTTTAGAGGAAATAATTTGTACTAGGTATGGAATCACCTCCACTATAATGCCAAATTTTGATGTTTTATTATCTTCAATTGCAAGTTTCTTTTGCAAAAATATATTGTATATCTTTACAAACTAGACAATGTGACTGTACAACTCACGAATTTATTCTCTATAATCTCTAATTACAAACTAAAGTGTAAATTGAAGTAAAGTCTTCCTTGGATAAAATTCCAACCCTTATCTACTAATTAAAATACTTACCTTTATAGTTCACGTGACTTCCCTAGGGATTTGTTAGAACGAAAATAAATTTGTTATATGCTAGTTGGCCAACTATGCCTAGTCAACCAACTAGAAGACATGTCTTTTGGGAGGTAAAGACTCATATAAATGAAAGATGAAACTCTTCATCCAATGAAAAAAAAAAATTCAACACAAACATCTATGAATTATATCCAGATAGTAGCGGACTATATATAGGCAGCAATGAATTAGATGTAATTGCTTCAACTTCACATTCTTGATTTACTTCGGCATCAAGAATAATATCCACAAATTCAGTAGTCTAGTGAGGAGATTTGTGTAACTCCAAAAATAATAATAACTCCCAAAATACTTATCCTTTTGAATATTTCGTGGTCTAATGAGCATGATTTGTGTGTGTATTTGTAAATCTTGTATAATCTTATAATATATTTTTATTATTATTATATACAAGATACTACTAATGTTTGTATGTTTACATTTTGTATATTTATAGCCTATGAAGAAAGTCCACACCTGGCAATATGAACCCAGAACAAAATAACGATACACTTGCTAGATTGTGGTCTCAGTTCCAAAGAAAAGATGTTGAAAAATGTTATTGTCCTTGCAAAAAGTGTAAGGGCTTAAAGAATCAAAGAATTCTAATCAAAACATCCCAGAGTCATTGTAGGCAATATGGTCACATTGAAGGGGGGCACAATTTTCATCGATTGGTGAATGTGGATTTCTAATTGGAGGAACATGGAGGTGTGAATATCCAAGCCAATGATAACGCTCCCATGGAAGAAGATGATCCTATGGTAGAGAACACAATCGAAGACGATGGTATTGGCATAGTTGATAATGTGCCAGAGGACATGATTGAAGAAGATGGTATTGGTGTAGCTGATCAAGATGATCATGATGATGGTACTAGCACATCTGATAATGATGATGAAGATGGTCTTGATATAGCTATAATTGAGAAGGCATACGAGCCCCTATACCAAGGCTCCCAAACAACTCTTCTCTCCGCTATAGTGTTGTTGGTGAACTTCAAGATTATGAATAGTTTATCCAATGTAACAATGTCACGTATGCTAAGGTATGTCATTTTTGTCATCTTCAATGTTAGCATACCATTACGATTCATTATATTAACAATTCATATTTGTTGTTGTAGGTTGATAGGTGAGTTTTTCTTACCACCATCAAACATTTTGCCTCGTTCGTACCAAAAATTATCTACCATTATGAATCAAATTGGAATGCAGTATCAGACAATACATGCATGTCTCAATGATCACATTCTATATCATAAATAGCATGAATTTGCAACAAAATGCCCTATTTATCATACTAGTAGATATCGGTCAGATCAAATAACAAAAAAAGTTCCTCACAAGAGTCTTTGGTACATTCCCCTTATTCCACATCTTCAACAATTATTCAGGTGCACTAGCTTGGTACAATTTATGAATTACCATGCACACAATAGAAGTCAAGATGACATTATGTGAATGCATGTGGATGGTTCTACATTTAAAGACATAGAAACAACATGGCCACACTTTAAAAAAGAACCTCGTAATCTCAAGATTTCAGTGGCAAAGGACGGTGTCAATTCATTTGGAGATATGAGATCTACTTACTCAATGTTGACTATTTTTGTTATTAACAATAACATTCCTCCTTGGATGTCCACAAAGAGGGAGCACATAATATTGTCAATGATTATACCAGGTATTTTTTCATTTAATAGTTATGTAAATTAATTTATAAACACCTCATCAAGATGGTTATAATAATTATGTAATGTTTTTGTTTATTCAACTAGGTAAGTATCAAGTTAAAGATATGAACGTGTATATTGAGCCCCTTATTGACGAGTTGTTGATTTTATGGAATGGGATCACTATGTATGACATATCTAGATCAATAGGACAAATAAAATTTCAATTCCATGCAATGCTTGTATGGACAATACATGATGCCCCTGGGCTAACTCATTTTTGCAGTATGTTATATATTCATGTTAGGGTCACATATTTTTGGTATGTTACAGTGCTTACACATTATTGTTGTATGTTTAAGTTGCGCATGATAATTGTACATGATCCAATTGTATGATATCTTTTAGGTCTTTAGACAAAGGGTAAATTTGCATGTCCAGTTTGTGGTCCGAAGATGAAATCTCGTCATTCAAGAAGTTTAGGAAAGCAGGTGTTCGATGAGTTTAGGCACTTTCTCCACAATAATCATAAGTATCAAAATATCGAAAAACATATTTTTAATGGGAAAGAAGAGACGACATCAAGGCCACGAAGAATGACACCTTTTCTATGGAAGTTGGAATACAATAAACTAAATCGTCGAGGTAATGTCATTCCATCTGATGATTTTTGTTTGAAATTTAGATTTTGATATTGTCTTTTATTTACTAATGATGTTATTGATGCTTGTGAAAGTCGTCAAGGCATCAATGACCAACTTCCTAGAGGAATAAAAAGTTATCCTAGTCAATTTAGTAGGTTGTCATACTATAAGGATCTCCCAATCGTGCATTTGTTTAATGCTATGCATATTGGAAAGAATGTAACAGAGACACTATGAAAAATATTAGATGGAAGACGTGACAAAGAAAAAATGGCCAAAATTTGTAATGACATTCATGAATCTAATCATGCACTGAAAACTTTCATTGAATCAAATAGAAATGGAGACCGCATAAATACAAGTGCCCTTCCTTGGTTATTAATTGAGCAACAAAGTGATGCATTAAAAGAAGTCATAAAAAAAATAAAAATTTTAACAGGATTTCCTGCAAATATAAGCAGTCTTGTATTAAAGAAAGGTGATTTTGGGCTAGGGATAAAAACACATGATTGGCATACCTTCGTCAAGGTAAGTCATGTTCTCTATTTACAATATATTTGTAAAATTGCATGTAATTTTTATTATATTATTTTACAATATATTGAAAAGATCATTTTTTAATCATTTCAGTATGTCCTACCTCTATCCCTCCCAGACTAGTTTGACAATAGTGTTAAACAAGTTATATACGATCTTGGAGAATTCATGAGGTTAGAAGTGTTATTATATTTATGACTTGCTTTACTTTTTACGTAATTTATTGTATATTTTTATCTAAAATCTTGTTTATATCTTCTTGCGAGTTGAATCTCTTTTAGGTGGTTATCATCTAAAGAAATTGATAAAAAAGATATAAAATATTGGAAGAGAAAAATTTATGACCTTATGTGTGAAATGCAAAAGTGTCTACCTCCAACTTTTTTCAATGCTCAAGAACACTACCTCATACATCTAGTTGAGGAGCTTGAATTGTGTGGACATGTACCAACTAGGTCAATGTGGATGGTTGAGAGGCACTTAAAAATTATGAAGGGCTTGGTTTGACAAAGAGCACATCCTGAGGGTTCTATGGTGGAGGGATATATGGTATACCAGACCATGGTGTATATTAGTGAATATCTTCCCAAATTTGTAGCAAATATCCATGTAGATCGCATTTGGGATCCCAACTCTATTAACAAATTTGAAGGGAAGTACTTGATGGGGGAAGGTAGATTGAGGAAAGTGAGAGGTAATTATACGATGTTATTGTAGTTTATTAATTCTTATAGATCTTCAATATAAGTTGTTTCTAAGCGGTTTATTTATTTTCTTTACAGTTGGTCGTGAGTGGGATGCACTACATTTGTATATTGTAAAAAATTTTGATTGGATGATAGTATGGATTCAACAATCTCAAAAAAATAGTCGCTCATTAACATGGGATGGTGTTTCATCATTGGTTAAAGAAGCTCATCGTAATGGAGATCTCAATGTTACACCAATGGTACTTGATCTAGCATATGGTTTAAGAGGTAGAAAGGTACGTATAAGTTTACTAACCATGACCCATAAGTTTAATATCAACTCATGGATCGATGAAAATAATCTTGACATGTTTGAATAATTGCATATCAAACACCACAAAGATATGTACTACCATGGCCATAAATTTTGCATAAAAAAGTTAGACGACATGAAGAAAACTTGTGATTCTGGGATAACTGCAGTCTTCGAGGTAACTAATATTTCATCTAGAAATGACATACATCCTCAACAATCTAAAAATTGATACTATGGCATTTTGGATGATATACTTGAGTGCGACTTTAATTCATTTAAATTAGTTCTATTTGTTGTCAAATGGTACAGGCTATGGTTGAATCAAAATGATCCTGATAGGACTATTATTGAACATGATAGTGGATTTACAATGATTAATACAAGGTCATTTGAGCCAGTTGAAAATGAGCCCTATGTTCTTCTAAGCCAATGTGAGCAAGTGTTTTACTTTTCCGTTCCACATAAACCAGGTTGGTCATTTGTTGTTAGACATGATCCAAGAGGAAGGCCGGTATAGTATAATGTGATGGAAGAAGAAGATACCGAAGAATCAGAAGATGAAGTAAATGATGATCATGGATGACTATTACACAATGAAGAAGAAGAAGAAGAAAATGATGATGATTCTAGTGATGCTGATGATGGTCATGATGATGATAGTCATGATGATGGTGATGATGATGATGATGAGGATGATAGTAGTCGTGATGATGATGATAGTCATGATGATGACATGGATGAGGAGGATGATCAATAACATAATGAAATGTATGTCAAGGTATGATCAATGCCATGTATGAGGTATTGATTTATTCATAGAAATTTGAATTAAGTTATTATGTGTTGAACTTTATAGTCATGGGGTATATTTTGCATCATGTAAATTTTGTCTTCTATGTAATTTATAGCTTACATATCATGTAATTTTTGGATAACTTAAGATAAATGATTTACATAAGCAGGAAATTTAATGCCTTTGACATGGATCGACAGGTATAATTTATTATTTGGTTTCCTTCTCTTTAGTTAGCAAAATATATAGATCCTACTATGTCTCTCATTTGATGGATTGTAGGTATCACCAAACAGGTATTTGTCTGATCTATCTTCCTCAAGTGAGGAAAATGCAGGAATAGAAGACAAAAGTGAGACATCTAGTAGGTCTAAAATAGGGAGATCAACTAGAGGTCAAAAGATTAGAAGAAAATTTGATAAACAAATGCAATTTTTCCTTGCTGAGGGGGGGTCATGTTCTTATGATAATGAGACCAAAGGCGACATGAAGGTTCCCTTAAGGTACACACATCTTTAGAAAGAATGGGTACCCAAGGAACTACCTCCAATTAATACTAATTTTTCTATTAACGAAAGGATATATCGCATAGCTCCATCTTCATTACATGGTTTGGGCTTCTTTTCCATGGATGGCATAAAGGTCAGTTATAATCAAGTTCTTGAATTGATGGAGTATGTAAGACCTTGTTACAATTACAAAAATTGGATGCGGATTGTGCAATATAAAAAAAGTATGTGTAGGTATGCGGGTGGTCCCACAATAGTGTGTCCCGCTTTTTGGCCAACTTTGACATAGAGATCAACATTCAAAGAAAAAACTTCACTTTCAAACACCTGTTGCTGCAAAACTATTAGGAATTTGAAGATGATGTAAAATAGAGTCTTTCAGAATTTTCTTTCTAGTTTCTAAATATATATATTTTTTAAAAATTTAAACTCATTTAAATTCATTTTTCCTTCTCCTTCGAAAAGTGGTTTGTGTGAAAAAATATGTTTTTAAGGAGTTACTGTCACTTGGATCAACATAACTTTTTTTTTTAAATGATAATGATGTAATTATTTCGAGATTATATTTGTAAATCTAAAGAATGCAATTGGTTTCATTCATGTTGGGTCAATATTCCATATTTTATTAAGTTCTAAAGTGACAGTAACTATAATTTAGACTTAAGGTCACTTGGATCGCTCTAACTTGATCTATGTATATCGAAATTCATTTTTTATTTTTTTTTATAGAAAGGTAATACAAATAATCTTTTCCTACATATTTTCATATTTTTGTTTTGTATTTTACTATTTTTCCTGAAGTCTTGAAGAGACAGGTTTTTGAATGACCAAACAACCTATGTCTAGTTAAAGTAATATTTAAAAGTGATAATGAGCTCAATATGTATTAAAATTATATTCATTAAAAATCTTGTTCTGAATAGCATCATACTACATAGATAGGTTTTTCAAATGGATTCATTTAATTTTCTCAAACATAAAGTCGAAGTGATTTTTTGTCAGCATTTTAATAGGTGCGAAGGAGACTCCATTGTAAGTATGAATGAGAATCCTTGTTTCCATGTCTCTTATATCCTATTTTGTGGAATGCTTCAAGTTAGTCATTCATTATTGAGTAATGTAAGTTGAAATCAATGATAGAAAATGAATATAGTGTTGAAATCTTGTTTGAATATTGCAAAGTAGTGTTCTTAAAGATAGGTTGTAGTAATCTCTCCTTAGCCCTTTGATTTAATATCATGTAGAATGGATATTCATGTTGGGAAATATCAAGGATAAGAAGTCTAAAAGTTTAGTTATTTTTCATATTCATAGTAATCTTTACTTGAAAAGAAGCATTCAAATCAATCTATATAGTTCTATCAATTCTTAGTTGTAAATTAATCAAATGAATAAATCCATCTCTATTGCCTTTTAGCTTCAAAAAATTCAAGTGGTTGAAAAGGAGTAGAGATAGACAAAAAAAAAACTATGTAAAAAAAAGACAACCAAAAAACTCAAAGAAAGTGCTCAAATAGAGACCTACAGGTCTCTGGAAAATGTATGGGAAAAATTCTCATACATTTTCCTTACCACGGTCAATTTAAAACTAATATCTTACATCCACTTGGCAAGGAGACCAAATATATTGGTAAAAACAAAATAAATAATTATTTTCCCAAGTAAGTCAACTTGGGTGGGACCCACGTGGGTTGCCACCCAAAAAGCCAAAAAAAAGCCATTAAAAAAAAATAAAAAATTGTTATAAATCAACTTGCAAAAAAAAATGTATATATGTATTAAACAAAAATCCACTTGCCAAATATAATAGTCGAATGCATGCTTTTTAAAAGCATTTTTAAAAAAATAAAAAATAAATATACAAAATAATCTATTAAGTGGGGGGCTCGCGGGCCCCACATCCCACCCTCTTCCATAGCAAAGGACCCTGCCGCAGCAAGGTACTGCTGTCACATGGCAATCAGCCTTGTCTCTGCATCTCCTCCATCTATCCCAACAATCGAGCTACCTCCCCCATCATCCCCTCTGTACCGGTGTCAGATCATGTCCTGGTAATTTGCCCTGTACCCACTCAACCCTATAGTATGCCCAACTCCCATTGTATAGCCTCCATTTGAGCCCCTGCTCTCTCTCTTTCTGCAACCCTGGCAGCCTCTACCCTAGCTGCTCTATCCCTCTCTGCCACCCTAGTGGCCTCTACCCTGGTTTCTCTCTCCCTCTCCGCTGCCACCAAAGCCTCTAACCGTGTCACCTCTGACTGAATAATGTCTAACTGCTCCTAACTACCCTGCCTCTCCTCCCCTCCGGATCCTCCTAGCCCCATCTCCTCATCCTCTAGGAATGGCTCCTGTGCTACCTCCTCTCACTCCCTCTCCACTACCTATGTAGGGCCACCTGTCACTGGTCTCTATACTATCCCTCTCCAACACTCTGTCACCTACCTCTGTGCCCCAAACATGACTCCTGGCACTACTACTGGTCTCTCCTCATCATCATCCTCATCCTTCTCCTCATCCTCCTCCTTGGACTTTGTCTGCTCCCTAGCCTCTCTTGCTACTGTCTTTGTCAGCCTCGCTGACCTCTACCTCTCCCACCAAGTTGCATACTTAGTTGTCACCCCTACATCTGCCACCTGTCTCTGGGCTGTTGTCCATGGTACTAGCTACATACCTCTCCAGCTACTCTTGGCATTCTGGAGATCTACTCTGATGCCCCATACTGACCCAATCTCTCTCAAGAGGATCGGATGTAGATAACTATCTTGCATTATACTCTACCTCAAGCCAAACTGTCTGCATACTCGAGAAGGCATATATTTCACTATCTAAAAAATCATCCTCCCGATCAGCCAACAATCTTTATGCACATATCCTAAATACTTTGCATCCAGAGCACCATCCTCTCTCCCTGCCTACTCATCCCAGTATCCCCATGCCTCACACCCTCTATATGGTGTCCACTCAAACCATATTAACTCATCTAATATCCTCCACCAAGTCTCTACTGATCTCACATCCCCATATGATAAGGGAGATCGATACCGACATGCATATGGCTCATAGCACTATCATCGGCCCTCTCCTTACAATGGTCATACCACTACAATATACTCCCATGTCCAGACTAGCAGCAGTGTAACTCCTGGTCCCATCATCCGCTGAGTACGGTATACACACATATGAAGGTCATAATACACCTGTGCTAAAAGCATATTATCCCCAGAAAAACTTTATACCATCCTCCTCCAGCATCTGACTCACTACTCTCACCCATCCAATCAAAAATCCATGCCCTAAGTGGTCTGGCATCAGTCTCCCTCCTACCAATCTAGCTAAGTACAATGGTAGCCGGGGCAATCCTGCCTCCATCCCCCCTCGCCATGACATCCATTGTCAATCAATCAATAGCTGGTTTGTCCATCATCTGAAGCTCTCCTCCATAAACTACTTTTCCCTCTCCAACTGATACTCAGCCATCTCCCCCTAAATTGGTATCTGTAGAATCCTCCACACGTCTAGCAACATCACTGTTGCCTCCCCAATCGACAAATGGAAACTTGACATGTCTGAGTGTCATCTCTCGATTAATGTTGTCATCAGTGCATTATGTGCTCTCAGACGTGGTCACTTGTGCACATGATACAAGCCACATAAAGTCACATGTCCCCACTTTGCCTCAATCAACTCCTCTCGTAGCATCATTGTGTCTGGCCATCACTCTTTCAAGTGAATCCAATAATCTAGCTCCTGCATCAAAGTTACCCAACACACATTCATCAATCTCTATTTTCCCTCCATTTTCCCTATCCCTACCCTTAGATTGCCCCCCTATTTGAGAGTGGAGTTGCTCATCTTAAACCGATCACTCCCCCTCTTCCGTCACCATGTCTTTTGTCACATGTAAACAGGCTCCCCCCCTCCTCTAGCGAGTGGCTGCTCTTTGGCAGGTACCCCCCCCTTTTTTTTGACAAGCAGGTCCCCCCCTACCCTTGGGCAGCTGAGCCACCCATCTTTAGATAGGCAATTGCACCCCCCTTGGGTGGCGGAGCCACTCATCCTTAAATGGGTGGTTGCACCCCCCATGGGCGGTGGAGCCACCCATCCTTCGATAAGCGGCTGCACCTGCCCTTTGGCAGTAGAGCCACCCGTCATAGGATGGGTGGCTACGCCCGAGGTCTCTAGGAAAAGCCACCCATCAACCGACAGGTGGCACCACTGCCTCGCCTATTTCCCTCCCCGGCCAAAATTTTTCAAATCCCCAACCTAGCCCAAAATCATACAAAACAAACCAATAAATTTAAAATGTTAAAAATGACATAGTAGGGCTCAGGCACTCATCGGATCACCCCTGTCAACTCCTCGTTGATAGACCCGCACCTGCTCACCCAGCTGCATCTTGTCCCATCATCCCGCCATTTTCCCTTCTCCTCTCCTCTTTTTTCCTTCTCCTTCGAGGTAAAAATGAAACCTTTTCCCCGTTTCTCCCCTTTTATAAGGGGTCCCCTTTTTCCAAAAAGGGAGAGGGTCTTTTTGGCCCTTTCTTTTTTGTTTCTTTTTCCCCCTTTTTTTCTAAGTCATGCAAACTCTTTTTGCCCTTTTTTCATGAAAATTGACCAAAATTTTTTTTTTTTTGGCTATTTTTTCAAGGATGCACATCCTCCTACAGACTTTTCTTCTAGGGCATCTATACTTTCTTTTGTTTGACGCTATGCCATTTTTGACACCACATCAAAGAGGGGCAAAATGTAGACACCTAAATTAATCCTTTTAACATTAATTAAATTTAATTAAATTAATGACTCCAAATAACATTATAGTTAATTTTTTAATTAATTATATTTGTTAAATTCATCTATTTATTTAATTAAATAAATTCATTAATTAATAGTATTTGAATTAAATTTAAATACTACCTTTCATAATGTATTAAATTTAATTTAATACATGTTCCTCCATAGTCCCATTTTAAATAAATTTTTAACTTATTTAATCCCCTCACATTCTTTATTTCTACTAGACCATGATTAAATTAAATTTTATTTAAATCCTAAATCCAACTTAGATGTTATCCTACACACATCACTTTCTATCTAATAAGCCTACTCACTAATTAACTAAGGTTAATTAGGCTAATTTTTGAATTCCTACATCCATTAGTCCTAATTATTTGCTCACACGTGTGAGAAAATTTTTAAAAATGATTTTTTCAAAAATTGCTAAAAATTGCACAAACAAGGCCTCTTACATTTTTTATGACACTTCTTACACATTCTAAAATGGTGAAAAATAACTTTTTCACTTACACATCTCTTACACACACTTACACATGTACTTGAAGTACACATTGACCTCTCACATCCCAAGTTGCTCACACTTGTGTGAGCAAGTCTTGGACTTTGCATGGCTTATGTGTCTCCTTGGTGGCACCTATGTGGATTCCACATAGATGTCACCTCACCCCAGCCCTCCAAAATCCTATAAATAGGACCCTTGTCTCAAGCAAAATTCATTCCTTTTTGCATTAGAGTTATCATGCTAGTTTAATCTTAGAATTGTTTTCATATATAGTTTTTACTGACAATTTGGTAGTTGATAGATTTCCTTCATGATTATAGACTAAGTTTACTTTAGCTTCATTTGCATACTTGCATGCCATAGAGCTTGAGGATTTCTTTCATAGCTCCTCCTTGAGCTTCTTTGGCCTCTTGCATTTGAATGCTTGAGAGTTTCTTCTATAGCTTCTCCTTGAGCATCTCAAATCTTCATTATATTTGCATTTATAGTGGGATTTATACTTGTGTTGGGAGAGCACACCCACAATCTCTCTAAGAGCTTAAATCAAGCAAGTCTTGGGTGCACTTGCTTCATGCTCATCCGATGTTATGGTGAAATTTAATTTTTTTTACAAGTTTATAAACATGTTAGAATAGATTAATTATGCTCTTTGTTGTTAATGTTTGCATGTTTGAACTTGTTCTTAATAGGTGGATTTTCATCATATACAAGGGTATAAACCACAAATAGTGATACTTCATTAAAAAACATACAAGTTCCACAAAAAGGTTTGGATTTTGATTAATTGGAGGAGAAATAGGATGAATTCACTTCTCTTTGTTTACAAAAGATAAACTCTAATTGCAGAATGATGAAAAGGATTGAAAACAATACTCAAAATATGAGAGAATCTGGATTGCTTGCATTATTTTCCTCAAAAATATGGAAAAAGTAGGTTACAAAATAAGAGCCAAGTCACCAAGGAACAATGAACTCACTAAGTGCTTCTCTCAAAAATATGGAACACCCCTAAACCAATTCAGAAAATCAGTTTTATAGTCCTCTAAGCCTCAAATTTGAAAATCATAGCCCCTATTTTAGCACTAAAAAGACTCCAATTTGGCCCAAATTCAACTCCAAAACCAGTCCTAGAAACCCTAAAAATAGGCCTATAACAATGCCTCATATCATGCCCTAAATGTTGGTTTCTAAAGATGAAAATCTTTTACAACATACCAACATTTTACAAAATTTAAATTGAATAAATTCAATATAAATCTAAGCCAATACCAAATCTAAACTTAGAAAACAAACCCTAAGTCTAAACTTATCACAATATGCAAAGGGTCAATATGACCACTAAGCAACATGCAACCTATGAAATATCTCTCTGGCATCATGAAGGGGCAACAACAAACCCGAGGCTTTGTATGATGTACTGGCTGAAGTTATGGCATTGAATGTGGTGCTAGTCAAACTTCAAAATTCTAAAAACTTTGTCCTATACTTGGTTTTCGCATTCATTTGTGTTTGTCTTTGAAAAAATAGGGGAAAAACCCTAGCTTATGGCAAAATTCTTGAGACTGGGGTACATTTCATTGATTTTTTGTTGGTATTTGGAAGTCTACTGTGAGTTTGAGGGCCTCTGGCTTTGAACTCAAGTATGGTTTTTTTATTAAGCTCAGGCTTTGTTTGACTGTTGAAGCTTGGGCACAATTTTGGGCCCTGAATGATAGTGATCTTAAGTTGAAGAATGGTCTTGATTAGCAATAGGGAACCCAGCCTATGTTTTTCTTTTAGACATGGCATGATTTTGAGCGTTGATCTAGAACTTGAGCTTTGAAGCTTGGATGTATTTATTAAAGCTTGACCTTTGACTGAAGTTTGGGGCTTTGTGCTGGAGATGAATCTCGAACCATGTTTGCATAAACTTGGGATATGAACTGAAAGCTCATGGGATGTGAACTCGGCTTGTGATTGGCTCGGTCTGAGTTGTAGCTGAAAAATGTGGATGAGCTCAGACTAGGCTGTGAACTTGGCTTAAGTCTTAGCATATTTTAGCCACAGCTTTAGATCAAGCCCAGAACAGCTAGAACTGGTGATGTGTTGATGAAATCAAACCCCTCCACAAATCATGTTGAGATAACAGGAAGATAAGTATATTTCTCCTTGTATTGCTATTTTTACTGTTGTTGAAGGTGGTTATCTAGCACTATTTGCAATGATAAAAGGGTTCCTCTGCTCGTTGTTAACTCCATATTTTCCTTCTTCCTTAGCTCAAATATTTATATGTCATAATCTTACTGTAGATGTTCATAAAGTTCATTGTAGATGTAATTATTGTCTTTAGATTCAATATCTACAGAGATAATTGCTTGAATGAATTCATTATACTATTGTTTTCTTGTCCTTTACTGACAATAGTGAGCCCTGTGAAGAAAATGATGCATTCCTATTACTTTCTTGTCTTTAATACACTCCAGTAATTTTAGCAATCCATTATTATTTTCAACTGGTTCTATTGAGTCCACTGTTAATTTGAACTATGACCATTCTTGTGATCTTTATTTTCACCAATCATTAATGTACGTGTTCAGCTCCATTGATGATAGTGGCCATTACCTCAACTTCACTAGTGTCATCTGGTGCAAATTGAGACCGCCATGCTTGATCACTATATTTGAAATAAACTTTCAATCACCATATTTATTTTGCAAAATAATGTTGTGACCGTAACATGTATATGAAACTTGAATAAAAAGATATAAGTCTTTATACCAATATTTTCTTTTGTACTCCAATCAAGTTATTTTACTTTTATTCAAGCACTCACAACCAACACTATTGTGTTGAACCCAACTTTCCCTTAAGAAATGACCCTTTCCAGTAACTTGTTCACTGAGACCCTTTCTTTCTTAACTTTTATTACTCACCAGTTATTATGTTATTAGCTGATTATTATATTGTGTCTACTGTTAAAACTTCAACAGTGACCATGCCAGAGAATAAGTACTAACCCTTTGTTAAAACTAAGGCCATCATATCTAATTTAAAAAATAGAGCACTTTGTTTCATTATGCTTGACCATCACTTGTCCATTGATTTCAAATGAAGAAAGATTCTTGAACTTCTAAAGTTGTCAACTGGTTTTTTTCTTCATAAAAATGATATTTGAATAGTGCATAATCATTCTTGAGATATATGCAATTTTATACAATAATGACTGAATGCTACATGTCAAGAACAACCTAAAAGGTGTAAACTTTGTAAAATACTTTTCTTGTACATGCAGCCCTGCTGCTGAATCATGAATCTTTAACTGGTTTCTTATACTTGCTTGATAACCAAAGAATGACTGGTTTTTATTACTTTGCAAGAAAAATAGTGATCAATGTATGATCTTTTCATTAAATAAGAAATGCTAATTTGTATTGGTGTTCTATAATTGTTTAAGAGGTTCAAGCACGGGCTCATGACACTCAAAAACACCAAATGAAACCTAATGGAGTTCGAGCACGGGCTCGTGACAACCATCAAATACACTCTGTGAACATTCCATGATACTTTAAAACTCAATTTTGTAGCATTCTTTCTATTGATAAACAACAACATCATAGCATATGATCAAATCTTATAGCATTTTGAATTCAGCAATATCAAAAATAAGGAACCTCAATGTCATTTTTACCAGTCACTTATCCTGTTGGTTCTTAGCATGTATAGCATGGTTCTTTTTGTATCTTGCACTTGTGATTTTTCTATTATTAAAAACACATGTTGTAGCTTCTTTTAGTGCACTTTATACTACATCATTTCTTCTGACCGTGATGTGAAAACCAGTCAACTTAAGCACTGCAATTTACTCTGTTAAGATTAGAAAACAATATCACACTAATCTTGTTAGGTTAGTGAACATGATAAACACATTAGTGACATTTATGAATCAATACCATCAAATTTATTGTGTTCACTAATCTAACAAGATCCTGCTAATTCTAAAAAAGGTTTCTCAGTCATAAGGACAAAGTCCCTTTCATTCAGATACCTGGTTTAAATATAAAGACAACATGCATAAGAATGACCATAAATAGTAAAAGGTTTCATGTAAACACGTCCCTTCAATACTACCTTTCATTTTATGTGGATGCACATTTCTTTATTGCATTAGAATACAAGATAGATATGCAACTCTAAAAGATTGATTGTTGTGTGATGTCCCTGTTTCATGCATTGCTTAGATCCAAATGGATCTAACACATTTTTCTCTCCCATGATGCAGGATAACCCTAAAGACTCCTAGAATGAAGACCTGGACAATGGACCTAAGGACCTAAGGACCTAACAGACAACCAACCAACAACATATAGATGACAAAGGCAATGCATGGGACCCTACTCATACTTCTATCATGCTTTCTATTCTACAAATTGTACTCTTTTATTGACATGAAATATGAAATATGAAAGAACACTTGTATACTACATTCAATACAATGTACTGATCAATTATGAATTTGAAAATTTGAAATGTGATCAATACTTAGAGTACAAAATGAAAATTGGTATTGAATGCAATAATGAAATTTTAATCAACATCACCTGAAAGATAGTGTCAATTGGACTCTTAAAAATGCAATATTTTTGCTATTTGTATTCATTGTTCTATATGTTGTAATTTTGGGTAACAGGTATGGTAGTAGTTAAAGATTTTGTTCATTCCTTCAATGATGTTCCCTACCTTGATGACAATGATTGTGTTGATGTTGAGACTAAATGTTGTGAAATTAGAGTGTGTGGTGAGAAACTGGGTTATTGTTATTTAGATGATACTGATCCCTGCAAAAAAGATGATGATTATGATGATATATGGTGTGACGTCAGAGAGTGTGGTGAGGGAATTGGACATTGTTGTTTAGAAGGGGATCCTTGGATGAAGTTCCCTACGAGAAAGATGATGATTTCCATGATAGATGTTACAAAATCAGAGATTGTGGTGAGGGAATCAGTTGATATTGGCTAAATCGTAAACTAAAATGTAAAATGTATAAAGGAAGTTTGAAAAAGTTTGAAAAAAAACTAAGTGTCCCCCTTGGTAAGATTTGCATTTTAGTTTACGATTTAGACGTCGCCGAATCAGATGGTGATGGTGATGTGCACTTAATATTAGAATGATTAAATATATAAAAGGGATATGGTTCTCTTTTATTTTGTAGTACCTTTTTTTCTTGTACCAATCATAGATAAAAGAGGGCGGTCATTGTTTATTATGTACTATATTGGTTTCTTAGATTGATAATAGATTAAAGAGAGACAGTCGGTTTAGGCTGTATAGACTCAACCAAAGTTATGCTACCAAAATTGATGAGACCTTTATCCAAGTAGATGATGAAATTTAGAATCTCTAAAACTAAAGAATTGACCATGACAAGTGAATTAGAGAAATTAAGTAGGAATGAGTAAATTAATTGTAGCTCTTAAAGTAATGTGTTATTGTCCATAATTGGTTTATATGGTACTTTACAAGTAATTTTTTGTCGTATTATCCTAACTTAGTATGTATCAACGTATGTGCGATGGATCTATCTATGATCTTTACAAGCATGTTAATGTCTCTTTTTTAGGACCGTTCTCTTAAAGAACTAGAACAAAATATGTATGCAAAAATTCTTTTTTGATTGTCCCTGTCTTGATTGGTGTTACTAGATATTTATTATGAATGAAAGATAAAATATAAAATTACTTTTTTTAGTTTCTAGTGGAACATATTATAACCATTAATATATCTATGAATTTATGAAAGAATTTATTATGTGTTAACCACCTTTTATGATGCTTGATCTAGTGGAGTAATCACTTACTCTCAACTTAGAAAGTTCCAAGTTATGGGAGTGGGAATATGTTTTAGGCATGATTTTCATTTAATAAGCATGCAACGAGGGAGATGGAATAGCTTTTTCTTTTTTTCTTCTTGTAATTTGTCCCAAGATTTTAAAAGGAAAGAGGCACGAGGAACCAAAAAAAAACATAACCTTTGAAAAGGCAAGTTGACAATATCCAAGAGAATTTCAAACAAGGAGAATACTCAGTCATTGGTACGAACAATTTCATTTGTATTTTATTATTATATGGGATATGAAATATTTCATATATTCAACATTGAAATATCTATCGTTCCCTTGTAACATTTGAAAAATAGGTTGCATACATGATTTACTTGAATAATATTTCATATATTCAACATTGAAATATCTATCACTCCCTTGTAACATTTGACAAATGGGTTGCATACATAATTTACTTGAAATTTTGCATGCATCTTTGCATAGACATACAACAAAGATGAGGATGAAATATTTGAACACATTCCTTTCTATTATAGTTATTATGACCATATGAACCAAGATTGATTAAAAATAGGTATGTATATTTATATCACATGCTTATATAGTGCACAAATTTACATGTGTGCAATTACTTTTAAACATGTTGATCTAGTGTAACTTCAAAAGTATCTAATATAAATCTAGGTTGAAAGTGACCTTCTAATCTTTTAAATTGAATTTCCAAGTAAAGTTACTGTAGGAGATGTTTTGCAGTCATAGTAGAGAGTTGCAAATATAAACAATGTTATTTATTATTTATTATGCTACACAGAAGAGATGAAGAAGTTAGCAAAAGAGTAAACAAGTGATGACTATTGTTCCTCATACATTCAATGATAAAATGATGATAGATCATGTTGATTTATCTAAATTTGAATATAGGTATGGGTTAGTGTAGGATCATGGGGGGCCAAAAAGTGGTAATGTGAAATAAAAAGGTGTTTTTCATCTACCTCAAAATGCAAAAAAATCAGTGTTAACTTTTTGCTAGGCCTGGGTGTCTGTAGACCTGGCCAAAGCAAACACCTAAGCTAAGTTGGTATTCAATATTGGATATATATTCAATATCAAATCTATATCCTATATCAAATTATATGTATGTATGTATGTATATATGGATGTGTGTGTGTGTGTGTGTGTATATATATATGTATGTATGTATGTATGTATGTATGTATGTATGCATGTGCATATATATGTACATATATATATATACATATATATACATATATATGTACATATATATATATGTATGTATACATATATATATATATATGTATGTATACATATATATATATATGTATGTATACATATATATATATATGTATGTATACATATATACATATATATATGTATATATATATGTATACATATATATATATGTATATATATATGTATACATATATATGTACATATATATATATATATATATATATGTATATATATGTACATATATACATATATATGTACATGTATATATATATGTACATGTATATATATGTAGATATAGATATAGATATGTGTGTGTATGTATGTGCATGTGTGTATGTATATATGTATGTGCATATATATATACACATATATATACATATGTGTGTGTATTTGTATGTATATATATGTATGTATATATATATATATATGTATATATATATATATTACTATTTATATTAACATTTAAGAATATATACTCATATATTATATAATAATATATATAATATATTATATTGTATATTATGTTAAACATTATATTGTATTATATTATATAAATTATTATATATACTATATAATATAACCTAAGTCCTCGCATGTGTTTTATGATAGACCTGTGGCCTGTGGGGCCACAAGTCTTATGATATAGCTTTTCATATTCGATATCATATACATGTCATAATATATTGAATAAACAACAAAGTTGTGGGTCATTTTAACCCATGACTTTGGAGTCAGTAGCATCTTTCCATAACTGATACCAAAAAAATATCTAATATTCTATCCCAAGAGGCCATTTTCTTAACCAGATTCATATCCAGGTATGAATTTAGTTTTTTTAAACATTTTTTTGAGTTTTTAAGATTTATTTTTAATTTTTAGATGAAAATTAGGTTTTTTTCAATTTGAAATTATCTATATTGTTTAAAATTCATTTTATTTATATGAACTTATAATTTAATCAGGTATGGCAGATAATAGTAATAATCTTGATCTTGGAAACCCACCCCTAAAAACCCACGACCTAAAAACCCTCCTGTGACAAACTCTCGACCATTAGAAGAACTTGGAGCACATAATTTGAAATAGATGAGGAGTATTAGGGATGTTTATAATAGGATCCCTAGATTAGCCTCAATGTTTGGTACTATAGATTATATTATATATTCAATGGAGAACCTCACCACGCATCATAATGTTGCACTTCATTGGCAAGAGGAAATGCATGCCCAATTTGATGATGTGGCTTATGACAGGGTGAAGGCCCTTGGGATCACTAAAAATGACATATGTTCCCTATTTAGGAATTATTGTACTGGATAGGTTCCCCATACCAAAAAAGAGAAGTTGTTTATGAAATGGTGCATGCATCCTAATATATAAGACAACTTCTGGGATCGTTGGTGGATGATTTTTAATAAACCACCCAACAAAAAATGGATGCCCCTTTTATTTTATAAAAAAATTATATGATGAGTTTTTCTTGGGTCAACATGTCAACTATTGGAGTATGAGAACCTTCATGAGCATAGGTGGAGGCCAACCCCAAGATAAACTAGGGGCATGTATACTAGTACAAGGCCCATATGTTCCCCCCTCTAATTGATCTCCATCCTTTAGTGAAGCATCTAGATGTTATTGCAAAGGCTTCCTTGGAGACCATTAGGGCCATTCACACTTTGAGAAGTCATTTGGTTATGTGCATTGCATCACTGACACAACCTATTAATTCTAATGATGCATCTTCCTCAAGTGTACATATGTGTGTGCCTCATACTTGTGCTACATGTTAGAATATATGTGTGGGTCCCCTTGATGACCTTATCGAGGAACCTATGGACGTTGAGGAGTATGAGGTTGGTGATATGGATGGTGTGCTAGATTTGACGATGGGGACTGGAGAATGCCATGGAGAGTCCTAGCATACAAGAGATGAGGAGGTGTAGCCATCATTCATTCCTCGTGTTATGATAAGTATTAATGTTTAATGTCATAGTGTATTTAATTTTAAATTTATATTTTTATTAGATAACTTATTGTGATTGCACACTTATGTTTTTATGCTTGTTCTATTTATGTTCAATTAACGTTAGAGGAGGATATGAGAGAGGTGGGAGATTCTATACTCTTAGTTGTTTCATTTGGCCTTGAGATCTCTATGGTATATATTTTTGCACTAAGTCATTTACTTTTTTTATTAGTAGAAATTTTTTTCATTTAAATCATGATAATTATTTATATCATATATTAATGAACATTTTCATCTTATTTTACTCTTGCAGGTGTAACCTAATGCTAAGGAGTGTAATGTGAGGGGGTGTAGTAGCACACACTAAGAAGTGAAAGGTGATAATGCATTTACTTATTATTGGAGTGTACTAGTGTTTATTTCCATGACCTATTTAACAGGACTTCATGTCCTAGGAGCCTATGACACAGGTTGAAGAGTCTAGCCTCTCAGCCATTTCATTTGGCTTTGATATCCACTTTATATGTATTTGTGTACTTAGTTGTTTACATTTTTGAACTCTGTACATTCTTGTCGTTTATATTGTCATTATTTTGAATCAATATTAACTAACATTTTGATATTATTTTATTATTTTAGTTAACACCAAGTACGAGGCAGGTATAGCAAAAGGGATTTGCATCCTTGTTGACTACACCAACACTACCAGAAGAAGGCACACCCACACAGGTATGTTTTTATTTTAATTCAATACCTTAGTAAATTTATGTTCCTATTAGAAAAAAAATTATGGGATGATTTATTAAATTATGGTTGTGAACATATACAGGCTAGCGTTCCCAGTCTCAATGGCATCCCTTCATTGCCAAAGACATATTACAGGAATCATAAATGTGTTATGAGGCATAGAGTAGGGGTACATACAAGAATTCAATTTAAAATTTGAATTATAGTTTAATTTATAATTTAAATAATCTCAATAGTGCTTTGAATTTTTGTTTTGTCCAGGATCCTCTAGAGCCAAAGAGTGCCTTGAAGAGGCTCCATTTTTATGATCCATTAGTATCCTAGGATGTCATAGACATATTCAGTCATCATATGTATTTTTTGCACACATTTTGAGATGACATATGCCATATTTTGCAAAACATTGTTTTGGTTGGCATTTACACCATATTGTATATGGACATACATACTTATTAAATAGTTTCATATATAGAATATGAGTTTTGATATAATTTCTTCCTTATGTGCACTAAATGTACTAATTGTGTTTGTGGAATCATTATGTGGTTTTTTTCTAATGTGAGTGTCATTGTTACTATGTTTCAATAATATTTGATGTGTTTGGAAAATATTTGTTTCAATATTTGTTCCATATGTGTTTCCATAATATTTGATATTTTTTTTATTTTTAATGATACGCATATCACTATACATTAAAATCAAATAAAACTAACAAACAATGAATGATCTATAATACATTTTGTAGTTATCATACATAACATACATTGTTTACATAATGTGACACATTATTCGGTAGTTTAACAAATGACATTTCCTCCTATTGATATCTTCATGATGTTAGAGTCACAATTTTTCATTATTACAACCTCTTTATATAGAGGAAGAATTAAGAGATTGAAATAACTCATGTTTGATACTCCTAAGAGTTATTTTATTGTCATTAGTTATGAGGAAGTCATATTGTTTGTCAAAGTCATTCGGTAATGAAGAAAAGACAAGTCGGTAAAGCAGAGAAAGTCATTCAGTAAAGGAAATAAGAAGACACAAAATTTCAATAAAGAAGAAGCAAGCATAGGCACGAAGAAAGGCTAACTGAGCACTAAACTGAGCACTGAACTAAGAAGAGGATATAGTTACCGAGTTAAGAAAAATTTATTACTGAGCATAATAGGCTGGCACCCGAAGAATTTCTAAGTACATTGAATTTGGACACCGAACATAAAATGGTTTACTAATCTCAAGGAGATCATATAAAAGAACATTGGAGATTACAACATGATGATTACACATGATTACAAGGTGAGATCCACCAATGAGAATAAAGGAAGGAATATGCATTGGGGGAGTAACTAATGCTAGCACCACTTGAAGATAATATTCTAGAACATCTAGCATTGCTTCAAGAATTGTATTTAAGTGGATCAGAGTGTGAAGATCCATATGCCTGCATGAATGGTGATATTAATGCAAGAGGAGATTACATGTATGAAGTAGATTACTGAGAAGGTGATGAGCAATGAAGCCATTGAGTAATAGAGCAATGAAGAACATATGAGGATTATGATCTACCGAGTATTGAATTGTTAGTGTAAAAGGTACACAGCATGAGGTAATGATTTAATGAGCACATAGAGTCTGAATAGCATATGATTAATGTAAGTTTGACATACATATTTAGTGTTACTGATTAAAATATTAATTAGAGTTGTAAAGTCTCTTAACCGAGCATATCCTAGCATATCTTATTTGTAAATCCTTTAATCAAGTACAGTTCGTAGATTAGAATTGTAAAATCTTTTTACAAGGTAGACTTAGTAGTCTTTAGACTATTAACTGAGTTAATACTCTTAACAAGGTAAGCTATCAAAAATAGCTAAACATTGTACCTATAATTGAGCAAACTTTATTCTGCAGTAATGAAGTCTTGTGGGTGTCATCCCCACCACAGTTTTTATCCTCTAACAAGGATTTCTGTGATACCAAATATTTGTGTTATGTGTTGAGTATTATATATTTTATATATTTCATGTGATGCATGCAAATGATAAGGAATCAGTAAATGTTTAGAAAAGAAATTTTAAATATTTTAAAAGTATTTTATAGTATTGATTCACCCCTCCCCTCTCAGTACTTACCTTTCCACACCTAGTCCAACAATTTTGTAACATGTTATTGTAAGATATATGTATACATACATACATACATACATATATATATATACATACATACATACATACATACATACATATATATACATACTTACATATATATATATATAGACATACATATATATACATACATACATACATACATATATATATATATATATATATATATATATACATACATACATACATACATATATGTGTGTGTGTGTGTGTGTGTATGTATATGTATCTATATATATATATATGTATGTATGTGTGTGTGTGTGTGTGTGTGTGTGTGTGTGTGTGTGTATGAAGTGTATATGTGTGTGGATGTTGTGTGTATTTTGAATGTGCTTGTGGGTGGGAAAAATGTTGTGGACATATATTACCTCCTAATCCAAGACAAGGAGATCCCAATTGATTAACTGAAAGGAGACGATCAATGCAAAAAGGAATCAACTGGTTATGGATAAAGAGGAAAAGGGGGGTAAAATAATAAATCAAAAAGATTAGGATAATATGAAACACTTATCTTGAAATGTAGAAGATCTGGAAATTCTTGTTTTCTATTGTCTGTATTGAGTTTCTAGAAATTTTGCAACCGGATCTGGCTTGGAAACACAGAGACAAAGAAAATCCAAAAATCTTTTTCTTTTCTGAGCCAAGTCAACCTTGACCCCTTTATGTCGACCTTGACCTGCACTGCTCCGATGAAAATTATGTTTGCGGATCCTGAAAGTTTGTTGAAAAGGGTATCTGAATCTGCTTTGTAATTCATTGTTTCATACCTGTTCCTACAAGAAAAATGGTTTTTTTTTGGGGGGAGGGGTTTGCCTTGGTCAAACCCCAGTTTTGAAATTAACCTTAAAATAGAATTGAAATGGAGAATGCTAGCAAGTAGTAGAAGAAGATCTAACAATGAAGCTATGATATTCAATAGATATGCAATTGTATTTGAAATGTAAACAAGTATGTTAATATGAAAGCTTGGACTCAACATCAAAAACCATAAATGTAAATCAAAACCTCCATGATTGTATGCTTGGAATCCACCTTGAAGGAAGAATGAATAGATCTTGAGAAGAAGACCTGAAAACCCTGATTGAACACTTGGAAGCTTGAAAGTCGATGATAGATTATGCCTAGAATGATCCTCCTTCTTGCTTTCCTCACTTTCCCTTGCTCTTGCTTGCTTTCACTCATGTTAAAATGAGAGGAGAAGGCTTCCTTATATACTAGTCTAGGGCACCAACTTCTAGAGAGGCTGACATATGAGAAATAAATTCTCATTAGGCTCATACCCCTAGAAGTGGACCCATATTAAATGTCCTTTAAGATTCACCACTTCGAAGCCCGAAGCAACGAACCCGGAAGAAAGAAAAAAAAAGAACTTTCGAGCATCCCCCCACATCTGACACACTTTTCAATGAAAAAGGGGGACCTGGGTCAAGGTCGAGGTCGACCCTAACCTAGGTCAAGGTCAAGGTCGACCTTGACCTAGTGGGTTAAGACCCCTAGAAAATATGCCAAGTGGGGAAAGCAATGCTCGAAGAGGCCCAATTAGGGTCCTAAACATGCACGAAAGATGAAAATGGGGCAGAAATTAGAGGACAACATGATAATGGCCCAAAACACCCCCTAAGGAGGGATAAATAGTCTTAACATGAAAGTGCTTCCATTTTAAGATGATACAATTATTCTTTGCAAGGTATGTGCATTGGAGAGTGTTCTTTGGGCTGCCCCGACAATGTTCTTTAATGTTTATCTACATGTTTCATTTGGGTCTAATCTTGGAGGTGGTTGTGATGATTGCATTTAGATGAAATCATTTATTAGAGGCATGTTATGATGTATTTGGGTACATATATATAATGCATCCATACAAAAATAATAATTCTAAGCCTAATAAAGACTCAAAGATTGGTGTGTGCATGCACAAAAACACACACACACACACACATATGCTATCAAATTTAAAATAAAAATATATATATAATTGTGATAATATTTATTTTATGTATATATACTGAAGAATGGAAAATAATGTGTATATGGCTATTAATAATACAAATACATTTGAGGCATGTGTATAGGTTTATCTACATTCATAATTCAAACTTAAACCTCTACAATTTTTGTACACATACTTCTTGCAATTTAAAAAAGAAGATTAGTGTAAAACCAATGAATAGGTAGTACAACCATATAAATTCCACATGGGGGTTCTTAAGGACCTTTAATTTATTTTGTTTAAATTGGCAATAACTAAATGTTACCATAACTAATAGTAATGTTGAAGATTGATTTTCTAATGGTGATGATGATGAAGACCGACCAAGATAAGAGGAATACATGATAGTAGAAAGGTTAGATCAGTTATTGTCTTGTCATTAATGTCAAGCAATTGATTTTTGGTTAATATTATGTTGTTATATCATTTGGTAAGTATATAAGTCGAATGAGTTAAGGAGAAGAATAAATGAGATGTTATGAAGTTGAAGAACTTAAATGGCCAATTGATACAGATCAGACAATATTAAGATCATGTTGATATAAGTGTTTTCTACCTAACATATGATTATGGTAAGTCGGTAAAACATGGTAATGAAGTTTTTTGAAGTTGGTAAGTTTTTTTGTTTTGGCTACCGAGCAGGATATTTCACTCAGTAAAGGTAAAGGGTAAAAGGAAGTAACTCGATAAAGGTAAAGGAATCGAAGGCACCGAACAACAAAGAAAGTTTTAGGCACTGAGAGAAGGTAACTAAAATACTAATAGAGGACACTGAGTAAGGAATAAATATTAAATAAGGATTGAATCAACATTTAATGATTAGCTATAATGAGTTGGATGATCATGATGACAAGGAGAGTTAGTTACAATAGATCTACAAAAAGTAAAATTCAAGGCAAAGATCTACGACAAGATCTAAATGGAAAAAGAGATGGAACAAGTTTTAAGAAAAGTTCAAGTTCGTAGGTGAAAAGAAAATGTGTTATCAAGATCCATATTCAAGGCATAATGAATTGGATGGTTAAGATTAATCAAAAGAAAACATAATAAAGAAGATTAAGAGGCAAAAATTATTTATATAAAGGATGGATTTGTATGAACAAATGGCTGGCGAATTGAATAGTTAAAGGGTCACCAAATGATACTGTGAAGAAGGAACAGATAGATTCTGAGTGGAAAAGAAAGATTTTATGAAGTGTTGAAGCTAGTGGATAATGAAGAATTGAAGTAAATATTAAAGAGCGCACGAGGATCTGATTATGAAAAGATAGTTGCAAATCTACATGTCAATTTATTTATTGTTACTTACTAGTATTTGTAATAGACAAATCTCTTATCAAAGTGGACTTGATAGTCTTATTGTAAAATCCTTGAATAAGGTAACATTTTAAAGAGTGTTTGAAGCCCTCTAACAAGGTCACTTATAACATAGTGAAGATCCTACCAGATCTGAGGTAAATCTCTTAACCAGGTCACACCTAATAGTGTGCATTATAATCTTTAACCAAATTGGCTCTTAACCATGTGTACTTCAGAAGAGTATTTTCTTAGTGAATGACAAGTCCCACAGTGGTTTTTCCCAAAGCTGGGTTTCCATGTTAAATATCGGTGTTACATGTGATGCATGATTTGTGTGAATGATTTACTTATTGTTATAGTTTATTTATTATTGTTGATAATTAATGAAGTTTGTTTTACCGAGATACCACCGAGTTAATCAGAGAAATTTTTCTAAGGTATTTGGATTTAGGGATTACTGATTCACCCCCCTCTCTGTAATCCAATAATTGGTATCAGAGTTGAGTACTCTTAAGAGATAAGTTTAAAAGACTTGAGTAAAAGATCTGAAGATGTATAGGAGAGAAGCACCTAAGTTGAACAAAGAAAGTTTCTCTACATGTCAAAGCAAGATGAGATTATATCTATCTAGGATTGGAGAATCTACACTAAATCTTCTGACAAATGACTACACTCCACCACCTCCCAGACCTATGATAGTTGATCAAATGAGAGAAAAGTAGGAACACAACTCAGTTATGATAGAGATTTCTTCTTCCCTCTCCAATGTTGAATTCAATGATGTTAAGGACTATGTTAATTCAAGAGAGATGTGGGACATGCTTACACTTATATATGGAGAAGATCAACATGTAAAAAAGACTAAGGTTGATAGTCTCAGAGGAAAGTATGATGAAATGAGAATGAAGGATGAAGAGAACATCACACAATATAGTAGCAGAATCAAGGAAGTAGTGAGTGCCATCAGAGGTACCAATGGAACATTGACTAACGAGGAAGTGGTAAGTAAAATTATAAGAACTCTTTCTTCTAAGTATTCTATTTGAGAATTGATATCTATACCAAGCAATGTTGTTACTCTTGTAGCCCTAATTAGTAAGTTAACTGCATTTGAGATAAGTAATTATGATAATAGTCTACCAACCACTGAAACTGCATTCGAGTCATTTATAAGCATTGGTACATCAAGAAAAGACAAAGAGATTCACAATAGTTCATATGGAAATTAATATGATAGTATTATGAATGAGGAAAAAGAACAAGAAGAGCTAGAGGCATTGTTGGCTAAGAGATTACCAATAGGTAAATGAAAAGTTCAAAGGCAAACTACCTTTGAAATGTTTTAATTATAATAAGATTGGTCATATTGCATCTAGATGTCTTGATAATGACATAAATGATAAGAATAACAAAAGAGACAACTGACATCAAAGATTTAGATATTACAAGGACAAAGGTAAGAAGTGTTGCTACCTAGCTGAGGAAGGTGTAATCGATGATGATGTTAAAATGAGAAAGAACAAAGTATGGAATTGCAAAAAATTGTTTATCTCAAGAGTGAGGAGTAGGGAATTTACCATGAATTAGCACAAGAACTAGGAGCATACACCAAAATAAGCAAGGAGGAGACAAGAATTTGAAAGGGGAAAGAAAAGAAAACCCCTTGTGAATTATGGAGGCATAAAAAAGCCTAGAGAGAGAGAGAGAGAGAGCAATATGCTCATACAATAATTGAGAAGAGGAAGAAACCTCATAAGAAATGAGAGAGAGGAGCATCTCTTAAATAAAGATGAGAGAGAGGAGTTAGAATGTAACTCTCAAGTCTATGAATGCCACCATTCATAAGTATGTGTGGGCCAAGTGTGAGATTCCTCTTAAGGAGGAATAAACTAAATTACAAATTACAATAAATATTTGTCCTTAGATATTCCACTAGAGAACAAAATAGAATGTAGTGGAAAGAAGACAAAAAAAAGTATATTAGGATACCTTGGCTTATATCCTAATATATTACAACAAGAAAAGATTAATAGTCTAACCTTAGTTTATAAATACACCAAGGAAAGATTACAAATTTTAACAGATGAATCTGATGATATTGAAGAAGGATATGAAGTTGTCTATGTTGTTGTAAAGGAATAATCTGATGAAGAAAAGTATGAAGTTGAAGAATCACTTTTTTCTCATGTAAATATACTTGACCCATGAATTATTAATAGTGGATGTTCACATCATATGATTGGTGATATTGACAAGTTTGATAATCTAGAAGAGTATGATGGAGGATTTGTCAGTTTGGCAATGATGCTCCATGTCTTATGAAGGTAAAGGATCCATTATATTAAATGAGAAGATGAAATGTAATGATGCATATTGGGTTAAAGGACTGAACTATAATTTGTTGAGTATTGCACAACTGTTTAATACTGGCCACTAACTGGAATTTCATAATAGATAGTTGAAAATTTATGGTACTAATGGATATTTGATTGGAACTAGTGAACAATCAAAAGGTAATTTATTTTATCTTGATACTTTTGCAAAGAGTTTCTTATTTACTAAAGTTGAAGATGTATGGCTATGACATAAGAGACTATGTCATGTGAATTTAGATAACATGATTAAAGTGAGTAAAATGAATAGAGTTAGAGGTCTACCGAGATTAAGAAAACCTAATAAAGCCATGTGTAAAGAATATCAAATTGGTAAGATGACTAAGTCAAGCTTCTTAAGTAAATCTTACTCTACTAATGGTATTTTGGAACTAGTACACACTAACCTTTGTGGTCTTATGAGAGTTCAAAGCTATTATGGAGATTGGTACTTTATTTTGTTTGTTGATGATTATTCAAGGATGATGTTTGTTATGTTTGTAAAAGAGAAATTTGATGCATTTCAAATGTTTAAGTGGTATAAGAAAGAGTTAAAAAGGAAATGGGAAAAAAAATTAAGTGTTTGAGATCAAATAGAGGAGGTGAATTTATCTCTGATGAATTTACTATCTTCTGTAATGAGCATGGAATTAAAAGACAAGTATCTGCAGTGAGAAATCCACAACAAAATGGGATAGCTAAGAGAAGGAATAGATCTATAGTTGATTGTGATAGAACATTGTTAATTGATAAAGAATTTACAAAAACATTCTGGAGAGAATCCATAAGCATTGTTTTCTACACACTCAACCGAGTACAGTTGAAGAAAGGTACAAATAAGAAACCCTATGAACTTTGGTTTGGTCACACACTGAATGTAAGTTACTTTAAAAATTTTGGAAGTAGGTGTTACATATTGAAAGATGCTAGAAGTGGAAAGCTTGACTCTAAAGGAGATGAAGGTATATTTATTGGTTATTCATCCAATAGTAAAGCATATAAATATTTGATTAAAGCCACTAACAAAATTGTTAAAAGTGCAAATGTAAGAATTGATGAATTTGCAGAAAGGAATGAAGAAGATAGATGTTAAAATAATAATAACAAAATATAGAGTTAGAAAATTATTTAATCAATGAGCAAGGAAAAGAAGATTTACCATGAATAATCACAAAACTAGGAGCATTCACCAAAGCACAAGGAAACAAGGAGACAATATTTTGAAGGGGAAAAGCATAAAAAGAACTCCGTGATATAATGAAAGTGGCAAAAAAATGCCTAAGAATGAGAGAGAGAAAGAGAGAGAGAGAGAGAGAGAGAGAGTGAGAGCTTAGCTCATACAATGTTCAAGAAGAAGAAGAATCTCATGTGAGGAGAGAAGGAGAGCCATCTCTTAATAGAGATGTGAGAAAGGAGTTACATTGTAACTCCCATTTCTGTGTATGTCACATTTCACTAGTGTGTGAGACAAGTGTAGGATTCCTCATAAGGAGGAATATCTATTTTCCTTAATAAAGAAAATTACAAATATGACATATCCTCCCACTTGGACTAGAGGATGAATACAATAGGATACCTTGGTTTATCCTTTAAATACATAATTTACCAAGGAAAGATTAAATTCTAACACCCCCCTTTAATCTTTACTTGGGGTAATTACATCAAGGGGTATCAAACCCAAATTGTTACAATGAAATTCAAATTTCTCTCTAGAAAGAGGTTTTGTCAAAATATCTGCAACTTGATCTTCACCTTTGCAATGGAAGAGGGAAACTTTCTTTGCTACAATGTGCTCTCTAATGAAGTGGTGGTGGAGAGAAATGTTCTTTGACTTTGCATGGTAAACTGGATTCTTTGCCAAGGCTATTGCACTTTGATTGTCACAAAATAATGGTGTAGGTTCTTGTTGAGGTAGACCCAAATCTTCAAGTATTCTTCTAAGCCATAGAGCTTCTTTAGAGGCATAAGTACAAGTTTTATATTCAGCTTTAGTAGAACATAGAGACACAGATTGTTCTTTTTTACTTTTCCAAGATATTGAACCTGAACCAAGAGAAAAACAATACCCAAAAGTAGATTTCCCATCATTGGGGTCTCCACCTAGATCTGAATCAATAAAGCCTTTTAAAGAAAAATCAAAATTTGCATCATAAAATAATCCTAAGTTAATAGTACCTTTAATGTAACGTAATATTCTTTTAGCAATTTTGAAGTGAGTTTGTTGAGGTTTGGACATGAATCTTGAAACTAAACCAACACTAAAAGATAAATCAGGTCTAGTGAGGGTTAGATAAATTAAACTACCTACAAATTCTCTATAAGGAGTAGCATCTATGAAAGGAGATTCTATATCTATCATTAATTTAGCTCCTAAATCACATGGAATTGAAATAGGATTAGCATCATTCATATGAAATCTATCTAGGAGATCTTTAGCATATTTACTTTGAGAGATAAAAATACCCTTAGGGGTTTGCCAAATTCGCATTCCTAAGAAATAATGTAAGAAACCTAAATCTGTCATTTGAAATTTATGGTTGAGTTGGAACTTAATATCAAAAATTAAATGGTTAGAACTAGAAGTAAGAATCAAATCATCAACATACAGAATGATAATAATAATGTCATCTTCATTATGCTTGATATACAAGTTAGGATCATTTTGACTTCTTTCAAAACCTTGAGAAATAAAGAAAGCATTAATTTTGGAATACCACTCTCTAGGAGATTTTTTTAAACCATAAATAGACTTCTTGAGTTTACATACTAAATGTTCATTACCTTGTTGAATAAAACTAGGAGGTTGAGACATGTATATTTCTTCATGCAAATCATCATTCAAAAAAGCACTTATAACATCCATTTGGTGAATAGGCCAATTCATTTTTGCAGCTAAAGAAAGAACAACTTTAATGGTAGGCATTTTAGCAACAGGAGCAAAGGTTTCATTATAGTCTATTCCTTCAACTTGAGAAATACCACATGCAACTAGTCTAGCCTTAAATTTACTGATTTCATTATTGGAATTTAACTTAGTTTTATATAACCATTTACAGGAAACCAGATTTTTACCATGAGGTAAAGTAACTAAATCCCAAGTGTTATTAGAAATCAAAGAGTCATATTCTTCTTGCATAGCAGTTTTCCAATGAGGTTGATTTTTAGCTTGAGAAAAGGTTTGAGGATCATTAAAATTAGAGAGAGAAGTCATAAGAGCATAATTATAGTAGTTTATCCTTCTAGGTTTA
Organism: Chamaecyparis obtusa; assembly: GCA_027943335.1. Lineage (NCBI taxonomy): Eukaryota > Viridiplantae > Streptophyta > Pinopsida > Cupressales > Cupressaceae > Chamaecyparis > Chamaecyparis obtusa. The sequence continues at coordinate 469,445 of BSBK01001483.1, read as the reverse complement.
AGTCCACCCATTCTAGCAATGTAATCATCACCTTCATTAAGTAAATCTTTAAACCATTTAGGATTTCTCCTAGAATTAACAAAAATATTACTAGGAGAAGTAAACAGATTATTATCTTCATCATCATCATCACTGCTACTACTAGAAGGAACAAAATCATTAGGAGTATCATTACTATCTATTTGTTCATCATTATCCTTTTGAAGAGTATTAGTATTATCCTTAGTATTAGGAGCAGAAACAGAAGGAACAAAAACATTAGGAGCAAAAATTTGAGGAGTAGGGTTGAGAGACAGAGGTTGGTACTCCACAAGAACTATGTTGTTGTGACTAAAATCAGAATCTGAAATTTGAGAATAGTCATGGACACCACTTTTAGCAATGCAAACATCTCTAGCTATGTGAACTTTATTAGTAAGAGGATCATAAACTCTATAACCTTTAGTGTTCTCAGAATAGCCAACAAATATATGAGGTGAGGATTTAGGATCTAACTTTTTCTTTTTCTGTTTAGGTGTGTGAACATAAGCAGTGGAGCCAAAAATCTGTAAATGAGACAAATTGGGTTTTCTTCCTGACCAAACTTCTTCAGGATTTTTATTTGGTAGGGCCTTAATTGGAGTTCTATTAAGAATATAGGTGGCACATGCCATGGCTTCAGCCCAAAATTTATAATCCATATTTCTAGCATGTAAAAAACATCTACCCATTTCAACTATAGTTCTATGCTTCCATTCTACCACACCATTCTGTTCTGGTGTATAAGGAATGGTAAGCTCATGTTTGATACCAAAAGATCTTAAATAAGAATGGAAAGCATAATTAACATATTCAGTACCATTATTAGTCCTAAGAATCTAAATTTTACAACCACTTTGTCTTTCTACAAAAACATGAAATTCAGTAAAAACATCAAGGACTTGATCTTTACTATGTAGGAAATAAATCCAAGTTCTACGAGAATAATCATCAACAAAAGTTAAAGCATATTTAGAACCTGAAATAGACGTATTTTCTATAGGACCTAAAAGATCACTATGAATCAGAACTAACTTATGATTAGCTCTCCAAGATGATTTATGGGGAAAAGATACTCTATGCATTTTACCACTCATACATCCATTGCAATCAAACTTAGAAGTAGTAAACTTAGGTAGCCCATCTACAATTTTTTCTTTTTGCATTAATGAGATATAATTAGAATTTAAATGTCCTAACCTTTCATGCCAAATGTGAAAATCAACAGTAGTGAGTAATGAATACCTAGGAGAAACAAATTGATAAAAGTTAAAGAGATTATCATCATCCAATTTAGCATCAGCAACTATCTGATCAGTATTGGGATCAATGATATGGCAATTATTTTTATGAAACTCAACCTTATAATCTTGGCATAATTGAGGAACAGAAATAAGATTAGCTTTCAAATCAAGAACATAAAGCACATCATGTAATTTACCATTTGAAACAGAAACACTACTAGTTCCTTCAACTTGACAGCAATGATTATCAGCTAAAGAAACAAGAATATTCATAGAATCAGGTCGCAAAGAATCAAAGACTTCCTTATGAGATGTAACATGTTGAGATGCACCACTATCAATAATCCATTCAAGTGGTTTAGAAGCATTAAAACAGACAGTAAAATCAGAACGAGATTGATTTCCATTAGGTTTTCCATTTGAGTAGTTTGGAGAATTATGTTGATCATCCTTTTGTTTCTTAAAATAGTTATGTAATAAGTGACCATTTTTACCGCAATAGGTGCAATGTGGCCTATTAGACTGATTATTATTATGATAGTTATTTGAAGGCCTAGAATTGTAAGGATCATTAAATTGTTGGCCTAAGTTATTATTTGAATTCTTAGTATTGTTAGATCTTTGATAGTTTTGGTTATTTTGATTATGTTAGAAGATCTATTGTTATTGTGACTTTGAGAGACATATGCATGTTCATGAGTTTTAAGTATGCCAAATTGAATTAATTTTTCTTCCTCTTGACGCAACATATTTTGAAAAATAACATAAGTTAGTTGAGATGCTAAAGAAGGAATAGCTAACTGAGAATAAATATTAGTAATAAACTGTTGGAACTGTCTAGGCAAACATTTACAAATAATTATATGGATTATCCTTAAGTCAGAGAGAGGAACTTGTAAACCAGTTAGTAAAATTTTAATGGAATCAAACTTGAGCAAGAAATCATCAACAGAGTTAAAATCGGTATACCTGAGGTCTTCAAGTTGGTCTTGAAGCTAGATTTTTTGAGTCTCATCTGCACTGTCATAGGTATTTTTCAAGATGTCCCAAGCCTGATGGGCTTCTGTACAAGTAGAAATTAAGACATACAATTCAGGACTTAAGGAGATCTTGATTAAACCAAGTGCTTCCTCATTTTTAGTCTTTCAAGCAGTTTGGTCAGCTTGAGGAGCAGAGGTTGCTGGTTTGGAACTGGCATAAGTAGCAATCTCTAAAATATGTCTAAATCTAAAGATGAAGGTCATGTGTGTTTTCTAGGCATGATAATTTGTACTAGTTAACTTTATTTCTGACATCAGGGTAGTCATGGTTAAAAAAAATGGAGATTAAAGTAACGAACACCTAAACAGAATGAAAAAAACTTAACAGAACCTAGAAAAGAACATAGATCAAACTATATACACTTGCATGCAACAGTAGAAAGCTATAAAAGCTAACACCAAGGAGGCATGCAAGGAAAAAAAACAACCAGAGGAAAAAAAATAGAGACTAAGGACACAACAGGACTCGGTTAAGTTGTTATTGATTAACAGATAACACAAGAATCTCTTGCATGCAAAGAGAAAGAAAACTAAATCTATTGCATGCAAAGAAAAAAAATAAGAACTGCAAGGACACTGAAATAAACTAAATAAACCTATTAAGACTGAAAAGGCAACACGATCCTGCAAAACAAACGTTAGAAAATTGAATTGAATAAAAAAAAACTTTAATTAATAACTTGAGTTAGAAGACGAATTGAAGCTAATTTTTATTGTGCATATGATAAAAAAAAATGACTGACAAGAACTAAGAGGAACAATAGAGTTATAAAATAGCCCAATAAACCTTGCAACAAAAAATGTTAGGAACCGGAAAAACTAAAAGAGTTAAAAAAAAATCCAAACCTGCAATAAAACATTAGTTAAACTTATATACTAAAAGAGTTAATAAAGAAAATGTTTCAAACCTGCAAAAAAATGTTAGCAAAAAAATAATCGAGTAAATATAAAGCTGGATTAGTAATCAGGAATAAATAATAATAAAAAATTGAATCTAACTAAAAAACTTTAGCACTTGAAAAAAACTAAAAAACCACAACTAGATTAAAAGAAATATTAATAAAGCCTCTAATTTAAAGTACTTATACAGACTCGAGGGTTTGAGGAGCACTATTCCTCTACAAAGCAAAGCCTGTGATCCTCAAACTACAAACTATATCTCATATCCAAAACAAATGTTAGAACAATTATAACAACAATGATACTAACAATATTTTATAACCTAGATGGGAAACATATATATAAAAACAATAAATCTCCGCACTGATAGACGCATATCACTAAATAAAATAGCTTTATTTTAATCAAAATTCCTAAAATCTTTGAATTAAAAAACAATTAACTTATCTCTACAAACACCCAAGAAAGGAAAATAAAATTGATAAGAAAAAGATAGATGCAACAACACACTTACTGCAAGAGGAAACGTGAAAAGCAAAGAGATCGAAACTAGATACCAGCTAGTTATCGACTAAGACCGTGTTAATGCTTGTTACCAACAGCATGTTAGTGCTAGTTACGTCTTTGCAGAAGTGTGAAAGAAATCGATATCAAAAGCCTCAAAAGGAATTAATAGCTTCCAATGAAACAGCTAAAGCACTACTTCACTAAAAAAATCTTTTGCATGCGGTATGCAATGTCTTAACCCTTTGCATGCCCTATGGACCCTCGTCTTCCCTTCAGCAAGGGCAAGGATTCAGCCGTAGAAGCCGATCATTGCGGGTGGGGCTCGAACCTCTGACCTCTAACTTGCTCAAAACCCTAACAAAATTACTACCTTCGAGGGGCAAGGTTGTTAATTGGCAGCTGGCATGCTTTATGGTGAGGGAGTATCTTTATAGGGGTACTTTTCTGGGGAAACCCTGGCCACCGCAGGATTTGAACCCTCGTCGAGGAGATGAAACTGCTAAAGAAAAAGAGCACCTTTATTCTGTTGTTACCACAGATTTTCTCCAGTCCGATGATGTACACATTCCCGATGATGAGACTTCTCTTGATGAATTTGCATTTCAGATGCAGCTTGAAGAAGTTCTGAACTTATCACATTATACAGTTGCTTATGATCTCCAGCTTGCCGAGAGTCGTGGCAGAGAGAAGAGAACGTGAAGCCTTGGGTGCTACTCCACTATAAGAATAACATAAATTAACCAGTATGCAAGGATAAGATCGATAATATAAAAAACATAAAGACTTGAAGAACAAGATGCATGAAAAACTTTCTAAAGCTAAATAAGATAGATTCGAAAATAGCCCTGCAAAAAAAATTAGGGTAAACTTATAGCTATTTTGGAACTTCCATGCCTGCAAAAAAAATGCATGTAAGAAAGAAGCCAAAATAAACGGTCAGAAAACAGAGATGTTAGAGTTGAATTCAAAAAGAACTAAAGTTAGAATTAAGTAGAATATATAAAAAAATGCATGCACTTCTTTTTTTGAAGATGCAGATGTAAGAACCGAAATTAGAAACAAAAATTACAAAAAATATCCTATACATGCATGAATGGATATTAGAGAAAAGAAAACACTTTAATTCTTTAAATACTTATAATATTATAATATTAAGATTTAGGTATCTTTAAAATATAATATTTTGATTAAAATTAAGATTTTAATAAATTTAAATTTGTATTATTTTCTTTATCAATAATGTATCCAAATCTGCACAAACCAAATAAAAATGTATCCAATAGATAAACCGGGTTTGGCAGAAAACCAACCAAACCCAAAAAAAAATTTAATTTTTTTCTCTCTTAATTAGATTAGAAGAAAAATATATACTAGCAAAAAAAACTCTCTCAAGAGTCTCCGATATTGGAGTGCTCCAAGATATGGTAGCTCCTTCACCTGTACACTCAATACACGATTAAACCAACCTGCTCTAATACCATGTTAAAATAATAATAACAAAATATAGAGTTAGGAAATTGTTTAATCAATGAGCAAGGAAAAGAAGATTTACCATGAATAATCACAAAACTAGGAGCATTCACCAAAGCACAAGGAAACAAGGAGATAATATTTTGAAGGGGAAAAGCATAAGAAAACCCCCGTGATATAATGAAAGTGGCAAAAAAAATGCCTAAGAATGAGAGAGAGATAGAGTGAGAGCTTAGCTCATACAATGTTTAAGAAGAAGAAGAATCTCGTGTGAGGAGAGAAGGAGAGCCATCTCTTAATAGAGATGTGAGAAAGGAGTTACATTGTAACTCCCATTTCTGTGTATGCCACATTTCACTAGTGTGTGAGACAAGTGTAGGATTCCTCATAAGGAGGAATATCTATTTTCCTTAATAAAGAAAATTACAAATATGACATGTCCTCCCACTTGGACTAGAGGATGAATACAATAGGATACCTTGGTTTATCCTTTAAATACATAATTTACCAAGGAAAGATTAAATTCTAACAATAGAAAAAGGGAACCTAAGGATTACAAAAGATTTGTTTATGTATAGGAAGGTAATTTGGTTGAAGCAACTGAGCTATAACAAGGAGGAACCGATGAGCAAGATGAGCCTCCACCAAGAGATGAAAACATTAATGAACAGTCCACCGAGCATGTATTAGAAAAATATGTGAGAAGACACCACTCACCGAGAAGAATTATTGGAGATAAGAATGTAGGAGTTATGACACAAAGTAAGTTGAAAGATAACACATGTTTGATTTCTAAATTTGAGCCAAGATTAGTAAAGGATGCACTAGGAAATGAAGACTGGACTAATGCTATGAAAGAAGAAATTGATCATATTGAAAAGAACAACACATGGTCATTGGTACCAAGATCTAAGGATAAGAATGTGATTGGAACAAAATGGATTTTCAGAAATAAACTCAATGAGAAAGGAGATGTGATAAGAAATAAAGAAAGGTTAGTCTACAAAGGGTATGCACAAGAAGAAGGTATTGACTATGGTGAAACTTTTGCACCTATTGCTAGATTAGAAGGTGTAAGGATATTACTTACATATGTTTTATATAAAGGATTTAAAGTTTATCAGATGGATGTTAAGTCTACATTTCTGAATGGAATTTTTGAAGAAGAAGTCTACATTGAACAACCTAAAGGATTTATTCAGAATTCTGATAAGGATATGGTTTGCAAGCTACACAAGGATTTATATGGATTGAAGCAAGCACCCCGAGCATGGTATGAAAGATTACACTCTTTCTTAATCAAGATTGGATTTGAAGGGACTAGTGATAACAATAATATATACTTAAAATTTGATAGTGTTGATAAAATTCTGATTGTTGAGATATTTATTGATGACATTATATTTGGTGGAAATGAGATAATGTCTAAATCATTTGCTGAGGAAATGAGAAAGGAATTTGAGATGTCTATGATATGAGAGATTAAATTCTTTATTTGACTTCAAATTCAAAAAGTAAAGGATGGGATCTAAATAACATAATCTAAGTATATCAAGGAGATCCTGAAAACATTCAATATGGAAGAATCAAAATCGGTTGGAACACTAATGGCTAGTGGTTACAAATTATCAAAGGAAGATGATACTAAGGAAGTAAATGAGACACTTTATTGATCTATGATTGGTAAACTATGTTATGTTGTCCACAATTGACCAGATATTACACATTTAGTTAGTATAGTTGCAAGGTTTTCAGCAAACCCAAAGGAGACACATATGTCTATAGTTAAAAGGATATTCACATATTTGAATGGGACTGAAGATTTCGGTTTTTTGTACACAAAAGGAGGAAATTTTGATCTTAAGGTATATACTGATGTTGACTGGGCATGAAATATTGATGATAGAAAGAGCACTAGTGGTGGAGATTTCTTTTTAGGAGAAAGGATAGTGACATGGTTAAGCAAGAAACAAAGATGTATTTCATAATCTACTGTCGAAGTTAAGTATGTTGTTGTAGCTATGAATTGTTCTAACATTGTATGGATCAAATAATTATTGGAAGGTATGCATGAAGATATTACTGATCTAGTTATAATTTATTGTGATAATACCAGTGCTATTAACATATCAAATAATCTGGTGATGCATTAAAAAATAAAGCATATATCTATTAAGTATCACTATTTGAGAGAGAAAGTACAAGATAAGCTTATGACATTGGAGTATGTGAATTCTAAAGAGAAAATAACTGATATATTTACAAAATGACTACCGAAGGATGCTTTTGATTATATTTGAGGTAAGTTAGGGGTTCTTCCCCTATCCAATGTGCACTAAGTCAAGATGCATGCTACATAAATTTAGGGACTCGTTAGAATATCTATTTTGTGAGTTGATGCTAGTGTTCACTCTTTAGGTGAATCCTGAAGTTGTGAAGGATGTTCATGTATTGCAATGGCAAATCTATACATTAGAGTTATAATTTGAGAATTCTATGTTTCTTTGGGATTGATGTCAAAGAGGGAGAAGTATAGAAGGAGAATATCATTGATGATTGTTGAATACAAAAAAGGAGAAGTTTACTAAAAGAGGGAGAGTAAACTAATTTACTGGAGCAAAAGGAGAATATATGAAAAACTACAATGTTGTTGATACACAAAGAGAAAGGATGATCCAGTAAAGAGGAACAACAAAGAAGACTACTACTGATAGAGGGAGAAAGACTACAGAAGAAGCTCATGTACAACAAAGGAAAAGGAAAAGCTTAGAGGGAGAATATGAATGAAAGTGAAGTGTTACCATCATCAATTGAACATTGAATATTGTTAGTGTTGTCATCAATGCCAAAGAGGGAGATTGTTGTTATAACTGATAGTAATGTTGAAGATTGATTATCTAATGGTGATGATGATGAAGACCAACCAAGATGAGAGGAATACATGATAGTAGAAAGGTTAGAGCAGTTATTGTCTTCTCATTGATGTCAAGCAATTGATTTCTGATTTATATTATGTTTCCATATCATTCGGTAATGATATAAGTTGAATGAGTTAAGGAGAAGAAGAAATGAGATGTTATGAAGTTGAAGAAATTAAATGGGCTATTGATACAGATCAGACAATGTTAAGATCATGTTGATATAATTATTTTCTACTTAACATATGATTATGTTAAGTCGGTAAAAAATGGTAATGAAGTTTTTTCAAGTCTCTAATTTAAGTTGTTTTGGCTACCAAGCAGGATATGTCACTCGGTAAAGGTAAAAGGTAAAATGAAGTAACTCGATAAAGGAAAAGGAAACGAAGGCACCGAAAAAAAAGAAATTTTTAGGCACTGAGCGAAGGTAACCAAAATACTGATGAAGGACATTGAGAAAGGAACAAATATTAAATAAGGATTGAATCAACATTTAATGATTAGCTATGATGAGCTGAATGATCATGACGACAAGGGGAGTTAGTTACAAGAGATCTACAGAAAGGAAAATTCAAGGTGAAGATCTACGACAAGATCTAAATGGAAAAATAGATGGAACAAGTTTCAAGAAAAGTTCAAGTTCATAGGTGAAAATAAAACATGTTATCGAGATTCAGATTCAAGGCATAATGAATTAGATGGTTAAGATTAATCAAAAGAAAACGTAATAAAGGATATTAAGAGGAAAACATTGTCTATATAAAGGATGGATTTGTATAAACAAATGTTTGGCAAATTGAATAGTTAAAGGGTCATCGAATGATACTATGAAGAAGGAATAGAGATATTCTAAGTGGAAAATAAATTTTTGATGAAGTGTTGAAGCCAGTGGATAATGAAGAATTAAAGTAAAGATTGAAGAGCACACAAAGGATCTGATTATGAAAAGATAGTTGCAAATCTACAAGTCAATTTATTTACTATTGCTTACTGGCATTTGTAACAGAGAAATCTCTTAATAGAGTGGACTTAACAGTCTTATTGTAAAATCCTTGAAAAAGGTAACATTTTAAAGAGTGTTTGAAGCCAAAAACAAGGCCACTCCTAATAGGGTGAAGATCCTAATAGATTTGAGGTAAATCCCTTAACCGGGTCACACCTAACAGTGTACATTGTAATCTTTAACCAAATTGGCTCTTAACCAGGTGTACTTCAGAAGAGTATTTTCTTAGCAGGTGATAAGTCCCACAATGGTTTTCCCCAAAGCTAGGTTTCCACATTAAATACTAGTGTTACATGTGATGCTTGATTTGTGTGAATGATTTAATTATTGTAATAGTTTATTTACTATTGTCGATAAATAGTGAAGTTTGTTTTATCGATCTACCATTGAGTTAATCAGAGAAAAGTTTTTTAGGTATTTGGATTAAGGGATTACTGATTCACCCTCCCCCCCTCTCCATAATCCAACACAAAATATAACAAATTCTATATTATAAGTCATCACATGGTCATCTTGGACATAACCATGGGGTTATCTTCACAATTCAGGGCTCTTATAAAAAGTTGACCTCAAAGACCCCCATTAAAAAATCACAGATTACTTTAGGGTCACCAAAATGTATTGCATACAAATGATATACTAAAATATGCATCAAGCAATCTTAAAAAATATAAAATATATGCAAACCTCATCATGATCTATATGATGTGTTGCTATATTGAATGTTGTTACTCATCAAACTAGTAGCATGCCAATATGATTGATATGATAGATTGATAAATTGACATCATAAGGATATGATGAAAAAATATTCAATAGAAAATTGGAGAGGTGCATAAGGATATGATAATGAAAGATTGCTCAATGTGATTATAGATCTCCCATTTATAGGATTTTCAAGAGGATAATCAGGGGCCTCAATGCATTGCTGATAAATAATTAGGATTGATAGAGGATTAGATTTGAATTATGGTTGTAGTCATGTGATAAGTTTCCCATAATGTGTAAGAGCTAGGTTTGGGGAATGAAAGACTCACAATTTGTTAATTAGAAAAGGTGACTAGGAGATCCATGATGGAGATTAGAATTAGGAAAATGAGTTGTATAAAATTTGGTCGTATATTTTTAAAAAGGGCATCTTGAGAGAAAATTATTTGAATTCAAAAGTCAAGATTTTCTTTCTAAAAGAGACAAGATTTGTCCTTTTGCACACTCCCAAGGAGGTAGGAGAATTCAACATTAGAATATATGAAAATAGAATCATGTAACATGTGCACAAGATTAGGGATAAGTCTAAATCAATCAATTAATTATGTACTAATTGATTGATTTAGCTGGAGGATTTTGGAGATAAGATTGACTGAATTAAAAGTGGAAGATGAATGTGAGGATAAATCGATTAAATAAATGATGACTATTTGTTTAATTAAAAACTTATAACAAGGAGGGATAAAGTGTGTTTGGGTGTAGGCTATTTTAGGTGCCTAGAAATACGTTTAGAGATGTCATATTATTTCTTTCAAGTCTAATTTAGAGAAGATATTGAAATGTAATTGTGCTGAAGGTATTTCCTTCTATGAAAGAGAGCAACTTGACTTCTAGATCAATAGTCAAGACTGCCAAGTAATGATGCAAGACAACAATTTTCATCCTAGTTGGACATGTAGTGGGTTTTAGTTTTAGTTTTGTTTCTTTTAACATTGTATAATCTCTTCTTAACCAAACATCACTTCACATAACATTTTGCACAACACTTTTAACAGTAGTAATATCTTTATGTCATACATGACCACGATGAAGATATATTGATTTTGTCATGTCATTACTAATTCAAGACCCTTGCTACTTGCATGACCTTATTAAACAACACATGACGCTCGTTTATTAATTTAAAAAATATTAGATTTCATTTGTTAATTGAATTTAATATTTTTATTTAAGATGAAATTATTATTTTAAAAATATGATTACTTTATCTAATTTAAATACCAACATTTAATAGTTATAATTATATATTATTTTTATTTGTTTGATTTAAAATTAATTTGTCATTTTTATAAATTTATATCAGTAAATTAATTTTATAGTAATTTTATTATAAAAATTATTTTAACCTTTTGATATTTGATTTTATAATATAAATAATATATTGGAGGGTTTAGATCTTTAAAGAAATGTTTTTACATTAAATAATAATATTTTTTAATTTAATTTTATCGAGTTTTGAGAGGAATGGAGAGGAATGGTAATGGCGGTCGCGGGCAAGGAAGTACATCAGGCAGGAAGAGGTTTACTGACATTTTGGCAGGGTAGTAGGATGAGAATAGGTTGAAGACAGGTGCATAGGGAGGCAAATCGATGGTCTCTTTCAATGACATTTTTAGGCACACACCATACATGTCCAACCACCAGAATAGGGCTTCCAGAAGCATGCATTCTCCACCAAATTCCAAAGAAAAAATGGGATTGATAGTGATAGGGTTCTAGCGGATGACTTCAAGATTTTTTCAAGGAAGATTGTGGTTTAGCCAGCAAAGCCATTTTTCGTAAACCCACGATTCAAAGTGCGGGAAAAGACAAAGGCAGGTCAAAAAAACCAGCGGTCTTTGTAGAAGGTTGGGGATTTACGAAATCTACCACCATTTAGGGGCTTAAAAAGTTTTGAGATAGGTGAAACATCAAGAAAAGGAGCATCTAAGGGTTTTTGAATTTAAAATTCAAATCCTTCTACTGGGCGGGAAAAGATTTTGCAACAATCCACAAAAGTTTAAATAGATCCGAGTAAGCAGGGAAATCATGAGACTATCAATCCCACAAAGGATCACTTGGATATTTGTTTTGGGACACCTCTAGGTCCCCTGGTTTAAATTTTTCCTCCTCGCTCAGATCTCTCATACCTGGAAAGTAATTCAAAACAACAACAGCATATCAAGAAGATGAGAGCTCCCCTCAATCCAACATTATCAAAGATAGTAGAAGAACAACAACCCAAATTTATCTGGCGACAAAAGAAACCCCCACTTATACTTGCAGATATTTTTTAGAATAATAAGGCGTAGATCGAAAAGGGTAGAGAGAAAGTGGTTGTCTTTCTGGATCAGCAAATTGAGCCACATGTTTAGTTTCTCCGGACTAATGCACTAATTGGTAAGTTCAAAAACCCAGCTCTATTAATAAATGATATTAGTAATTGGGCTAAAAATTATTGGGTAGGAATGTGAGATATTTTCTATTTGGATGTTGTCTCCAACTTTTTCATTACTATTTTTTATTCCAAAGAATCAAGGGATAGAGTTCACAAAGAGAAGGGGTGGTTCTGCAAGGGTTTTGGTTTATTTACGATGGTCTGGGTCCCCAATTTCAAGGCAGACTCAGAACTTTATCAATTTTACCCAAAGTGGATTTCCTTTCTCTAATAACCACTTGAGTATAGGGATCCAGAGTTACTTGAGATCATTGCTAATCAGATTGGAATTTTCAAAAAGCACAATCTTATTCCACATGAGTTTCCCTAATTGGATTCTAGAATATGTATTCTTGTTTCCTCTACAAAGCCATTCTCTTCAAGCATTTTATTGAAATCTAAATGGAGTTCCTAGCAACAACAGATTAAGATTTAGGAGGTAATAGATACAGACAAATTTCAAAATAGATTGGGTCATTTCACAAATCAGTGTGGTAAAACACTGGGTAAATCTATGGAATCTTTTGAGGTATGTTGTGATCATAGTATAGATCCTCTTAGATGCACAACACAATTTGAGAATTTGTTTATTCATAAGGATCAACATCAAGATGTAGACCAGTCATTCTATCAAACTCCTAGGATAGGGATCATAAATTATCGAGACAACATAGAAAGAAAATTTGGGCATTTTCTTGAGGAATTTTTTCTTGTCAGTAATGGGGTGGTTTTCAAGGAAAGTGAATCTTCATCAGAGGCAACATTTTTTAACTTTTATAGATCAGGATAGTGGTGAGTATGTGGTAGCTAATGGGGTATCATTTAAAGAACCAATGTTGACTACAAAGTATAATTTAGAAAAGCCAACCATTTGGGAAGAGATGCTCTGTGAGCTAAAAAAGAAAGCCAAATATACTAAACCAACTGAGGCAAAAATCATAAAAGTACCGGATTGATTCTCTATTTACATAGCAAGTAAGAGTTTTGATGAAATCGCTCAACAGGAAGGTGTTTTTTTCCATGATTTTGGAGTAGGACAGAATTCTAATGTCAAAATTTTGGAGGAAGTTTCTCACATAAGATAGGAATGTATTGAGTCTAACTTAGAAGTTTTTATCCATTCTTTACCCACTTCTCCTCATCCAATCCCTATTTCGCGGAAGCTGCATGAGATGAATTTGGCTAAGGGTCAAGTTCAGCCCATAGGGGGTCAGAAAGTTTTGGCATGTTGAGAAGTATTTCAAGATAAGATTTCATTTGGGCAGTGTTGGCTTTCTAAGGATGGTTTGGAAGATGTGAATCCAAAGGTAATGATATGGGAAAGTAGGTTAAAAGAGGATCTACATCCCAACATTGAGGACTTAAATGGAAACCAAATTTAGGGGGCAATAAGGGGTTCTGATTTTGATTTCTCTCAAAATATTTCTATCATGCAAATGCTAATGCAAGAGAAACCTGTTATCATTAAGACCCTAAAGATAAGAGGGTGAAAGCCAAAGAGTATGAAAACCAAGGAAGAAATTACAGCAAGGATGCAATCAACATTGGATGGTAAATTTACAACAACCAAAAGAATTATGAGGAGAACCAAGTGTTCTCCTCAGGATCAATGAAGATACTATCATGGAATGTCAAAGGAATTAATGCCTCTGACAAATGACATAGGATCAAGCAACAACTGGATTCTTTATTAACAAACATCATCCTATTGCAAGAAACTAAACTATCAATGGAGTCATTTCAAAAGACAGTTAGAAAGTGGAGTTTGTGGAAAGTTGAACACTCATAAGGAAATGGAGCTTCAGGTGGCCTTACTATGCTTTAGAACCCAAAAAATAGTGACTGGTCAGACTTTATGGAATCATTCAAATTGGCAGTTGATGAAATTTAAGCACTTTGAACTATCTTTCTTGGTGATTAATGTTTATGGTCCCTCTTCAACTTATGAGAAACATCAATTATGGAGACAAATTTCTTGATTAATCCAAGAGCATGCAGAGATGAACATTATTCTTGGAGGAGATTTCAATGCAATTGTGTCTCATGAGGAGAAACAAGGTGGTATCTGTCTGCCTTTTAGAGTAATGAAAGACTTTCAAAATTTTATATCAGATAACGATTTGCTTGATGTCATTCCACAAAATGGAAAATTCACTTGGATGAATTGAAGAGTAGGTTTTTTGCAGATTGCAGAATGCTTGGACAGATTCTTTTTGTCTCATTGTTGGAAGTTGTTAAAAATTGATTTTCAAACAAAAGTTCTACCATTGACAGGTTCAAATCATTTCCTGGTGCTTCTTAATATATCTATGGATTCTTCCATTAAAAGATCTAAAGCCTCTTTTAAGTTTCAGAATATGTGGTTCAAACATCCACATTTTTTACCATTACTTAGACAATGGTGGATTAGTGCCCCCTTTGAGAGAGGTTCAAGAATGTTTCAACTTTACAAAAAGCTTCAATACCTGAAGGGTAAAATCAAAAGTTGGAATAAACTTGTGTTCAAGAATATCTTCTCTCAAAAGGAAAAGGTATCAATGAAACTTGAGCAGATTAATTGGCATATTATCTAGCATGGATTAGTTCCGGATGTCTTTGTAAAATGTAAAGTTATACAAGCAGAGTGGGATGAACTTTGTTATAGAGAGGAGGAGTTCTGGAGATAGAAATCTAGAGAGCTTTGGCTTAAGGAAGGAGACAAGAATACAAAGCATTTTCACTTATCAGTTAAACAAAGACAAGCATCCAATATAATATTTGAAATACATTATGCTAATTCTAGTATAGTATTGAAGGAGGCCAAAGACGAAGGAGTTTCCTTTTTCAAGAACTTGTTTTCTTCTCCCCAAGGTCTTCCTCTAGAATCAGAGGTAGTAGATAATCTTTTATTAGTAATTCTTGAGCTAGTGACTCCCATGAAAATACAAGTCTGTTGATGCCCTTTTCCCTTCTTGAGATTAAGGAGGTAGTATTTTCCTTACCAACAAATAAGGCTCCAGGGCCAGGGTTCACAATAATTTTTTTCCAAAAATGTTGGGATTGCATTGCATTTGATCTTCTTTCAACAGTGGAAGAATCGAGAAAACATGGATCTATTTTGCAAAACTTCAACATGACAAATATAGCTTTGATCCCCAAGAATGCAAACCCCAAAACTTTTGCAAATT
Source organism: Chamaecyparis obtusa (assembly GCA_027943335.1). Lineage (NCBI taxonomy): Eukaryota > Viridiplantae > Streptophyta > Pinopsida > Cupressales > Cupressaceae > Chamaecyparis > Chamaecyparis obtusa. The sequence goes on along the minus strand of BSBK01001483.1, from coordinate 453,994 downwards.
TCAAGCCTATCTCACTTTGTAACACAATATATAAGATATTCATGAAATCCATTTACAAGAGATTGCAGAAAAATTTGTCGAAAATCATTTCCTTGGAGTAGGGAGGTTTTGTTCATGGAAAAGAAACTCCAGAGGGTGCACTAGTGGCCCATGAAGTGCTACACTCAATCAATGCCCATCGGATTCCATCCTTTGTTGTGAAGCTAGACATGATGAAAGTGTATGATAGATTAAACTGGTCTTTTCTGATGAAGGTGTTTTTAAAACTTGGCTTTTCTAAAAAATGGTGTAAATGGATCATGGCTTGCATCTCTAGAGCAACCTTCTTAGTGATTATTAATGGGGTTTCAATAGGTTTTTTCAAATCTTCTCAAGGGGTGAGACAAGGAGATCCAATTTCACCTTCAATTTTCATTATTATGGTAGAGGCTCTGAGTTGGCTGATTTCAATGAAGCATCACAAAATCTCTGGCTAGGAGTTAAAATTCCAAAAACTCAAATCTCTATTACACACTCTTTATTTATTGATGACACATTGTTATTTGGACATGCTGTAGTTCAAGAAGCTAAAGTTATCAAATTTGTTTTAGATGTGTATACATCAACATCTGGCCAGTGAATCAGTGCTCCAAAATCCAAGATTTACACCTTTTTTACTAATGAGCTCATCGACTCTAAAATTATTAAGATTCTTGGTTTTTAGCAAGAACTTCTCCCATCAATAAATTTGGGAATTCTTTTCTTTGTGGGGATTAATAAGTCCACATATTGGAAAACAATTGTGGATAGAATAAGGAGTAGAGTGTCTTCATGGAAGGTAAGATGGCTCTCTTTCTTGGGGAAAATTCTTTTGGTTAGGTCAGTCCTTTCAGTGATTCCAAATTACTACCTATCTATTCTTCAAGCACCAATTGGTATAATTAAATAGATCAAGCACATTATCACAAACTTTGAGTAGTCTAGAACCATGATGGATCAGAGGAAAATGCCTTTAATATCTTTGAAAGAGATGTTTATGGGAAAGAAAATGGGTGGGGTAGGATTGCATGATTTGGCCATTCTTATGGAGGTAAGTTGGTCTGACAGATGATGAAAAATCCAAGCAGCACTTAGTGTAAAATAATGCAAGCTAAGTATCTATATTCTCAGGATCCTAATCAAATCATCTCTATGACTGCTCTACCAAAAGGGTTTCAGGTATGGAATTTTATGTTTGCTTCAAGAGAAATAATAGTAAAATATGTTACTTGGGAAGTTAATAATGGCCAATGTGTAAGTTTTTGAGATGACTCATGGAATGGCTTCCCTCCACTTGGAATGGTCAGAGACTTTGTAGATGTAGTGCAGATCTTTAAATGCCATTGGGGAGTCAAACTTATCCATTATGTGGATCATGTGGATATATACTCGGGTCAAGTTAGATGGAAAGATCCAGTGTCTGTTATTGAATTTGAACCATTGAAGTTACTCTACAAGCAATTAATATATCCAAGGCAAGTATTTTTACAGAATAAGGATGATTCATTGATGTGTGCCCCAACAAAAGATGGTAGGTATACAATTAGTAAAGGATATGCAATAATTCAAAGAGTGCAAACGGGTCAAACCAAACAAAGAGCATACTCATTATGTTGGAACAATAGCATACTCCCCAAAGCTAGTTGTTTCTCATGGCTTACTCTTTAAAAATGACCACTAACAAGTGATAGGATTTAGAGGTTCAATATTGTGCATAAATTTAGTTGTGTGTTATGTCAAAGGGAATTGGAAGATGCAGATCATTTTTTCCTTCAATGTGACTTTGCGCAGGTTTGTTAGAAATTTATTCTGAATAAACTAAGTTACGCAATGCCACTTCCTAATACCTTATGGGAGTGCTTTGAATCTTAGTCTATACTTTATCCTAATGCTTTATCAGCTCTAATCTGGAAGTGTTCACCATCCTTAATTGTTTGGGCTGTGTGGTGAAAGCAAAACAAATGAATCTTTAGAAAAACCCCATCCACTACTGAGGCGGTTACTACCAGTATCAAAAAAACAATATCTAAAGTAGTTAATACCATCTATAGCTAAATGTGGACCTCTAATCCATCCATATACACAACATAGTCATTGCTTGATCATTGAAATTATGAAGGTGAGTATGAATTACTCAATTCGCAATATCTATTGATTTGACCTGTTGCCTCCTAATTAGCTGGATTATTTGAATTACTCTCAGAATGAGAGCCAACAACCAAAAGACCAAACTAAGACGGAGGATTTTGAAAGCTTGAAAGATAAACAAATGAGAAATTAAGCTATAATGAAGATGCAATAAATCTAAGATGAAAATGTTATTAATCTAAGAATGAAATGTAGATTTTAAGCTAAGAACATGAAAGAAATATGATAATTAAGCTAATAGCAATAAGCAAACTATATGAAATAGTTGAGATGAAATTTCGCTATAGTTCATGTGCTCTAAAAATTGCCCTTTTTTCAAATGAAGGAGAAGGTTCATAATATAGACAAGCCCAGAGAAGGAATGAAGAGTTTCTTGAAATGAAACGGTTGACTCTTCATTCCCAAATGAGACAAATATTGAGGAATTACTTAATTAAAAGAATGAATTATTGCCACATATGGGTGACCCTTCGAATATTTTGAATTATTAAATCCAAATAAGATAATCCATTCAAATAACCAAGTAATATTAATTCCTTTTTATGTGTATTAGCTAAAGGGGGTGGGTTTAATTTAATTTAAAGCACTTAGGACTTTAGACTTAAATTAATTTATCATAGGGATTATTTAGCTAATAAAGTCGAATACTTAGGAATTAATTATAGTGTGAGATTAATGCAATTTAGGGTTTTTATAATTGACACCAAGTCAAATAAAGTCAGGTAGGAGAGAGAAAATTGCCTAGTAAAATAGGACTTTAATGATGTAAAATTGAAGAAATGCACCAAAATTGATTGAAATTATAAGGTGCCAATTTTGGGGTATTAAATTTGCCCCTCTTTGAATTGATGTGCAAGCAACATGTTGATTCAAAGAATAGCCTGATGTGACAGATGAGGTTTCAGGATTATCCCTAGAATGGAGCTTAACCCTCAAAAGTCAAGGTTAGGATGCCAAGACACTGAAATAGATCGAATTGCAGAACCACCTCCAAAACGAGGCATGATTCTCTGAAGTCTAAGTTAGATTGTGAAGACAAATATCTAATGATAACTTGAGAGGAGACTAGAATCAGGGTTAGATTGCCCCAATGCCCATTGATCAAATGATGACAGATGTAGATTTAGGACTAATCTCTAGAATCAGGGTTAGATTGCCCCAATATGAAGCTTAGCCTTCTGAAACCCGGGTTAGATTTTCCAGATAATGGTCTAAAAGAGATTTCAAGAGCCATCTCCAGAACGAAGCTTGACTTTTAGGAATTAGGGTTAGATTGCCCCAATACCTAATGAGATTTTGAGAAACATCTCCAGAACGAAGCTTGATTCCTGAGGATCCAAGTTAGATTGCTTAGATACCTAAAAAGATAGATGACAAGATGACCAGATGTGAGGCACAAAGATGTCCCTAGAGAAGAGATGCCCCAAGTAGTGAGGACTTTGTTTCAGATCAGATTGATATGAGACTAGTTCGACAAGATTCAAATGATGAAATCATCCTGCCCCCTCGGGAGCGAAATCAAAAGATGACATATCAGAAGGACGATTGACAATAAGAGGTTTGCATAGTAGAAGCAATCAAACTAGATTTACGAAGCTGCAGAAGCAATTTGGAGTGATTGGGAGGTCTTGTTGACCAAGTTTGACTAGATTTGACTAGAGTTGACTTTAGATGAAAAAGATTGAAGATCTCAAGAAAATGATGAGGAGATGAGAATCTAGCAAGAAAATGATGCCAGAAGGCTGATTGCACAAGCGTTTGATCCCAAAGGATACCATAATTTAAAATGTGATTTTGAGCCATCTAAAGATGTCAAATTTTGATTTTGATCCCAAAAATGGATTCAGAGCAGTCGATTTAGCCAAGGGTGCAATTTTTGCTCAAAACGGAGCACTTTGAAAATTAGGTTGAAAAGCTATATAAGGCCTGGAGGGGTCATTTTCAATTCATTATTCACTTTGTCTTCTTGCGATTTTGAGAGCTCTGAGAGAGAATGGATGGTGTTCTAGTGCATACGCATTGATTCGAGCACTCCTGATGCCACAACCGACTGTCGGAGTATGACCCACCAGTGAGTAGTCGATAAACTATCTTGCATTTCAATTTTTAACTACTTTATTAGGTGATTTAGGTTAGATTTAGCATGTTTTAGGGTTTGTTCTTCAACTCTCATGTGAGGAAATAGTTTCCTCGTGCCGGCCTCAGTTGCCCCTCATGCGAGGAAATGGTTTCCTCGCATTGGTCAGGGCTTCCTCGCCTAGGGCTTTCCTGAAGGCTCGTGCTAAGCGCTAGTATATACCATGCGAAATTTCACTTTCTCATGGAGGAAGAGGTCCTGTCTCACGCGAGGGAACAATTTCCTTGCGTGGGATGCTGATGTAGTGTTTTGAGTCTCCTTCCAATTTTGTTTAAAGTCATCCAATTAAAACATTCCAGAGTCATGTTTAGGATAGATCTGTAGCCTCATTTGTTGTTGTTGCTTTGAAACTATCATGTTGAGATACTAATCCAATGTCGTCGCTTGCTTTGCAGGTTGACTTCCCTGATGTCGCATTTCGGTCGCACCACCCAATTATCACCACACTAGTCTAGAGGTTGATCGAGGCTGAGAGTGCTCATATTGAGGGGATAGGATTGTTGTACTTGTATGATATACCTGACATTTAGGTAAATCACGGTCTTCTAGGCACATTGGTCGAGTGTTTCCATTCAGAGATGAACACATTTCATTTGCCAATGGGGGAGATGGCAATCACTCTTGAGGACATCTATAGGATATTGAGGATACCCTTCCATGGTGCTCGAGTCGAGTATGATATATAATCGAGGGCAGGTACACTGGCACTAAGGGCCATATTCAGAGATGATTTAGTGATGGGTCGAGCCATCTCATGGGAGGACCTCATCAGTAGATATGGCAGTGCTCATAGATTAGCAGTTGTCTTGGTCATCTTCTTGAGCTGTTACTTGGTTCCAGATCAGGGCCAACACAGATTGGAGTGCGGCTAGGGCCGCATGCTACAGAGGATGTTGGATAGGCCAGCTACCAGATTCAAATGGGGCGAGTGCATGCTCACATAGATGTACCACAAGATGCACGAGGTCATGTATCGGAGTGCCAAGACCATGGCAGCTAGTGTTCTTGTATTATAGATCTGGGCTTGGGAGCACCTCCTTGTTTGCAGGTCGATATTCCATGATACACAGCAGGCTCTTAAGCCTTATATCTATAGATACGCCAGTCCTATGACTCATCCAGTGCTGGGTAAGACTGAGCAATGGCGAGGATAGCTAGATGATATGGCGGCAGTTGTGTGGATACCTTGGGTAGCCACAGAGCCATGGGATGACGCTTGGAGAGAGCTGGCACACATGTTCATCTTGCATCCATTGATTGGATGTATTATTAGCATTATTAAGTGATTCTTGCTCACACATGTGATGAGACAGTTCAGGAGACAACATGACATCTCCCAAGAGTACGCATCATATGCTAGCTTCGTCGATGAGACGAAGAATGGTTAGCAACCTAGGTTAGATCAGGGCAGGTGCACTATTGAGGCACGAGTACCTCCAGCTCGGTGGGACTACATGGTGGATGTCACCAATGTAGGGATGACACCTGCATATAGAGATCATTTCCTGGCGCATCCCTTCCCTAGATTCACAGATCCTGCAGGGATGGGATAGCCCACACAGCAGCAGCCTGTACAGTAGCCACAGGGATAGCAACAACAATAATAGGTACTTGTCCAACAATAGGTACCATTACAGCAGCTTGGGCAGAGAGTATTGAGGCCCAGGACAGCATAGACAGACATCCCCCCGAGGACTATGGGGTCATATGTAGGTGCTGGGAGTAGTAAAACCCAGCAAAGGTCCACTAGACAAAGGACAAGAGATTCCTCTCAGCAGCCACCTCTTGAAAAGGAGGCATAGGTACAGGAGGATACTGATATGTTAGATTAGGCCACACAAGGGCTAGTACAGCTAGCATAGGTTCAGGAGGCTCTCAGAAAGAGCCGAGAGAGGGTGAGATAGGTACAACAGGAGAGGGATGACTTCCATACATGGGTCATCATCCAAGAGATGTGGGTGGCAGACATGGATTAGGAGATCAGAGAGCTCCGAGAGGAGCTGGCAAGGGCACGGCTAGAGGCAAGATATGAGTCTTCTCAGGCAACCTATTACTATGCAGCATATGTGGGCGTTGTTCCAGATTTATCCGAGTAGGTGCCTCCATTTTTTGAGTACACCAGAGCACCACAGGGACCTCCACCACAAGCACCTCCACAGGCACCACCATAGAGACTGATGCCTCCTCTACAGAGATTGATGCCACCTCCTCAAGGACCACCATAGTAGGCACCACCATAGGGACCACTGCCACCACCTCCTCCAAGTGGCAATGGGCAGAGTTAGCTCATTTTTTATATTCATATTGTAGCCCATATTTTGATACTGTGCTTGAGCAGCACCATTCTTTTTGTACATGACATTGATCGAACATGAGATATATATATATGAGATCGCCTCTTTGATATCATTGTACTTGTTTATATATTGCTTTAATGTTGATGTTCATGTTTTATGAGATGTTTCCTAGATGATTTAGATGTATGGATTAGATATGAATAAGATGCACATGCTTCTTTTATGATATGAATATGCAATGTGAAATGCAATGATAGATGTTAGATAAATGAATGCAATGTATGATTTTCTTTATGCTTATAATGGATGCACATGTAAATGTATATGAATTTTATGGATGCAAATGGAATTTCAATAGACATGCAATGTATGTGATACTAATCATCTCATGTAGGATTTAGCAATATATGACAGGTACTAATCAAAAGGACATTTGAAGATCAAGAACGAGGACCAGACACTTGTGCAACCAAGATGAACCTGGGACAAAAGATGAGAACCTTTGATGAATAGATCCAGAAGAAGACAATCAAGAGAGCACCAAAACATTGTCTCAATGCAAGCCTAGAATGAAAATGCAAGCCTAAGCTAGATACAAACCCTAGGACTTGGTTGTTGGACTCATCGTATTATCATCATAGAGTTTTTTAGGTATGGGATGATCGCAAGATGCCATACAATCCTCACTGACATTGCAATCATGAGAATATGAATATGACATAAGTCTTAGATTTGTCAGAATGAGGTGTAAGCATCAAGGCACAAGAAGCCAGAATGACCTGAACACCTATTCCTTTTGATTTAGCAAGTTAACATAAGCATCAAAACATAGCTGCTAGAATGACTTGAATGTTGCTAGCATACAAACATGCCAGACACACGGGAGTTCCTTCCTTTGCTAAAGAATGCTCACAGTGACCCTTACGTTCACTTAGTAGGACAAGTGTTAGCAATTTTACTTGTAGCAGAAAGAAGTCACTCAAAACAGACAAGGAGAAGAACCAACATCAACAAAGTGTCCATATAAAAGGATTCAAGGTACACATGGCCATTCAATATGTGATGAAGGCTCTTATAGATGGACACCCCTCTTATGTGAATTCTTTGGATCATTGGAACTAAACCAACAAACATAAAGCAAAGGAAAGATCATGCCCCCAGTCTTCGCTTCTCTCGGTCAAGAAGATGTCTTAGAGTTACTCAAGGAGGAATGATAAAGTGAAAGATGAGCACACAAAAGAAAATCTCAGCATGCTTCAAAAAATCACAAATCCAGTTTAAGTTTGTATTCAAGCGGATTGAAGTCAAATCGGAAGTGTACAACATTCAAAGTCTCAACAAGATAGCAATAGCAGGTAGACGCAATGAGAACCACTGGTGACCATCATGAAAAATGAAGTCTCAAGGAGAGATCATAGCACTAACCAAGTATCGGCAGGCGAACGCAGTGAGAACCATTGGTGACCGATACAAGGAGGATTCTCGAAAGAGAGAATCAAGCATGAGTGAAACATCAGCAGACAGACGCAGTGAGAACCATTGGTGACTAATGTAAGGGAGAGATCCCAAAAGAGAGGGGTTCGAATGAGAGTTTTGTATCAATAGGCAGGCATAGTGAGAACCACTGGTGACCGATACATGAGAGATCCTCAAGGAGAGAAATCTCAAAAGTAGCTAGGCATCAGCAGGCAGACGTAGCGAGAATTGCTAGTGACTGATGCACGAACAAAACTTCTGAAAGCGATAGGACAATGCCCCCTAGACCAAGAAGGTGCCCCCAAGTGTGATCAGTTCCAATCCATGAAGAGTAGAGGAAAATCTTGAAGATAACTAAAAGTAAGTGCATGAGATAGCAAACTAAAGCAGGAAACGAACTAAAAGTAGGAAACAAACTAAAGCAAGAAAGCGGGAAAGCAAACTAAAGTAGGAAAGCGAGAGCCAAGCGGTGTTGCAATAGGTATAGCATTGGGAAATAAGAGGCGCCTGTTTACCAAGTTTTCACCATCTTGGTAGAGATTCTATTTTTGCTACCATGACGCATGTTTGCCAAGTTTTCATCAATGGCACATTTTTCTTCTTTTTCAATTTTTTTGTTCTTCTCTTTTTTATTTTATTTTTGTATTTTTTATTTTTTTATTTTTTTGTATTTTTCAAATTTTTTATTTTTTTTTATTATTATCAAGGCGCCTGTTTACCAGGTTTTCACCAAGATAATAGATACATCAAAGTGCTTGTTTACCAGGTTTTCAATAAGATGATCATTTTTTCAAGACATTTTGCAATTTTTTAGGATTTTTGGCAATATACCATTTTTTGGATTTTTTCAGGATCAATAAGTATGTACATGAGCATACAAGCAATGTCTCAGCTATAGAATTTCTTCAAGTGAAGAGCGTTGATAGGCTCTTTGAGCTGTTCTCCTTTAGTGGTGGAGAGTTGGTATGCGCCAGACCCAAATGTTGCAGTGGTAACATACGGACCAAGCCAGTTTGGTTCAAATTTTCCTTTCTGGACCCGCTGCTGCTGATTTTTGGGGTTTTCTCTTAGGACAGGATCACCCACTTGGAATTCTCTTTGTCTGACTTTCTTATTTTAGGCTTTAGACATCCTCTTTTGGTATGCTCGAAGATGATCGAATGCCACCTTCTGACATTCATCTAGTAATTCTAGCTCTTGAAGCCGAGATATTTTGTTTTCTTCATCAGTGATGAGGCCCCTCAGAGAGACTCACAATGTAGGAATCTTGACCTTAATAGGCAATAGTACATCTACTCCATAAATCAAGGCAAAAGGTGTTTCCCCTGTTGGTGTTCGAATACTTATTGTATAGGCCCATAAAGCTGGATTAATATGGAGGTGCCAATCTCTACCAGATTTATGAACTGTTCTGTGCAAGGTTTTGAGAATTATCTTATTAGAAGCTTATGCTTGTCCGTTACCCTGGGGATAATAGATAGATGACCAATGCTGAATGATCCTAAATTTGGTGCATAACTCTTTTAGGTCTTTGCTCTTGAATTGTCCCCCATTGTCAATGATAATGGATGAGGGTACACCATATCTACAGATGATATAGTTTAGTATAAACATAGCCACAAACTTGTCATTAGCTATAGCCAGAGGAACTACCTCAGCCCACTTAGTAAAATAGTTTGTAGCTATGATGATAAACGTATGTCCTCTTGAAGAAGAAGGATGTATCTGACCCACCAAATCAAAGGCCCATTGCTGAAATGGCCAGAAACTAATGAAAGGAATAAGCTCTTTAGCAGGAGCATGGATCATATTTACATGAAATTGGCACTGCTTACAAGCCTTGGCATATTGAACAACTTCTTTCTCCATATCTAGCTAGTAGTAACCAGCTCTAATAAGTTTACGAGCTACCGTCAAACCACTCAAATGAGACCCATAGATACCTTCATGTACCTTAGCTAACGCACGTTTGGACTCATCAGGTTCTAGACACCTAAGGAGGGTACTGTCTAGACCCCATCTATACAAGTTGTTTGCTATGATGACATACCGTGAAGCATTATGAATTAGGTGACACTTTTCATTTTGGGTATAGGTGTCTGGAATGATCTGGTCACAGAGGTAGGAATAGATATGGTGGTAGTGGGATGAATCATTTCCAATGACTGAATAGATCATCCTAGATCCAGGGATGTCATAGGTTGGGTAGTGTAATGCCTCCACCGGGAATTCATGTCTGAAGTCATTTTCTGACATCTATAACATTGAGGTGAGAGTTTCCATAGCATCGGCAGCTTTATTGTCTGCCCTTGGAATTTGCTGGAAAGAAATGTGTGCAAAATACTATTTGAGATCATCCACCATTCATTTGTAAGGCATTAGCTTGTCATCTTTTGTTTGATAGGCACCATTAACTTGGTTGATGACTAACTGAGAGTCTCCAAAGACCTTGAGCTCATCCACATGCCATTCAATGGCTATCTTCATACCGTTAATGAGAGCTTCATATTCAGCGATGTTGTTTGTGCAGGGAAATAATATTTAATAAGCTTTTGGCAATGAGTATCTTTGAGGTGTTATAAACATAATGCCTGCACCTGATCCTTGTTGAGTGAATGATCCACCAAAGAACATGCTCCAAGCGTGATGTGTGAGAAGCATGATGGATTCATCTAGGAATTCAATGTTTAAAGGCTGGTGATCTTTCAAAGGAGCTTCCACCAACTGATCAGCAATTGCTTGTCCTTTAATAGCTTTTCTTTCCACATACTCAATGTCAAATTCACTGAGTATCATAACCCATTTTTCTAGTCTACCCGTGAGGGAAACCTTGCTTAGTAAGTACTTCAGTGGATCAATTTTTGCAATAAGCCTTATAGTGTGAGCGAGCATATAATGTCACAACTTCTGGGAAGCAAACACTACTGCTAGACAAGATTTCTCAATGACAGAATAGTTTATTTCATAAGAAACCAATGTTCTGTTGATATAATAAATGGCTCTCTCTTTGTTGTTCTGATCCTCTTGAGCTAGGAGAGCACCCAAAGATGTGTTTGTGGCTGAGATGTATAGTATGAGTGGCTTCCCATGAATAGGAGGCATCAATATAGGTGGATTAGCAAGATACTGTTTAAGTTGAGTGATTCCTCTGTCACATTCTTTATTCCATTCATAAGTCACACCCTTATGCAAAGTTTTAGTGAACGGTTGTGACTTGTCAGCCAACTATGAAATGAAGTGCCGGATAGACTGTAGCCTTCCCTAAAGTCCTCTCATTTGACTAATATTCTTAGGTGGAGGCATGTCCATAATAGCTTGCACTTTTTCAGGATCAACTTCTATACCTTTAGCTGAAATGATGTAACCCAAGAGTTTCCTAGAAGTGACACCAAATGCACATTTTTTGGGATTAAGTCTGAGACTAAATTGCTCCATGTGATCAAGTACGGGACCCAAATCTATAAGATGAGTTTTCCACTCCATGCTTTTGGCTAAAGTGTTGTCCACATAATCTTCCATTGTTTTATGCATCATATCATGGAAAATGGTAGTGACAGCTCTCTGATATGTTTCTCTAGCATTCTTAAGCCCAAAGGGCGTGACATTCCAGCAGAAGGTGCCCCAAGCACACGTGAAAGCGATCTTTTCTTGATCTTCTGGCATAATTTTTATTTGATTATAGCCAAAAAATCCATCCATTAAGGAATACATCTCATATCCTACTATCATATCCACTATCATGTCAATATTAGGCAATGGGAAGTCATCTTTTGGACATGCCTTATTTAGATCCTAGAAATTTGTGCATACACGAATGGATTTATCATGTTTGGTGACTGGAACAATATCCACTCTGCATAGTCAATAGTCCTTATGAAACCAGCCTTAAGAAGCTTTTCTATCTCTGCTTTGACTAAAAGTGCCACGTGTGGATGCATCTTTCGAAGCTTCTGTTTGATAGGTTTAATACCTGGTGCAATGGACAAATGGTGCATGATTAGATTAGGGTCTAATCCAGGCATGTTAGAGTAAGTCCATGCAAATTTTATTTTCTTGCTTTGAAAGAAGCTAGTGAAATCTTTTTTTTCTTTTGCAGATAATGACTGTGCTAGATGAATAATTTGTGGAGCAGCCTCTGTACCCAAATTCACTAGTTGTGTCGGCTTAATCAATATTGATGATCTCTCCTAAAAATGGCTCAGAAGCGTATCAAGTATCTCATCCTTGGGCATCTCAGAGAGGTTTTCACCCTCGGATATGTCTTTTATTTTTACTATTTTTGGCTCTGATACTACCACAATGTGGTTTTCACCATCAGAGCATCTATTTTTTCTTCTTTTAATTTTTTGACTAAGATACTTGATATCTGCCTCTATCATGCTAACACTACCTTTGCTGGTGGAGGACATTACAGGTTCAATAGCATGGAGGTAACAGGCTAGAGTGTAATCATTCTGGAATGTTAGGACTTCATTGGATGAGGAAGGGGAGTTCCAGTTTATCAGGTCAGGATTTTTGAGTGAGAGAGAAGTAGTGACTGGTTCAATTGTGTTCACAGTATAACCATCAAAAGCATGGACAAGAAAGTCAAGACCTAGAGTGATCTCATCCAAAGGAGCATTCGAATCCCTATGAAACCTTACATTGAAAGTAGAGGACAAGTTAACACCAATGGCGTCTAATTCATGTGTCCTAACACTAGACCCTTCACCTACTTCGAGAAGGTTTTCATAGGTATGCACCATGTCTATATCTTTATCATAAGTAGCATCAGACAAAGATTCAAACTTGTACTCATGTGAATTAGTATTTGATGTGGGAATTCCATTAGCACTGGCTGTATCATCATCTTCACCCCTTGCAGCATTAATGGCTTGCTGAAGTAGATCTTTTTCAAACTGCTCTTGGAAATGTGGGGGTATGTACCGTTCACCCTGAGAGTCAGAATCGGCCATTTGTATTTCTTTCCATTGGTCATATGTGAGTTGATGCACTGAAGCCATTTCATCAGAATCACTATCAGTCTCTATCAGGTGGACAGGTATGACAAGTTCATCAGGTTCTGCAAAGAGTGCAGCAAATTCTGGAGGAATTGGATATGGAAAAGTATCTTCCTCATGTGTACTATAAATGTGTCACACTTCTGTGAATCATTACATTCAAGAACACTCAAGAATGAGGTCTCAAACAATGATTCACAGCTCTTTATTCCTGGAGTGCAAGGGTTTGTATTAGAGGCCCTCAGATTGACCTAGTTATGCCCATGCAAGTACACCAAGAAATGAGAGATTCAAAGATGAATAGCAAGCATGCTAATCTCCATGATCATCAAGTTATTGCATGCAAATGAAACTAGTCTAGATGATAACAATGCAAGAAATAAACTATTCTATTGAAATGAATGCTTATACAATGTTAATCTATGAAAGGAAACATGAATTTAAACTATTATGTGAATGCAATATTAATCTAAACTATGGATTTCCATAAGGCATGAGAGAAGACGACAAGAAGAAAGAAGTCTCAAATATCCAAGCTTCAAATGTGCTCAAAAGCTTCTTCCAAGATTGCTCTCCAAACCTGCAGTATAACAATAACATGAAAATTCTGGGATCTGAAATGAGAAGGAGAGGGCTCCTTATATAGGAAAATGTGGAAGAGAATGCATCCTCAAGAGCAATGTGGGATAAATCCAAAAAGAGGAAATAAAGCTCATTTTTTAGAAAGTGTGGAGAGAAAAGGGATTTTATTTATTTTTAATTATTTGTTTCCCTTTTTTCATCACAAAGAGCTTTAAGAAGATTTTTTATTTATTTCAAAGAATGATTCTCTATTAATTAAATAAGATAACATTATTTAATTAAAAGAGAGATATCATTCTAAATAAGATAAAATCATTTAATTAAAAAAGATTTTAATTAAATAAATTTATTTCATTTTAAAAGATATTTCTTTCAATTAAATAAAGTTATTGAAAGAATCAGGAAAATGATTTTTATTTTGTTTTTGTTTGATTTATTTCCTTTTCCATCACAGATTTTGCTTTAAGTGGGGATTTTATTTATTTAAAAGAGGAATTATCTTTTAAATAAATAAGATAAGTTTATTTAATAAAAAGAGGAATATTTAATTAAATAAGATAAAATCATTCAATTAAAAGGGGTTTTAATTAAATAAGATTATTTTATTTAAGATATTTATTTTAATTAAATAAGCCTATTTTATCTATTTAAAAGAGAATATTTCTTTTAATTAAATAAAATTATTAATGAAATGATCAAACCTTAGAAATATTTGAATTATTGATTTAATTGCGATTTGATCAAGGAATTGATTTGAAAATTGCAAAACATTGATTCAGGAAATTGATAAATTAATAAATGGGGCCCAAAGTCTAGGTGACCATTTTAGGGCGCATACATTTGCCCCTCTTTGACTAATGTGAGATCGATTTGGGATCACATGTGGTCAAAGAATGGAATTGAAATGTGAGGTCGATTTGGGATCACAAAACAACCTAGATGTGTGTTCGGTGGATGGGAACACATCAAGACAAAGATAAGCTAATTGAAAAAGACAAGGCCAACACCCCTATAAATAGGTAATTGTCAAGTCTCAAGATAGGTTTGATTGATAGGTTTGATAAAGCTGAATCAAGGATTGAAGTTTGATAGGTACTACCCCCTCGTGATCGAAATCGAAATGAAATAGAGGAGAAATAGTACTAAAGATAAGGTTCTTGATGTAAGATAAAAGATATAAAGATCACAAAAACAAAGTAGATCATCATGAAAGGTTATGCCCCAAGGTTGAATTAGAGAAAAAGAAGTGGGGTGAAAGCGAATGGGAGATAGAAGTTTGGAAGAGATGGAAAGAAATGGAGAGAAGAAAGAGAATTTTCCTTAAGAAAGAGGATGCCCCAAAATCAATCAACTATTTAAGATAGAGAATTTCAATTGAGATCACGAAAGAAGATAAGGAAATGAAGATTGGAATGTGATCACAGTTGATTAAAATTCCAAAAGAAAGATGAAGGAAACCATCTCAAACTCATAATGCAGCCTATAAATGCAAATTAACATGAGGTCTAACAATGCAAGCTACATGAAAATGCAAACGTGCACTTGCAATAGAGCAACTGTAACATAGGATTTTGTGTTCTTCATTCATTAGAGAATGTAAGGAACTTATTTTCATCATTGGGCCATTATTAATGGACATCAAAAAATCACACAATCATCACTAGTCACAAACACAACTATGAAGATATGAATGTGATTTATATCAAATTGGAATGTGGAAAGATTCTAACATGAGCATCAAGGACATAAAGGTCAAGATGACTGCAATGTTAGCTTACCCAATTTAATGTAGCAAAACCACACTACATCAAGGCATAAACGCTAGGATGACCATAAGAACGGTTGTGCAAAAACTACCAAGGATGATACCTTAAATCTCCTAAGTGTGTCAAGGAGACAACAAGAGACACTGAAGAGGTTCAAGACGACACCCACAAGCAGAAAGTAAATAAAAACATGCCCCATGCCCCAAGTCTTCTAGCTATGCATCATGGAGAGACTTATTAGATAGAGACATGCAACAAAAATCAATAACAATCAGCACACAAAGAAAAAAATCATGACATATCTCAAGCATTAAATGTTGCATTTAAAAATTTAAGTGTGTAAATTGATACTGAGTTTCGAGGATAAGGATCAAATGCTTGCAAGCAGGTAAGACCACATGACCAAACTGGATAAGACCAAACTGATAAGTGTTGAAAAACACTCGATGTCAGGAGTTGTCTTGAAAAACACAGTTGGGTTGTTTTGAAAAACACCGTTTGCGAGGTGTCCTAAAGATAAGCATATCCAAGAGACCAAAGCTAACACAGTGATGCCCCCTAGACAAAGACAAAGACCAATTCCAAACCAAGGCGACAAGGACAAGGCATGATGGAGAAAGGCTAAGTGTCGAGGACGCATGCTAAGAAATAGGGGTGTGAAGGCCTCAAGTAGTGCCTGTTTCTAGGTTTTCACCACTTGGAAGAATTTTCTCAGGACTTTTTATAATTTTTTTGTATTTTTTGCTACCAAGGCACCTGTTTCCAAGTTTTCACCAAGGCACTTTTTCTATTTTTTTTGCATTTTTTTGAATTTTTGAATTTTTTTGTATTTTTTTGGAATATATAATTTTTTAGAGATACATCAAAGTGCCTATTGCTGGGTTTTCACTAAGATGATCATTTTTCAGGACATTTTCCAATTTTAAAGATTTTTTCAGCATCATATATGAATTTTTTTTTTAAAAAAAATTTCAGGATCAATAAATATGTACAAAGGATGCCCCCAAATAGAATGGGCATCAAACTCATGAGCAAGATCACATCATGTAGTCCAAATGTCTAGCAAGGTGGAGAACAAGAGGAATTAGCAAGCTGGTGCATGAGATGGAGGAAAGGAGAATGAAAGCGAACGGAGGGAAGAAATCCTCAAGGTCAAACTCCTCAAGAGTACCCAAGCTAGGGAAAAAATTACCATGTAAAGCACATTTGGACAAGCAATGAAAGGCCAGCATAGGATAAGTCATAGAATTGGAATGCAAAAGAAGGAAAGGATGCAGTCCAAAGGAGTAGACATGTCAAGAGACTTTATAGCATCGTGTTTTACTCTTTTTTCTTCTTTTTTTGGCGCTAGAAGGAGGGCAAGATCAACATCAACACACACCTTGAAGGGTGGTGAGAGGATGGAGGAAACATGAATGAAGGAATACGTGAAGGAATATGGTGAATGGATAGCAAAGGTTGTGGTTTAGGTGCATGGAATGGAAGAATGTTTTTGGTAGAAGATGAAGTGGAAGCCTTTGGAAGCTTGAATGTCAACTTCACTTGTTGTTCAACATCAGACTCTTTCAAGAGAGACTTCAGAATCCATATAGCCGTAGGATTTTTATTTCTTTTTGATGATTTAGAGAGAATATCTTCAATGATGGATTTTGGAACCCATACTTGTCTTGTAGTGTTCTTCTTAGATATCTCTTTTGACTTGATGCCTCCACGTCGATTAGAGGAGACATGGTAATCTTTTTTTTTTATGGATTCCTGTATTGCTTCTTTTTCTTATACTGAACATTCAAGTTACTTCCAAAAGACTTGGGACTTGTGGAAGAAGAAGGAGGATATGACTGGTTTAGATGGGTGGGTGGATGAAAAGGATTTAAGGGTATGCATCTATGTTGATCTTGAGAAAAGATAGGAGATGGAGGGATGTAAGGACCCAAGATGGATAGTGAATTAGGAGAGTTAGGAAGGGAAAGTGAAGGGACATAAGGACCCAAGATGGAAGGCAGATGTGAATCCCTTAGTAGTGGTGGAAGAGGTCCAAAGATGGATGTGGAAGATGCAAAAGGATAATCAATAAGTTCATCAGCATCTATATGACAACCAAGGATATCATCATCTTTAGAGGGAGCATTAGGATTTTCAACAGGATTAGGAACATCTTGAATAGGAGCAACTTCTTTGGTAGGATTGTTCAAAGCTTGCAAAGACTTAGGAAGAGGAGAAAGTGGAAGCGAACACGGAGTGGTAGAACAAGAAGATGGAAGACTTTGATCTTGATAAGGATCTTTGGATAGCATAAGGGCATAATTTTTTTCTTGATTTTCAATAGGCTTAACATTGGAAGAAACAACACTATTTTCAATAACCTTAATGGAAGTAAGGTCATCTTTATTGTCAATAAGCTCAATGGTGTAAGTAGTAGCTTGATCTTGCTTAGGAGAAGACTTGAGACATGGTGGAATGGATGTGGAAGGGCGTAAAGGATCAAAAGAACCATGAAGTGGAGGAGAGGCATCACGAAAAGAATTCGATGACATGGAAGGTTCTTGATCTTGATCTTTCTTTATATTTTTTTCTATATCATTTTTAGAATCCTCTTGACATGGAGCCACTTCTAAGGACAAGGAAGCATGTTGTGATTGTATGGAAGACTTTGGAAAAGATGGTGAAGGACTAGCTAAAGTAGGCATTATAGCGCATAAAGGCTTAGACTCTTTAGGTTTAGCATTATTGAAAGTATTTGCAACCAAGTGAAGTTTAGTTTGAGTTTCTTTAAGAGGTAGCCCTTGAGGATAACTATAGGGAACTACATGAAAAGCATTAGGATATTTGTTGGATGAAGAATTTGTGAAAGATTTGGAAGACTTGGAAGCTTAAGGAAATGTGTGGGTATTGGAGGAAGTAGGGGATGGAAGGGAACCATCACAAGACAAAGGTCCATCATTAACATGATCTTGCTTGAGAGTGTAATATTTATTTTCAGCAGGAGAATTCTTAGAGGAGAGATCCTTATAGTATTGATGTTTCAAATCAGCATGGTACATTTTATATTCCTCAATAGAAGTAGATGTATCATCTAGGTATTGTTCACAAAAATCATCAAAGTCTCTTTCAAAATCAGAATCATATGGATCACCATCACGATCTATCCAATGTGATGTCCCTTTTCCAGTAAGCACAAGCACACGACAAGGATGACTCTTAGGAATAGGGGTTTCATAGGTATCATTACATTGCCCATCATCAGTCATCATAATCATCATAGTCATCAAAGATGGGCATGTCACTCTTCATGGAAGAGGTATCACAAGGGCTATCATATTGCTCATCATGGTATGTCTTGAGACGAGGAGTAAGACTCTTGGGAGAAGTAGAAGAAGAGCGAGATCATGAAGAAGAGGAAGAAGAAGACCTAGTGGATGAAGAAGACTTGGATAATGAAGAATGTGAATAACATCTAGAAGAGTCATGACGAGACTTGGATAATGAGGAAGAATGAGAAGACTTAGATGATGAAGAATGTTTGGAAGAAGGAGGTTGTGACATGATCATGAGTATGATTCTAGAAAAGGCCTGTGATTTACTCGATTTCTCTTGTATTTTTGTCATAAATTTACCATCCATGAGAGTTTTGGAAGAATGATACTCTTCAAATTGAGCAATGAGTTCAAGATCATCTATTTTCAAGAGAGGTTCCATAACAAGATAGTTGAAATTCATGGTTCTGGAAGAAGAAGAAGAATCAAGCATGGAAGAAATGAATAGAAAAGATGAAATAGAAGAAGGTAAGACTATATAATAAGAGGAAAAGAATCAAGAAGACATGGAGAATTTAGGAAGAAGAGAAAGGAGCATGAAGGAAGAAGAGAAAGGATGGAAATGGGAGACTAGGAAGACATGGGAGATGTGGAAGAAAGAAGACCAAGAGTCATTTTGTGCAAATTGATACCATTGAAGTTCATTTGGATGTTGAGAAATATGTCATAACACCTAAGATCTGACCTGGACTAACCAAGGAAGACCAAGCTTCTAAGGGAACTCACTATAGCAGGATGAAACTCAGTTTCAGTAATCCAATTAGATTTTTCAAAAGATTGTGCAATGATGATCAAGCACATAGAACAACAATCAGGGAATTCAAGCAAATAGTCTTCAAGAAATGGGCAAGGGACAAAGCAACCTTGCGCATGAATAGAGATAGTGACTTAGTATTCCTCTCCCTAATGACTCTACTTGTGTATGTTCTTGAGAATGTTTTAGCAGGCACTTAGAACACAACAATATCCTGTCAAGCTGTCTATAGGGATATACATGACTTTTCTAAAAGGAGCCTCGATATATGCAAGGTACGTGAGGCACAAATCTGTAGATGAGAAGAATCCAAAATCACACAGCCGGGGGGAGATGGTAACCCGAATCTCCTCCTTCACTTCTCAAAGGTATAAAGTTCTTTGAAGCTTAGCCAAGAGTGAAATCTAACTCATTCCCAAGAGAGGTGTCTTTGGATTCACCTCTCAATATTTATACTCCACCGGAACACGGGAGTTAAGGTCGTCCCTTGAGGTGATGAAATCCCCAAGAAGGCCTTCTAAAAATAAAAAAGTAAGTAATTCACTATCAAAAGTATTGGAAAGCACTAAATGTGGTACATTTAACCCTTTAAGTAAATGTGAGGTGAGTCCACAAAGTGGTGCATTTAACTCCTCACACAAACTCAAAGTGAGTCCACACCTTAGAACACTAATGAGATCAAGAAAGCATAAAAAAGGAGAACTTTGTGGAACACTTAACGCTCTTTTCAAGTAGACCCCTCCCCTATGTATGAATGCTGACCCCACGGTGGGCACCAAAAATGTGTACTATAAATGTGTTACACTTCTGTGAATCATTACATTCAAGAACACTCAAGAATGAGGTCTCAAACAATGATTCACAGCTCTCTATTCCTAGAGTGCAAGGGTTTGTATTAGAGGCCCTCAAATTGACCTAGTTATGCCCATGCAAGTACACCAAGAAACAAGAGATTCAAAGATGAATAGCAAGCATGCTAATCTCTATGATCATCAAGTTATTGCATGCAAATGAAACTAGTCTAGATGATAACAATGCAAGAAATAAACTATTCTATTGAAATGAATGCTTATACAATGTTAATCTATGAAAGGAAACATGAATTTAAACTATTATGTGAATGCAATATTAATCTAAACTATGGATTGCCATAAGGCATGAGAGAAGAAGACAAGAAGAAATAAGTCTCAAACATCCAAGCTCCAAATGTGCTCAAAAGCTTCTTCCAAGATTGCTCTCCAAACCTGCAGTATAACAATAACATGAAAATTATGGGATCTGAAATGAGAAGGAGAGGGCTCCTTATATAGGAAAATGTGGAAGAGAATGCATCCTCAAGAGCAATGTGGCTTAAATCCAAAAAGAGGAAATAAAGCTCATTTTTTAGAAAGTGTGAAGAGAAAATGGATTTTATTTATTTTTAATTATTTGTTTCCCTTTTTTCATCACAAAGAGCTTTAAGAAGATTTTTTATTTATTTAAAAGAATGATTCTCTATTAATTAAATAAGATAACATTATTTAATTAAAAGAGAGATATCATTCTAAATAAGATAAAATCATTTAATTAAAAAAGATTTTAATTAAATAAATTTATTTCATTTTAAAAGATATTTCTTTCAATTAAATAAAGTTATTTTATTTATTTAAGAGGGAATATTTCTTTCAATTAAATAAAGTTATTAAAAGAATCAGGAAAAAGATTTTTGTTTGATTTATTTCCTTTTCCATCACAGATTTTGCTGTAAGTGGGGATTTTATTTATTTAAAAGAGGAATTATCTTTTAAATAAATAAGATAAGTTTATTTAATAAAAAGAGGAATATTTAATTAAATAAGATAAAATCATTCAATTAAAAGGAGTTTTAATTAAATAAGATTATTTTATTTAAGATATTTCTTTTAATTAAATAAGCCTATTTTATTTATTTAAAAAAGATTATTTCTTTTAATTAAATAAAATTATTAATGAAATGATCAAACCTTAGAAATATTTGAATTATTGATTTAATTGCGATTTGATCAAGGAATTGATTTGAAAATTGTAAAACATTGATTCAGGAAATTGATAAATTAATAAATGGGGCCCAAAGTCTAGGCGATCATTTTAGGGTGCATACACCTCAGAGCTGGCCTCTGGATTTACCTATGGGGTAGTATCTTCAAATTCTGGTTTAGGTTCAAGTTTTGGTTATGGTACAAATTTGTTTATCCCTAAATGAAAGGGGATCTTTTTGAAACCTAAGCCAGTAATATCTTTTGTGTGGTGACCTGTAACTTCAATGGGTTTCAACAAACCATTGTCATTCCTTCCTATAGGACCACTCCCTTTGTAGTCAAAGTGCTTCATGATCTTGAAGGCTTCACTGTATGGCTCTTGTTCTAATTCTAGAGGCAGAGTATTTGTTTTAGATGTTTCTTTCCCTTTATAGATCCAAGTTGTGATGGCTCTTTCTTCATCCTCATCTTCTAAAAGTGTAGAGGCTCGTACAAAGGCATCATCATAGACTATTTGAGGAGAGTCATCATAAGGTTTTTTACTCTCAGAAGGTCTCCCATAAGAGTGTGGAGACAGAGGGAGAGCAGTTAGTGATAGAACATGTTCAATTTGATATTCTCCCATGCCTGTATCCTTAAGTTTCAAAGTTTGTTCCATTTCCTTTAGCTTAGAATCATAGAACTCAGTGGATTCTCTATTAGCTGGAACAAAGCTATCTATAGATTGCGCAAGGGTGTTGCAAGAATAATTGGTATTAGTAGGCACAATGACTTCCGCTCCATGGAATGGAAACTTGATGCATTGATGGTACGCGGATGGGACTACCTACATCTCATGAATCCATGGCCTACCCAACAAGATGTTGTAGGCAAGAGGAATGTCAAGAACTTGAAAAGTAACATCTCTCTCAATAGGTCCTACACAGATAGGTAGCACAACTAAGCCTTGGGACTTGCATTCCTCTTCATCATAAGCTTTGATAGTAATCTTTTTGTGGGAGTCTATACAATTCTCATCATAACCTAGCTGGGTAAACAACTTAGCAGAACAGATATTGAGACCAACACCATTGTCTATGAGCACTCGACAGACACGCTTAGGGCCTATCATGACTTCTATATGCAAGGGAGCATTATGTGGATGGCTCAGAGAGTGATCATCTTCTTCAGGGAAGGAAAAATAATGAGGCGAGGTCAAATGACCCACCATAGATTGGAACTGGTCAAGATTGAGATCTTTGTGGATGTTTTCCTTGGTGAGGGCTTTATCCAGAATCTACCTGTGAGCAGACGAGATCTTCAACAACTCAAAAATGGTAATTTGACCGTTGGTTCACTAGAGATGATCTAAGATGCTATAACTAGCTGAGCTAGTTGTAGGGACAAATTTTGTGTTCCTGTTGGCAGGGCCAACAAAATTCTTATCCACAGTTTGTTTTGGACTAGACACAGGAGGATCGAGACCTTTCAAAATAACCCTTCCACGTGATTGAGTAACAACATTGGCACAATCTTGAGGTTATTCGGATTCAGACGAATGAGATGCGAAACCACGCAAGATGAAAGGAGTCTTAAGTTTGGGAGCATCGTCACTCCCCTTAATAGTAATCACATCACAATACTCTACCTCAACAGGTTCGATCATACCAATGACATTGTCATCGTTAGTGTACGTGTAATTGACTTTAGCATTGGTATTCTTAGTTTTTGAAGATTCACCCTTCTCGTGAGGAAGGAAGGGATCCTTAAATGCTTGATGGTCCAAATTCTTGTTATGGCCATCCATAACAATGTCACCACTATCAATCAAATCTTGGACCTTATGTTTCAGCTAAAGACAAGTAGAAGTCTTGTGACCCTTATTTTGGTGATAGCCACAGTATGCATTGTCATTCCACCAATGAGGTCGAGGTTGTGGGTCATAAAGACACTTTTCTAAAGGAGCAAGAATCTGATTATGCACAAGATTTTTATATACCACATCAAGTGGTTCTCCCAAGGAAGTGGATTCACACTTGGTTCGAGATGCCCAAGGTTTATTCTTAGAAAACCTTGAAGGTTGCTGGTTTTCTGTCGCAGGCTTTTTAGTAGCTTTGATCGCCTGTATGCTAGAAGAGAGATTAAAAATAGACTTAGTAGGCTTCAGGGTCACATTGTTGACCACTCCATCATTCACAATGTCTCTATTCTTGTTGACAAACTTCCCTTTATCTTTATTCGAAGTTGAAGATCCTTATTGTTGTATTTGTTCAAAGTCAATTCCCCTTTCTTGATCATAAAGGCCTCTATTCGCACCACCTATTTAATCATGCTATCAAAGGTTAGAGGACCTTGTAATTGCACTTGGCATCCAAAGTCTGGGACAAGATTGTCCAAGAAAATGTCGAGTCTCTCAGACTCTGGTAGCTTGTGAGGACACCTTGTACATAATTGTCTCCAGCTTTGGAGAAATGTCAGAAAATATTCTCCTTGTCGTTGCTTCAAATTGCGAAGATCCTAGATGTTGACCAAATGTTGAATATTATGCGAGTAATGTTGGAGAAATAGATTAGCCATTTCATCAAAAGTCTTAATGCCAGTGGGCAATCGAGAAAACCACTCCATAGCTGGTCCACCCAAGCTACGAGGAAATATGTGCATAAGATATGTTTGATCATGTATGAATTCCATGGATAAAGAACCAAAATCCCTTAGGTGATCTTGGGGATCAGTAGCACCCAAGTATTTGTCATATTTAAGGAGCTCTACACCTCTGGGAAAAGGTGGCATGTGAAGACTCCTATCAAAGGGGAAAGGACAAATACTTTCCATTGTGAATTGTTGTATGGGTTTGTCCTTATTCTTCGCAAGTTGGCTAATCTAATCTTGCATGTCTCAGACCATCTTTTGCAACTTAGCAGTCTTAGTTTCTTCTTCTTTGGCCACAAGCGTTTCAACTTAATAGTCTGGGGGTAACTTGGCCCCTTGTTTGGCCAGCTCAAGAAAGTACTTTTCCTTCTCCTCTAAAAGGAGGATCTCCATCATCTTGATAAGACCTTTGTTTGCTTTCATAGTGTCTATATCATTTTGAGTTATTGTGTCATCACCATCATTGCCAAGAATCTCATAAATGATTGGGACTTGATCTTGACTCTGATCATAAGGGGCAGGACAATAGTGATATGCTGGTTGACCACCTTGAGCTTTGTTTTGAGCTTGGTGTTGATTCTGATCATTTTGGGTTTGATCATAGCGTTGCTCATTTCAAGGTTGGTCATGACATTGGTCATTGGAAGATTGGCCATGATGCTGGTTGTTTTGAGATTGATCATAAGTTTGGTTGTATTTGCCTGGTTGGAAGTCGAATGGCTCTCCCATCTTGTCGTAGGACTATGCAGCAAATGAAGACTCGGAAAAATGATATGAAAAATGTCGAAAGGGCACAACTAAGGTAACTCTTGGTGCTCTAATAGGATCAAGAAGATCAATAGGTTCAAATGAGTTGATATCATCAACAAGATCGATAGGTTCAATGATAGGACTAGTCCAAGGAAGTTGTCTTCCAAAGTTATGAAACAATGAGTTGTTTTGGAAGAATGAGTTGTCCTGATCTTGAAATGAGAAACCAGGTTGTGCTTGAAACAATAGATTAAAACACTCTTGGAACACTGGAGGTGATTGAGACAGGCTCTCCTTCAAAGTACTCAACGAAGAACTTGAGGATCCCTCACAATGTTCAGATTGCACAATAGGTTCGGGACAACTTGTTTCCTGATTACGAGGTTTACCTCTTCCTTGACTAGTATTACGAATGGGGTAGGTATTGCCACTTTGAGGCGTGACAGTCATAGATGAAGATGCGATGAGAGAAGACTCGGGATAATGCTAAAACTTTATCTCTAGGAATAATGAAAAGGAGATAAAGGCTAGAACAACCAAGATGTGAGATGCACCTGGTACGAATCATCAGGAGTATGGCTAGAACAACCGAGATAAGACTATCACAACGTGAGGTACAAAAGCACAAAGAGATGAGACAAACAAAGAAGAGACAAAATGAGTCAAAGCAATAATCGATCGATTCGCAGCTCGAGACACTCAGTTTCTGATAGTGAATGACAGGAAAATAGGCAAATAGACCTCAGACAAAAATTAGACTAGGTAAAAAGTTGACCAATCAACGGGAATAAGCTCATTGTTTTTGAAAATTGGGTACAAGTTCACGTGAGAAAGTACCAGGCCGCGTGAGAAAACATAAAACTTCACGTGAGAGAATGAAATCTCGAGTGAGGAAATGCTCTGAAAGATGAAATTTCGCACGGAAAAGAATCTAAGTTCGACGGTTCGACATAGTTTACAAGGTAAAAAGTCAAGTTATGAGACACAACCTGAACTATTCTCTAACATAATTTCTAGGTTTCAAATAGTTTAATCAATAATCTCAGTTTGAAGGTTTCAAGCATTCATTTACAAGCATGAAGTTTTGATCAAGTAATGGTGACACAAGAAGTAGTCACAAACAGACCTACCAAGGACAAAGCAACTTGGCAGTATCATGGGAGTCTTTTTTTAATCATGATGGACAAGTTTAAGACTCGATAACAAACACATATTATCCCTACAAAAAAAAATGGTGAGAAGACAAAACCTTTGCCTCACTACTTATGTGCATGTATTCACCTCACACAGTCGTGTCACCCCCTAGAGGGCGCCCGTGTTTTTGGTGTTTCCAAGGACTCAATAGTATATGTTCAAAGGTTACCCTTGAAGCAGGGGCTAGTGTCATATACCACCTTCAAACGTCTAGGTGCATGCCTATGGTGAGAATCTACAAGAGAGATTCTTCCCCCTCCCTGAGCAAAGATTATGTCTCCTTTTGGAGGTGATCTGGGTAGGCAACTAACTAAGGGAATTTTTTAGTGGGCTTCCGTTCACACTAACCTTTGGTGCCCCCGATACAAGGCTAGGGCCTCATAGCTACACCAACACTCGAAAGTCATACACCCCTGCAAGTAGGGCTAGGAGCGGTGCCGCTTAGTACAATAGACGAAGCCTTCTCAAGATGATAGTCAAAATTAAGAGAAGGAAGTTAACATGGTTTTGGAGTCTTTAGAATCAACAAAACATTCTTTATTATAGTGAGGTGGAATCATCGGCGATAGGTGCGTACTCACTTGGGTCATTTCCAGAGGTTCAACTTCTGGCAGGCCCTCTAAAGGTGACACAACTTGGCTTGGATTCGAGGGTTTTATTTTATGTTTCTCTCAAAGAGAGAAGAGCATACTTCTCTACCTCTTCACCTTACCTAAACACATCAAACATATTCATCACCGAGCTAGCTTCACTCCACCAAATCCACAAGCTTTTGGGTTTCTGGTTCTCTCAAAGAGAGAAGAGCATAATCCCTTGGCAAGTAGAAGTGCTAAAGCTTCACTACCTTGCTTTGCTTTCCTAGGTATCCATCATTCTAGCAACATCTGGGTCTTAGTTTCATTCGTGGGCATCACTTCCATGTAATGAAGAGCCTATTCCCCTACTTTGCTATCAGGACCCTTGAGAAATTTTAACAAAGCCCTAATTATACTATGTGAATGAAAGTAAGAAAAAAAACACAATGTTTTGATCTTCGGCAATCATCCTGCAAGCAAACTATTAGCAAGTTTTATGATCTTCGACAAAGCAACTTGTAGACCACTGTTATGCTGTGACAGAAATAGAGATATGAAATCAACAACAGAAAGTAAATGTCAGGAAAAAAATAACAGTAAATTGCAGAATCTAGAAATTTAACTAACTGACTGTAAATCTTCACGCGAGAAAGTGCAGGGGTCTGCATGACAGAATGTTTCTTCGCGTGAGAGAGTGCTATAGGGAGCAAAACTTCACACAGTACGCTCAAAAATCTTGCATGAACTTCCATACACAAAGAAATACGAACGTACGACATATTGCAGAATTCAAAAAAATGCTTGAGATTAATGAGGCCATAAATCAATTTTTTTGCCCCACGATGGGCAGCAGAATGTCTATAGCTGAACGTGGACCTCTAATCCAGCCATATACACAACATAGTCATTGCTCGATCATCAAAATTACGAAGGTGAGTATGAATTACTCAATTCACAATATCTATCGATTGGACCTGTTGCCTCCTAATTAGCTGGGGTGTTTGAATTACTCTCAGAATGAGAGCCAACAACCAAAAGACCAAACTAAGATGAAGGATTTTGAAAGCTTGAAAGATAAACAAATGAGAAATTAAGCTATAATGAAGATGCAATTAATCTAAGATGAATATGCTATTAATCTAAGAATGAAATGCATATTTTAAGCTAAGAACATGAAATAAATATGATAATTAAGCTAATAGCAATAAGCAAACTATATTAAATGAGAGTGCAATATCATACTAAAATGAGAATTATATTAATTATGCAATAAAAAGCTTGAAAATATGAAATAGTTGAGATGACATTTCGCTATAGTTTATGTGCTCTAAAAATTTCTCTTTTTCGAATGAAGGAGAAGGTTCATAATATAGACAAGCCCGGAGAAGGAATGAAGAGTTTCTTGAAATGAAACGGTTGACTCTTCATTCCCAAATGAGACAAATATTGAGGAATTACTTAATTAAAAGAATGAATTATTGCCACATATGGGTGACCCTTTGAATATTTTGAATTATTAAATCCAAATAAGATAATCCATTCAAATAACCAAGTAATATTAATTCCTTTTTATGTGTATTAGCTAAAGGGGGTGGGTTTAATTTAATTTAAAGCACTTAGGACTTTAGAATTAAATTCATTTATCATAGGGATTATTTAGCTAATAAAGTTGAATACTTAGGAATTAATTATAGTGTGAGATTAATGCAATTTAGGGTTTTTGCAATTTACACCAAGTCAAATAAAGTCAAGTAGGAGAGAGAAAATTTCCTAGTAAAATAGGACTTTAATGATGTAAAATTGAAGAAATGCACCAAAATTGATTGAAATTATAAGGTGCCAATTTTGGGGTATTACAAATACAAATATTAAAATTTGCACTTCAAAAGTTACATTCTCAAATTGGGATAATGCAATCCTCAAGGAATGGAAATATATCTCGCTGGCCAAGTTTTTTGTAAATGGCAATGATAAGAAGGAAGTAGATAGATCAAAGGTTAAATTAATACCACCAGGTCATAATATAATTAAACTTAACTTTGATGGTGCTTCAAGAGGCAACCTAAGGCAATTAGGAATAGGCATTTGTTTAAGAAACCATAATGGGGAGCCAACTGCAGTTAAGTCTTCTTCCATTCCGTTTGGGACAAATAATGTGGCAGAAGCAATGACCTTGTTGGAAGGGTTAGTTTTAGCAAAGAAATTTTAGGTGGATCAAATCCACGTGGAAGGTGACTCTCTTTTGACTATTCAGGCCTGTATCAATAGGAAAAGTCATAACTGGCATTTGGCATACATTTTCAATCAAATTTGGAAACTTTTAGATTAATTTGATAAGTTCCAATTGTCACATGTACTGTGGGAGGGGAATAAAACAACAGACTTTCTATCTAATATAGGTTGTGATGGCAAATATATAGAGTTGTGCACAATGGAGGGGCGCTTTCAGTTAAATGATAATTTAACGACTATTATTAAGTCTGAACAAAATGGAGTGGATTAAATTGTGATGACATGGAGTAGGCTATGAGTCATGGGCAACAATTGTGGCTTGGTTTGGCATATAGTGGGGTCAAAATGCTAGACCTAGGTTAGGTGAGTGTCTACTGCTATTGTGGATCATGGTGAGTGGTGAAAATATCAAGGGTTGGGGAGCATCTGGTGCTATACATACTCAGGTTTCCCATCAGGGATTGGAGGTGGAATTTGTTGATTCTATCTACGGGTCTCCTATGGAAGATAGTGAAATTCTCAGTGCCTATTTTTGTTTTGAATGCTCTTCCTGCTTTTTTGGCACTTGGTTTAGTGCTATTGTTGAACTTTTATAGCTATGCTATTTTGTATTTTGGTGAGGAAACAAGGTTTTCTTACTAGTTCTTTCCCCGTGGAGCCCTTGAACTAGTTTTTTTTTTAATTATATATTCAATGGTTATGTCTGTTTTCACCCAAAAGAATAATTTATTTTCTTTATATCAAATTACAAGCTTAAGCATTTATATCTATGTCTAGCTTAAGGAAAGACACCAACATGAGACTTTTGTTGCAGGGTTTCCTTCTACAAGAAAGAACCTAAAACGTGGAAGAAATAAATTCAAACAAAGCTATGCATAAGGATATCTTGTAATTATTGATCAAAGTACATTTTTATCAACAAAGAAAAACTATTTATATTTTTAAATATTAAATTTAAATAAAATATAATTATTACTTAAATATCCACCTTCACCATGCCAATCGAATGCCAAATCACCTTGCATAAGCATGCAAAGTAAATAGTTTTGATGTGCTGGTGTAATTCAATTTGAATGTTTGGTAGTTTTATTTATATTAACATTCAAATTACAATCCAAGTTTAGTTTAAGCTATCTCTGTTTAAATATCAATTAATTTTCATTATTAGTGATAACATTTTTGTCACAGTGAACCTTCTTATAACATCATACAAAATTGAAGGTTCTTAAAAATCGTGATAATTGTTTTATTGGGCTCCTATTACAACCCAAATGAAATTCCCAACTTTTCACTATTGTAGGAGAGAAAAAATTGTCTCGCTCCTCTTCCATGTATTGTTAAGTGAATGACTTAATTCTTGAAAATAACCCCCTGTCTTCATCTCCCAAGTTCCAGTGCATGTGGGTGTGATATGTCTCCTACACAAAAAACATGTACCATATTATAGACGTCAATCCAACTACACACATATGAGTTAGAGAGAAGAACATAAGTCACAATTTTTTAGGATTCAAATAAAAAAGTAGCATTGCCAAGCCTATTTTTATATTCGATGTACAGTCACCAAGAAAGCACATCCACACAACTTCCACAACATTAACTTGCATCTTGGTGATAAAGTTAAAGGTGTTCTCAAGATAGTTAAGATGGCCAAAACTATACCATTTGACAAAAAACCCAACTTCCATTCTACTTTGATGGATATCTACACCATTCACAACTAGGTTTGGGGAATGGAGGACTCACAATTTATTAATTAGAAAAGATGGCTAGGAGATCCATGATAGAGATTAGAATTAGGAAAATGAACTAAATATTACTAGTGGTAAAGCTATCTTGAATGTTTGGTTATAGGGCCACTATAGCTTTGTATTAAGGTTGGGTATGTATACCAATAATTACTCCATATCTCTATGGAGGACTCACAATTTATTAATTAGAAAAGGTGGCTAGGAGATCCATGATGGAGATTGGAATTAGGAATATGGGACGTATAAATTTGATGGGATATTTAAAAAAAAAGGCATCTTGAGAGGAAAGATTTGAATTCAAAAGTCAAGATTTTCTTTCTAGAAGAGACAAGATTTGTCTTTTTGCACACTCCCAAGGAGACATGAGAGTTTAACATTAAAATGTTTGAAAATAGAATTATGTAACACATGCACAAGATTAGTGATTGATTAGTCTAAATCAATCAATTAATTATGTACTAATTGATTGATTTAGTTGGAGGATTTCAGAGATAAGATTAACTAAATTAAAGTTAATAGATGAATGTGAGGATAAATCAATTAAATAAATAATGACTATTTATTTAATTAAAAACTTATAACAAGGAGGGATAAAGTGTGTTTGGGTGTCAGCTAATTTAGGTGCCTATAAATACATTTAGAGATGTCATATTATTTCTTTCAAATCTAATTTAGAGAAGAAATTGAAATATAATTGTGTCAAAGGTATTTCCTTCTATGAAAGATAGAAACTTGACTTCTAAATCAACAGTCAAGACTACCAAGTAAGGATGTAAGACAATGAGTTTCATCCTAGTTGGATATGTAGTGGGTTTTAGTTTTAATTTTGTTTTTTTTTAACACTGTACAAACTCCTCTTAGGGTGTGGTCCCATGAGAGGGGCTTTAGGATCTATTTTTATGGAGCAGGAGGTCCCATCAAGTTAAAAAAAAGATTACTACAAGAGTAAATCAAATATTTTCCTCAAAAGTAACAATCCCTCTTTTTAGAGTTGCAAATTTGAGAGGGTTGAAAAGATGGGGGGGCTAAAATTTGCCCCACCAATTTAGGCTTTTTTTCCACTTGTCAATCATATGAAAATTTTGAATTCTTATCAATGGATTTTTTTTTCTATTTTTAATTTTATTTTGTTATATGAAATGAATATACTAAATAAAAAAATTGACTAGACCACCAACTTCCATAAATTGTGGAACTTAAATATTTAAGCAACACCCATTGAAATTTCTTAGGAAGCCCCCCTTCGTGGGACCATACCCTTAGCCAAACATCACTTCAAATAACATTTCACACACCACTTTTAAGAATAATAATGTTGTGTCATACATGACTTGGTGAAGATATATTGATTTTGTCATGTCATTACTAATTTAAGACCCTTGCTACTTCCATGACATTATTAATCAACACTTGATGCTCTTTTATTAATAAAAAATATTAGATTTCATTTGTCTTGATTGAATTTAATATGTTTATTTAAGATGAAATTATTATTTTATAAATATGATTACTTTGATTGAATTAAATGCCAACATTTAATAGTTATAATAATAAATTATCAAAATTTGATATAAATTAATTTGTCATATTTATAACTTTATATTTTGATATAAATTAATGTCATATTTATAAATTTATATCGTTAAATTAATTTTATATTAATTTTATAATAATTTTAATATATAAATTATTTTAACCTTTTGATATTTGATTTTATAATATAAACTACTTTTAGTTTTTCTTTAAATATTTAATATTCTTCAAATAAAATAGAATAATACATATAAATATAATTATGTATTATAAAAGTTTTCACAACTCCATTAATCTTTAGTCGATAGACTATATTACGTGAGGTTTCATGTAAAACTTGTCTAACACTGGGAACTGGACAGTTGCACAAAACAATGGTTTGCAGGTGAGAAACTACTTACCGTTGAATATTTTTTTTGTGATTGTTTTTCGTCCAATGATTTTTCCCAGATTGTTTGCTGTTTAATTTAATATTATATAGTAATTGCAACTCAATCTAGATGAATCTTATCGAATCTAATTTTCTCTATAAAAAATCTTAAAAAATCAAATCTTTTCAAAATCATATCTTATCAAATAGGATTTCCTCTCTAAAGATCTTAGAAAATTTTCACTTCAACAAAAAAAAAACCAATATTTTTAGATTTACTTCCCTTATTATAAATAGATTGGAGCATACAATTTAGGTTTGTCTCATTTTAAAGATTTTTTCTCTCTCTAGTAGGTAGGGTTGCATAAGCGCCCCTCACATAGTTGTTGCAAGTATCAGTGAGCTACTCCTCTCTTTTCTTCTTTGTCCGAGCCGGTGCCTCTTGGAAATTTGTATTGTGATGGAGAACTTGGCTTCTTCATGGACTATGCTACCACTGCAATTGTTGTTGATGAGCTCAATATTATCATGAGCCATTGCCAATATGGAGACCATTCAATGTCCAATTTTTATCTAGATTTGTTGCATGGCTATGCTGATAATACTGAAGTCTTTTATGAGTCTTTGTGAGATGATGATATATGGCAAGTGAACAACCATGACAACTTATTTCAAAATGGGTGATCTTCTTGTATCACTCAAGAAGAGGTACAAAATTCAGAAGCAAAGTCTCAAGATGTTGGAAATGATGTAAGACCCAGACAATATTTAAGCGATAGGAAGAAGGGGCCTAATATTTTTTTTAAGTTTCATAGATTTTCTCATCATTTTGTGTGGTTGCGTGAAGAAAATCATCAAATTGTAACTTGAGAATCTATTTCTCAATTCTCTGTAAATGTTTGGCTCTTAAAAGTTATTTAAATTTTGAAGGCAAATATTTCATTTTGTGTACAAATTTTGCAATGTTCTCTCCTTTTTTCATATATTTTAAACAAATTTGCAAAAAAATAAAATGAAATCTCCAAATCTTTAGCATATGACATATCTACATTGTATAAGATTTGTGTATTAGCCAATCATATCATCAAAAAATAATTTTCACAATTTATAAACTTAAAAAATTTACATTTATACTATAGATATGTGTTATTTTCAATAAAATAAGAAATACACTAAATTGTAATTTGTGCAAAGAATTAATTTTAATCACTAGTTAATGGAAGAAATCCATAAAATGATGCAATAGTACTTGCTTAGCCTATCGACAAGTACTAATAAGAGACAAAAGAAAAAGTATACTTTTAAGACATTATTATTATTATTATTTTGGCAAAAATTTATATTTATATTTGTATAAAAAACTGGTTCAAAAAGGGCTCTCGAAGAAAAGAACTAGTGAAGAAAAACTTTGTTCGTTACCCGTGATATAAATAGTCAAATAGTTTTGACATATAGCCAAGGACTAGTCCAATCCCAAATTGGTCAATAAGTGATCAAGTTATAGTTGATATAGAATCTCAACCAACAGTTTCCTAAAGAACGAAGGATGGATGTATGCAATAATCCATACCTAATTACAATAATACATCCCCATATTGGTCAAAAAGCCAATTTACATTTGAAAAAGAAATCCCCAACCATCAACTCTAAAATAGAGAATGAGAAAGGATGGATGAACACAATAATCCAATCCCGATTACAATATTGCATCAGATGAAGATCAACATATAAGTCGGATCCATCATTAGATACATAGAGACCCCCGAAAACCAGTCAAAAGCAATGTCGGTCGATGAAGTAGATGAAGTCAGTATTGAAGGATAGCATAATATAAGTCCATCAGACCAACCTGTAGAATCATCACCAAAATAACAGAGTATCCAAAAAATGATAGTAAAAAAAATAATAGAATGGAGCTAAAATTTTAAACATCAAAATGTGGTTCCTCCTCCCCAAGTTGAGGCAATGGCAAAAAAAATAGAGAATTCCAAATTCTGCCAGCTTCATTGTGGATAAATGAAGCAGACCTAGAACCAACAGTAGAATCTCGAGGTGAAGATGAAGATTCACCCGAGCAACCCAAAGAATGCAACACTTGCCCTGTAGAGCTGCAAGCACCCGAATTAGTATTAGAACCATCCATTATAGAAGGAGCCGAGCATGGAAGAATATTAGCACTAGCAATTGCATTAGAGCGGGCCAAAAGACCAAGTATGACATAGGTTTTAAGACATATTATTTACTTATTGTGTAAATGAGATTAATTTTCCAAATTCTTATTATTCTAAAATGCTAAATTTAGTTACAACAAGTTCTTCCTTCAATACAATGTTAATTTTTTACAAAACGATTATTATTTTTAGTAATAAACAAAATTTAAAAAAACATTCTTTTCATACAAATAAATTATAATATAAAACCATCAATTAAAAACTTAAGAAATTAAAAACTTAAGAAATATTGTACTATTAGCATATCCTTGCACCTCTTTTGGGTGCACGTGCTAGTTGATAGATACCCTTAGGCAGGGAGAAATTAGGCAAGGGTTTTCAAGTCTTGATTTATACCTGCCAATTGCATTTGCTGGCTGGAAAATTTGTAGATACTTTTCAAACTAGATTTGTGAATTTTTTAATCCGATAACATCCAACCCGCCACTACCCAAACGCTCGTTAGCCGATGTAGGGATAACCATCGCCCATACAGGTCGCCGTTTCTGTAATGGGTAAAATGAGGTCGTCCGCCCCTTAGAACGAACGTCTGGGTGAGAAGCTGAGAAGGGTCGTACTGAAGAGTAGTTCGCAGGTACGCTCGCAATTCTGCTTCCATTCAGTGTTCTGTAGAAGGTTATTTGACTTACTTTCGCATGAATTCTGTCAAATACAATTTTTATTCGTAGGATACATGGTAAATTTAGGACTCATCGTACATCACATTCTCCACAGTCTTGTCAGTTCGCACACGCAAGCTACTAACCAGGGTTCGATTCCTGCAACTCAAAAAAATCCTGTGATTTCATGTCCCACAATCCCAAAGGTCCTTGCTTTCTTTACTGCTTCCTTGGTCATTTGCGCGTTGCACAGAGAGCCCTAAGCTTTGAATTACATTACAAGTGACCAGACTTATAGAGGTCGAGAGAGGCCTTAATTCTAATCGAACAAGAATTCAAGATTATCTAGGGCGTACTGCGAGGTTCGAGAGCTTATAAAAGAAAGGTGTGGTTTAATGTACACTCCTGTACTTTGAACAATGGAGCTTCGAAACCTTAGAGAAAAGGCACCATTGCCTCTCCAATGATAACAGGGCCTGTGTGTCCTTCAAGCCCGGGTCTCTGCATCTCCTTCTGCTGCCCTTCCATTTTATCTGAAACCGGGATGTTCTGCCAAACAGTAGGGTTTGAGTTTCCTAAAGAAAAAATTACTTACCAGAGATGTTTCCTGAATTTCTGAAAATTTGGAACAGGGCAGGGACATTTTCTACCCGTCCCCAAAACATCGTCCATGGGGAACATGGTCAAATTTGACACGGACCGTGTCCCCAGGAAGCACGACTCAATATTGAGTTGAGAAAGGAATAGGAGAGCACCAGTTTTCCCTACAATTTTATTGTTGAACTGTCACATGATCTACAATGCAAAAGCAAATAGAGACACCCATTCAGTAATAGTGATTACTTACTAATTAGTAATTAATGCTCCAAGCTCATTTCCCAGCCACACAGTCAACAAATGGGGTACCACATGCCATAATAATTCACCCCTACACAAACAATGAACCATGACCTTTAATTTCACATGATTTCAAGTTGTTCTGCTTTCCAGGATTCAAATATATTAGTCGTGGTTTATATTTCTTATCTCCTATTCAGTATACTTATCCTGAACTATTGCCCAATAAGAAAACTAGTGTCTGCTTTTATGCATAAGCTTCTACGAACAATGTAATGCTTACTGCATCCCAGATAGAGAAGATCTACGATAGGTTTGAATGTGAACAGGATTTTATGAAGCAGCTCCCTTTCTGTGTGGCCTACCGTTAAAACAGATGTAGAATCTAAATGGTAATTTCCGGTAAAGAAGCTATCAAAATTTTACGCAATTTTTTTTAAACAAGACTTAAAATACACCTTAGTAAAATTAACGGTAGAAACAATAAAACACTTCTTCAGCACTACTTATTCCTAAAACTTAACAAACAATTAAAAAACTTGGAAATGGGTTCTAGCTATAGTGTTTCTGAAAACAGGTAAACAAACCCAGGTATAAGTGCATACTCAAAAACCCAAATAGAAAAATTTAATCACGCTCAGAATAGGGCTCAAAAAAATTTGAAAATAAAATATAATAAAAAATAAATAAACAAAGCTTATATGAAGCTCTATTGTTGCCCATATATAAGAGTCCAAAAAGGAGCGTAACCTGAAAACCACAGGTAAGAATAATTAATAATTACCCTCCTTTAAAATTTACATAATTCACAAAATTGCCATTCACAGTAAAAAGTCAATTTCGTCCAGCTGGAACCTGTAATTTACTCTACATTGACCTGTCAGAGAAAGAATGAGTTAAGTCAGTGTTGGTCATTTTTTGCATGTATTTCCTCCCTTACGCACTGGAGGAATCTCTGAAAATCTGCATAGTCTACAAAATCTGAGCCCCAAGTACCACTGAAATCACTTTCCTTATCTCAGACCAAAATATGATGATCAAGATAATAGATAGTTATGAAGAATAGGTATGATTAGAATATTTGGTTGAGATGACAAAGTCATTCTTCTTCTCATATTGCTGCGGTTTAGTTAGGGGCTCATTGGGTTTATCTGGCTTTAGTAGCAATGAGTTTTTTACAACCTAGTATGTTCCATCTAGCCTCTCTAATTGTTGGAGCTAAAGTGTCCACCTTAGGCTTGGGAGGTGTTCATGGGATAAGTGGACACTCTTTGATCTTTTGATCAAGATATTGGTGCCAAGAACAAGTGTTTCAAAGGTAGATATAGGTGGCATTTTACCTAAAATGCAAACCACCAGCATGAGTGTCAATATATTCTTTTAAGGTTTGTGGCGAGGTCCACTTTGATGCACACACATTTGTGGGGTTGAGTATAAATGGTATTTTAGGCTTGTGGTAGATAAACAACCTAAAGGTTGGATAATTTGCTCTAAGAAAGCAATTGAGAGTTCAATGCACACTAGAACTTTCTGGAAAGTTTGCTGGAATTCTTTGAAATCTCAGGTCCAGTGAAATTAATACTAGCAAGGTATTTGCCATGAGACAACTGGATTGGTTTAAGGGCATATTGACTTGCTAGAGATCTCTGAAGTAAAACCAAAAAGACCCCAGTAAGTTGGAGGCCATGGGGCTCCCACAAATGCTTGACCCAATCATGTGGGATAACTTAGACAAAATATAGCTAACTTAATGAGCACCAGTGTTGTAGCTTTTATACCAATCACTAATAGTTTCAATACTAAGAAGCAAATAATATTAGGTTTGGAGGTATTACCTTGTTTTAAACCTTCGAGATGAACTTCCATGCTTGTTGGGGTGCCACCTTCATGTGCCAAGTTCCACAGTAGTTGTTGGGTGATACATTGGTCATCAATAAAGCCCTAAACTGCCCAAAATGTGGGATAAGAGAAATAAATGTGTTTAACCGTGAGAAGATCTCACTAAAGTGGTGTGAGGAGACTAGAGGGCCAAATTATAAGTTGCAAAGTGAACGAACCATAAACATGCACAAGCTAGATGAGAGCTGCCTCTTTGCAATAAGCTAAAGCCTATATTTTTCCAATCACAACCATGATGATGATGTGGCTATAAAATTGCTTGCTAGTGTAGAAGTCATAGAACAACAGTTTTTCTATTTGATGATTCCTTTTGCTACTTTTCTTTTACTATTGACTGCATTGCAGATAAATGTTTTTATTCAAATTATACTATACAACACCATTTTACATGTAAATGTTTTAGTGACCTTTTGCATACGAGGGAAGGGGATGTTAAAACCCCAATCCTCAGATGATGTATGGATTTCATGTCATGAATAAAGTTTTCATATTAAAGGAATTTGAATCAATCTGTATCTGTTTTTTGTGGCAACATTTGTTTGACGGTTGAATTTAGATGGAATTTAATATTTTTCTAGAAAATAATTGTAAAAAAAAATGAAAGAATAGCAATATGGATACCCATTTTAATTGCTTGTCTATTCAGTCAATTTGAAAATCCCATCAAGGACCATATATCTAGTCTTTTGTGTGAGGATGTTGGATCTTTTGCTCATGGCCATTTCTTGAAACTGATTTTTTTTGGCAGAATTTTTGTCATCTGTGTATACTGTATATTTTTTTTTAAATGGATGAAACGCTTCATCTTCTGGAAAATACATTGGTTGGTTTGTTTTATAGAAAATTTGTATTGCTTGCTTTGATTCCCTACCTTTGTTCCATGGCATTCCCTTTTGCAGATAATTGTGGAAATATGAAAAGGGTAAGCTTACAAGTACCATAAAGATAAAATCCTTAAAATGATATTTGAATAGGAAAAATAAGAAGATTAACAGGACTAAGGGGATGGGGTAAGAGGGTAGAGACAAATTGTAGAGAGAAGGGAGTGAAGTTCCTATTAGCATGTAAAAACTGCAGTTAGCTTTCATCAACATAAACTTTGATACAAGGACATTGGAAATAATTGAGCTGAATGAGCTAGTAGAAATGAACTCCATAAACTTATCTTAGAATGTTTTGAGGAAAGATGCCCATTGGCTTCAAAGCAATGCAACCAACAAAAGTTTCATTTCAATGCAGGAAAGGAAAAATATAACTCCGCACAAGAAAGAAGCTACAGACATTGATCAAATTAAGTTAATGTGAGTGAAATCAGACTACCATCTATGCAGATAAGAATGTTGAAGATCTGGTACAAATAGTGAGCACAAGTTGGAAGAAAATGCAATTTTGCAACATTATTATTCCTGTAAGGAGAGGAAGCAAAATGAAATTTCATCAAAGGAGCACAATGAAATTCTTATGGCAAGTGGAGAAGACACCAAAGTGTGCTCAAGGAAATCTCGAATTAAATTTTCATAAAAGCAAGTGTATGAAAATTATGAGATGGGTAGAGACCATCTTCTTCTAAAGTTTTTCCATAAAAACCTTGTAGTTTTTATTTCTAATGAATTGTTTAGACAAGCAAATTACATAAGTTGCCTTTGTCTCTACAGATCAATATTCAACTGCCTGCTATTGGTTAGTAAACTACATGCTGTTCGCCCTTTATATTTTTGCATCTTTATAATCTGCAATAACTTCAATTGACCTCAGTCAATTCCAAATTGCTGCTTCCATTGACTCGTGGATTCTTATTATTATTATTATTTTTTGTTTCAATTGACTAGGTACCGAGGACATAAAGTCTCAATCATGGCATTGGCCATGCTTTCTAAAAGAATTTGTACAGAATTCAAGCCTCAGCATTCTCAGAATCCTTTGCCTGTCTGCAACACCATTTTCCGAAGCATCTCCAAACGAACAGAATACCTAAGTACATTCTCCCTTTGTTGCTTTATTTTTTCGATGATGTGAATAACAAATATAGTGATGCTCGTTAAATATTTAAATAGGGTGTAACTGTTTGTTTTTCTTTTTCTTTTTCTTTTTATTTAATGGAAGTAATAATAGTTGAATGTGCATGCAGAGGAAGTAGATCTAGCAGATTTCTTGAAGGCTGTAGGCAATGGAGTTGAGACACATACTGTAAAACTTGCAAATGAAATCGGAGATTTGCAACAGCTGCTCACCACCAGAACGTTAAAGCTCAAGAAGATGGGTATTCCTTGCAAACAGGTATGTTTTGTTGATTTTATATCAGAAATAGAGCAATACAAAGTGCAGATATCTCAAAATACAAAACACAATTTACCCTGGGAAAACCCTCCAACTTGAGGGGAAAAACCCAGCCACACCAAAAACAATCCTTTATTGGATAATAATAAAAGTCTGAATACAATGCTCACAAACTTCTGAGTCTGCACACATTTAATATCGATACACAGCAGTCTCTTTTCAACAATATTGAACCTACGACTAATTAACTTATCATGCTACACACAGTAATAACAACAATGAACATTCACGCTAATCTCAGAACTATTCACAATAGTTACACTGAAAAGATTGATCATGCACGATAGTTATGTTAATGATTTATGGAACTTGTGTGTATGATGTTGTAGCATCGGGAGATATCTTTCTCCCGTATATATAAATTTATTTATTGCCGAGTTCAATTCAAATGAATCGTTTTATTCTTGGATGTTCTATTGCCAATTGGATGAAATTGCAGTTCATGAGTCATGATGCTCCAGCTCATCAATAACGTGTTCAAGATGATGACCTTTCACTTTGAGAACATATATGAAGGGTGTCATTTAATTTGAACAGTCATGGCCAGTTCAAGTAACGGCAACCTTTCAGTCATCGTTCATTTTTTGTAAATAAAGGTGTTATCATTTGTTGTCATTTTTCTGATATCAACAACTTTCATATTGACCAGAGTTTCATCACAGATTAATTCTGTTCAGTTTATTTACAGTACAATATTCATATTTTATCAGAGGACATTGATTAAAGATTGATATTGCTTAGAAAGAAGTCTACTCAGATCAACATTCTATATTAGCAAGTTAATATCAAGAATTTATATATACGTCTGGTATATTTGCAGCTGGGGAGTTTCAGGTCCAAGGATCATTTTTGAGTTTGAATTGATAGTTTTCTTACTGAAAGAAGATCAGTATATTGGTATTATTTTGAGAGATGGATACATTGTGTTGAACATTATTGCACTTTAGTATTCTGTTCTTTCTGAATAAAAGATATTTTTGTGGCTGGGTTTTTCACTCCCAAGTGGAGGTTTTTCCTAGTGTAATCTTTGTGTCTATCTGTTCATCTTGTTTATTTTGCTGTTTATCTCTAGTTCTGGTTCAAATTTAACAAGTTACATAGAATCGATCATGCATGGTAGATCACACGCACTAGTCATGGAATGCAAGAAGTATACTATCAACCGACGCCTCAACATCTTAGACAAAACCACTGAATCCTGTGGAATGCATACGGTACCAAAACAAAAGGCAGGTATTACAGATTAGTCTCATGTGTCGAATGAAGGCACTGCCATTTCAAAATGCGGTGACCTTTCAATTCCTTTAACTGACTGTGCTCTCATTGCATGAGGATAAGAAACGCCCAGTCAATACGATGTCTTAAGCCAACGGTAGAAAAGAAAGAATAATCGCTAGCAAGAAGAAAGACGACCAACTTAGTGTAGCAACCAACATCAATTAATTTCATATTTGGCACGAAGAGTGGAGAATCAACAAATTAATAAATATGAGAAGGCTATCTCAGACAGAGATGACAATCGCAGGTATGGACGATATTTCCTGTAGCTACAATTGCCAACACTCCCTCTTAGCAAATGAGATATCTTTTCAAATACTCCCTCAACATGACAGTCACAATGGCTACAGCCATTTGTAAGAAAACAAAAAACATTCCTCACGGATTCTCTCAACGTGATAGTGTCATGGACTCACTCACATGACATTCACCATGGCTACTCCCATGTGTGGAATTAGCATAAATACAAGCCCTTATCATGGAATCACTCAACGTGATGTCCACCATGGCTACTCCCATGTGTGGAAAGAGCACATCTCACAAGGGCTTTCACCTCATATTTCTCTCTCTCAAAGAAATATGCATTTTATCATATAATAAAAGAAATCACTAATGCTGAGACTCTCTCTCAGCAAGAACAACATTCTTCACAACTCCAAGCTTGTCTTGAAAATCTACAAATTTTACCCAAGAGAGAGGCTTGGTGAGAATGTCGCTGTCTATTCATTAGTGCAAATATATTAAAGTTTAATAGCTTTTCTCAGCACCATATCTTTGATGTAATGATATTTGATCTCCACATGTTTTGTTCTATCATGAAATACTGGATTCACATAAAGCTTTACACAACTCTGATTATCACAATGAATCACAATTGGCTCTAATGCTTGACCAAACAAACCTGGAAGAAGTTTCCGAAGCCACATTGCTTCTCGAGCAGCTACACATGCTGCAATATATTCAACTTCTGCAATGCTTTGAGGCACAAAAATCTGCTTCCTGCTGCACTAGGAAATCATGGCAGACCCCAAACTAAAACAACATCCAGAAGTGCTTTTCATATTAGCTACACTCCCAACCCAATCAAAATCAAAATACCACTGTAAATTCAGATCTACATCTGAAGCATATCTCAAGCCAAATCCAACTGTACCACACAAGTATCTCAAGATATGCTTAGCTGCAACTAAGTGAATATTGGTACACATGAACTGACTAAGAACACTCACTGCATAACAAATATCTTGTCTAGCATTCACTAAATATATCAAAGATCCAATCAACTATCTATATGTGGTGGAATTTACCAAATTAGAACTAGCTGCAATAGTTCTCAACTTTTTGAGATTTGTCTCCATTGGAGTAGCCATGGTCTTGCAATCATTGGATCTTTGCCACACTTCAAGTCCTAGAAAGCAATACAT
This sequence comes from Chamaecyparis obtusa, assembly GCA_027943335.1. NCBI lineage: Eukaryota > Viridiplantae > Streptophyta > Pinopsida > Cupressales > Cupressaceae > Chamaecyparis > Chamaecyparis obtusa. The sequence continues at coordinate 410,867 of BSBK01001483.1, read as the reverse complement.
GAGTCCAAGATCCTTCATCTCAAACTCAGAGGTTAAATCGTTTTTACATTTAGTAATGAGACGGTCTTCTCCAGTAAGAGATAAATCATTAACATAATGAACTAGAATTAAAACTTTACCATTAATTTGCATCATTCTTGGAAAATCCCAAGCTCATCAAGTATTGATCAATCCTTTCATACCATGCACGAGGTGCTTGCTTAAGGCCATACAATGCCTTCTTTAATCTGCATACATGAGACTCCTCATGAATCACAAAACCATCTAGTTGTTCAATAAATACTTCTTCAAGTACACCATTAAGAAAAACAGTCTTTACATCCATTTGATGTAATTTCCAACCTTTTGCTGAAGCAATAGCAATGATAGTCCTGATAGCTGTATAACAAGCTACAAGAGCAAATGTCTCCTCATAGTTTATTCCCTTTTTTTGAGAGAAACCTCTTGTCACAAATTTTGCTTTGTATTTTTCAATACTTCTATCAATTGCATGTTTGATCTTGAATAGCCACTTGGAAGACACAGCTGATTTTCCTTTAGGCCTTGGAACAACATCCCAAACATCATTTTTGATGATGGACTGATATTCTCCTAACATGACATCTTTCCAAACTTGCTGATAGGATGCTTCCTCAAAGCTAGAAAGTTCAGTCTCAATGATATGGCTTATTAATGCCACATATTCTGAAAATTGGTGTGTTCTCTTGCTTTCTCTAAAAGTGCCATGAGGAGCTCCATAATTTTCTGCCTCTTGCATTGTTTGTCTAGCCCGTAGAGGTCTCTTTCTACTTGAAGAAAATTTGCTTGGTCCATTAGTAGGTTCTATGGGATTAGCTTAATCTAAAATTTCTTTTGTTTCAATGGACTCCCTTTGAATCTTCGGAGAATGATCCGGATAAATGTCCATGTCCTAAGTTGTCTCTTGTACTTCACTGTCCAAAGATGACCCTTTTGATCTTTTGAAGGCAACTTCCTCTTCAAAAGATACATCCCTGCTGATCTCAATTTGTTTCTGCTCCGAAATGTAGATTCTATAGGCATTAGAAAAGTCATTGTAGCCCACAAATATACTTTTCTTGCTTGATGATTCTAGTTTAGATCTTTTGTCTTTAGGTACATGAATATAAATAGGACTACCAAAAATTCTTAAGTGACTAATTTCTGGTTTAACACCTGTGAAGGCCTCTTTAGGAGTAATGTTTTCTAATATTTTATGAGGGCTCTAGTTCTGAATATAAATAGTAGTTCTGAAAGCTTCTACCCAAAGAAAAGTTTGCAAATTTTGATCATGAGTCATTGCTTTGGCTGCCTCAACTATGGATATGTTTTTCCTTTCAGCAATCCCATTTTGCTAAGGGTTGTAAGGGACACAAAACTTCCTCTTAATCCTTGCCTCATTGCAAAAATTTTGAAAGCTTTCAAAAATGTATTCACCTCCATTATCGGATCTCAAAACCTTGATTCTTTTTTCTGACATATTTTCAACTTGAGCTTTGAATTCATTGGATCTACAAAGTACTTCAAATTCCTTAAATTTCAAGAAATAAATAATCTTTCGAGAGTAATCATCAATACAAATAACATAATACCAAAATCCACTAAAAGAAGCCACAAACATTGGTCCACATAAATCAGAATGAATCAGATCTAGAATACCTTTTGAGCTACTTTAACTACTTAGAAAAGAACTTTTAACATTCTTACCCAGTGCACATCCATTGCAAATGCCATCATGTTCTTGACTAAGCTTTGGTAGACCAGAAACCATCTTCTCCATGGATGGAAGAGCTTTGAAGTGTAAATGACCAAGTCTCCTTTGCTAAAGCTCACTTGAATTGATGGAGTTATGTACTAATGCTTGAATAGGATGAAGATAAAGTTTGTAAAGACTCTCTTGACAAACAACAATCACATGGGCAAAATTGATACTAGAGTTCTTTGACCAAGCAAGAACTTTTCCTTCACAAAATGCAACTTATACCCTTTGTCCTCTAATGCTGAAATTGAAATCAGCTTTCTTTTGATTCCTGGAACAAACAAAACCTTACTCAAATGAAAAGGGATGCCAGAATTTAGTTGAAGAGAAGTGGCTCCAGCACCTTTTACTTAATAATTTGCATCATCTCCAATTATCACTTGTAAATTGGTTTCCCTTTCTACCAAATCAGAAAGATGCTCTCAATATCTTGTAATGTGATGTGAAGCACCACTATCAATCAGCCAAGTGTTGCTTTTGGTTGGAACATTGCTTAAGAGAGTTGAGATGAATAAAAATCCTTTTGAGTTGTCACTCGAACCCTTTTTGGGTGACACTTCCTCCACATTTGCAGCAGCTGCATGATGTTTATATCTTTTGACACAATCTCGAGCAAATGACCATACTTGTCACATCTAAAACATTTAATGCGAGAGTAATCCTCCTTTAATTCAGGAGCTGAATCAGAATTATTGTCTTTATTCCTCTTGAAATTTCCTTTTCTCTCTTCTCTTCCTTTTCCCCTAAATGTATGAGCAGTAAGAACATGATTTTCTTCATTACGAGAGCCTCTTCCATTTCCTCTTGATAACAACCTCAATTCTTCTTGAATGCAATCAGCTCTAAGACAATCCAACTTGATAATTTCTGATCTTCCACAAATGCCTTGGATGATGGACTCCCAAGATTAAGGAAGACCATTCATTGCCAACATGACTAGGTGTCTATCTTCAACTATATTGTAATGACCCGAACCGGTCCTTTTCGTATTTTCACACATATATCTCATGCAGATTTAAGCAAATAGATACAAGCAAATAAACCATTGATCCAACAACAATAACCAACAATATATATTCCAATAACTTCTCATAAAAACGTTATCGTATTATACATCAACAATACAATAACCATGAACTACAAATATTCCAATCTGAAATACAGAATGCAACAGCAAGATTGGATGATCAAGAACCTGTAAATACAATGGCGAACTCTGCTGTGAATCCGCACCGGAGATGAACTAGGTTTCTGTCCAATCCACTGAGAAAGCCTGAAGGTTTCCGTCCTCAGGTTTCAGAACCGAAAGCTGAAGCTTCCTGGATTCTCCAAGAGAATTAAATTCATAAACTAAGCATCCATAAATGAGACTCCAAGCCTTCTTTTAAAGCTGCAGTTGTGACTCTTCAGTTTTCCCACTCTGTCTCTTCATATTCCACTTAAAGTCACTTTTAAATAAATATAATCGTTAAGTTATAAAGTGACATAATAAATAAATGAATCTTCTGGCATTAAAACGGAGGACCAAGCAAACTCGTATGATGACGTGAGGTAGCTTGCCGGAAAGCTCTCAACGAGACGCTCCAAGTCCATTACTGAAATGCCAGGAAAATTGAGTTTCGCTGACTTACTATAAATAGTAAGTACCCTAGAAACCCTGTGGAAATTGCTCCGATTGGCCTGAAACTAAAATCACCTAGGCCAAACATCCCTTTGATCACTGCCAAGCCTTGGTTAGCCCACCAGACCATGATGAAAAGGCTAACGACATGACACGAAATAATGTGCCCCGAAAAGGGGACATTACAAATCATCTCTTCTCGAAGATTGCTTGCCCTCAAGCAATCGGTATTTGCATGCTGTGATCATAATACCTGGATCTCATACCAACCTCAAGGATGCTGCTCCACCAATCTGTCGTGTAAAATTGAAACAAATATTATGCCTTGACCTGTGAAGCCATTCACACGACAACAATATTGCAACCAATCTAATGCCAGGATCCCAAATCACCGCAGGATCAGTCGAATCAATTTGCCTTGTGCTGCCATCATTAGTGAGAAAATCCTCAATCCAACTGAGTACCTCACCTCACTCCAATTGAGGTCACCAGCACCTCTATGGTCAGATGAAGGGGGAGACCAAACATCGTACCAATAAGCTCTCTAAATAATAACCAACCGTGAGTATGTCCCTTCTGGATCCCATAAACAAAAGGGCCATCCATATCCCCTACTGACTGGAATATCCTGTCGCTCCATGCCCATACTGAGTGAATCATCAGAAATGTCCAACTACCATAACACTGCCCTGCTGATCAGTAGGCTGAACCAGAAACTGTTCTGAAGAGGCAAGCTACCAAGGCTGCTAGACAAGGCTTCCTCCTGCAAGCAGGGAAGCGTACCCAACCAATCACTCATCCCACTCCTATGCAATAATCGGAAAAGAAAATCCTCCGTAGGTGGGCTGAATGGAAAACAAAATGCATCCCATATAATGTGGCCAACATGCGACGATGCACTAACCAACTCCACTGGAAATCCTGAATCAACATTAGGATTCCATAACTGTCTCTCTGAACACAGAGTCATACAAGGCACATCGTTGTGTGAAAAATTCACACCAACCAACATAATCATATCCCAAGCTCAATAACCCCGTACTGAATAAGCTCTACCCCATCGTCATCATCATGCCCAAAATATGTGGTGGTAGAATTAGCATAAGCACTGGATGAATCGATATGATAATGTAGTGGAGTCACAACTGTGTGAAGAGAGGAATAAATCAAGGGACACTCACCAATACGAGACATCTCTCCATCAGCGAGAGATAGTGCAAGGAAAGGCATATCACCCATCATTCAAGAAGACATAACTGCCCATCCTGGACTGCTGATGTAAAACCCAAACTGCTCAACAACTAAGCTCGTCCCGCTACTCCTACCTGGTGGCCAAGTCTCATCGCCAATAACTGAACCTGGGTCCCAAATCTTGCAACCAATCTCGTTCTCATCCTGGGAATAGGAAGTATCTCCCTCATCTATCTCAAAGAGGGGATTATCAAATGTCAACTCGACACCCATCTCAAACAAGGAATTATCCACCGTCTGAAAGTGATCTAACTTATAAAGAAACTCTGGGTGACCCAAAGATCTTTTTGGACAACTATCCAAGTCATAGGTCTGTTGTATGCTATCCAGCTCCTTAAAGAATTCAGACCTTTCCTTGTCGTCCTGTTCCCTGTACTGGCTAGAGACAACAATCTGATTTCTCGCCTCCTGTAGAGCAATACGGGTATGTTCCAAAGTGCCCCGAGTAGCACTAAGCTCCTTGGTGAGCTTATTGACCTCATCCTTCTTTTCCCTCAACTGCTCAGCGTATTTTTCGGCGACCTGTAACAGGTGGTCACGGTTTGAAAGTAAACTAAGATATTTTGATTTCCAATCCTCAAATGCTGTTTTGACCCCTTGTAAATCTGCAACATAAGATCCCATCCTTGTACTGTCTTGTCCTTTATCTCTCTGAGTTGTCCTGTATAGTTCATCAATAGTTTGGTGAGTTCTATCATAGTGAACAAGAGCTACAATAATGACATCATCACTGACTTTCAGTTGACTTTTCAAGGCAAGCTTCTCATCAATGTTATTCTGGGATGTACTACAAAATGGGTCATCCATATCAGCATGATGCATGAGTGAGGTGCTGCTGAAGAAGTCACCCGATTCCTCATTATATGAATCGCTAAAGGTCTCCAACTAGTTACCACAACCTATAACCATGGATTTGTCACACTCAGCCACCAAGTCACCAAAGTAGAATTTTGAACACTCTCCATTATGTCCGGAAAGAGATGTAGTCACAACTGTATTTTCTTTATCATTATGCTGCAACGTATCTTCCCCTTGATTAATATTGCAAACATGCCCCGGGAACCAGCCCTCTTGGCATAAGAAACAAATCTGCCCTGTACTCACTTGGTCCTTGCCCATTACTGGAGATCCCGCAACCTGTAAGCTTAATGATACTTGTTCATTTTCAGTCAATGAACTCTTGAATTTTTCAGCCTAAAGCTTAATTAATTCAGCTGAGAGTTCACATGCCACGGATGAGTACTTTATTCCTCCACTCCAGATTGCCAACAATTCTGATTGCAATTGTTTGCATATGTCATTGTCCTCATTTAAGATCAAAGATAAGATAGTCTTTATGCACGCCTTCACCTCATCTGGATGACGCTTCCTGAAATTACTTAGGAGGCACTGAAATAATTGTTGAACCATTTTATCACAACCTAGATTCAACATGTGACTGAAAATTCGAATACTTGGCATTAACTCTAAGATTTTTACTTGCTTACCAAAAGTAGAATCTCTGTCGTATTTCAGTCCACCTAAACTGTCCACAATCAACTGTAAAACCTGTCTCCAAATGTGATCGGTATAAGGAATAATAGGAGCTGTAATCCATGTGATCTCACTGAGTCACGAGGTGAGTGCAAGCCTGACGCCTCTATGTGGATGATTCATAAATCTGTGTTGTACCAAGGGAACCATTGAGGGATGCATGGTCCAATTGAAAAGCTTGCAATCAGATTGATCTATCCTAGATAGATACGAATTTATTTCATCTAATTTGGCCAACATATCTTCCCTAAATTTCTGATCCTCTAATTGCCATTGAAGACAACATAACTCATTTCCGATTTCAATTTCCTTCCGAATATCTCTTAGCTGCACACCGTAAAACATGCCATTGAATTCCTTTAACAACACTGGGCTTTCCAAAGTCTCCATTATTCAATTTCTTCCAAGTTTCACACCAAGGACTGAATCAACTTCTGTAACTGTGGAATGTTGTTACCACAATAATGATTTTGATTATTCTGGCTGAAGATGATCAAATAATTCTCTGCTCTCATAGTCTTGTTAGAACTTCAATACTATTCTGAAGGTGGTAGAGATATTTTGTAAAGACTGGCTGTTTATAGTGTTTTGAGGATTCTCGATGACGCAAGTGTTTAGATGCGTGTTTGATGTGTTCACAAAGTGCAACTTCCAAATGCCATTCAACAAATATATGTATCGAAACATGTAGAATAACTTCAAGTAGTAAATATTGTTTGACAGTATGATAGATGACCGGATTTCATATCCATCAATCTTTAACCAATGATACTGATTCAAGCGACTTCCTAATAAATCAAGAGCTGATACACTGCAGAGAGATCTACCAATTTCCTGACAATACAAAACATGAGCGAGATCGCAATGGCCGCCTTGTCTTACTCGCTGAGAATTTTCTAACTGAAAAGAACACCAATCTGTAATATCCTGAACTATTCTGCCATAGAATTTAAACCAACGACTTCAAGAGTTTTGTTTGTTAGTATGGTCCGCCTGTTTACCGATCTCAGTAATTTTGAATAAATGGTGTATGCAATAACTATTGGTTTCTGGGAGTTGTCATAAATCTGGCTTATGATATATTGTATGTGGAAATGTTTCTTATTCCAGAACTTGGAGATGCAGTCACACAAATATTCATATAACAAAGTCTGTTGAATCCTCAATATCAATGTATTTCATCATTTTTAAATCTAACCATACAAGGATATTGCAGAATTAAGACCTCAAACGGAATTGAATCTTATTGTCCTTTGATAACGATTATAGACTCAACCAAACATGAATTGAAACACTCAAACCAGTTACGTTATTCAATAGCTCAAATACAATGTGCACTTGGTATTCAAGGCCACTCACGGTGTGCAACAGTGGCTGTCAATACAAGTGCAGGCTTCCGCACGCACTGAGGCTCGAGAGATGCTATGTGGTTCGGATGGGAAGGAAACTGTCAGGGTGATCAACTTCACCTCCGACTGCTACCGTAAGTTGTAACACTATTCCGCAACTCAAACTGGTGTTGTTCGTTGACTATCAATCCCTTTGGCAAAGAACGAGACTCTTCAACGTTATATCTGGGCAGATATACCTCACGCGTGTAGGGAGATACTCCTGTGACTCATTCACATAGCATTACCAACGAGTAGTTAAACTTCCATGTGTATCGTGGACCAAGGGTGATCCCCGTGTGACTGCTTGGGTGTTCCCGTGAGACCTCTACTAATTGGCCAATGCGTAGAAGGTCTATCACCTGATAGGAAGTGGGAGAGGAAGCATTTGAGGCTTTGTATGCTACCGGTGACGCAGTCTCCTTAAGATGAATGTCTTCTAGAGGAGTGCGATATGTATGGACCTCACAAACAACGCAAATCCCATCTAATATAACCAGAAGACTAAATGTGAACGTTCCCTTGCTTGTCAAATTGCTCTGGAAACACTGATGTTTTTCAATATGTAAAGCCACTATGACAATCACTTCATAAAAACCATTCTGAAAATATATTTCTGCAAATTTGGTTCTGAAGAAAAACCTCACAGATTTTTAGCTCTGATACCACTGTAATGACCCAAACCGGTCCTTTCCAAATTTTCACACATATATCTCATGCAGATTTAAGCAAATAGATACATGCAAATAAACCATTGATCCAACAACAATAACCAGCAATATATATTCCAATAACTTCTCATAAAAAGGTTATCGTATTATACAACAGCAATACAATAACCATGAACTACAAATATTCCAATTTGAAATACATAATGCAACAACAAGATTGGATGATCAAGAACCTGTAAATACAATGGCAAACTTTGCTGTGAATCCGCACCGGAGATGAACTGGGTTTCCGTCCAATCCACCGAGAAAGCCTGAAGGTTTCCATCCTCAGGTTTCAGAACCGAAAGCTGAAGCTTCCTGGATTCTCTAAGAGAATTAAATTCATAAACTAAGCATCCATAAATGAGACTCCAAGCCTTCTTTTAAAGCTGCAGCTGTGACTCTTCAGTTTTCCCACTTTGTCTCTTCATATTCCACTTAAAGTCACTTTTAAATAAATATAACCGTTAAGTTATAAAGTGACATAATAAATAAAGTAAGAAATCTGCTGGCATTAAAACGGAGGACCAAACGAACTTGTATGATGACGTGAGATAGCTTTTCGGAAAGCTCTCGGCAAGATGCTCCAAGTCCACTACTGAAATGCCAGGAAAACTGAGTTCTGCCGACTTACTATAAATAGTAAGTACCCTGGACACCTTGTGGAAACTGCTCCGATTGGCTTGAAATTGAAATCATCTAGGCCAAACATCCCTCTGATCATTGCCAAGCCTCGGTTAGCCCACTAGACCATGATGAAAAGGCTAACGACTCATCACGAAATAATGTGCCCCGAAAAGGGGACATTACATATATCTCCAATGATATATAGCTGATCTTTTAACTTAGTAATCTTCATAAAGTAGGAAATGACTTACTCTCCTTTAGCCATTTTAATATGATAGAGCTGTTGTCTTAAGGCAAGAGCTTTGCTGGTATTGTTGATCTCACACAAATCTTGAAGAGACTTGAACATGATTTCGACTGTCTTCATCTTGGATATGATTGGCACAAGATGATCCTTTACTGAGTCTATCAAAAACTTTCTAGCCTTCATGTCATTCTTCTTCCATTGAGTTTTCTGAGCCTCATCAGATGGTTCAGGCACCTCAATCTCCACATATTCTAGAAGATCACTTTCTTCCAAAGTAATGAGAACTCTAAATTTCCAAGATGTAAAGTTTGATGTGCCATTAAGCCTTCAATCTTGAGGCCATTCACCATCTTGGATGATTAAAAAATATTATTTAGAAGAAAATAAGAAGGTTTTACTAGCTTTGAATGAATATGAGCACTAAACTTGATAAAGCCTGCTCTGCTACCATGTTGATTTTATATCAGAAATAGAGCAATACAAAGTGCATAAATCTAAAAAAAAACACAAAATTTACCTTGGGAAAACCCTCCAACTTGAGGGAAAAAACGCAACCACACCAAAAACAATATTTTATTGGATAATAATAGAAGTTTGAATGCAATGCTCACAAACTTCTGAGTCTGCACACACTTAAGATCGATACACAACAATTTCTTTTCAACAATATTTAACCTGCAACTAATTAACTTATTGTGCTACACACAGTAATAACAACAATGAACATTCACACTTAACTTAGAACTATTGACAATAGTTACACCGAAAATAATGATCATGCATGGTAGACACCAAAGAATCAGACACACTACTCATGGATAACGATCATGCATGATAGTTACACATAATCGATCATGCATGGTAGACACCAAAGAATCAGACACACTACTCATGGATAACGATCATGCATGATAGTTACACATAACCGATCATGCATGGTAGACACCAAAGAATTAGACACACTACTCATGGATTGCAAGAAGAATACTATCAACTGACATCTCAACACCTTAGACAAAACCATTGAATCCCATAGATGCATATAGTACCAAACCAAAAGATAGGTATTACAAATTAGTCTTGTGTGTTGAATGAAGACACTACCATTTCAAAAAACGATGACCTTTCAATTCCTTTAACGGACTGTGCTATCCTCACATGAGAATAAGAAATGTAGCAACTTAGTGTAGCAACCAACTTCAATTAATTTCATATATGGCACAAAGAGTGGAGAATCAACAAACTGATAAATATGAGAAGGCTATCTCAGACAAAGATGACAATCGCAAGTATGCGCGATAACTCCTACAACTACAATCGCCAACATGTTTTACTAATTCTAGCTTCAAAAGTCTATTTTAGTATTTTTTTTTCGTTTTTCTTTGTTGTAGTGCTCCCTTGGGGTCCTTGAGAGGGAAAATGCTCTCAAATGCAGGTCACTACTACATGTTTTGTAAGCGTGATAGAGCAAGGGCCTCTTTATCTTTCATGCAAGCGATCCTAGTATGGATGCTTGTTGATGTGCGTTTTATGACCCACCAACTGTAGAATAAAATATTGAGATATCTTATCCTCTCTTGATCAAAATCGTTTGTATGCTAAGATTGCGAAAGATCACACAATAGATTTCAAGGTTTCTTTTATGTCAATTCTTGACTGTGGATAAGTTCAATGGTAAATGTGATATGTTGTTTATCATAAGGGGCCTTATGTTTGCTTTACTCAAGTTGATTTCAGATGATACCAGATGTGAGAGCTATCAAAGGATATTGCAATAGGGTACTTTTTTTTGGTTTTCACAAATATGTTGAAAGCAAAGAGAGTAGGATTCAGAAATTCTATTTTAGTCCTAAGGGTAATGGCATCAATAGATATTGCTTTGATGGACAAACCCCAAAATAACCAAGCTCTGCTTCGCCAAGATTAACTATAATTACACAAGAATTGGTGCAATCTTTAGTGGGTTATGCAAATGATTTTCATACCACAACAAACACCATGAAAACGAACAATGCACATTGAATGATAGAAGTTAAGCATCCATAAAAGTGGGGGTTCAGGCTAACTTTACACGACTTACAATTAACAAACCATCAAAAGTATCAACTATGAAATTCATCAAAACATCATTACATTCTCCATTGAAATCATAACACTTTATTTAACAAATCTATTCTAAATGAGAGAATAAGAGAACAAGCAAGCACTAAGACATATCAAGTGATCACCAAACTTCAATGATAACTCTATTATCTCAATAGCTCATAGCAGCACTCTCAAAATCCCGTCCCTTACAAATGAGAAATGAAGCCTTTATATAGGTCCCTGATTAAAATGACCCAGATTGAAACAAAACCAATGGCCTAGATCGTGCCACCTCAACCCTAATTAGGGTTAGGGCAAGAAGAAAGAATCTACAATTAATGAGGGGGTCCACACGGACCAATTAGAAAGAAAACCTCCAACTTAGTGGGTAATAAATGCCCACTATGCATGTCCATCCAATAGGAGAGCAGGGCGACATGAATGCCCACTACGCAATAAATGCACCGCTTTTCCAGAATAACCTATGTTTGACCTTGCCCTTTGATGCATGGAATTCCGTTCAACATGGTCTCTAATTCATCCACACTGACACTTGGCGCTGACTCTCGCTTGAATTTCAGGACTGTCGTCTCTCATTTAGATTTGCTCAAGTTGTTCTCCCAATCCAGCAACAAATCCTGGGTGGTGTGCATGACATTTGAGAAAATGGAGAAGTTCTAAAAGTCATCCCTCGTGAAGGAATTCAACTGAAAGAACTCTTCTAGTTTACCTTTTAGATTGTCTGCAATTATTTCATTCTCAGCCAATCTCATAGATAATAGTGCTGCAACTGTGTTTGAGATCTCCTACTGGATATTCTTGACTACCTTTTTCAATCAAGTGGATTCCCTATTGAAATGCTCAAACATTTCCTTTGCCATGATCACTGTGCTATACTACTGGGCAAAGTCATACACCTCTCCTTCCTTGACGACTCCACCATCGGCCAACATCTACCCGAGAGTCTTCATTAAATTGTACAAGTGTGAGATCACCTCATCTCAATAAATACGTTGGTCTTCCCATGACTCGTCCATGCAATGTATCTTAAAAAGGATGGCCAATGCCCTGTCATGAATTTGCACCAAGTCCTCAGAATGCCTATATGCCTCATTTTGGATGCCTTCTACCCAAGCTTTTGCACTTTGAGAAATCTGCCTGATTCTTTTAATAGCCTCCATTGACTCAGTCGGAAGAATTGTGGGAGGAACAAAGGCTTTACCCTCTTCTCTCACTAGATGAGATAGGTTGTTCAGATAATCACACAAGGCCCTGTTCTTATATTTTAGTTTCTGATATTTCCCTTTTAATTTCCTCATCTTTTCCTTGATCGCCAGTGCAGAATCCTTGAAATCTTCAATAACCCGTTCTCAAGAGGCATGTCCCAAATTGAACTCCGTCAAATTGTATTCATCCACAATAATTTGATCCTTTGCTTTATCAACTACAGGCATTGCAAATTGTAAGGTCCTGGATCCGAACTCTCCTTTGATGACTTTTGCAAACTCCTGGCCTTGCCTTTCTCCTCTAGTTTGTTGACTCGGTTTTGAATTTCTTGCAACTCGAATGCTGGGTCAACCTCTTTCTCTTGACTTTTCTACATCCTTTGCCTTAACCAATCTGGAACGACATCATTTTGATCACGGACCGACAACTGCTCTTGCCCTTGTACTACCCTTATATCAATCTCTTCCTCGACGACAAGAGTTTCTATTGTTGTCTTAGGAACCACTACCTCTACAGTAGGAATTTCTGCCTCTACTACAGGAATTTCTGCTTCTGTCGTAGGAACCTTTGTTTCCATCATTTCTTGTTCTAAAATAGTGCCAAGACTTTCCTCAGTGACAACATCTTGCTCTCTATTTCTCCCTTGGGCGCACTTGTGATAGGCATTGATGCTTTCTTTGTCTTGTACAGACCTGGTCATCTGATCTTCTTGTTTAATTCTCCTTCTGCTCATTTCTATTTCTCCTCCAGTGAAATGGTCTATCTCTTGCAAGCTTGGAGTCCGACTAGGTGATGATGGAGTAGTCTCTGACCTCTTCCTTTTCTGCTGGGGCTCTTCAATGTGAAGGTTAGGCCTACCTTCTGGTCGCACATCCCGAGCAATACTCTTTCCTTTTTTTCACTGAGAACTCTTTGGTGGAATTTCTCCATCTTCGATTCTCATTGCTGAAGGCTGCCTCAATCTTTCATCCCGCAATGGTTGGACCCATCAATTTGTGAGTCAAGCTATCCTTAGGTACCTTCAGCTCCCTAATCTGTTGCTCAACCTACCATTTCGCGAATTCTAGAACCGGTGCAAATAATGAATCAATATCTCATACTTCCTTCTGTGACCAATCATATGGATGGATGGTCCTTTCCTTTTTTGAGTTGTATCCCTTTTGGATCATATTCATATCCTCTTCCATTTGATTAGGCACCCGAAGGATCTTGCATGCTGTGATCATATTAAGTGGCAACTTGGAATACATCCTCTTTCTGATCTTATTTTCATCTGCAACATTAGCCCAAAAATCCTTGAGGTGCATCTGGTGCTGATATTTCACACTTGCCACCACACTAATTTTGTTGTGTCATAATTTGGCCTTGCCGGAAAAAAGTGGCAGTTGATAGAAATGCGGTTCTTTTGATGACCCTTCAGCTGCCTGTAAACAAGGACACATCTCAAGTTCATCTCTTCCAATAGAAATTGGGAGCTCAAGTCCCAACTTCCTTTTCCTCTTTTGAATTTTGTCATAACTTTCAATTGTTGAGTGGCCTCCAACAGGACCATCTTGTCAGTTGGATACTTCGGGAGTTTATACAACTGCTAAGAAAATCCCTACACTCTAATGTAGGAGAAGGTAGGGAATTGAATGAACCATGTCCCATACTCCATCAATTTCATTGCCCCAACTAATAATCTCATGTGCAATCTCTTTTGCAGAGTCCTAACAATGCACATTGCAAAAGCATTGTTGACTCTGACAAAATCATCCTTGGCATGCAGTTGCAACTGAGGGTAGCATTCATGAACCTTCAAGCAGTGAAAACCACCAACTTTCACTCATTTGCACCTCAACCCATCATATTGTCTTTTCAATATGTAGATGACATAGGAGCTCATGTAGAACTTTCTTGACTGCTCCAGATTCACAAGTTGCTCATTCAGGTTATCACTAATCATTCCGGCCCAATCCATGTTGAATCCTCTGACCACCTATTCAATAAAATACCACAACCATGTCTCAAACTAATAGGATTGTGGAATCCCAAATATTCTGCTTAGCATCATGACTAAATTGCTATATTCATGTTGAAGATCAAGCTAGACTAGCTGCTTTGGCAACTTGGAATGGTGAACTTTATTCTTCTATAGCCACTTCTTTTTTTATCATGCTTTCACAATGCTCAATCCTAGCGGTGAAAACTCTAAGTGCTTTCTCTTTTGATTTCAATACCATTGTCCAATTTGTTGAATTTGCTCAGGTCTAAACCTCCAAGATTTGTGTCATCAACATCTGGCCATTTTAACACAATCTCCTGAATCCCCTCTGCACGTTCTTGATTAATTGGTTTCTGCTCAAACTTGTTCCTCTTGGTTTCACCATTTCCACCTTCCAGCAAAAAAAAAATTAAACATACATAAGAGCATGCAAGAAATGAAAATAAAAAACTCTACAGTCTCTCTCTAGAAAGAGATTTTCTCTCCTCCAGAAATCCATGCCTTCTCTTGAATTTTCCAACTTACTGTAGAATTTTCTTCCTCTGAATTTCACATCTTCTTCTGACCCTTTCTAACTCAAAACGAATTCACGTCTTTCTCGGAATGATTCTCTCTCTCTCCAAGAATTATCACTCCCCTTCAAAAAATTCTTCACAAATTGATCAAAATCCTCAAAGCCTTCCTCTCAACTTGCTCTCCAATTCTTGAATGTGAGAATGAAATGGGCACTCACCTCTTATATAAAATCTCAAATTGAGAGCTGCTATATTGATTGAGCTAATTTTAGGCATCTTTTATCGCTTTTACTCCAAGTTTTTATTATGGAGAGGATTTGCTTACAGAGAACACCACTTGTCTCGATTTTTCTATTGCTTTTTGGGAAGATGGTATCTTGGGCACTTTAACTTCATCCATAAGTTTTGTCCTTGTGGGTTCGCTTTTTTTATTTTCTCAATATTTCACAATTAAATATTTAAATATTGGAGAGAAATCACAATAATTAATAATTTCCAAAATAATTACAAAAAAAAACTGATTTGTTTTCAATTTTCCCAAAATTTTGATCAATTTTGTCACTTTTTCGATTTTTCAAAATTTATTAATTAAATATTAAATAAAATTCAACATTTAATTAATTTTCTGCTTTAAATCCAAAAAAATTGATTTATTTTCCATTTTTTGATTTTGACTTGCATTTCCATAATTGAAATTAAAATCATTTAACTTAGCACTAAAGTCAAATTGAATTTTACTTGGAATTCCTTTCACGACCAATCTTTGGATAAATCTTGCCATCTCAACGTCCCATCATCACCCCCTTTAATTACTTTTCGAAAACATCCACGTGTATGTATTGATGACAAAAGGGGAATTTTAATTTTAATACTCCTCCAAAATTTTAATACTTCTCCCCAACTAAAAATTTCATTCCCTTTCCCTTGGGCGCAAAAAAAATACCATAGTAAAGGATTAAAAAACTTTACGAAATACTTCCCTGATCCCATGTGATTTGTGCTCATAGTGCATTTAGCCCCTCATCGCAGATTCCTTCTTCTTAAATGTTCCTTCTGATAGAATATTATAATGTTTCTTTAATGGTCATCTTAGTTAGTCTTTAGTTTATTAGGTAGTTTCTATTTCTGTCTTTAGTTCACGATTGTTTCTTTTAGAAACATTGTCTTTGTAAATCTATATAAGGAGCTTTCATCTCCTCTATTTAATAACAACATTGATTTACCATAACATGGTATCAGAGTGGGTCGATAGGATTTCATAAAATTTGGTGATTTTTTAAACAAAAATTTGAGCCTCTTTTGATTTGGAATTTTTTTCTAGAAATTTGATTTTTGATTTTTCATAATCAAAATTGCTGGAGGTATTTTATGAAAATTTTGTTGTTTTTCTTTGAAGATTTTTCTGAAAATCACAAGCCTGGTAGAGGAATTTGATTGCGTGATTTCTCGGTTTGAGCAAAAGTCTATGATCTTAGAGGGTTGCATGTACTTGCATGTGCTTTTTGTGAGTTGCATGTTCTTGCATGTGCTATTTTACCATGCGAAGTCTCGTGTTTTGCCACATGAAAGTTTCTCTGATGGGTTTTAATAATTTTTTCCTCAAAAATTATCTGGAGGGTTTATAATTTTTTCCTCAAAAATTATCTGGTGAGTTTATAATTTTTTACAAAAAAAATATTTTTTATTTTTTGATCTGTAATCGCTTTTGACTAGAGCTTTGAACCAGTGGGGTCACATATGGGGGACCCCATCCCCGTGGTGAATATTTGGCAGCTGAGGCATGAACACACCTCCTAGATACATCCTTAATCTATTTATATCACCACACAACACAACCATATCACTCCATTTCAAACAACATCCTTATCTCTCCACTGCTGACAGGGACATAACCCACATAACACTCAGAGTAATCAGGAAGCCAACTCATAGTACGGGAAGACACGACCGCCAAATTCTAACTCCTTATCTCTCCAAAGCACCCAAGCGAAACTCCTTATCTCTCCAACAAACTTTTTCCACCTTATCTCTCCATGCGGTTGGGGCCAAACACCTTATATCTCCCGAGTGTCTTCATACACTGTCGTCGCGTCAAGTCATACCGCCAAGCTGGCATTGAACCGGTCACCATCGTGCATAGGGAGTTGTGTGCTTGCGAACAGAATGGGCGCTAGCATATCCTTGTTTGAAACTCGTGCCCGCTATTTCATCGTCCATCGTGCGCGCCGTGCAGGGCAAAGCAGGGAAGGGTGGGAATCGAACATAGAACCGCCCTATCAACAGGGCTTGTGACTACCGTCACGCTGCGAGGTCAACCCCACTAAAAAAATATTTATTGGGTTTATAATTTTTTCCTCAAAAATATTCTGGTGGGTTTATAATTTTTTCCTCAAAAATTATCTATTGGGTTTATTTCTTTTTTCTCAAAAATTATCTGGCGGGTTTATAATTTTTTTCTTCAAAAATTATCTATTGGGTTTTTACCGTTTTTTCCTAAAAAACGAAACTTTGTATTCTCTAATCCGTGTCTCGGATTTTGTTGTTTGGTTTTGATAGATTTTTCACCTCAAAAATCATGTCTGGTTTTTTTGTTTTTTCTCCTAAAAAAATCGTGGCTTTTTGTAGTCTATTTTGGGGCATCATGCTCATCTGCAAGTTTGGAGGGTTTGTCGATCATGCTAGCTGTTCTTAGTGTTTGTCTCTGTCTCCAAGGAAGAGCAGCTCCGTTATCCAACATCAGGTTGGATGTTTTGTGATGATTTCTGGTCAGATGTTTTGCTGATTTTGGGAGGGTTAGTGGCAGACTCATCTTAGTGGCAGAGTCAGTGGCAGACTCTTATCTCTTTTTGCAAAAGTTTTTGAAGAAGGGGGTACCCTTCTCTGCTCTGTTTTGGACTGATTTTGGCTTGTTGGTCATTAACATTTTGCAGATCTAGGGAGGGTCTCAACAACAACAGAATGTTATGAAGAATTTGTGACTAAAAGACAATAGTTAGATGATGATCATTAAGGGAAGGTATTAGAGTATTATAATGTTTCTTTAATGGTCATCTTAGTTAGTCTTTAGTTTATAAGGTAGTTTCTATTTTCGTCTTTAGTTCACGATTGTTTCTTTTAGAAACATCGTCCTTGTAAATCTATATAAGGAGGTTTCATCTCCTCTGTTTAATAACATCGATTTACTATAACACCTTCACCCATGCTAATTTGTGCCTTGGGCACGTTGAGCCTCTGTGAGGGATTATTCCCACCGTAAATATTCCTTGACCATAAGGGAAGTGCGCTTGGCACAATTTGGTGTTTATTGCATTTGCCTTGCTTGTGTGAGTGATGGGGGTTATTTGGCAGATTGATGTTAAGTTTGATGACACAAAATTCAAAATACTAATAATGCATTTACTCCACTTTACACAGCAAATCAGTTCCCATTCATTTAAATATATATCATTCAGATTTAGTACCAAATTAAAGTTTTAGCAGAACTGAAACTAACTTCATAAGCCCAATGATAATAGCTTAACATTGCATACTCAGTTCATAGAGAACATACAGCATTAGGATTTCCTATTACACGTCCAGTTTTTTACTAAATTGGTAGTGAATATAAAACCAGCAATGGTCTGGGATTAAGCGGCTCCTACAACAATGATTTGCAGCTATATGAGACTTCTGTTCTGTGTGTGACCAGTCATGATACACCTTTCAAAACAATATACCAGTGCTGTGTCACAGTCTCCAATACTTCTCCTTGGTGTGTCCAGTCAAAACCACGAGTTTCTGTTGCGTAGTGGGCATTTCCAGCACTGTAGTGGTTTCTAGAAATGAAGGCGGCTGTCCATCTAGATCTAATTTGATAATAGAAGAAATCTGCAGAAAATAGGAACGTCCCGGTTTATATTACTCCACCACAAGTGTCCAGCATTCCACAAATAACAGTTTGAACTCTTCTGGAAATGTCAATGAAATAACAACTCAGAGCAACCTCAGATTCATACCTCTGCAACAATGGCCAATAACCTCCTGGCTGTGTATTTCAACAGTGAGGAAGTTGTTGTCCCCGAGGATTGATCTCCTCAAGAACCCAACACAACTCCAGCAGAAAACTAAGCTTCACTATCACAAACATTCAATCTCCAGCATGCCCAAAACGCCTCACTTCACCCCCTATATCACTCCGTCTTGAGGTCGATTTACCATCTTAAACAATGTGGGATGAAAAGATCGCATAATAAAATAATAATGTTATTTCCTTTTAAAATGGGCACCCAAGTACATGTCTCAAAGGGGGACATTTTTAATTTAAACATTGCTTATAAAGTGACTTTATGAAGCACTTTAATATTTACATTAAATAGTCACTTTATAATAACTCTAGGCATTAAAATTAAATAGCAATTGAACTCGGAATTCCATGTGTAATAGCTCATTGGAAAGAGCTCGACGAAACGCTCCGCATTCCATCACTGAAAATTTAGAAACACTGAGCCTTTGTTGACTTACTATAGATAGTAAGGTCCTTCATAACTCCATCAAATGAACTCCATTTGGCCCGAAACTGAATTTGACCAGGCCAAATAATCTTAGGATCCCTCTAAAGTCCTGGTTAGCCCTCGGGACAATGACGAAACGAGCTAATGACAAGTCATGTCATAACTAGCTAGAAAGGGGAGATTACATTCCGCCCCTTTTGAAATTGCTTGGCCTCAAGCAATCTCAGCTCTGGATGCTGTAAGATGTCTTCACTCTCCCACATAGCATCCTCAATCGACAAATTCTTCCACCGCACCAGGTACTCTTTGATAGTTCTCCTTCAAGGCATACGCTCTCTGGTGTCCAAGATAGCCTCAAGAACTAAAACCAACTTCCCCTCATCATCAAGAGGAGGTAACTCTGCTGAAGGCACCACATTGTGTCCCAGTGCCTTTTTGAGGCGTGACACATGGAATACATTATGTATTTTACTCCACTGGTAGCTCCAATTCATAGGCCAATTCCCCTACTCTCCTTATCACTCTGAAAGGCCCATAGTATCGTGGCTTCAGCTTTTTTGCACCACTCCTCTTAAGAGAGGACTGCCTGTATGGCTGCAACATTAGATAAACCATATCACCTACCTCAATGATTGTTCTACTGTGTGCTGATTTGCATACCGCTTCTATCGGTTTTGTGCCTTCTGCATATTTTCCTTAAAGATCTCATGATATCCTAATTTTCCTGCAGTAGGTCTCTGGCCCTAGGCAGTCTACTATCACTAAACAGTAAATCTAGAAAATTGGGAGAGCATCATACCATAGAGGGCCATGAATGGTGTCATCTGAATAGCATGTGATACATAGTGTTGTAACAGTATTCATCGAGGTGCAACCACGTTACCCATGTTGTTTGTTGCCCTGCTATATAATTTCAGACATATCTCTCAACCCATTTATTAACTATTTCAGTCTGACCATCGGTTTGAGGGTACTAGCTAATGCTCGGGGTAAGTTCTGTTCCACATAGCTTGAAAAGCTCCTGCTAGAAAAGACTCATGAACTTTTTGTCCGGATCACTGACAATAGTCCACAACAACCCATGCAACTTGGATATTTCCCTGAAGAATAACTTTGTTACTTGTACCGCAGTATACATGGATGCAATGGCAAAGAAGTGCGCTAACTTAGTTAATCGGTCCACTACCACATAAATGCAATCTCTGCCTTGAACCTTAGGTAGGCTCATGATAAAATACATTGACACACTGTTCCACTTCTTCTTTGGAATGGGTAGGGGCTGCCACAAACCACCCGGGAATGAGTGCTCATGTTTATTTTGCTGACACACCGGGCACTCTCTCACATACTATAACACATCTTGTTTAAGCCCCTTCTACGTAAAGCACACTCTCACTTGTCTGTAAGTTTTGAAGTATCCCTAATGTCCTGCCGTAGGTGAGTTGTGAAAAACTCTCAAAACCTTCTGCTTAATAGCAGATCTTGGCACCAATAGAATCTTGTCCTTGTAGATGATCAAGTCATTTACCATTGAATACCTCTCATCCTACATGGTGCCATCAATAATGCTTGTAGCCCACTTGTCCTTTGCATGCTCTGCAGAGATCAGCTCTTTCCAATCATCTAATATCACTCCTAAAGCGCACAAGTGAGGTCTCTAGGATAAGGCATCAACAACAATGTTTTTCTTCCCTTTGACGAATACTATGTCAAAGTCATGTTGATGTGAGTTTTGTACCACTACATAACATATAGCAATTGAAATACTTGATACGGCGTACCAAACACTCAACCCTCTCTTGAAAAGTATACAAGATACTCCAAGGTTCCTTACACTTGTGGATACTAACTCAGTTAAAATGATGTGATTTGCTCATAATCACTTGGCGGCCTTACGTATGTTTTGTTTGGAAATATCTCAACTCTTACTATGATGATGATAAGACTTCTGGCTTTCGCAACCTTTTCAAATGATCTCTCAATTTATATCACTTTCAACTTTGCTCTTTTCAAACTCTCAAACTTCACTTTCCAACTTCTAATTCTCAACTTCAACTACTAAGTTACCGATTACTTCTACTCCTAAGAAGGGAAAGATTGGCAAATGGACGGGGATCAACCTAATGAAGACATACCAGCGGTGTTACCTCCACAGATGCAATGATTCTAAGGAAAGAAGACTAGATTACCACGCAAGGCTCCTTGACAAGCCGCCAAGATGCTAGTGGCCTAGTATAGGATCCCTATCAAACATCTACCAATATCACCATGCAATTAACCATCTATCACTACTCTTCCTTTAACGCTTGCTTGAAAATAAAATCTACTTTAACAACTCAATTGAAATCTAACTTTAACAATTGGAAGTAGAAACCATGCAATAACACCAAGTGTTCTTAATCACCATGCAAGACACAACAATGATAAGAGAAGCAATTTTGGTATTATATCAGCAACAATTTTCTTCAACCCTTTACAAATGATATCAAGTGGCCTTATATAGAGGCTTGAAATTACAATGAATGGCCAAGATTAAGAGGCAAAATCAACGATCCAAATTGAATCCTAGAAACCCTAATTAGGGTTACCACCCCATAGGCCAATGAAAAGATGCCACCTCATCAATGGACCAATGAGAAAAAGAATAGTGGTAACCAATGAGAAGGCACCAAAAATGGTAGCCAATCCGAAACTGACACCTACCCCACCCAAGAAGAAAGGGGAAAATGCCACATGGGCTTACATCAAATGGTCTTCTAATATAACTCTACCCTTTTCTTTCATTCTTTTGGCATAAGTAATGAACTTAGCCAACATTTTATCAACTTCTTCCATAGGAGGGCAAGGTGAATGCCTCATCTTGAGCTCAGCTGTGATGACCATGTCCTTTACTGCTTGTAGTACCTGCTCATTCTCCTTCTCATCATCCTTTGCAAATTGAACTAAGGCCTTGAGAGAGGTGAGGATGTCAAATCTTTTCTTTAAAGGGACAATCTTTCCCAAATCATCCAATCTCGATTCAAACTCTGTCTCATTGAAATCCTCCTCTGTTATTCCTTCGAAATCTAGTGCAACTCTAGCATCATTCATTGTGTTTGAAATGAAAGCCTCGATGCCTGGACTGTGCTGTGCCATTCTGTCCTGTATTTCTTCTAGCGTTCCCAATCTGAACGTCAAGGCCATGAACCAAGACTCGACCATTCTTTTCTCTCCTTCATTTATCACCTTGGCCTTCACCAATGTTCCCTCTGATATTCTTGTAACTGCTTCCAACCTAGGAATGATATACTCACGAGTTGGAAGGAAATCCCTCCATCTTACTTCAAACGCTCTGAATTTGTTCCTGATGGTTATAAATGCTCTGAAAATAGCAGTGAAAGGAAGCAAGAAATCTCACCCTTCTTGGATGGTGTCATTGATCCACTTCCTAGCCTCTTGTTCAAAATTGTCTTCACCATCTTGGAGGAGAGCTGCCCTTGGCACCTGTTGGATTGGCTGACTCTTTCCATCATAAATGCCCTTCCAATACTCATTTTCTCTTCTCAATTTAGCATTTGCAGCATTTGCCCTTGCTAACCTTTCAACTACTGAAGTTACATTCTCTTGAAGCTCTTCACACTCTATCTCATCAGTCGCTGCTCCCAAGTCATGCTCTTGAAAATCATAGTCTTGAATTGAAATTTCTTCCATTGTCTTGTTGACCTTTGGTATGGCAATTTGAACTTTCCTGTGACCATCATCTCTGATTACCCTTGCTACTGTTTCTGCTTGCCTTTGTCTAGCATCATCTTCTCCTTCAGCATCCCTTTGAATTTCTTCAATTGTCTGGATGGGTGGCTCCAAGATAATCGGCTGGAGCATCCTCAACATCCAAGCGGGCCCAGTGAAAACTCCCACTGCTGGATTTGGCTGAACTAGCCCTACATACTCATCATTGGGTGCCCGATCCTCGTCTTGTACTGCTTCACCCTCAATATCAACTTGCATATCTTCTTCATCACTAGAGACTGCCACATCTTCGTTTACTTGATTTTCTGATAGAGGAGAATATCCACTACTGCTATCTTCACTACTTGACTCTGAACCTGAGCTCACTTCAACTGCTGCACTTTGTCTACTGACTCCATGCTCTTGTCTTCTAGCCTCAAATATACTTTCTCTAGATGGTTCTTTGTTCTGTTTCTTTGCCGGTGGCCTTTGATTTTCCTTACCCTTCTCAACTTCTATGTCTCTCTTCTTGCCCTTACTGGCCTGCTGTTGCTGCTGTGGTTGCTGTCGGCCACCGCCTTCACCCTGCTGACTAACTAATTCTGCTTGGACCTCCACCGGCCTCATTTTCTCATAAGTGAGGCATACCCTTGATCTTTGCAACTGACTTAACTTCTTGTTATACCACCACTGAGTGTGCAGTTCAACCGTCTTATTAATTGCCTCTAAGGATGGATCCTGCTGATCATTCCAATTGACTGGATCTAACTCTGTTCCTTCTACCGTGTGGTAGTCCTCTCTTAGCACATCTTCATCTTCTTCCATCTGGTCTGGGATCATAAGGTTTTTCCATTTTATGGCTTTCATCAGGTTTAGCGACAGTCTTGAGAAAGCTAGCTTCCTCACATGAAAGTCATCTTGTGCATTAGCCCAAAAATCTTCTATCGTAGGCACATGCCTGAATGTTCCTCCTTGAGCAGACTTGATTAGACCATGAGGATCGAACCCTTGTCTCGCCTTATACCAAGCTAGGTGATATTGTTCTAACTCCTTTTCAGCAGATGCAAAGGCAACATGGTTGTGACAATTGTCATTGCCTATCACAAGTGAGAGGGTAACCCCTGCTTCACCTTTTTGTTTCATCATTTTATCATATTGCTCAAGCTGTCTAGCCAACTCCATCAAAACCAATCGATCGGGTGGATACCTTGGGAGTTTCTTGGGACAAGTTGTACATCCAGCCACTCTTATGTAAGTGAATCGTTCAAATTGGATGAACCAACTCCCATACTTCTTAACTTTAGCTTCGGCCTCCGGAGAAAGTTTCCGAGTAGGAGCTCCTTGCAACATCCTTACTAACTTCATGGCAAAGGCATCATAAAATATCTTGTAATCCTTGGTGTTGCGCAAATGAAGCTGCGGATAGCACTCATACACCAAGTATTGCCCATGCCCATGACCAACTTCTCCCCTAGCCTTAAGTCCCGGTTGTCTAAATAATCTTGCTATTAAGTAAAAAAGATATGATCCCATGTAAAACTGCTTTTGAGATAACACTGTTCTAAGCTGTAACTCTAGATTTTCACTAATTATTGCAGCCCAATCAAATTTCCTCTTTCCACTTTCTATGCCATCAATGAAATAGTACATCCAAGTTTCAAATTGCATACCTTATGCTAAGCCCATGATTCTGTTGAGGAGGACGATGAGGTCGCCATATTCTGACTTGAAGTCGGACCTGGTGAGCTTTGAGGTCTTGGTGACTCCCTTCTTGCCTTCATATAACCAATTCTGTTTCAGCTGAGCAAAGTATGTGTCTTGGTTGTCATGGTAGAATCTGGTGGCTTGATCAATAGATAGTGCCTCTGTGCTATTTTGCTTAGGTATGTTAAATGTATCCTCAATCAATGGACTGCTAATGTTTACCAAAACTTTCTCTCCATCCATCATGATTGACTTGCTCTGAATGTTAAGTCTAGATGCACACTCCATGATCAAATCTGGACAAGGCAAGGTAGGAGGGAAGGCAGTTGCATGCACAACTCCGGACTTGTAGACTTTTTTTGCAATAGGAGATTGGCTATCTCTCAACTTATCTCTCAATTGAATCATATCAAGGGTACCAATGTTGGTGTCTCCAACGTATTTCAATTTTGAGCGGAAGTTGGAATTAAGTATCATGACTTCCTTGTCTCCTATTTTAGCATTAATTCCTTTGGGTCGCTTGCTTGCATTAGCATCAGCCATCCTAAACACTTATCACTCCCCGCCTTTTCTACAATGAATGTGGAACTACACTTATCACTCCAAACTTCGCCTAGGGGTGGAATACTACACTTATCACTCCCCACCGATACCTTAAGATGGACTACACTTATCACTCCAATCTTCTCCCTAAAATGAAATGCAATAATGTAAACTAGACTTATCACTCCCCGCCTTTGCCTTAAGATGGACTACACTTATCACTCCAATCTTCGCCTAGGGGTGGAATACTACACTTATCACTCCCCGCCGTTACCTTAAGATGGGCTACACTTATCACTCCAAATCTTCCTCCTAAAATGAAATGCAAGCAAGAACTTTGGGAAAAAAACCAATCAAGACAATCGAGTAATCAACTTAATATCCAAACTTCTAGCTCTACTCTTGAAATTAGTTTTCAACACCTAACACTAGCACCAATGAAATGAAAGCAATTGGAAAGAGAGGAAAAGATAGGCCACTCACCCAAGTACAAAGCTAGGAGTCCTTTGTCAATGCAATTAGCTGAGTTTGATCCTCAAAATCTTCCAACTCTTCAAACAAGAAGATCTCCCCCTTTTCTTCAATCTACTTTCAAAATCTGATTGCTATGCTATTACTCATCAACAAACTTCTCTTATACAAATTCGATTACATCAAATCCATAAGCTTCTTATCTCACCAGACTTTCCAATTTTCGGATTTGAGGTAATTAGCACAAAAAAGTCTTCAATCCTTCCAAAATGTGGGCGCCAAACTTAGTGAAAATGAGCCTCCAAGAGATATCATGTCAACACTGTTGTCTCTTATATAAACTGTCCCCAGAATCTGCCTCTAGACACCCTGAGAATGGCCTGAAGATGCCTTGAAACGGCCTTGAGGATGAATCAAAAAAACACGCCCAGGTCTGATATATCTCAAATCAGGCCTAAAGATGCCTTCCTTGGCCTTGAAAATGCCTCAAAATCATTCAACAATGCCCTAAGACAGCCCCTCTCAATACTGGTTATCCAATCTCAGTCAAGCTCACCAAGTGAATGCCTTGAAAATAACTCAAAAGTTACGCCCAGGTCTGGACTGCTCCTCAAAATCCTGAAAATGCCACCAAAGCTGCCCCAACAATGTCCTGGAACAAATCGCCAATGCCTCCTTTCGTAGTCGCTGTTACCAACTGCCCTCAAAGTCGCCAAATCTATAGAAAATTCGCTGCCTATAATAGCTTATAAGTTCGCTGTTTGAGCAGAGAGAAAATTGCGATTTGAATTGTGAGGAATGAAATGAAATTGATCTCACTTTATAGGCAATCAAATTCCTTCCTTATAAGGCCGACCCTACACCAAAACAAAAAATATTAAATGTGAATGCAAAATGAGGGACGACCTGCCCTTAATTTAATTCTTTTTCAAATTTGGATTTCCAAAATTAAATGCCCAAGGCAAAAGCAGGGACGACTTGCACTAATATCCATTAAATTTCGATTTTGAAGATGCAAAAATATTAAATGCCCAAGGCAAACAGGGGCAACATGGCAGAGATGTGTTTGATTTTCGATTTTTTTGAATTACTAACAATCATTAAATGCTGAAGGATGTAGGCCGACTTAGCACAATATTATATGAATTTTTTGATTTGCACATAAAAATATCCAATGCCAATCCAAAAATTATAAGGCAGGCCCAATATTAAATCCAAGGCATTTAGAATTTTGATTTTCAAGATGCAATGTTCAATGCACAACAAAATTTAAATTGAAAGATCAAATATAAGCCCAAGATAATTTCGAAAATGGCAATGATTTTCCAACCAAAATTTACAATTGGCCAAAATAAATAATGGATTTTTTGAATTGCCATTCAGATTTTATTTTGGAAATCTAAAATCTCATTCATCCAAACAAGGATTTTCGGATTCATCATTGGATCCATCTATAATTTCAAAATCATCACTATGGCAAATTCAAAAAAAAATAAAAATTAGCCAATCAAAATTTGTAATCCAAAGTCGAAGTTATGAAATTGAAATCCAAAGGACAATTTGAAATTTGAAATTGCAAACTCCCAAAATTATTTTAAAAAAAAATCTTAAAATTAACAACTAAATAAAATTGAAAATCAATTCTATCCAAATTGCCATAATATTAAAATTTTTTGAAGGCCACAATTTAAATTTCAAACAATCAAATAAATTCCAACTCCATCTGTCACTTCAAGCCATCAAATTTTCACTTTAAATCAATTCATAAAAATCTTCGATTCAAAATCATCACATCGTCAAGATCCTCAATTCAAACCAATATCAAAATTTTCAAAATGCACTTTCAAACATATCCCATTGCAACATCAAATTCATTAGGCAATCAAGACCACGAGGTTAAGGCTAAAATATCTAAGTCTGGAGGTTGAAATTGGGGGTCCCCATGGATGGGGCGATGTTGTAAATACCTCACAACAAGTCATATGCCTGTAATTTGCTGACCCATTTCTGTTGTCTGTTATTTAAATCTTTTTGCCTAGGGAAATGTTTCAGATTGTTGTAATCAGTTTTAACTGTGAAATTGCTGCCCACCAAATACTGTTTGAATTTATCCAAGGCATGCATAATGGCTAACATTTCGTTGTCGTATATGGTTTGCTGAAGTTTGGAATGGCTAAAACCGGGCAAGTGCTCATCAATTCCTTGAATCTATCAAAACACTGTTGAGCTCCATTTGTCCACTCAAATGCATCCTTTCGAGTTAAGTCTGTGAGAGGAGTTGCTGACTGTGAATATCCCTTCACGAAACGGCGGTAGAACCCATAAAGACCCATGAAACCTCTGAGCTGTGAAAGACTCCTTGGTGGCGGCCAATCCATAATAGCCCAGATTTTATCCGGATCCACATGTACACCCTCAACATTGATACTGTGCCCCAAATAAAACAATTCAGTCATCCCAAATTCACATTTTGACATCTTAGCATACATGAACTCCTGCTCTAGGATGTTCAACATAATATCAAGATGTTTTAGATGCTCCTCCCAAGTTCTACTGTAAATAAGTATATCATCAAAGAATATCATAACAAACCTCCTCAACTGCTCTTTGAATACCTTGTTCATGCATGATTGAAAGGTCGCTGGTGTATTAGCTAAGCCAAAAGGCATAACTAGAAACTCGAAATGCCCATAGAGGCACTTGAATGCTGTCTTCTGAACATCATCCTCTCGGACTAGTATCTGATAATAATTGGATCTCAAGTCTATCTTAGAGAAGTAGCAAGCTCCATGCAGCTCATCTATAAGCTTATCTAAACAGGGAATCAGGGATCTGTTCTTAATAGTCTTCTTGTTCAATTCTCTGTAATGTATGCACATTTAGAAGGTCCCATCCTTCTTTTTGACAAAAACCACTGTTGAAGCGAATGGACTCTTACTTGGTCTAATGTGTCCCATCTTGAGGAGCTCCTTGATAGCCTTTTCGATATCATCTTTATACCTCTTCGGATGCTTGTAGGGACTAATGATCACCGGTTTAGCTCCCTCAAGCTCTATCACATGTTCAATTCCTCTATTCGGTGGTCTGCCTGGTGGTATATCTACAAACACTTAGGTGTGTTTGGTCAACAATTCTTGTACCTGTGGAGGATACTCGTTCTTTTGCTGCTTAGTGACCTCTGACATCACCAAAATCTATGCTGCCCACTGTACTTGATCATGTTGTATCAATCTCTCCATCCGCCTGAGCGACACCACTCTAAGTCTCTCGTTGGATAAAGCTCTAAGTACCACTTTCCTACCTTGATGCTCAAACCTCATCTCCATTTTGTCTAGATTGAAAGTGAACTCGTGGAGAGACTTATTCCAAGTCATGCCGAGAATAACATCATAATCCTCCATGTTGACTACATAAAACTTTCCCACCATGTCATAGTCTCCCATCCGCATGTGTAGGTCATTGATCAAGCAAGTGCTCTGTAACTTATGCCCACTAGCTACTATAACTCTAAAGCTCTCATGCGCCTTAGTCTGAAGCCCTGTCCTCTTGACCAATCTCTCTGAGATAAAATTGTGCGAGAAACCTGTGTCCACCAATGTAATAACTCGTTGCCCCTGTATTACACTTCTCACCCTAAAAGTTATTGCATGTTCATCACCTGAGAGACTTGTAATAGTTTTCCCATCAATTGATTCTTCTCCTGCAATATTTTCTTCATCACTGCCCTCAGAATCAGATTGTTGTTCACATCCTCAGATGCCAACTCTTTAGCTGAAAAATACTCGATTTGTGCTGCCTTTGCTTTTACTGGACATTTGTGTGAAAGATCCCAAGCCTCCCTACAATGAAAATATAGTTTCTTCCTCCTTAATTCATTCAGCTGATCATTGTTCAACTTTTTCATTTCATTCTTGGGTTGAGATTCTTTTTGTAAATTATTCTTATCCTTGTCCTTTTTAGATGGAAAACCCCTTGAATGAAACTTATCTTTTGAAGTTGGAGGTTCCATGTCTCTAGCCTTCTTGTAGGCCTTCTGTAATATGGCAGGATTGAGGCCCTTAATCCATCCCTTCAGAGGTCCTGGAAGCCCATCCATGAACAATACCAATAACCTCCTCTGTGAGATATCTATAACCAAAACTGAGTCTTTGAAACTCCGATATCAACTAAGCCCCACTGTTTAAGCCAAGCTAACTCCTTGAAATGTAGTTCGAGATCTTTTTTTCAAAACGATCATTCAAACTCTCTGTGATCTCCACATATGAAGTAATCTGATCATGGCCCAAAGTGACCATGCCATGATGCCTCCACTTGTGTGCTAAGCCATCTAGATGTATTGCAACAAATCTAATGGCTTCTTCTTCTGGCATTGGGTTCAATTGGAAATAAGTATCTACCTTTTGTACCCATGCTCTAGCTGTAGTTTTTCCGAATCCATCAAAGTACAGTAAGGAGAGCTTCCTAACCTTCTTCTGCAAATCATTGTGCTGTCCCCTACCACCTGTACGTGGCAAATGCTTCAGCCTAACATCCATATATTTTCTGAAAGAAATGGCTGCCCGAAATTCCTCTCCTCCATCTTCCCAATCTCTTGGGAACTGTGCTTGAAACTCAGTAATATGTGGCTCATTTTCCTGTTGAACTGGAACTTGAGGTGGAAAAGAAGGTATGAGTGGTCTCGAGCACACTATTCTTGCTGGTCTAGGTCCCTGGCCAAAATTATCATCCACCTGTACTCCTCCATTACCACCGTTCTGTCCATTGTGTCCACCATTATTACCTCTGTTATTACCTCCGATATTTAAATTCATTCCCATCTGCCTTGCCATCATTTGCATCAGAAGCTCCAACTGCTAATTTTGTTTCCGTGCCCTCTGTTCCGCCAAACGCCATCCCTGTGCCAAAGTATCCAATAACTGTAAAAATCTCTCTTCACCGGTGTCCCTAGCATTCCTGTCTCCCATGTTTCCAGTGACCTGTTTACTTATATCAATTTGAGCTTCCAGATTTCTTTGTGCTTCCTGTCCTGTATTCAGTAAGACCCTGTTTCTCCGTGTATTAAAATGATGAGTTAATGGATGCACATTCCAATCCGTCATGTCATTGCTTGTTCATTCTGTATTGTACCCACCAGGATGGCAGGCAGTTTAGCTCTGATACCACTGTAATGGCTGCCATGTTCTGATTTTTTAAGGCCTCTGAAATTCTGTCAAATAGTTTGCTTGCAAACTGGAATAATGTGTTTATTGTGTTTGCCTTGCTTGTGTGAGTGATGGGGGTTATTTGGCAGATTAATGTTAAGTTTGATAACACAAAAAATTCAAAATACTAACAATGCATTTACTCCACTTTACACAGCAAATCAGTTCCCATTCATTTAAATATATATCATTCAGATTTAGTACCAAATGAAAGTTTTAGTAGAACTGAAACTAACTTCATAAGCCCAATGATAATAGCTTAACATTCCATACCTAGTTTGTAGAGAACATACAGCATTAGGATTCCCTCTTACACGTCCAGATTTTTACTAATTTGGTAGCTAATACAAAACCGGCAATGGTCTGGGATTAAGTGACTCCTACAACAGTGAGTTGCAGCTATATGAGACTTCTGTTCTGTGCGTGACCAGTCATGATACGCCTTTCCAAACAATGTACTAGTGCTGCGTCACAGTCTCCAACTCTTCTCCTTGGTGCGCCCAGTCAAAACCACAATTTTCTGTTGCGTAGTGGGCGTTTCCAGCACTATAACGGTTTCCAGAAATGAAGGCGGCTGTCAATGAAGACCTAACCCAGCTAATAGAAGAAATATGCAGCAGATAGGAACGACCAGGTTTATATTACTCCACCACAAGTTTCCAGCATTCCACAAATAACAGTTTGAACTCTTCTGGAAATGTCAATGAAATAAGAACTCAGAACAACCTCAGATTCATACCTCTGCAACAATGGCCATTAACCTCCTGGCTGTGTATTTCAACAGTGAGGAAGTTGTTGTCCCTGAGGATTGATCTCCTCAAGAACCCAACACAACTCCTGCAAAAAACTAAGCTTCACTATCACAAACATTCAATCTCCGACATGCCCAAAACGTCTCTCTTCCCCCCCTTATATCACTCCCTCATAAGGTCAATTTCCTATCTCAAACAATGTGGGATAAAAAGATCGCATAATAAAATTATAGTATTATTTCCTTTCAAAATGGGCGCCCAAGTACATGTCTCAAAGGGGGACATTTTTAATTTAAACATTGCTTATAAAGTGACTCATTTTAGCACTTTAATATTTACATTAAATAGTCACTTTATAATAACTCCAGGCATTAAAATTAAATAGCAATTGAACTTGGAATTCCATGTGTAATAGCTCGACAAAATGCTCCAAGTTCCATCATTGAAAATGTAGAAACACTGAGCCTTTGTCGACTTACTATAAATAGTAAGGTCCTTCATAACTCGATCAAATGAACTCCATTTGGCCCGAATCTGAATTTGACTAGGCCAAATAATCTCAGGATCCCTCTAAAGTCCTGGTTAGCCCTTGAGACCATGATGAAACAGGCTAACGACAAGTCATGTCATAACTAGCTAAAAAGGGGACATTACATTTGGCTTCTGTGAGGGACTTTCATTTTTTCAAACATTCCATGTCTACCTTTGAAATGCGCTGGGCACGTTTAGAGTTCCATTGTGGACTCTTCTTTTGGCATTATTCCGTGACAAGCATGGAAATGCGCTGGGTGCGATTTGGTGTTCCTTGTGGACTCTTTTTTCTTGCAACATTCCTTGATTCACATTAATATGGGCTTGGAGTGCTTTTTGGAACTATCGGCAGACTCTTTCCCTTGGTCCACATTCCTTGCTCTTTCTGAAATCACGTTCAAGCGCGTTTTGGTTACTGTCATGGATTCTTTCTCAAAAAATTTCCCTTGTCAAAACCATGCTAAGGGCATGTGATGGGGCTTTAGGCAGACTGTCCTTCACTGAACATTTCCATACTTTCATCAAATGTGTGCTCATAGCCTCATACCTCTTCCACGGGCAGGATCTCTTCTGGTGCATAGGATTAGCACTTGTATGTAGACATTGGGAGGACTTAGCTATTCGAGTGACACCCTACGTGCACGGTGGAGTTGCGCCAAAGGGCGTGTATGGAGCCATGTACCAAGGTAGTGTTTTCTGTTTCAAATTTGAGTGATATCTCTGATGCTTGGAAGATTTGCGGTGTTGTATGCTTGAATTGAAGGTTTCACAATTATCAATACTAATTGTATTGATAATTCAAATACTATGTACTTTCATTGTAAAAATATGGCGTAGATGTAGCAAAAATGCCTAAAGGCTCCAAGTTTCATGCATGAAATCAAAATGACAAAGAGAAGTCCAACTAAAATACTAAAAGTAAACAGTAAACAATAACATAGAAGTTCAGCTCCATAATTAGATGTCCATAATAATCAAAATCAATAATGTATCTTTCCTCCAAAATGCAATCTTTCCTCACTGCTATTGCTGTTCTATGTTTTCCTCTTCCTCTTAGCAACTTTGATAAAACTACAAATGAGAGGAAAACTTACAATTTAAAAAAAAAATGTTTTTTTTTGCTCAATTGCCATCCACGTACCGTTTGGGAAAATGGGGACGAGAATCAGTCCCAAGGACGGACGAGGGATGACAATGGCGTTCCCAGTAGTGATTCCCGTCCCCCCATTTCGACTGGTCTCAGAATTGCCGTTTTAGGGATGGTCTCTGATTTAACCTGTTTGGGAACGGCTTGGGGGACAGCAAAAAACCGTCCCCGGTACGGGAACAGGCCAAAAATCATAGGGGACACGTCCCTGTGGAGCATAGCTTCAAACTGATACCCTGAAGGGCAAGGGATTATCCTTGACTCAAAACTTAGTCCAATTCATCACGTCTCAGCTGGAATGGAAGGAACCTGCAGAGACAAGAGCTAGAGCTACCGAGAAAACCAAAACCAAAAAGGCCAAGAAAACTGAAAAGACAAGTGGTCCCATCTTTGATGGGCGATGTGTGAATAGGTCACAACAATACCCTGTAATTAGGTTTTTTAGTTGCCAACTGCAGCACACATACTTTTTGTTTTTTTTTGCAATTTGTGCTCATGATAACATGTTACCGATTCCTGTAAGGACTTGGTTGTTTTTGGATGACAATTTTATCCCAAAGAGCTCAATCCATCCTTAAAAGCCTTTTTGAAATGACAAGATTCCAGATTCGATCTCATTTGTTTGCTTCTACAAGTCAAAGTGGGAAACAAGCATTTGAAAAAGTCTACAAGAAAAAATCTAGATGACTGACATAGATCTGGCTGGTAATGTGGATTTGCAACTGAGAACTCCACTTAAAAGTCTGACAGATTTCGTAGTCAAGATGGTCACTGTAAGCTCATCGTAGAAAATGTTTTGTAGCCTTTCTGCCTAATTGACCAAATGCAGTGTTCGTTTGTAGTAAGTTTCTTTGCATATGTATATCAGGAAGGTAGAGTGTCTCCTTGTACCATTCCCACAACTTGATTAGCTCAGGAGATCAGAAGGCCCTCTAACTCTGCCACTTCCTCATTTAACTGTGTTAGAGTGTTCCCTAGTGACCTAGT
The DNA here is from genome assembly GCA_027943335.1 of Chamaecyparis obtusa. Lineage (NCBI taxonomy): Eukaryota > Viridiplantae > Streptophyta > Pinopsida > Cupressales > Cupressaceae > Chamaecyparis > Chamaecyparis obtusa. The sequence continues at coordinate 376,389 of BSBK01001483.1, read as the reverse complement.
TTAGAATAGATAAATATTGAGAGATTCTACCTGAAGAGCACACAAATATACTGAAAGCGGGGGGGGGGGGGTATTTAAAAACTTGATTAAATATAATAGCAATGCTATATAAGACTTATTCAACACATATGCAAGTTTAAGGACATCGAAGCGTTTATGTTATAGCATCTGGAGTTATCTTTTCGAGAGTTTCTCTTCATTTCATTTGTAAATCCGAAAGGTCATTCTTTGTTGTAACTGGCGGACCCTTCATTATCAAGACGATGAAGAGTCAAGACAAGCATATATACGTCTTGGCTGATTATCGAGTTAGTTCAGTCTAGCATTTGGCAATATTGTAAATCAGATTTTCTGATCTTTCATTAATATAAGTGATATTTTTGGTGTGGCTGGGTTTATCCCTCAAGTTGGAGGGTTTTCCCAGGATAATTTGTTGTGTCTTAGTGTTCATTATTTTGCTTTTGCTGTTTATCTTCAATTCTGGTATGAAACATTAACACAAATAACATAGAGTTTACGTGGAAACCCTAATGGGAAAACCTCAGCAGTAAATGCTTCTATATATCTTTTTTTACAATGATTTGTAGACACCAACCCTTGAGAAACACCAGTTTCTTTACTTCGTAGGCACCGACCTCCTAGAGGCACCAACCCCTAAATATGAAGCATCAACTTCAAAGATGAAGCACCACCTCCACCAAAATGAGGCACCAACCTCAAATTATGAACCTCCAACTTCACCAATAAATTCTGCTATAATGATCTTCATAAAATTGCACCAAACTGATCACTATATCCTCTTAAAATCTGCTATGAACTCTTTATAATCTTCTCTTAAACTCGGAAAATTTTCTCAAATATAGCCCTCTCCAAATTTAATATGGTCTTCTCATTTACTACCCTCTGAAATCAGGTGTATATATGCACTTGATTAACTTCAAAGCACAAAACACACCTCTCTCCACCTTTCACCATCTCCATTTATACCTTTCAAGAGGGATGATTCCCTTAGGGACACCTCCTTTCATGAAAGAACAAACCTCTCAATTGCACCTCTTATTTGATTTAATCACACCCTTACCTTGTTTAATAAAATCGCTGTTTGCCACCTTTTCATGAACCATGTATAAACTTAATTATGTATCACAACTTTCTTTATTGGGCTTGTTTCTTGTTTCAAACTAATCACCACTGTTGACTATTAGTTGCACCTCCTTGAGTGAGTTGCCTTTTAACAATTGTTTGATTTGTTTTATAAAAGATGGTTACTAATCCAAATGAGTTGGCCAGATTATATGTAGTTTAAATCTCTAATATGATCGCATTCTTTCATGTATTGATAAACTGTGTGTCGGGTAACTTAATCATTTAATCACTACTTTCCTCTGCTAATCTTTATTGGGTTTTTATCACTGCTTTATTTATGGATCACATAAGGAAATGAAATTACTTCTGATCTGAGTAAGAATGTACTTCAAATGCTGTATTATAATCTTTTCACATTGTTTATGCTTGATTGACAATTTACTTGGAGGAAATGCTGTTTAGTCAAACATAACTGATCCTTATCGCTGTCTATCTTCATTGGTCGCTATTATTGAAGGGAGATCAGTTTTCATTAGGAAGATCACTGTTTAGAGGATTGCTGTCATTTGGAATGATGTTTTCTTCATTAACCTTCCACAAAAGGATCACTGTTTATTGCTGTCTAAGTTCACAACATACTGTCTTCTTGTCTTAACTTGTACTATGTGGATTGCTGTTCATATAAGAAGATCACTGTCCAAAGCATGCTGTTTGTTTGATCACTGATTATCAATTGTTTTGGAACCTTAGAGAGTCTGAAACCTTTGCATACAGGATCGACTAATAAGTAATTTGTTGATGGACTAATGCCTTGCACAGAACCTTTGCATACTGTCATTGCTTCCTCCACACTTCAGATAATCACTGCATCTCATAACATATTCTCTAACATCAATGTCTTGCATAGTTGATAACATTCTAATGACAACAAATCAACTCTCTTTAATCACCAAACCTTGCCATAATCAAGACATCAATGACAACATCTCAATACTAACTCGCAACTTCTAGGTACTATATATGAATTTCTACACATGCTCATTGACTTTGGAGACAGTGGGATGGATTTTCATTTCCAGGGTCTCATAAGCTATTGAAGTCAAGTAGTTAGTTCACATGAGATTGGAAAACTGCAGCTGAAGGAGCTCAAGGGGTGGTGGAATGGTAATACTCGTTGAAGGTTGAAGAAGCAGCACTACATGTTCTACAAGGGTAGTGAGATTGTTAAGGGGGTTACACATTTAAAAGTCAGAAGGAACAGTATGAGGAGTTCTCAGTGATTTGGTTTGTCCTTACTATTTTGCCACATTCCAAAGTCTTTTGAATTCCTGTTTTTTAGAGTTTCTCTTATCAAGAATTATGTTCATTTGTTTGTTGTTGACATCCTCTTTTAAAATACATATTAGGAAAAAGGTCTTGAGAATGGTGATCAGGTTTAGCATGTGAATAAAGATGATGAAGTAGAGTTCCTGGTCGTGGGGTATCACAAGGACTCAAGGTAGATTACAAAGGATAAATTCTTTAACTGAAGAACAACCTATTCAAAATCATGTTGAGGATCTGAGCTTATTCTTAGGCTTAACTCAATACCATCATTATCTGTTTGGAATTATGTCTGCATAATAGACAACCTTGTAGAAATAAGCTCATTTGAATAAATCTGAAGCAGCAACTTAAGTTTTCCAACAATTCAATACTCTTTGGTTCTTGTCCGTCCCCAACCATTCACATAATGTTCATTGTGATGTGTGATGCTTCAAGACATGACTTGAAGCAGTTCTAATGCAATCATCAATAGTCAACCTTTAGCATTTAAACATAGATAATGAAAGGGTAAGAATTTGCAATGATCAATATATGAGAAAAGGATATTGGTCACACTTAATATTATTAAATAATGGTTCCAATGTTCATGAGTGGATATTTGAACTTTCAAGTAAATGTTGATCGGCGAAGTCTCAAATATTTTTTTGAGCAGCAACCACTCTCAGAGGAACAGCAAAAGTGGGTGATAAAGATGTTAAAACATGATTTTGAACTCATCTACAAGAAGAAAAAGCAATTTGTAAAGGCAGATGAACACTTTAAGAAGGAAAATGACAGGACTTTCTTTCATTTAATTCATATACTGTAGTTGAACTGGTTGCAAGCAACAAGACACATTGACCAAGCAGCTTGGCTAATAGATACAATGGGAACCGAAATCTTTGGAGATCTTGAGGCAATTCCAGCTATACCTATGCAGTTAATTCTTTCTTTACTGGTTAGAGCACACTTGGTATTCCTCTAAGTTGTCAACAATTCAAGTAGTATTTTTTGGGAAGGGGTTTTTTATCTCCCAAAGTAGCAATGGTGAAACAATAAGTCTTTGGATTTTTTATTGCACTTTACCCATTTCTAATCAATGCGGGGAGAAAGCATATATGTGCTTCATGATTGGGTTGTCTAAATCACAAAGAATGATTCTCATAGTCTAAGGTAGTTGACAGGCTTACAAGGTTGAGCTACCCATTTTCACAAATGTGGCGGCAAAAGTATTTATGATTTTCAGAAAATTGTATGGTTATTCAAAAATCCTTGCAAGTAATATAGATCCCATCTCATTCGCAGTTTTTTGGGATGAATGTTTTTTCAACTTTATGCACTTGGTTGACATGTAGCTCCTCATATTATCCTCAAATTATGTTGCCGGTTTGTTGGCCTTCAGATCCAGATCCAAGATTAGCTCCAATCCAGTCCAGAAACTGGTCTCACCGTATTCATCCAGGGTTCTGTCATGTTGGTTTGTAATTTGTCTGAACAAAACTGTATAAAACCCATGGCGAAAAATAGAACTATTTAAATTTTGTCATGGTCGTGGCCCAGTGTCTGCTCCTCTCTGTATTTCATGCTGTTGTTTGGCCTGAAAAAATAGGTGGATTATAGGGTATGTTGGTTTGCTGTGTGTTGTTTCCAGCTCTTGTTCTGTGCCTGCCTACATGAATGACTCTACAGAGTTCATGCTGGTTGCAGAAAGCTATAATTTGGACAGAATGTTTGCTTAGAAAATAAATTTTGGAACCATGAGGGATATCCATTAATTGAAGTGGTAAATGATAGAGTCAGAGGCCTTAAATAATCCAGTAAAGAATATGCATGAATTCAAGTGGTGAATGAGAGAGTCGGAGGGCTCGAAAAATCCAGTATTATTGTAAAACATATGATATCGCGAAGACATCATAGAATCAGCTATTGTATGTGAAAGTATAATCGGAAAACATTTAGTATCCTGAAGACATAGAATTAGCTATTGAATGTGAAAGCCAAGTGATTTATAAAATTTTCCACTTGATGAATGCCAATTGTATGTGAAGTTTTTGATTCATGTAAGAAACATTTTTGTATGCTATGGTACAATTGGCAACTAGCAATAAACAATCTTGCAAGGGGTCAGATTTAATGGAAGCAGACGGTGTTTATTCCTTCTATTTTTATCTTTTTGAGTTTCTCTCAAAATTCGGACTTTCCACAACCCAAAACATAGAAAAATGGAGTATTTGATGATTGTTCTTCAATATTTTTTTTTTTGTCATTTTATTCGGATGAGAAGAGCTTACAATAAGGAAGCTGCTGCAAATATAAACTTTAAGCTTCTCATTTCTTTAAATGGTACAAATTGCAAGAATGTTATTTGCTTGCTAACAGAGTTATTGATTCTTCTTTAATATCATGTTTCTGTTGGTATATGGTTTTGCATGCAGAGTTTCCTGCAATCTAAGCATAAATTGATGATTGATTGTAGTAGTTACTAAGCTGGGTAGTCTCTCCATGTTTTTGAGCTGATAGAATTTCTGGCATATTCTGCAACACAGAATTTGAAGACACTGAAAACCTGGATTTAAGCTTAGACTGTGTAAATCAGTAGGGAAAAATTACTATTTGTAAAGTTGTTATGAATGATTAGTGACTACAAAATAATAGATTCAGGCTTGGAATTAGGAAAGTCATAGCAAGATATTGTCATATGATTATTATTAAGCAATAAAAATCTTGGATGGTTTCACAATTTTTCATTTCAGAGGAAGTGAACTTTGGAGATACAGGAAGTAATTGCAAGAATTTTGAATTGGCAATCAACAAATTATTAAATTATGCTAATAAATAATTACTTCCCAACTATTGAAGAAATTCTCATAAATATATTGATAATATGGTACCTTAGCTGAAATTAACAACTACACTGTTAAAAATATAAGGGTGAATAGGAGGGTAAAACAATAACATACCTGTGACGTGTTTATGAAAGGCTTAGTGCCATTGTAACAAGCTTGTGTACATTTTTAAAATTAGGAGATTAAGAGATGCACGGGTTATACATTATATAATTCTGTTTCATTTTAAGTTAGAAGATTGTTTTCATCTAATACCATTGGTTTGTATGCTTGTTCTGCAGAGAAAATTGATTTTACGATTTACACACAAGTACAGGCTAGGATTATGGAGGCCAAGGGCGGTTGATTTAAAAAAGTAGACTCTCTTAACCTGCTGTGATGCTTTTCTACTCTCTGCAACTTTCCCTAGCTCTTGAAAGAACCTAGAAAATGTATCATGTTGGTATTAACTTGGGCGAGCATAGGTCTCTTCCTGAAGACATGAGGAAATTAAGATCGTGTAGTCCCTCACATTTCATTACTTGAGGTTAGGGATTCATGTATCAGAGGTTTTCCAGGGGTTCTTATTTTTCATTTTTATTATTGCTCCAGAGTTTTAAATGACATCAGCTGCCTTATCTATAACTCAATTTTAGAGTGGTGGAGTTATAATTTCCATAACCAGAGCAGTAATGCATTTTACTATTTAAAGGGTTTTTGCCGATGGGAATTAGAAATTCCATGGATTCCTCAATTGAATTTTAACTTTGTTTAGTTCCTTGATGTAACACAATGTGCCTTCATATGGTCTCTTGCCAAATGGTTCCACTCGGGCTATGGCCATTTCATTTTGTATGCCATATATGTTGTTTGATCATGCATAAAGTAAGGAGCATTTGCAATGTGGTTACTTCAGTTACAACATGCACAGTAGTAATTACTTATGTGTAAAATATGTTGAGCATTTCTACACGAGCACTTCATGCATGTTAAAAACATCATCCATGGTTTTGTTTTGTTGGTTGTTTTAAGAGTTTCGTAAACAAATATAACTCATCTAGATTAAAGGAGTCAAATATATATTTTACCTTTTTGTGACATTCAAAATGGGTTCAATGATGGTTATCACATGAGATTTGCCTTAGAAATTCTACAGGTAGTTGATATGGAGTACTTTGGATCAAATTCTACCATCATGTCTAGAAGACCCAAAATCTTATGGATCAATTTCAGTTTGTCCAAATCGAAGCACTTTGCTTGCAGCTTTTAAGAAATTCTGCTTGTTTATAAAGATTGTATTGTGGAAGAACATTCCTTGCACATGCATCATTGTTGAACAACGTTTTTTTTGAATTTAAAGATTAAAAAAATTATTATTATTTTGAATTATATTCCAAGGGCGTGTAGGGGACCTGGCACTTGCAGACCTGTTTGAGGTGCTTGCAGATTTGTACTGAAGGGCTTGAAACCTTCAACAACACGAGTGAGTGATAAAAATTGGCTCTACCATTGACAACATTTATTACCACCAGTGTTGGTAATGTCACCTCTAGTGCAATATTGTGTACATTCCTCCATTTGGACAACAATTTCCAACATCTAGTTTGATAGCCAAAGCACACTAAATAGTTTTGGGCATCCTGAAAACCATATATTTTCTTGAATTGAGTTTCTTGCTAGCAGATAGACAATAATTACAAAAGTTTGAGGGCATGGGGTTTGATATTTTTTTAAAACACTTTTCACTACTATACTCCAAAGAAAACTAGGTAGCAATGAGAATTGTCTTTCTCAATTGAATTTTAACTTTGTTTGTTTAGTTCCTTTGATGTTAGACATTGTGCCTTCATATTCTTGCTTGTCAAATAGTTCAACTTTGGCTTTAACCCTTTCATTTCGTATGCATATGTAGTTTGATCACGCTAAAAGCAAGTTAGGGGCATTTTCAATGATCTACAACATGCACTTGAGGCGTAGTAATTATTTATGTATCAACTATGTTAACATCTTCTCTATGACTTTGTAGGTTGGTTTAAGAGATTCCTAAAGTAAATATGAACTCACTATTGAGATTAAAGTATTTGAAAAATATATTTTGTCTTTTGTTGCATTTAAATGTCACAGGGAGCAAGATCAACCAAGGTGTAGAGCTTACAACCAAGGTTTAAGAAACATTTAAGACAAGTTAGAAAAAAATGAAATGTCTCTGCCTCCCACTCATATTGCTCGTCCAACGGTCCTACAACATCTCCAACTACTGGTGTTGCTATTGATGGGGGTGTGACTAGGGGGCTGCTAGGTGAATTTGATGTGGCTAGTATTGTGCTCTAGGGAATTTTAAGTTGGTGTTCTTGTTCTAGGGCTGAAGGTGGAGGGGGGCTGCTATGGATGAGGTCCCCCCCCCTGCCCCCACCCCAAATTTGTTGTTGTTGGTGGACGAAGGTATGCCCATGTTGCCAAATCTACTGTTACTATTCCTCCAAAGTTGAAAGTTCGACCCATTGCCTGTGCGAAGACCTCCCTTGTGGTGGTGTGTGGTTTAGATGTGGTGGATAATGTGGGTTTCTACAAACGACGTGTGTTGTGTTAGGAATAACAATCCACCAACACAACTAAGGGGAGGGGGGTGAATCAGTTGGTGAGACAAAATATTAAACTTTAATCTTTATAAACCAAAACACTTAATCATAATATCAATACAATGAATGCAACACCATAACACTATTTTGTTATCGAGGAAACCCTGTTAAAGGTAAAACCTTGGTGAAAATTAGCACCCACAGATGATGTACTGTAAGTATAGTATCCCTGCTAAAAGGTTTAGCCCTGTTAGGAGCTTGTTAATGCATACAATACATAGTCCCTATTAAAGGACAAACCTTGTTAGGAGTCGAGAGAAAGAAATGGTAGGCACACTGCCCAGGCACACTGCCTAAAGAAGGTTAAATCCACTTTCAGGGCTCAATGTCTAAAATACAATTGTATAGTAGATACACAATCTAGTGAACTGTCTGCTAGCAACTGTCTTTGCTTGATTAGTTTCAATGAAGCTCCTCAATCACAACCTCTACTCTACATCCAACAAACTTGACAAATACAAGCTCGTAACTTTTTCTAACAACACTTCATTCTCCAAAAACAACTCTTCTTTATACCCTATTATAATAATCAATTAGGTCAGCCAATTAAGACTTCCCCAATGAAAAGATAATTAAATAGATCCTTGCTAAGATACACACGGTACCTTACACAAGTATACAATAGTTACATTACATCAAATACACTCTAGGATCCGAAATTCATGCTTACCATTTTCGTAACATGCTACACATCTCCAGTCGGCTCCAAACAGGTCTTCGCAAGACCACATGCTTCTGCTGACGTCACCACAAACAAATCAACTTCATAATCACAAATAATATTCTCCAATATGTCTTCTATCACGCCTTAAACTCACAGGTAACAAATTATGCTCGCATAAGAGTTATCTCAAAAATATTGAGACTAACTCTGTCACTGTCCATTGTAACAGTCCAACAACCAGTCTTCATAAAACATCTGAAACTCACTCCATCTGCAATATTAAGCCAATCAACCTTAGACATAAGGACACAACTCATCCCTGTTCATATTCCTATCTTTGTAGGTCACAAATCATGCTTGCATAAGAGTTATCTTAGAAATACAGAGACTAACTCTGTCACTGCCGCCAACCGACCTTAGACACAAGGTCTCAACTCATCCCTGTTCATATTCCTATCTTTGCAAGTCACAAATCATGCTCACATAAGAGTTATCTTAGAAATACAGAGACTAACTTTGTCACTGTCTACTATAATAGTCCAGTAACCAGCCTTCACTAAATCAACTGTAACTCACTCCATCTGCAACATTAAGCCAAGCGACTTTAGACATAAGATCACAACTCAACCTTGTTCATATTCCTATATGCGCATGCTCTGAAACAACTGTACAATACTCGTACACTTCTGTTAGTCATCCATGTATCAATGTTAACCAGTTTGTCTGCCTTCATCTGAAACATATGTTGACAACAATGACAAACAATGAGAATCAATACATATTATAGAACCAATTCCAACAGGTTGGTTTGTAGATTCACTAGTTTTTGGCCTTCTCTTTTGGATTTGCATAATTGGGTACCAAATTCTTAATAACTCTTAGTCTCTGATAACATTGAACTTTTCCCTTATGCAAAGGGGTTTTTAATTATTGTGTTTTCTTCCTCTGAAGATCGTGATTTGGTGTTAATCAAGTTGTGGGTTTGGGGGAATCACTCTCTTTCGGCCAAACACTAGACAATCTCCTTCAACCCCCTTATGAAACCGATCAATGTGCGCCTTGTGTGAGTTTGTCTCTCCAATCTTCCACTCCATTTTTGAGAGATTTTTTGCTTTGGGTCATTATAAACTCTATTGGCCATTTCTTGAAGGTGGATGAGGCTACAACTTTGCTGGGTCGCTCTACTTTCACTCACATTTTGGTTGACATGGATATCTCACACTACTACCAGGGGATGAGGTAGTCATTGTTGGGGAGAGATCTTGGGCTCAATCATTGGATTATGAGGGCCTCTTGTTTTGGTGTCGGTGATGCTTCTCTACTGACCATTTGGTTACAAAGTTCTCTTTTGCGTCGTAACAGTGCTATCACTTGGTGGAAGGATGCAAACGATGAGGATGAAGTAACTGTTGCAAATCTGGATGATGCTCCTGCTAGAAATTTGGGTGATGCCCCTTAAAAGCTGTAAACCATGAGAATACCACTCTTGCTCCTTTTGGTTTGGCCCCCTTTGGCCATGACGATCATTCTTTGCCTTTTGCTCTTGCTCTACTCCAAGCTTCAGTTTACAATGTAGAACTTTCTTAGCACTCCAACCATTTTGCTGACAGTTGTCCAAATGGAATTACATTAGCCATTCCTTGTGGTGGGGATCCTAAAGACAACATCGCTTGGACAGTTGTTCGATGATGCTAGAAAAAAAGTCCAAAGTCACATTCTTCTCCACAAGTGGTGAGTGAGCTGCCCACCCACTCTTGAGGAGGGATACTAGCCTTTATGCTAGTGTGTTGTTTATTTTTTGTATTTTGTATCTGACAACACTTGTATTGTTAGTGTGTTGTTAATAAGCCGTTGATGACCTCTACTTGTAAAAGCCAACACCCTTGTTTATGTGTTGTTGTTCTCTTTGATGCCTTCACAATGTAGTTGTGTAAGGTTCACCCCCCTTGTTAGGTTGTTGATTATAATCAAAACAAAGGTTTTCATTTGAGATTTTCTTGAGATATTTTGTAGGTAGGTGATATTTTGGAGTACTTTGGATCAAATTTGATCATAGCATTATGTTTAGAAAATCCAAAAAATTATGGATCAATTGTCAATTTGTCCATATTGAAGTGTTTTGATTGCAACTTTTCAAGAAATTTCTTCTCTTGAAATAGATTGTATTGTTACAAAAAATCCCTTACGTGTGCATCATTGTATAAAGTTCTTTTTTATTAAAAAATTTAAATTTAAATTAAGATTTTTTTATTGATATTCAAAGGGCACATGGGTCTTGACACTTATAGGCCTATTTGAGGTGCTTGCAGATTTGTATCGAGGACTTGGAACCCTTGACAACACTATATGAGTGAGTGACAACTATTGGATTTGGCATCAACCTCCATTATTACCACTAGTGGTAATGCCACCACTAGTTCGCTAGTGTGCCAAATCCGCCATTGGGACAACACTTTTGACATCTTGCTCAACAGTCAAAATAACACCAAATAGTTTTGGCATTTTCAAAAACATATATTTGCTTTTCTTGGGTTTCTTGCTAGTAGATAGCAATTTTGACAGATTACAAAGGTTTTATGACATGGAGTTTGGTATTATGTTTTAGAACACTTTTACTTACTGTACTTGAAAGAAAAAATAGGTAGCCATGAGAAAGGTCTTTCTCAATTGAATTTTAACTTCGTTTGTTTAGCTCCTTTGAGATAAGATATAGTGCCTTATATGGTTTCTTGTCAAATGGTGCCATTGGAGCTTTAACCCTTTCATTTTGTATGTTATATATGTAGTTTGGTCATACATAAAAGAAAGTTAGGCGACATTTGCAAAGACCTACAACATGCACATGAGGGGTGATAATTACTTTAGTATAAAGTATGTAAATAACATATTATCTATGGATTTGTTTTCTAAGTTATTTTAAGAGATTCATAAAGCAAATATGATCTCAACATTGAGGTTAAAGCATCAACAAAAATATAGTCTTTCGTTGAGTTTAAAATGGTCATATTAAGCAAGATCAATTAGGGCTTTTGTATGAGATTTGCTTGAGAGATTTTGTAAGTAATTAATTTGGGTTAAATTTGATTCTACCACAACACTTAGAGGACCCAAAATTTAATGTATTAATTGTGAATTTGTCCAAATTGAAGTGCTTTACTTGCAATTTTTAAGAAAATTCTTCTCTCAGTCATATAGATTGTATTGTTACAAAAGATTCATTGCACATGCATCATTGCTGTATAGAGATTTTTATTTTTTTTGAATCAAAGTTTTAAAAAATTAACATTTTTTAAAGATTCAAAAGGCAAATAGGGTACCCAACACTTGTAGGCTTGTTTGAGGTTCTCGCAAATTTGTATCAAAGGGTTGGATACCCTTGATAACACTATGTTAGTAGGTGACAACCATTGGCTCTGCCATCAATGAATTTTATTACTAGGCTTTGCCATCAATGAATTTTATTACTACTAGTGGTGGTAGTGCCAGCACTAGTGCACTAGTTTGTCCAACCCTCCATAGGGACAAGACTTCCAGCATCTACCTTGATAGCCAAAACAACACATCAAATAGTTTTGGGCATCCTCAAGACCATATATTTTCTTGAATTGGGTTTCTTGCCAATAGATATCAAATTTGACATTGACTACAAAGGTTCTAGGTTGTAAGGTTGGTTTCAAGACAAACTAATGATGATATTTGAATATGTTGTGGCATTAGGGAAATATTTTCCTATTTTTAGAATATTTCATTTGTTGACATAATTTTGCATCAACTTGTGCCATCATCTTAAAACTTGCCTTTTTCAATAGGGTTTTGATCTTTGGTTTTGGAGTTTAGATGCTTCGATCTTGCTCAAATTTGTTCATTTTTTTATTTGGATTTTCTTTTAATTTTTAATTTACTTCTTTTTTTTTAATCATAATGGTGCATATGGTTCTCTTTTTCTTTTTTTTAAATTTTTTTAAAATTTTTTACAAGTCATGCTAGTATTTCTCATTTTGAGATTTTTGGAGGCTATGTTCATCTCATGTGGAAAACTTTTGGATGCAATTTTATTTGGAAGTGCATAATTTTTCATTGATATAGTTTAATATATCTCTTCTAGATTAAAAATATATTTTCAACTTTGTGGCTTAATTTGTTGACATTTGTAATACATTGGGACGAAGACCACTTATGACACTTGCAACTGCTTTAACTATGAAGTGTAAACAAATTGTGATTACTCGGGAGTTTTTTGCATCAAATATTTTGTACTCTATGGATTGATATATAAAGTTTTTTATTTTTTGGGTCATTTTTTCTTTGCATGCTAGTTTGGTTTCTTAATCTAACACAAGGAGTTAACATCAATATAATAAAAAATATTTTGACTAATTAAATTGAATTTGTGGGACTACAAGTCTTTGTGAGATGGATTCTTAAAGCATTTCAAGACAGTCAATTGAATATACGAAACTACAAGCCAATCCTTAATGGTTGGTTATGAGCCCACTACCTTTCAACAAAATTTGTACGGAAGTACCAAATTGAATGTCTTTGGATTAATTCTATGTCAACATTGACACCAAAACCACCATCACTAATATTGAGTCAATTTATGTCATACAAAACAAATTTATGCAATGTTTGAAAACTCCAATAAATTTCCATTCCTAGGTGATCATGTGATAGATATTCTTATACCTTTTGACAAAATTTGACCATATTGTCATGATACAATTACAACATTTGAAGATCCCAAAGACCTTTCTTGTAAATATTGCATAAAGATTTTTTCTTTATGCTTTTGAGACAAGGACTTTAAACATCAATTACTCATACTTAACTATCTAGTGTGGACATAATATTGGTGGATGAGCACCATGGTTTGTTGACATGCATTAAGACTTTGACATTATCACATTCCACATTAATTGAGTTCAATGTTGTTTGATGGGGCTTCCGATGATTCAACTTAGCAGGACCATATATGCTTTCTAAACGCAATCCATTGATATGATTACTTAACAAACCTTGAGTATCCATTGATATTCTTTGGCTCCTATGCTACTTTGGTTTCCATAATGCTTTGAATTACCACCATCTTTTGTTAGGCTTGAGACACTTGATGCAATCCTAGAACCTCTTATTGCCGATTTGGAGATTGTTAGATAGTTACAAGAGATCCATTTAACATTTTCTTCCATTTTTCTATGTTAGGCAGAGCTTCAACCCACACCATTAAGTTTACTTTTGACGAAGGGAAGGAATGTTGTTTTACGTGCACAAATCTTCTTCAAATTAGGTCATTATTCAATCTTAGTGTGGGATGCATCACATTTGTGGGGAGCGAAGTCGAGAGGAAGCCACATAATTTCTCTTCATTATTTCCCTTTAGAGGTTTGTCTTTCCCTTTTTGAGGGAACTTATTGTACATTGATGCCTAACATATCCTAATTGTTGGGACCCATTGTTTATTTTAAGTTGCACTTTGAGATGTGCAAGGGTGGTTGGTAGGGAGTGGGTGTGGTATTTACTTAATCTTAGATTTGTTATGTCCTGAGTGTGATATTGCACCTATTCAATGAATTCTTAGTATATTAAAAATATCTAATTATTCTCACCCAAGATAATATTTGTCAAGTTGCCAATATATTTGCTTGAATACTAGCATAAATGATTCACATAAGTCAAGAAAATGCAAACTCAATCTATGAATAACAATGCAATACAAGAATGATTGAATAGAAGTGTGTAAAATCTACAATGCAGGTTTGAATATAGAGGTGAGAAAGAGAAGTGAAAAGCTAGAGAATGATTATTAAAATCCCATACATATATGTCACACTTATGAAAAAAGTTTATAAGTGTGTAGGCAAGTGACATAAGTGTATGCAAAAGGTGTCTTACTAGGTGAGTACACATGTCTCAACCACATGAGGTTAGACAAATCTCTAAATATCCTCTAATTAAACTCAAGCCTACATGAACATGTCCTCCTAGGAAGTGGTTAACTACTAACTGTAATTGGGTTACGAGGATCAATAGAAACTTACAATACTACATGAAATCTCAACCACAAAGAGATCGTTAGAGAAATTAGTATTCCCGATAATCAAGAAAGGATGTAAGACAAACCATAAGCATAAACAATAATTAATATGAAATCATTCTAAGAACATGAATATGCAATCCATAGAATCCTTCTTTGGTGTTCTTCTTCTCATGCAATGCGGGCTCTCAGAATTGAGCTCAAAATTATGCCAACATAAGATTTCAAAGCACGTGGTTACCAAAATCAAAGATTTAGCTCTCTATTTATAAGTTTTTAGGGGTTTCAACCAAGAATGCATGCTTAAAGGGGTTGATTGGTTGTGATTGAGTAGTTGAACTCAGAGTGAGTGAGATTTCAACTTTGCTTGATTGCCTTGATTAGGGGATTGATTCATATGTTAGCAAATAGATTAGAGAGATGACTTGAATAGATTGGTGAGATAACATGATAGACTAGTGAGTTAACCAATTGCATGGATGAGTCAACAAATTGCATGGATTAGAAGACTGAATTGATTGAAGACTTAATTGATTGTTGAGGGAGGAATTAACAATGTGGATTGAATAGTTAGGAGAGAGAATTGTGGAGTGAACTAAAAGTCAGTATGAGTTAGCTTTGGAGGAATAAATTATGATTAAATAAATAAAAGAATTATTTACTTGCACATGTGACAATTGGTAAATAAATAATTAATATTTATTTATGAGAGAAGAACAATTGATTTAATTAAATAAATATAATTTATTTAATTGTGATAGAGATTTTGATTTTATTATTACATAAATGCAATAATTAGAAAGAGAGAATATTAATTAAATATGATTATTTAATTAATTGAATGACATAAGGAATAATTAAATAATGTTTAATTATTTAATTACTTTATAGATGAATAATTGATGAAATATTGATTAGATTATTGATAATTAAGGTAATTAACTAAAACCATTTAATTATAGAATTAAGAAGAAATGATGATTTTGACTTTAGAATACAGTAGAATGACACAATTTATTGAATAATAAAGATTATTAAATAAATTAAAGAGTAATGTTAGTAATGTCATTGCGTTGGAGCAATAGGCTATTTTTAAGTGTTGACATTTTGCCCCTCCTTGATATAAAGATTTTCACTGCCATTTCAAAGAATAATAAAAATTATGTCCCGGTATGCCTCAGTAAGAACTACGTGACGAGGTAAATTATGCCCCCTCGAGAGATTGTTTGTGCAAGAAAACTATGAATGATCTCTCGAAATAAGATTTAGATGAAATGATGAAAGGGAAGAATAGTTAGTAAGAAGTGAAGAATGTTGGTAGGTTGTGATGGCTGTTTGATCGATATTGGACATAGAAATTGTTGATCCGAATCATGTTTGATTGAGGAAGGACCCATCCTGTATAAGACTAGCGATAATGTCTGGTTTTAGGGAAGACATACCTTGTATAAGACAAATAATGATGTGTGGTTTTAGGAAAGACCAATCTTGTATAAGACTAGTGACAACGTCTAGTTTTAGGGAAGATATACCTTGTCTAAGATAAGTGACAACATATGGTTTCAAGAAAGATACATCTTGTACGATGATGTGTGGTTTTAGGAAAGACATATCATGTTTAACACAAATGATAATGTTTGGTTCCAGGAAAGACATATCCTGTATAAGAGACTGAAATGATTGACCAATTGATTTGACTGATTTGAAAATTGATTTTACCATTTTGACAGACAGATAGATTGACTGATTGATAGAATGTTAGAATTAACTGATAGAATGTTAGGAGAGGAGAGAAAATGAGGAAGAATCTTGATTGAAACCTTTAGATTATAGTAAACAAAGAACCTCAAATTGTAATAACCATACTTGAATTCCAAGTTATTTGAGCTATTTATTTTTCATCATTGGGCCACTTAATTAAGCTGATAGGCTTTATTTGGGAGCTTTGCTCCCGGAAATGACTTTTTTCTCCCAGAAAGTTGTCAATCCTCTTCCCGAAATATTTTGCTTTTCTGGCATTGGAAAGCACTTTAGATTTTTATAGCAACTTACCTTATTTTTTCCTTAAAATTATCTAGCCTTTTTAAAATTAGTTGGAAATATTCCTATTTATGATATTGCATGTCGTTGGAAGATTTCATTTTTAACGATTAACTTGAATTATCCAAATTCACATTTACCATTTTCATTTGCTTCTGTGTAGTGGATGGTCGGTTTCGAATTATATTTTTATTGTGTGCATTTTTTGCTTTTATTTTATTTCATAATTTGTTACAGGATACACACAAAGCATCTGGTCTTTCAGATTCACATTGTACATACGCACTTTTCATGGCAGTTCATGAAGAAAGATCTCCCATTGAATGGTTCCAGCCTCGTGGCTTATGATTTTATATTTTGGATGTATTCATATCCACTATCAAATGTGTTGCATATTTAACATCTCTCACCAATTTAGAATGAGGTCGATTTTTCAATTTTTGTTATTTAGATTAAGATATTTTTTTAAAGATTAATGGTATTTTCTTTTCTTTTTTTTTGGTTTTTTTTACATAATTTATTTTAAGATTAATTGTACTTTTTATTTTTTATGTATGTATTTTTCAAGAGTCAACAATTATATAGTCAATTGTATATAAAAATTTCCTAACATTCACCTACAACAAATTTACTTTCTACATAAAACCATATTAAGAATTAATGTAAAAACATATTTATTTAAAATTTGCTATTTTAAATTGAAAAAAGAAAACCAACCTATTGGCTCATCATTGCATGCACAAAAGCATGTGATTGCTAGTTATAGAAAAAATAGATACCATCCTACCAAGATATGAATGATCTAGGTATGATTATCCTCTTGCATTTAAAACATACATGATGAATAAACAAAGAATGTGGGCCGATCCATCTAGGTCGAACATTCAAAGTCGAGGTTTGTGCAACGTATCACAACCAAAGTATCTATTGTAATTTTTGGCAACTGGATATTTGTATATGGATGTGAAGGCTCTTATCATAGACACCCAAATTTCTCTTTTAAGACTTTATGAAAAACATTCCACAAATGATAGACAAAAGTCATGAACCATCACGTCATCTCTAAATCGCTTGTGGATATTCTGGAGATGCATAAGAACATGACTTGCAAAAATCAAGACATAATAAGTCTAACTTGAATCAACAAGTTGCAGTTGTATTGATTATGTGCCTGTGTTGTTGCAATAGTTTGGACATTGAATTTTGACATATTGTTGATGCTATCTAATTCCAAGAAAAAAAAAGTACCCCATCTCAGATTGCTTTGTTTGATTTCAAGTGTTGCTTCTTTGGTCTAAGACAACACGATTTTTGACAAAATGCTTTGCTATTTTGCTGGGTTTGCTAGATAAGATAGTTTTGGCAGTGTAGCTGAGCACTTATTGACTAGTTTGACTATTTTGACTTGGTTTTGTTGAAGCTTAGACTTGTTGTATGTCGTTGTTCAATGCCTGTTGAAAAATGCCAGCGAATTGGTTTATGTGCAAAGGAATTTTATTGCAGGATGTTCTTGGCTTTCTGATTTTTTTGTTTGTCTTCGACAAAATTTTCAGGACTTGTTGCAATGTTTTTGGAGTTTTGATGTTTTGGAACTTTTTGAAGGTCTTTTGCTATGTTTTTGTTGTTTTCAGAATGATTTTGCTATGTTTTTATTATTTTTAAAGGAGTTTTTGCTATGTTTTTTATTTTTTTAAAGGGCTTTTCTGGTTTTCAGAATTTTTTCAAGACATTTTAAATCATTGAATGAGGTGAAAGGCATATGTCAGGATTTATTTTCAAATATGATTATATTTATTTGCCCCAGTGTCTAGAAGGGCATGAAACATTATGAATGGATGAATGAACTGGGGATGTCAATGGATAGGTGAAAAATGGAATCAAGTTGATTTGGATGCAAGGACTATCTCACAATGGGATAACATTTTTACCCAAGCTAAGAGACTGTATGTGTGTCTATGTAGGCAATGACATAACACATTAAATGATATGAGGTCTATGGGAAAGGACATGTCAAGAGGTTTCTGAAAATATGTTCTTCATTTTTTATGTCCTTAATTTTGATCAAGACTAAGAAAGAGATTTGGGATAGGCAATATGAAATGACAATGGATGACAGAAGTAAGGGATGGATGAGACAAAGGATTTGTATTGTAGGATATGGATAAAGTGAAGTAGAGAGGATGCATGAAGATTTGTCAAGATCAAAGATGGAAAAATGGATATAGATAGATGTGGGATCATGAAGGATGTGGTAGGTTGGATTGCATGAATGAAACTTGCCCCCAAGTGTAGAGGCTAATGGATTACACATGACACCTATTTGCCAATTTTCATTATGGTACTTGTCTAAGGTGCCCCAAGAAGTGGTTTTCATCATAGGACAAAACATTTCTCTTGATTTTTTGTATTTTTGTGTCATACAAGGAGCCTACTTATCAAATTTTCACCAAGGTAACCATTTTTTTTTCTTTTTTTTTTGACAATTTTGGAAGACAACGGATTTAGGAAATGACACGAAGGAAGGACTCAATCATCTTGTTCTTTGGATAGTATTCCTGAAGGACATGTTGTACTGGACCATGGCTATTGAAAGTATACTCAAAGATGTTGATAAGGTGATGAAAAAAGGGAATGAAATGTATGATAAAATGGACTAGGGTAAGAGTTTATGCATAAGACTAGATAAGGGAGATGGAAGGATTGAAAGTAGGTGTTGGATAATGAATGGGGAGTTGGAAGACTTGTGTATGGGTGGATGGAAATGTTGATAAGATCAACATTGGCAAACACCTTGAGGGGTGGTGGAGTGATGGAAAGGAAATGGCTTTAGGATTTTGAGATTTAGATGGAAGAGTGGACATGAATTTTGGGACACAAGGACCCAAAATGGATGAAAAAGATGATGGAGTATGTAAGGTAGTGGATTTTGGGACATAGGGACCCAAAATAGATTTAGAAGACGAAAGCTATTTATGTGGAAGATTGATGGGAGCCTTTCGAATAGAAAGCTTGGATGCCAATTTTGATTCTTTGGGATATTGTGCTTCGAGGAGCTTCTTGGGAATCCACATGGTTTTTAATTTTTCGTTCTTTTATGGATCTTTGGAATGCATTGTTTGCACAAGGGATTTAGGAGCCCGTATAGCTTTTGACTTTTATATTTTCTTGATTAGCCTTTGTGGCCTTTTGGACTTTTCTTTTTTTGTTTTGGATCATATTTTTCTTTGTTTGTACATGTCAATTAGAAATGACATGTTGATCCTTGATTGCATATGGATTTCTTGACTTATGGATTTTATGTTTGGCATCCAAATTTCTTGGAAGGGGAGTGGTATTAATGGGTGGATAAGAATTGTATGGAGGCCTTTTGGATGGGTAAATGGTTCTTAAAGATGTGTGCCTTTTTTGATTTTCTTGTGGAAAAGGGTAAGTGGATCATGAACTAGTGGATGGATGAATATAAGGACCTAAGATGGATGGAAGGGACAAATATTTTGACTTTGGGATGTAAGGACCCAGAATGGATGGAGGAGGTGATGGGAATGTTTATGCTTGGATTTATATGGGGGAATGTGGGATATAGGAGGGATATCAACATCTTGATGGTGAGCTATGTAGTATGGGCCTTGATAATAAGGATTTTGTTTGATATCAAGGGGTTCTAATGTGCCTTGTGCATTGAGGCCTAGCCCCTTTCCTTGATCATGCATTTTCTGACAAATATTCTTGGCAATGGGATATTGATTATTTTTGAAACAAGATGCGAGTCCATTGTGATGGGGTACACTAATACTGAGGTGATGGGACATATTGAGATGTTGAGGTGTTGCAGTATACTAAGGTACTAGGGTATGTTGAGGTGTTGGGGTATATTGTGGTGCTAGGGTATGGTGAAGTGCTACCATAAGATGGGAAGTAATGGACCCATTTGTCATCAATTGCTAGAGGAGGCTCATAATCATTGAATACTCAAGATTTGTTGGAGGTGTCCCTTGACTGATTTTAGGTTTACCTGAATTGGAAGGGATACTTGGTTGAAGAGCACTAGGATGTTGTTGTTGAGGTGCCCCTAGTAGGGGCATTCCTTGATTGGGGTGGTCCATGAATTGTGTGAACGACATGTGCTAGAATGAAAATCTAAGACTAAGGGATATGAAAGACAACTAGGGAAAATATATTAAGACTTTTTTATTTTATTTGGGATGATAATGCAAACTTATAGGAATGGATAATCAAATATGACATCTAAGGTGTAAGTACCTTACCCTAAGAGAGATTTAGAAAAATTGGAAGGTAAACCCTCTAAGGAAAGACCCAAATAATATTGAGGACTATCTTGACACTAAAAGGTAGGAAACAAGGTATAAATTCTAGCAATAGTGTTTGTCTAAGACAAATATTAACCAACATAACAAGGTTCCTATGCTGAGGCTAGTAGATAAAGATGGTGCTGATGATGTCAAGATAAAACACAAGATCACTATAAGAATGTCCTAGGAAAATGCACCCTTTGTTTTGAAAACTGACTCTAGGAAGTGCAATGCTTTCACCCAAAGATATGCAAGCTATGGTTTTGAGATTTTTGGATTTTGAGACTAAAAATGATGACTATGCAAGAAAGAAAGATTTTGAGGTATGCCTATCTAGGTATGTTGATCACATGAAACCAGGATGAAAATATCAGTGTAATGTTTGTAGGACTTGTGTTGTAGAACCAATGTTGTAGGATAAATACTACAGGACAATTGTTGTAAGATAAATGTTGTAGGAAAAATGTTGGAGATGTACAACCTCAACAAAATCACAACCAGTATGTAGTTGTAGGAATGACTAAAAAAGAAATGACCTGTGTATGTTCAACAACTGTTTCAAGTTGCAAGTTTTCACAAAGTTTGTCACAACTAAAGAAATATAAAAGAAGTTTAATCTAAGGTCAATTTGGCTTCATCTTTAATATTATAGGAACATTTCTTAGGTGTCTGTCAACTCACACAATATATCTGACACACAACTAGATCTTAAAAGCCCTCTTGAATGTGCCTATGATTTTTCCTTTTTCGGGTATTGTTGTTGTGTTAATAAAGATCTCTTTTGCAACATAATATCCATGGGACATGTATGATGGGAATCTTGGCAAGAGATTCTATTTCAGCCTCCCCTTGCACTATAATAAGACAAATGTTTGGAGGTGAACCAGGTGACTTCTAATTAATAGAGTTGTAGTAAGTTCTATGGCGTCTCTCTAATCAGTTTGTATGCATTTGATTGACTTAAGAGCCTAGTTGGCCATGCTGGCTACTTAGGGATACTTCACTTGATCTAGATGATCATCAACACACCTCGCCCAAACTTAAGGAGATAAGACTATAGGTTGTTCAGAGTCTTATTTATATACCAACCAAAAGGACTTGTTGGTTTGAGGTTTTTCTTTGGTGGGTTAAGCAAATCCCTAGACATGCCTTTCTAAAAATAAAAATGGTTTCTAATCTAATAGATTGGGCAAGCACACCAAGAACTAGCTCTTCAAAGGACTCGATATGCCGAGAGTTTAGTTTACACATTAGGTGTAATTGACAATTTTCTATGAACATGTGGATCTTTTCCTTGGTTGGTAAATGGAAGGATGTCTTACACGCAACATTTATTCAACATTGTAGGAAAGAGGCAAAGATCTCTCCATTCTTCTTTTTGGTGGTGCAAAGATCCGTCAATGTTACTTTCATGACAATATTTTTGATTAAGTAAAAATAGGTTTTGAAGGGGCCCCAAAATCTTGTACAAGGCAGGTTTTAGGAGGGACTTGAAACCCACAACTAAAGATATTAAAAAATAGCCACAAAATGAATCAAAATGAAGATGAGGCGGACCAAGGACAAGAAAAGAGGGAGCAAAACTAGAGAACTCCCCCCACCAAAATGAAGGGTTGCATGACATACTTCCATTTCAATGTCATGTGAATAGAGGGATATGAATTTCTCTGCTAGCTCGTTCCATTTTTTAATCCCAAGTGGAGTCTAGAGAACTACTCCATGGTTGTACCATTGAGACTGTGTGGGAATAGTCTTATTAGATATGTGTCATCATGGACTACCTCCATAAAAGTCATAAAAAAATCTCGTATGTGATAACAGGAATCACCCTTTTCCTTGTACATATCAAATTTAGGTGTGAAAAAGTTGTGTGGAAAAGATGGAATATGTAATGTTCTATAAAATGGATAAGGACTAAATTTTGTTGTGGTGTAAGTCATTTTAGGAGTGTGCATTTGTAGGTTTATGATTTGTTGCTAGAGGGTTTAGAACTCTTGAGAAAGTATATTAGTGGGTGTCAGTGTAGAAAATATGACGTTAGGATCAACAAATGAGATTTTGTTTTGAGGCACTGTAGGCACATAAGGTGGTGGAATATGCTAAGGTGTTGGTGTATACTGAGGTACTAGAACATACTGAGGTGTTGGTATATGTTGGGGTGATGGAATATGATGAGGTACTGGAATGTATTAAGGTACTAGAATATGATGAGGTAATGGAATATGCTGAGGTGCTGGAATATGCTAAGGAATAGGGACTTTGCTGAGGTGCTAGGATATACTGATACTGAGCTATTGGGACATGTGTAGGTGCTTGAATATACTGAGGTGCTAGTAATTGTTGAGGTGCTGGGATATGTCGAGGTCCTGGGACATGCCGAGGTGCTAGGATATGTTGGGGTCCTTAGATTTGTTGAGGTTCTAGGGCATGCTAAGGTGATGGGGTACACTAACACTAAGGTGATGGGACATGTTGAGGTGTTGAGATACTGAGGTGTTGGGGTATACTCAGGTGCTAGGGTATGTTGAGGTGTTGGGGTATAGTGTGGTGCTAGGGTATGTTGAGGTGCTACCATAAGATGGGAAGTAATGGAGCCATTTGTCATCAATTGCTAGAGGAGGCTCATAATCATTGAATACTCAAGATTTGTTAGAGGTGTCCCTTGACTAATTTTGGGTTTACCTGAATTGGAAGGGACACTTGGTTGAAGAACACTAGGATGTTGTTGTTGAGGTGCCCCAAGTAGGGGTGTTTCTTGATTGGGGTGGTCCATGGATCGTGTGAACGACATGTGCTAGAATGCAAATCTAAGACTAAGGGATATGGAAGACAACTAGGGGAAATAGCTTAAGACTATTTTTATTTTTATTTTTTTGATTTGGGATGATAATGCAAAATTGGAATGGATAATCAAATATGACATCTAAGGTTTAAGTACCTTACCCTAAAAGAGATTCTGAAAAATAGGAAGGTAAACCCTCTAAGGAAAGACCCAAATGATATTGAGGACTATCTTGACACCAAAAGGTAGGAAACAAGTTATAAATTCTAGCAATAGTGTATGTCTAAGACAAATATTAAAAAACATAACAAGGTGCCTATGCTGAGGCTAGTAGATAAAGATGGTGATGATGATGTCAAGATAAAACACAATACCACTATAAGAATGTCCTAGGAAAATGCACCCTCTATTTTTAAAAATGACTCTAACAAGTGCAATGCTTTCACCCTAAGATATGCAAGCTATATTTTTTAGATTTTTGGATTTTGAGACTAAAAATGATGACTATGCAAGAAAGAAATATTATGAGGTATGCCTATCTAAGTATGTCGATCACATGAAAATAGGATGAAAATATCAATGTAATGTTTATATGACTTGTGTTGTAGAACCAATGTTGTAGGACAAATACTGTAGGACAAATGTTGTAAGATAAATGTTGGAGATGTACAAACTCAACAAACTCAGAACCAACATGTAGTTGTAGGAATGACTAAAAAAGAAACAACCTATGTATGTTCAACAACTTTTTCAAGCTACAAGTTTTCACGAAGTCTGTCACAACGAAAGAAATATAATAGAAGTTTAATCTAAGGTCAATTTGGCTTCATCTGTAATTTTATTGGCCCATTACTTAGGTGTCTGTCAACTCACACAACATATTTGACACACAACTAGAGCTTAAGATCCCTCTTGAATGTGCCTGCGATTTTTCCTTTTTGGGTATTGTTATCGTGTTAATAAAGATCTCTTTTGCAACATAATATCCCTAGGACATGTGTATGATGGGAATATTGGCAAGAGATTCTATTTCAGCCTCCCCTTGCACTATACTAAGAAAAATGTTTGGAGGTGAACCAGGTGACTTCTAATTAATAGGGTTGTAGTAAGTTTTGTGGTATCTCCCCAATCGGTTTGTACGCATGTGATTGGCTTAACAGCCTAGTTGACCATGTTGGCTGCTTAGGGATACTTCACCTAATCCCGACTATCATCAACACAACTCACCCAAACTTAAGGAGATAAGACCATAGGTTGCTTAGAGTCTTAATTATATACCGACCAAAAGGACTTGTTGGTTTGAAATCGTTCTCTGTTGGGTTAAGCAAATCCCCCAGACATGCCTTTCTAAAAATAAAAATGGTTGCTAATCTAATAGATTGTGCAAGCGCATGAAGAATTAGCTCTTAAAAGGACTTGATATGCTGAGAATTTAGTTTACACATTAGGTGTAATTGACAGTTTTCTATGAACATGTGGATCTTTTGCTTGGTTTGTAAAAGGAAGGATGTCTTAGAGGAAACATTTATCCAACGTTGTAGGAAAGAGACAAAGCTCTCTCCATTCTTCTTTTTGGTGGTGCAAAGATCCATCAATGTTACTTTCATGACAATATTTTTGATTAAGTGAAAACAGGTTTTGAAGGGGCCTTAAAACCTTTTGTACAAGGCAGGTTTTAGGAGGGACTTGAAACCCACAACTAAAGATATTAAAAAATAGCCACAAAATGAATCAAAACGAAGACGAGGTGGACCAAGGACAAGAAAAGGGGGAGTAAAACTAGAGACCTCCCCCCCACCAAAATGAAGGGTTGCATGGCATACTTCCATTACAATGTTTTGTGAATAGTGGGATATGAATTTCTCTGCTAGCTCATTCCATTTTTTAATCCCAAGTGGAGTCTAGAGAACCACTCCATGGTTGTCCCACTGAGACTTTGTGGGAAGAGTCTTATTAGATATGTGTCAGCTACCTCCATACAATCCGTAAAAAACTCCTATATGTGATCACAGGAATCACCCTTTTCCTTGTACATATCAAATTTAGGTGTGACAAAGTTGTGTGGAAAAGGTGGCATAAGTAGTGTTCTATAAAATGGATAAGGACTAAATTCTGTTGTGGTGTAAGTCATTTTAGGAGTGTGCATTTTTAGGTTAATGATTTGCTACTAGAGGGTTGAGAACTCTTGAGACAGTATGCTAGTGGGTGTTAGTGTAGCAAATACGACGTTAGGATCAATAAATGAGACTTTGTTTTGTGACACTATAGGCATATAAGGTGGTGGAATATGCTAAGGTGTTGAGGGTATACTGAGGTACTAGAACATACTGTGGTGCTGGTATATGTTGGGGTGATGGAATATGCCAAGGTACTAGAATGTATTGAGGTATTGGAATATGATGAGGTAATGGAATATGATGAGGTGATAGGATATACTGGTACTGAGTTGTTGGGATATGTGTAGGTGCTTGAATATACTGAGGTGCTAGGACTTGTTGAGGTGTTGGGATATGCTGAGGTCCTGGGACATGCTGAGGTGCTAGGATATGTTGGGATGCTTAGATTTGTTGAGGTTCTAGGACATGCTAAGGTGATGGGGTACACTAATACTAAGGTGATCGGACATGTTGAGGTGTTGAGGTATACTGAGGTGCTAGGGTATGTTGAGGTGTTGGGGTATACTATGGTGCTAGGGTATGTTGAGGTGCTACCATAAGATGGGAAGTAATGGAGCCATTTGTCATCAATTGCTAGAGGAGGCTCATAATTGTTGAATACTCAAGATTTGTTAGAGGTGTCCCTTGACTGATTTTGGGTTTACTTGAATTGGAAGGGACACTTGGTTGAAGAACACTAGGATGTTGTTGTTGAGGTGCCCCAAGTAGGGGTTTTCCTTTATTGGGGTGGTCCATGGATCGTGTGAACGACATGTTCTAGAATGCAAATCTAAGACTAAGGGATATGGAAGACAACTAGGGGAAATAGCTTAAGACTATTTATTTTTATTTTTTTTGATTTGGGATGATAATGCAAAATTGGAATGGATAACCAAATATGACATCTAAGGTTTAAGTACCTTACCCTAAAAGAGATTCTGAAAAATAGGAAGGTAAACCCTCTAAGGAAAGACCCAAATGATATTGAGGACCATCTTGACACTAAAAGGTAGGAAACAAGGTATACATTCTAGCAATAGTCTCTGTCTAAGACAAATATTAAACAACATAACAAGGTGCCTATGTTGAGGCTAGTAGATAAAGATGGTGATGATGATGTCAAGATAAAACACAAGACCACTATAAGAATGTCCTAGGAAAATGCACCCTCTATTTTGAAAAATGACTCTAGCAAGTGCAATGCTTTCACCCTAAGATATGCAAGCTATGTTTTTTAGATTTTTGGATTTTGAGACTAAAAATGATGACTATGCAAGAAAGAAAGATTCTGAGGTATGCCTATCTAAGTATGTCGATCACATGAAACCAAGATGAAAATATCAGTGTAATGTTTGTAGGACTTGTGTTGTAGAACCAATGTTGTAGGACAAATATTGTACGACAAATGTTGTAAGATAAATGTTGTAGGACAAATGTTGGAGATGTACAAACTCAACAAACTCACAACCAGTATGTAGTTGCAAGAATGACTAAAAAAGAAACGATCTGTGTATATGAAACAACTTTTTCAAGCTGCAAGTTTTCACAACGTCTGTCACAATGAAAGAAATATAAAAGAAGTTTAATCTAAGGTCAATTTGGCTTCATCTGTAATATTATAGGCCCATTGATTAGGTGTCTGTCAACTCACACAACATATCTAACACACAACTAGAGCTTAAAAGCCCTCTTGAAGGTGCTTGTGATTTTTCCTTTTTTGGGTATTGTTACCATGTTAATAAAGATCTCTTTTGCAACATAATATCCCTAGGACATGTATGATGGGAATCTTGGCAGGAGATTCTATTTTAGCCTCCCCTTGCACTATAATAAGACAAATGTTTGGAGGTGAACCATGTGACTTCTAATTAATAGGGTTGTAGTAAGTTCTGTGACATCTCCCCGAGCAGTTTGTACACATGTGACTGGATTAAGAGCCTTGTTGACCATGCTAGCTACTTAGGGATACTTCACCTAATCCAGACTATCATCAACACACCTCGCCCAAACTTAAGGAGATAAGACCATTGGTTGCTCAGAGTCTTATTTATATACTGACCAAAAGGACTTGTTGGTTTGAGGTCGTAATCTGTTGGGTTAAGCAAATCCCCCAAACATGCCTTTCTAAAAATAAAAATGGTTACTAATCTAACAGATTATGCAAGCACACCAATAACTCAAGACACCAGGTTAATCGCATTAAGCACCAAAAAGTCAATTGTTAGCTAATCTAAATCATCCATACATGCACACGAGTTCATTTTTAGAGCACCAAATGAGATGGGATTTGCCTTGTCCAATTTTAAATCACCAAAGTCCAAATATATTTTGCCTTGTTCCATTTTATTGCACCAATCTCAAATGTTCTTTTCCTTTGTTTGATTTTTAACCACACATTAATTTTAAGCACCTAAACGAAGTATGAATTGTGATGTGTGTGCATACAATTTTCATTTTAAAGCACCAAACCAGATGGATGAATTTTTTGAATAAAAGTTAATCCCTACTACCATGCCACAAGCTAAAAAAGAAAAGAAATGTTAGTATCCAAAAACCTAAGACCTAGCAATTAATTTTTGGTAATTTCCAAGTTTATAGTCCTCGACCAACAATTGAGAACCTCCACAAAAAACACAAGAATTATTAATTCCCCACTAAAATGAAACACAATTAAAAATAAATAAAACTATTCTAATAAAAAATCTAATCTAATTACCAAAAAAGAAAATTTAAACTGAATTAACAAAGATCTATATCTAACTAACAAAATTTTAAATAATAAACTACTTTAAATCCACAAATTAAAAAAAATTATATAAAAACTTAAAAAAGGTAATCTAAAAAAATAAAAAACTAATTAAAAATATCAAAACTATTTAAAAACTAAAATTAATCTAATTTACCATAAATATTTAAAAACTAAGAATTAATCTAATCTTTAACAAAACTAAAAAATTAAATACCAAACTAACTAAATTAGTAAAAGTTATGTAACAAACTAAAACTATTAAAAAAATTTAATAAAACTTCAAACTAAACTTTAAAAACTAAAAGTTAACAAAAGTTAAGGATCGGTAGCAAAATTAAATTAAACTAAGACAAAGCAAAATAAAACAAATAAATTAATAAGTGGTGATTCATATGCAAAAGTTAGCCAAGAATTGAGATTCAAACAAGTGTACAGATTGTGTCAAATATATCTGAGAATGCGTCATTTTACTTTCCTATTGGCACAATTTTCATCTGTAATACGTAGACTGCGTTGGCTTACCCCATGTCCTCATGCGGCTGCTTAAGTCTATTTTTCGCATAAAAATAAGCTATGCAAGTGTCCCCATGTAATATTTTAATAACCGACAAAAGAAAATTTGGAATCTTCTCCTATTTTCATGTGGCAGTTGCTGCTTATAAAAAATAAATAAGCTGTAAAAAAAAAGGAGGGGCCTAAAATAAGCAGCAACTATATTAATAAAAATGACAAGTGGCTGCATATAAATTTGTCCCTGCTTTCTTTTCATTTACTTTCATTATGTATGTTAAAATGTATAATAATTAATTAGAAATTAATTTTAAGCTGCTTAAATATAAGGAGTAAAAATAGTATTCATGGGGCCACCCACTCCACAAGATGCTCCTTAAAATATTGAGCAGTAGCTGCTAGCCAAAATAAGCTAAGCAACCGCATGGGGACTTGCCCTTAGAGTTGTCTTTGCATCATTTCTGGCTGCCAGCTATGAGTTGATTTGGACTAAAAATTTCAAGAACTAGTATGAGGAACTAGTCTCAAGCATTTAATGTGATGATGCAAAATAGTAGATACAAACTTGAATGCAAGATCTAAAATAAGCTTTGAATGCAAACTAACATCTAGTATTGAATGCATCTAACATCATTAATGCTATGAATCCAACTACCAAATATGTTAGCAATAAACCTCTAAATGCTCTAGAAACAAAATAACATCAAAACTCTGATTCACAAAAGATGGTTGAAATGCTCTTGGCAAAACTCTTATTTATAGATTTTTGGAGCAAGATGAGGTGGCTTGGGTGATGTGGCATTTAAGTGGCATCCACATGGGAGCCACATAGGAGATACATGGGCTTGACAAGCCATTCAAAAGTCAAAGTTGTTCACATATGTGAGAAACTTGGGATGGGTCAAGGGTATTTTAAAGTACTCATGTAAGAGGTGTAAGAGATTTGGTCCAATGAAACACTTTAGAAAGTGTAAGAGGTGTCATCAAAGCTGTAAGAAAAACTTGTTTAGGCAATTTAAGAATTTTTTGAAAAGGTGATTTTTGGAGTATTACTCACACCTCTCAACAAATAATTATCACTAATAGGTGTAGGAATCCAAAAGTTAGTTTAATTAACCTTAGTTAATTAGTAAATAGGCTTATTAAGTTGAGAGTGATGTGGGTAGGATAGGATCTAGGTCTAGATTAGGATTAAATTAAATAAGACTTAACTTAATCAAGGTTTAATAGAATATAGTCATGTGAGGAATTAAATAATTAAAATTTATTTTAAAAATGAGACTATGGGAGGGAACATGTATTAAATTAAATACATTAGGAGAAAAGTATTTTAACTAAATTTAAATACTTAGGTGATGAATTTATTTAATTAAATAAATAGATAAAAATAACAAATATAACTAATTATTTGAAATTAATTATAATATTTTTTTATTAAGGTAAAAACAGGTTTTGAAGGGGCTCCGAAACCCTTTACGAAATGAGACAAGATGGAAACAAAGACCATCAACCAAACGAAACACTACTGGAAACAACCTCAACCAACAGAGTCTAAAAAACCAACAACCAACATGCCAACAACAAACTAGACAAAGACAACAAAGTCACTTGAGATAAAATATGAAGCACGAGACAAACCAAGAAGAAAGAGCTCAAAGAAGCTTACAAAAAACTAACTCTTAGCCCCACGCTTCTAGGAGCGAAGAGTCATGTCAAAAGATGGAGATGATTTCTTATGTTTCTTTCCTTTGATAGTAGTCCACCCATCTTCCACCTTAGCAACAACTCCCTATCAATCCGAGGAGCCCAAATGAGGGAAGTCCTCAGCCTACAATAATAAACCAGCAACATCCATCGACACAGAATCCACAACCAAAGTATTGACAGATGGTGAAGGCACCAAGTCCCTATACCCAACCCTCACAGGAGAAACCACATGAGAGACCAAAGATGAGGACTCAGCCTCAACCATCAAACCAGGGGATGAAACAAGCAGAGGAGCAAAAACACTAACATATAGATGCACAAGAACCTTAGCAACCCCAACAATAGAGGGAGCAGAAAGAGGGACTTGTGAAGCCACCTAAGAGAATTTTTTCTGCGAAACAAGCTTCTTCTCCAACGTGGAGTGTTGAGAAGAAGCACTATTCCACCAAGAACCCGCATATTTCTTTTTCCACCATCCACATTGAGAAGCCATATGCTCATTTTTAAAACATCTTCTACATCTAAAGGGAATCCCTTCATAGTCCAAGATTTGAGTCTAGCTTCCTTTAGAGGAGTTGATCACGATCTCCACAAGAAGCCCCTTAAGGATCAATATCAACAAGAATATGAGCATATTTAGAATGAAAAAGAAATTAATTATAATGTTATTAAAGAATATTAATTAAATAAAATTTAATTAATGTTAAATGTCAAGAGATGATTTTAGACATCTACATTTTACCCCTCTTTGATGTGGTGTTGAAAATGACATCATGTAAAAAAAAAAAAAGATGCCCTAGAGAGAAAAAAGGGTCCTAAAAGTTGTGTCGGAGCGACGAAAATAAGGGAGTGTGCCCCCTCAAGAAAATAGCATGCAAAAAATAATTTTTTGGAGAATTTTCTCAAAAAAGGAAAAAGAGAAGAAAAATGAGTAAGGGAGAAGAGAACAGGGACAATCGCATGACTTGTTAGACAAATGGGGAGAAACATGACAAGAAATGGGGACTGGGATGGAAAACAGGCCCTAAGGGATCTATAAATAGGTCTCGAGAGCTCCAAGAAGGGTCACTTTCACACTTCTGATTATAGAAAATGAGACCGAGAGAGCAACATGACAAACAAGATGGAGCGATTGCATCTTGGGGAGCGCATCTGGACCTACCAGAGACCAACCAATGTGGGGCGAACACTAAGTGCCTAAACCATGCCTTGTACTTTGATTAAATTTTATTTTATTATGCATTTATTAGCATTTATGAAGAGTTTAGGGCTATCAGTACATAGATTTTGATCGGTTGATCGACATCTGTGCAGACGTCGATCAACCCATCAGTGTCTGCAGAGATGCATAATAAAGGATCACAGATGACAATTGCTAGATCATAGTTTGCAGGGATAGGCACTACAACATTTGGGGTCAAATTTCGACGCCAATTTGCGATGCCACTACAATTTGTGTTTGTTTTTTGTGTTTTTTTTGCAAGTGCACTTGATGGTGTCGTAATAGCGATAAACAAAAAAAAAGAAAAAGAAAGTGTCATTTGTAATTTTTGTGTTAATTTGAAGAGCTGCCGCAAAGACGACATTGCACTTTTGTGTGGCGCGAAGAGGCTAGCACCGTGTGGGAAGAGGGCACTGGCACTTGAGGTAGGCATTTGAGCTTTGTCTTCTCATTAACTCAATTTTAGTGGCATTGTTTACATCTTAGCATTTGGAATGCTCGATGACCCACGAGCTTTGAGAGCTAGGGCATCATTGCTGTTACCTTCAAGGCATTGTGTGAAGTGTTTGATCTCTCTTTATTTGTTTTGTTGTTGATATTCACTGTGTGGTACTCCCTGTTTATGATCATTTCATGAGGAAATGTCTTGATGGATCGCGGGCTGCCAGCTAGGGCATCATACATTGTTCATGAGCTCACTGTTTAATACTGGCATTGTTTACATCTTTTCATTTGGAATGCTTGATGACCCGCGAGCTTTGAGAGCTAGGGCATCGTTGCTATTACCTTCAAGGCATTGTGTGAAGTGTTTGATCTCTCTTTATTTATTTTGCTATTGATATTCACTGTGCGGTACTCTTCGTTTATGATAATTTCACAAGAAAATGTCTTTATGGCTCGCGGGCTGCAAGCTAGGGCATCATACATTGTTCATGAGCTCACTGTTTAATACTGGCATTGTTTACATCTTTTCATTTGGAATGCTTGATGACCTGCGAGCTTTGAGAGCTAGGGCATCATTTCTATTACTTTCAAGGCATTGAGTGAAGTGTTTGATCTCTCTTTATTTTTTTTGTTGTTGATATTCACTATGTGGTACTCCCCTTTTATGATCATTTCACGAGGAAATGTCTTGATGGCTTGCGGGTTGCAAGCTAGGGCATCATACATTGTTCATGAGCTCATTGTTTAATAATGACATTGCTTACATCTTTTCATTTGGAATGCTTGATGACCTACGAGCTTTGAGAGCTAGGACATCATTTCTATTACCTTCAAGGTGTATGCACCCTCAAATGGTCACCTAGACTTTGGGCCCCATTCTTGCAATTTATCAAATCCCTGAATCAATATTTTCAAAAATCAGCATTTTTCAAATATATCAATTTCCTTGATCAAATCCTATTTTATCATTTTCAATTATTTGCCTTGGGCTAACCATTTTATCCTAAGTCTTTATTTATTTAAAAGAAATATTTCCTCCCCTTTTAATAAATAAAAAGCCCCCACTTTTCATCTTATCCTAAGTTGCACAAATAAATCATTATTCTTATTTCATAAAAAGAAGAGAAACACTTTTTGTCTCATATGGACACAAAAGTCAACTCTTATTTTCTCATTGGAGGATACTTGTGCATGTGAATTTCTCTTCTTTGATGCTCCACCGTTGATTAAGTCTTTTGCCTCTTAATCTCCATGGTCCATTTTTCCTCATTTCTTATAAAAGGAGAGCTCTCTTCTTCATTTTAGGTCATTCACTTTTATGCTAACTTTATGCTGCATGAATTCTTGAAGACTTTGAAACTTTTTGGAGATCATTGTTGCATCACATCTTGGCTTTCTTCATTGCTTCATAGTTTAATTTTTATTCTTGCATAGTAGCTTCATATTTCATGCTTTCATAGTTTAGATTTCCTTTCATGCTTTAGAATAACTCATCTAGTTTAATAGGAAGGATTGTAACACTTGTTATTTCCATTTCATAGTTTAGATTATACTTCCATCTTCATAGCATAGTTTGCATATTTTCATCTTCATTCTTAGCTTACTTGCATTTCATTTCATTTGATTCTTGGAGATATTGGCATTTTTGCCCTTGTCTTCACTTGAATCTCTCATTGTGTGGTTGACTAGCAAGGTCATTAAGTTTATTAGCTCTAGCTGAGAGCAATTTTACAATCTTGCAACTCCATACATAGAGAGCTCTAGGTCGCTATTGAAGGTTTCCCTTTCATGGATTTCCTTTGATGTAATGACTTAGAGAAGTGCACTACTTTTGTGTGTACATTTTTGGCGCCCATCGTGGGGCAGAGTAGACTAGCTTTGTCCCTTCTTTTTCTGCATTTTCATCAATTTCTGTTAATTTTTTGACAAGTTTTGAGCTTAATTTTTTGGTCTTTGGTTTTTTGTCTCAGAATATCATGCGATACTTCCAGAAGTATCGCGCGATAGTTCTTTGTATGCGCACGCGATACTTCGCCTGTCGGAAGTATCACCTAGCTATTGCAGAGAATATCGCCTGGTCTCGGGTGAAGTATCACCTGGTATAGGGAGAAGTGTCACCCAGAAGTAAACTATCACCCCGGTATACTCAAAAGTATCGCGCAATACTTTTGGTGTTCGTACTATTGACTGTACCTGGCAGTGACTTGTCTTTCCGAATCTTTTGGGCTGAGTTTAGATTTAATTAGTTTGTTGGTTTAGTTCACTATGGTTAAGCAGAGTTTAGTTGCAGATTTCATTTAGATTTTGGATTTTGCTAACCTTGTGGGCTTAACAAATTGTGGTTGTAGGTACATTTGCTTGAAATATTTTGCCAAAAGAACACATGTCAAAGCTTCAAATGCACAAGGGCTACTAACGGTTTTTGTAGGGCTGCCCAAAGCATAAAACCCCAATCAAGTGCTTGTTGTTTATTTCATTTCAAGTGTGGCAATTACTAGTTGTTTCCTTTAGTAGGCACATAATATCTTGTGGAAGAAATTTTGAGGTAGTAGGAGAAGTATGCTCTTCACCCTTGTGGTGAACCAGAAAATCTTGACCCATCTTAGGATTTTGGAAGCAAAAGAGTAATTGAACTTTGCTTGGTGTGTTTGGGAGAAAGCTTTGAGATAAAGGAGTATGCTCTTCACCCTTGTGGTGAACCAAAATCCTTGAATCTCATAAGTTGATCCAATTTTTGTTTAGATCTTTATAATCTTTTAGCGGGCCTGCTCTTGAGCAATCAAGACGAATGACCCAAGTGGGGACAAGCTTATTGCCGGCTATTCCAACCCACTATAAACTCAAGGCTATCAAGGACACAAAACCTTGGTAGACGTAGTGCTTGTCTTCGCTTGATGTGAGTACTTGTGGGATTGTGACCATGAGGAAAATATTGAGCAAGAATGCTTAAGGTACTCTTGAGGCTGTGAGGTCCGTTACTTGCTGCAAGCTAAAGATTCTCTTTGGGGAGCAAGAGGGGTACTACGAATAAAAGCCCTAATTAAGAACCATTAGATAGAGGCCACCTTATTTTAGCCGCTTAGCTTCTTGGTGCAAGGATTGATCCAAGTGGAATAACCTGGATCACCTCAAGATACTCACCATATGTGTTCCTTTGGTTGTGTCATTGACACTTCCATGACAAAGCCAACATCTATTGTGGGTAACCACTTTGTGTGAGGCGACGGAGCATCAAGTGTGGGCCAAGTTGATAAGTAATGAGCCTTGACTTTCTAGGGTAGATATTGCTTGAAGTGTCTTCGATTGTGTAATACCATTATTAATGTTCTTGAACATTCAAACAATCGATAGTATTCATAGGGTGCTTTTCTATTTTGATATCACAAGTGTTTGTCTTGGCAAGGTTTCTTTTGCCCTTGTTTTAAGTGTTTTAAGACATGTTTGATCCCTTACTGTTTGCAAAATTGTCAAATTTCTGCTGATATTGTGATTGAGATTGAAAACATCAACCCTCAGACTAAAAATTTTGATCAAACAGACCTGAAAATGCACATTTCACACAATTCTGGTCAAGTGTTGTACAAACTAGCAACAGTATCGCCTGCTTTGAGCAGAAATATTGCGCGATAGTTCATTCTTGCTGGACTATCGCCCGGCCTGCCTGGAATCTATCGCCTGGCTATTGTGAATTCTATCACCTGGTGAAAGGCAAAGTATCACCTCAGTAAGAAGTATCGCTTGGTTAGCCTGCAAAGTGTCGCCTAAGAGTTTTATGTTGTATACCTAGTTTCAATCGTTTCGCAGTTGCTTTTAGTTGACTAGGTCTAGGTAACTTATCTTGCCGCTGGAAGCCTATCTTTACTCTGAACTTCTATTTTTAGCCCCCTAGGGGTAGTGTCATTTGATTTACCAAGTCACCTCAGGAAGAATTGTTAGGTTAGAAGATTATTCCTGTTGAGAGAGTACATCTCTAGAGTTGTTAGTAACATTCTTGGAGAATTTCAGTACTCTTTTTGTCCAAATCATTTCCATTCAAATTTAGTTTTAATTATACAATTTGGCTAAGTCCATCCTCCTGGTTCAAACATGTAAGGATATTGATCCTTTGATTTAAGCACCTCTTTGACAGTGTTGGTAACGCCTTTTGCAATTTCTATCTTACCATCTCTTTTTTTTTGGACATTAGAGAACTTTGATTATCCTAGTTTGGTGTTGACACTTTGAGAGGTCACCCTATCATCAAGAATATTTTTCTTTTATGTCAGTTACAACAAGGTACCAAGTGAATCAAGGGAAACGACCCCTGGTTGCCTTTAATCAATTACCTTTAGTTAAGACTCGTCAATAGCGAAAGGGAAAAGAGCCCATTTTTTATCAATCTCCTAAGAGTGAGTCTGAGGTTTGTTTTGACCCAAAGAGTAATCCTAGCGAATTGAGTACCCCTGTAGCACATTTTTCATCAAATATGGATATGAGTTATACCTTGACCAAACAACAAAGAGAAATAATAGATCAATCGCTTGGTGACATTTTTCAGAGACATAGGACAAACATGTCATTCGAAGATGGCAATCAACCTGACTCACCTCCTATTAATTCAAGATATCTAGATGCTCATCAACGAGCCGAAAGACATTATCCACAAGCTCATCAAGATGCACGGTCACAACATGAGGACCAAAACAATGCATCTAGTGAAGCTCATGTCAACACAACGCATGCCAATGATTGGTACAAACATTCAAGACCAAGTTCCCCGCTAAAAACAACTTCAAGATATACAAGTGAGAGGCTAAAAAGAATTGAGTGGGAAAAATAGGCTGTAGAAAATGAACGAGCTGCAAAAGAAGAAAAACTTAGGCTTCTAGAAGAGGAACAACGAGCCTTGTTGGGCATAGAGAGAAAAGTATTCCAGGAGGAACAAGATAGGATATTGGCCCAACAACTCAACAATCAATTCAACAACAAGGGTACCAACAGTGGAACCAACTCTCCACCATCAACTCCCTCAGCAACTCCAAGAAGTAGAAGGAGGTCAAGGACCCCTTCAAGATCACCTAGTCCTAGAGGAAGAAGGACTTCTCGACATGCACATTATAGGAGACACACACCTCCTAGACTATCAAGAGATCCCTCCCAACGAGCACATGACGGCTCTCAACATGGAGGAAGTAGTGCCAACTTTGATACTCGTGATTTTATGAGAATGCAACAAGAACCACTATTTCAACAATATGTGGAAAAATATGTTGAGAAAAATAAGGATCAATTCTTGGAAAGCTTGATCAACAAGGGTGCAAGGGTCCCATACAACTTTGATGTGGACAGAAAAATTAAGAAGCAAAACCCTTCAACTGATGAGGTGATTAAGCAGATGCAAAAGACTATGGAGAAGATGATGGCTCCAAAGAATACCTTCAACTTGGATTCCATATGTCCCAATCCCATTGACAAGAGTGTGGTTATGGTAGATTTTCCTAGAAAGGTTGAAATCCCCACATATGACAAATATGATGGTAGTGGTGACCCCCATGACCATGTATGATAGTTCTAAATCATGAGCTTTGAATTTCATCATGAGGACTCCTACCTTATGAGGTTATTCTCGAGGAGCCTTAAAGGCCAAGCTATGGAGTGGTTTACTAACCTTACCCCTCCTGTTAAAACATTCAAAGAACTTGTCCAAAGATTTGTGCAGCACTTTGCATATAATCTATCAAGGTCAGTCACCATGCTTGATTTGTGCAAGCTAAAACAAAATTAGGGGGAACCCTTTGTGACATTTTTGCAAAGGTGGAGATGCTTATGCTCCAAATATTCTAGGACCATCCCTGAGGAAGAAAGGATTGATATAATTGTGAGCAATCTAGTGCCAGAATTAAGATATGAAGTTAGAAAAATGGTCTTTAATTCTTTTGACAATATGGTGGAAACTGCATGTCGCATCGAGGATGTTCTAAAAGAACAAGGTATTTTGGCCAAACAAAGTAACAACAACAATGGCCCAAACAATAACAACAACAATAAGGATAAGAAGAACTCATATTGGAACAAAAATAAGCAAGTAGTCAATGACGGAGTTGTTGACTCTCCACAACCTAAGGAACAAGGATTTTTTAATCTATCTAATGCAGTTCAAGCTATGAAGCTGCATACATCCTTAGATCATCAAGAGCACAAGCCCAAGTATCAAGATAAACCTAAGTCAAGAAAGAGGCAATTCACTAAGCTTGGAGACTCTTATGCAGATATTTTTAAGACCTTGATTGCTCATAATTTGGCACAACCTCAGGATCCTACAAAGTTTCACACACCGGATCCTAAACCTTATTGGTGGAATGAGAAAGCTTACTGTGTATACCACAATGGGATTGGACATGACATTGAAAATTGTTTTAAACTTAAACATCTTGTTCAAGACCTTATTGAGACTGGGAAATTACAGGTTGATGGGTTGACCACAAATGCAGATCACAAGGCCTTTAAAGAGCCCTCGCCTAAGTATGAGAAGGGGGAGACTTCTAAAAACAAGAATGGCAAGGCCGCAATCAATTATACCTATACAGCTACAGAAAATGTCATCAATATGCTTGAAGTTGTGGACAATGATGTCAACATGATGAGGGGGAAAGATCCCTATGGTTATGATGTAAACTCACCTCCCATATTTGACGAAGGACCCGTTGTTGTGCTTAGGGGTCCTTAATCTTGAAGGTCATCTCAGCCTCTCAATGTTGTTACTAGGAGTCAGTCCCAAGGTCCTATTGTCATTAAAGGTCCTAATTCTAGCAAATCCAAGCAACCAGTGTCCAAAAGTGTTCTTTCCAAGTCTGCAGTTGGTCCTAATATGAGTTACAACCTTGTTGATCAGTTACAATGAACGCCAGCACAAATTTCCATTTTTGAGCTCTTAGAATTGTCTCCTAGACACAGGAGTGTCCTTGAGGATGCCTTGCGAGCCGCTAATGTTCCTAATGACATAGATGTCGATCAATTCCAAAACATGGTCAATCACCTTGCTAGTCCTCATTACCTCACATTTTCAGAAGAGGACTATAAAGCATTAAGTCATCCGCACAATCTGGCCCTTCATATCGAGGTCATGATCCACAAAACCCATGTTAGGCGTGTGATAATAGATGGGGGTGCTGGGCTTAATATTTTCTCTTTGAGTCTACTGAAAGCTTTGGGATATTTTGAGCAAATAATTGACACTAGGAAGAAGATCACAATTAAAGCCTATGATGAAGCAGAGCAAAGCTCTAAGGGATTGGTTGTTCTTCCTGTTAGGATTGGTCCTATGGAAAAGGACATTTTGTTCCAAATTGTTGATGCCAGACCGTTGGCATATAATATCTTGTTGGGTAGACCATGGATTCATAACATGCAAGCGGTGTTGTCTACCTACCACCAATGTGTTAAGTTCCCTTACAATGGAGTTGAAGTATGCATACCAGGGGATAGCACATTATCTGTTAATGCGATTTCAGCTGGCTCTCATGTCCCTTTGAATAGAGAGGCTGATAATTTTGATGCTGCTCTTGAGCAGTGTAAGAGCAAGTTTAAGTCCGTAGACCTTGGCATGGGAGACTACCAAATGGATTCCTTCACAAAAATGCCAATCTCGCCTAGGTCTTATGGAAAACCTTCACCTGAGAGGAAACCTTCATCCTCAGCTATGACCTTGTTTGGAAAGTACCTATTCATGAGGAGAAAGAGGAGGTAGCCATCAGAGATTGGATTTATACAGAGGAAAAGTATCAACACAACGAGAATTTTGCGCCATCTCCTAAAACCTACGGGAGAGGGTATACTTTGGTTAAAAACATGGGCGACCCAGGTCATGGCCCTCTCAGTCACAGGTTAGATGCCAAGGTTGAACCACTCAACCATGCTCTTTTTGGTCATAGGACTAAGTCAACAGTTGGCCTAGGCTTTGATCATGAAAAGAAGACAAGTGTCCCTATCCTAGCTGTGACGGATAGTGATAGTGACTTAGATTATACACCCAATCTTCAAAACTAGCAAGACATGATTGATGATTGGGTGCCTTCCACCAATCTCCTTTGGGGAGATTCAGATGATTCAACAACTGAAAATACATACACCAGAGAAGGTGATACCCTTCACAATCTTGAAGCTTCTACATCAAGGCATCCCAAGCCTTCTTGGTGTAAGCATCCCAACAGAGATTTAGAAACAGATTCGCATGAGTTCGAGTGGGACTCTCTTTCAAATGGAACAGTTGATTTGGACATGGTTGTTGTCCATACCTATAGTACTCAACCCGATGTGACCAACAAGCCTAGTGTAGGACTAGAGGATTGGACTCCTCGAATTGCCTTAGTCGATGATGCTTCGTTTGGTAGGATGAGTCCTAATTCGGGTATCTTAGAAGGAGACTTGATAGATCCTAACTGTGCGATCACCAGAGATAATGCCTTTCATATCAATAATGTTGAACCAGTCATTAACCTACCCCTTGTAAACCATCATTTGATTGATTGGTCACAACTTTGTCAAGAGCCTCAGCTCCTCACTTTTCACAATGACTATGAGATAGCATATTACTTGAATGCTCTTGAACCCGTAGTCTCTTCCACCAGTGAACCTACAACGAGTATGATGGAGCTGGATATTAAGTACCTCAGTCAAAAAATAAAAGAAACGAAACAAAAGAGAAATGGTTCTGATGGCGAAAACCACTTTGTGGTGGCGTTAGAACCCAAAATAGTAAAAATAAAAGACATATCCGAAGGTGAAAAGCTCTTCAAGGTGCCTAAGGATGGGGTACTTAATAACCTGCCAAGTTATTTCCAAGACAGGTCATCAGTTCTTATTGAGCCTACACAACCAGTAAATTTGAATACGGAAGAGGCTCCACAAGTGATACATCTAGCTCAATCTCTGTTAGTGCAAGAAAAAGAGGCATACACAAAGTTCTTACAAAAGAAGAAAATCAATTTTGCTTGGACATATTCAAACATGCTAGGGCTTGACACTAATCTCATTATGCATCACTTATCTATAGCTCCAGGAATTAAACCAGTAAAACAGAAGTTGAGGAAAATGCATCCTCACATAGCTCTCCTTGTTAAGGCTGAATTAGAAAAGCTCTTAGGAGTAGGATTTATTAGAGCTATCGACTATGCCGAGTGGATCTCAAATATTGTTCCAGTTTCAAAACATGATGGGTCCATTCATGTATGCATAGACTTCAAAGATCTTAACAAAGCTTGCCCAAAGGATGACTTTCCACTCCCTAACATAGACATGATAGTGGATATGACTGCAGGCTATGAGATATACTCTTTAATGGATGATTTTTCTAGTTATAACCAAATAAAAATAGCTCTTGAGGATCAAGAAAAGGCAGCCTTCACATGTGCATGGGGAACCTATTGTTGAAACGTCATGCCATTT
Source organism: Chamaecyparis obtusa (assembly GCA_027943335.1). Taxonomy (NCBI): domain Eukaryota; kingdom Viridiplantae; phylum Streptophyta; class Pinopsida; order Cupressales; family Cupressaceae; genus Chamaecyparis; species Chamaecyparis obtusa. The sequence goes on along the minus strand of BSBK01001483.1, from coordinate 334,493 downwards.
GGATTAAAAAATGCAGAAGCCACATACCAAAGAGCTATGACCACAATATTTCATGATATGATGCATAAAAATATGGAGGATTATGTGGATGATACCTTGGCCAAGTCTAAGCAAAGGGATACACACCTAGAAGATTTGGAAGTAATTCTAGATTGAATGGAGCAGTTTTAGTTAAGATTGAATCCGAAAAAGTGTGCATTTGGGGTTACCTCAGGTAAACTTCTAGGATTCATAATTTCAGCCAAAGGAATAGAGGTGGACCCCAAAAAGGTTCAAGCTATATTAGATATGCCGCCTCCTAAGAACATTAGTCAGATGAGAAGTCTTCAAAGATGACTCCAATCCATACAGAGGTTTATTTCACAACTTGTAGATAGAACACAACCATTCAACAAGACATTGCATAAGGGAGCCACATGTGCTTGGAATGAGGATTGCCAAAAGAGCCTAGATCAAATAAAGCAATACTTGGCTAATCCTCCAATTTTAATGCCTCCTATCCCAGGAAAACTGTTAATTTTGTACATCTCAATGACATAATCTTCCTTGGGGGCATTGTTGGCTCAGCTTGATGATACTGGGAAAGAAAGAGCCATTTACTACATTAGTCGTACTCTAGTATCTTATGAGATCAATTATAATAGTATTGAAAAATCTTGTCTTGCGGTAGTGTTTGCTTCCCAAAAGTTGTGACACTACATGCTTGCCCACACTATACATCTTGTTGCAAAAATTGATCCTCTTAAGTATTTGCTTAGTAAGGCTGCTCTCACGGGTAGACTTGCTAAGTGGATGATGGTTTTGTCAAAATTTGATATAGAGTACATTGAGCGTAAGGCTATAAAAGGGAAAACTATTGCAGATCAACTTGCTAATTTCCCAGTCAAGGATAGCATGCCTATTCAAGTGGAATTCCCAGATGAGCATATCATGTACATGACCACGCGTACTTGGAAAATGTTCTTTGATGGTTCAAATATGCAAAATGGATCAGGAGCTGGAGTATTGTTTATTTCTCCTCATGGGTACAACATACCTAAGTCTTACAAACTTTTGTTTCCATGCACAAATAATATTGCAGAATATGAGGCTCTAACCAATGGACCGAAGATGGCTATAGAGTGGAATATAACAAAGTTACATGTCTTTGGGGATTCGCAATTAATTATCAACCAAGTAAATGAAGAGTACCAAAATAAGGATGATAAGCTGATACCTTACAAAAAGATGGTTGATTCATTGCGATGTTACTTCACATTTGTGACATTTCAACAGATCCCTAGAGCAGAAAACAAGGCAGCAGATGCTATGGCTACACTAGCTTCACTCCTTCAATTGGAACAACACGAATCAAGATTTGAATTCCTGGTGGAAGAGCTACGTCACCCCATTTTTAACTCCTCAGACAGCCATGTCATTTGTACCTTGGTTAGCCATGACTCATCCCGCTATGATGCTATTTACTCCTACCTCTGTGATGGCATCATCCCTAATACATTTAACCATTTTGAAAGAAGAAACCTTGTCCGTAACGCCTCTCGCCATACCCTTATCTCTGGTGATCATTATAGGAGGGGTTTAGATGGGACACTTCTTAGGTGCTTGGAAAATGATGAGTTCGACTAAGTGTGAGTTGACATTCACGAGGGTATTTGTGGAGGACATTCTAATGGTCTTGCCATGGCTCGAAGGTTGCTTAGGGCAGGGTATTATTGGCCCACAATGCAAATGGATGCTATAACTTTTGCCAAGTCTTGTGAAAAATGTCAGAAACATGGAAACTTGATTCATGCTCCAGGTAGGGAGCTTATTCCTTCTATTTCTCATTGGCCATTTTAGTGATGGGCCTTTGACCTTGTTGGGCAGATTCATCCCAACTCATCAGGTGGACATAAATTCATTATTATTGCTACTGACTACTTTACCAAATGGGTAGAAGCCATTCCATTGTCTGTTGCTTCAGGGAAGACAATTTCTTTATTCATCTTGAATCACATCATCTGTCGATTTGGGATACCTTCTGAGATAATCACTGACAATGGAGGTCAGTTCAAAAAAAAAAGGACCTTACACACCTCTGCAAGAAATTCAAGATAAAATAGTATTGGTCCTCCATTTACTTCCCACAAGGAAATGGACAAGTAGAGGCTTCTAATAAGACCATTCTCAAGATTCTCCACAGAACAGTTCACAAGAATGGTCGAGACTGGCACTTACAGATCAATCCAGCCTTATGGGCTTACAGAATGAGTATACGTACTCCCACAGGGGCTACTCCTTTTGCCCTCACTTATGGCACTGAAGTAGTATTACCTTTAGAAGTAGAGATCCCTTCACTTAGAGTCTCTCTCAAAGGTTTGATAATAGATGACGATTATCGTGCCATGAGGTTACAAGACTTAGAACTTCTAGATGAGAAGTGCAAGGCCTCATTTGATCATATGAGAGTGTATCAAAAGCGTATGTCAAAGGCATTCAACAAGAAGGTTCACCCTCAAGAGTTTCAAGTAGGTGATCTTGTTTTGTGAGAGAATCTTAAGAACCAACAAAATAGAGGCAAAACGGTAAGTTCGAACCTAATTAGCTTGGGCCATATGTCCTCACAGCTACTTTTGGGATAGGTGCTTACTTGTTATCTGATGAGGATGGAGAACAACTCCTTGATCCCATCAATGTTTTGCACCTCAAGAAGTTCTATCCATGATGCCTATTCAGCCTGGGGGCATCCTTTGTACATATTTTATGATCCTGAGAAAATACCAAAAAAATTCATATATGATGCTGAAAAAATCCTAAAAAGCATATAAAGTCCTGAAAAAAATACAAAAAAATAAAAAAGGTCAAAAAAAATAAAAAATAGAAAAAGTGCCTTGGTGAAAACCTAGAAACAGGCACCTTGGTAGCAAAAATACAAAAAAATCAAAAAATCAAAAAAATCTCCAAGTGGTGAAAACTTGGAAATAGGCGCTACTTGAGACCTTTGCACCCTTGTCTCTTAGCATGCGTCCTCAACCCTTAGCCATTCTCCATCATGCCTTGACCTTATTTGACTTGGTTTGGAATTGGTCTTTATTTTTGTCTAGGGGGCATACCTGTTAGCATAGGTCCTTTAGGTGCGTTTGTCTCTTGGGGCATTTCACAAACAGGTGTTTTTCAACACCACCCCAAACAATGTTTTTCAACACTACCCTAGCGTCAAGTGTTTCTCAACACTTATCAGATGTCCTGCCCACAGTCTAGCATGATATGGTATTTCTCATTCGCAGATATGATACTCAAAGTTTGACTCTATGACCAAACACACACGCACTTAAACAATCAACTCAATTGAGATATGTTGACTTTATTTTTCTTTGTGTGTTGTCTATGATGATTTCTTTGATGAGTGTTCTCTCCCTATGATAGTTTTCAATGATGCATAGCTAGAAGACTGAGGGCATGAGGGCATGTTTTATTGCTTTTTCTGCTTGTGGGTATATTTTGTTGGTCCTAATTGTCATTAGCATTTATGCTTGATCCACTTGACACCTAGGATCTACAAGTATTATCCTTGACTGTTTGCGAGTGCATGCTTATAGCCATCTTGACCTTCTTGTGTCTTGATGCAAGTATAATCTCGCTATAACAAACTTAGGTAATCTCACTACACTAGTCATCTTGACCTACATGTCTTTGGTGCCTAGGTGGGATTTCCACACTCTATCTGATATAGATCATATTCATATACCCATAGTCATACTAGTGTGTATTGTATGATCTTACGACACTACCAATAAAGCTTGATGATGATTATTAGATGTCTATAAGTGTTGTGACCTTGCAATTCAACCACTTTTCATAGTAGCTTGCATTTTTTTAGGTTTATGATTAGATTAGTTTTGCATCTTGCATATGGAGAGAGCTCTCCTTTTCATCATTCACGGACTAGTCGGTCAACTACACTCATTATTCCTATTCTTGATCATGTCTTTCACTCCTTGTCTTTCATCTCAAACCTGTTCTAGTTCATCACAAGGGGTTAATCGTATCATCACATCTATATCTCAAAAATGTCATTTTTAGAAACATGAGTCTACATCATACACATGAGAATTAAACATACATCTATGAGAGAGAATATACATGAGCATTTATAACATACATTTTGAGCAATATGACAAGACAATACATAAACTGATACATCCATCACAAGTGAGACGTAAACACAAGATACATCAAACATCCAGTAATCTCATATATATAACAATGTCATCATACAATATACAATATGAGATCCCAAAATCTGGATCAATGTCTCATGATATGTCCAAACATCTAACCCTAAGCCTAAACCTAGGACTTGCTACCACCATCCCGAGGACCTAGTGGTGGGGGAGGTGGTGCTGCATCTAGTACCATATCTGATCTACCCGCTACTTCTGAGTAGGAAGGAGCCCTCTGACCCGCTAGTACTACTTGTATGTAGAGACCATGGTAATATGCGGCTCGCGCTACCTCTCTCTGTCTCTCTGCAAGGGCAACTTGTAGGGCTCTCTCCCACCACTCTGTCTTTGCCTGCTGATCAGTGAGCTGCTGCTCTCTAACTGCTATGGTGATCCTGAGCTACTGTATCTCAACCTCCAGAGCCTATATCCTGGCTCTCAGGTCCTCTCCTCCCCAGGCTGATCCTACTGCACCTCTGCCTGTCGGCGAGTGGGTCTCGCCTCATCATCAAGAGTCGCTGATCTCTGACCCCGTGACCATTTCTAGCCACCTGATCTAGATCCCTCACCTCTCTCCATCACCCTCCCTCTCCCTCTCCCACTCCCTCCATCCCCTCCGTCTCCTCCGTCTCCTCCATCGTCCCCATCATCCCCACCTTGAGCTGCCAGCTGTACATCAAGAATAGTGAATCGAGGGAAGGGAACCCTCTGCCACTCAGCCTTGTATGCTGCATTAGATCCTGCATCAACCATATCGGGAAGGTACTCCTAGGGCTCCCTCCTGATGCCATCTGTCTCCTCAATGGCCAGCTGATAATCTAACATGGGTAGCCACCCATGTCCCTCCTCATCCCTAGACCTCACATAAGTGGTGGTCTCTGTAGAGACCCGTTGCTGCCGCTCGAACTATCACGATACCTGAGTAATGTAGAATCTCTCAACTATCTCTACATGTCGTCCTACTAATGGCCAACTGCATAGCATGTAGCTCAGCTCATCCTTTACATCACTCCAAGACTCAACCTCCCTGTATGGCCTCCAAATGAAGGAGGTTATCTCATCCAAGATCCATCTGTAGTATGTCACATCCCTAGTATGGGCATGTGATATATACCCTCTGTACCTGTATATGTACGGATATCTTCGCTCTCTCAGCTGAACCCTGGGGTGCACTACATCGATGTACTCCCAAGCCCACACCTGTGCCAGGATGGCACCGCAAGCCCATGTCTGACCGTCCTTGTAGACGATCTCATGTAACTCGTGATACATCTCCGCGAGTATGGCAGGTCCCCATGCTTTGCATCGAGGTCTGCCTACCAAGTCAACCAGTAGTCTGCCCCATTCGAGAGGGAATCCCTTCTGACTACGATCAGTCATCAAGACCTGTGAGATGATAGAGGCAATAATGCACGACACTGGGAAGTCTCTACCAAAATCATCCATCAGTTGCTCCCAGCTGATGTGTCTATCAATGATAGTGACATCCTGAAACATGCCCTGGATAGCATGTCGACCCTCAATGGCATCCTAATCATAGTATACTTGTGCCAGCAAAAAATCATGTTAGTTTTCATCATATGGGAACATTGCACTTAAATGATTATATCTTCAAACATGATTATACTTATAGGCTCGCCATGGCATGGTACTCTGAGAATCCTATAGACATCCTCTAATGTGATGGATGCCTCTCCAGTGGGCAAGTGAAAGATGTTATGCTCACTATGCCATCACTCGGCCAAGGCTGTCAATAGACCATGATCAGCTCGGATATATGAGAACTGCACCAAATATCCAAATCCCATAGCCCTCAAGTCAGCCTTGCCCAGATCATCAAGATCTCGGACGCACTTCAGTCCCACCACCTTCGGCGCTCTAATGAGTAATGCCAGAAAGTGCTCCTGCAAACCATTAAACTAAGCCAGATATTAGTACATATCATGATGAATGTCTAAAAATCAGTACAAGACATATACAATGTAAAATTGTTTGGACCCATGTCATTTTTTGCTAAAAAATACTTTAAAATATCAAATTTTTAACTTGGGCGATACTGCTTTTGGAACAAGTATCGTGCGATACTCCTCCCTATAGTAGTGCGATATACCTTTGATTGTGTGATACTTTGCCAAGTATCACGTGATAGTTCACCAGTTATCGTGTGATACTGGTGTTTACGCGCGTGTGATACATTTGGGACCCACGAAGTATCGCACGATGTTTCTCTCTAAAGGGCGCGATACTTCTAAAGTATCGTGCAATACATCGCCTGATTCTTGAGATTAAAATTTGAAAATTTGAAAATTCTTGAAAAAAATGTGCTAAATATATATTAAATGCAATAAAAGACTCAAAAGTGGCTAGTTTTCGGGAAACGTACCAAGGCACTATACTGAGGAGGCCGGTTATGCAACCGACCATGCTCAAATCTGTGTCTGTGGATTGGAACTGCTGCTTGCTGGGCCATTTTCTCTCTCTGAGCTTATAAAATTCTCAAATAGCTAAATGACAAATGATTTTGAAAATGACACTTTTTGCCCCTTATATAGCATTTTGACTTTTTGAACTAATTTTCAAAACACCTCAAAATTGCGCAAAAATTGCACCCCTAGCTAATTTCGACGTCCTGGATCCATTTTCAGACTCAAAATCAAAATCCAAGGTCATCTTGATAGTCAAAATCATGTTTCAAAAATTTCTCTTTCTTCTGTGCAGTTGACTAACCTTTTGAGGCATAATTCTTCGATCTTTGATGGAATTTCTTCCTTTTCATGTCTTTCACACTTCTAGTCTTCCATTCACCCCATTTATTTTCTTCTCATTCATCACTGGGGCATGTTTTCACTACCTAATGGTTATCCTATCTTCGATTATGATTTCATTATGATTTGATCATCTTTTCTCAATTTGCTGCTTCTCCTCTACCTGATTTCAATTTCAATTCCAAGGGGGCAGTACAAATTGGATTTAATCCCTGATTTTCTTGATTCAGCTATCTTTTTATGAGTTTTCGCTCAGCGTGATATTTTTATCTCTTATTTTGGATGTGATCCCAAAATGAACTCATGTCCAGAATCTTTTGTTTATCTTTGTCCGGGCGTGTTCCCAAAATGAACACATGTCTGAGTTGTTTTGTGATCCCAAAATGAACTCACATTTCAATTCTTCTTTGACTGCATGTGTTTCTAGAATGATCACACATTATTCAAAGAGGGGCAAATGTATGCACCTTAAAATGGTCGCCTAGACTTTGGGCCCCATTCTTGCAATTTATCAAATCCCTGAATCAATATTTTCAAAAATCAGCATTTTTCAAATATATCAATTTCCTTGATCAAATCCTATTTTATCATTTTCAATTATTTGCCTTGGGCTAACCATTTTATCCTAAGTCTTTATTTATTTAAAAGGAATATTTCCTCCCCTTTTAATAAATAAAAAGCCCCCACTTTTTATCTTATCCTAAGTTGCACAAATAAATCATTATTCTTATTTCATAAAAAAAAGAGAAGCACTTTTTGTCTCATATGGACACAAAATTCAACTCTTATTTTCTCATTGGAGGATACTTGTGCACATGGATTGCTCTTCTTTGATGCTCCACCGTTGATTAAGTCTTTTGCCTCTTAATCTCCATGGTCCATTTCTCCTCATTTCCTATAAAAGGAGAGCTCTCTTCTTCATTTTAGGTCATTCACTTTTATGCTAACTTTATGTTGCATGAATTCTTGAAGACTTTGAAACTTTTTGGAGATCATTGTTGCATCACATCTTGGCTTTCTTCATTGCTTCATAGTTTAGTTTTCATTCTTTCATAGTAGCTTCATATTTCATGCTTTGATAGTTTAGATTTCCTTTCATGCTTTAGAATAACTCATCTAGTTTAATAGGAAAGATTGTAACACTTGTTATTTCCATTTCATAGTTTAGATTTTACTTCCATCTTCATAGCATAACTTGCATATTTGCATCTTCATTCTTAGCTTACTTGCATTGCATTTCATTTGATTCTTGGAGATATTGGCATTCTTGCCCTTGTCTTCACTTGAATCTCTCATTGTGTGGTTGACTAGCAAGGTCATTAAGTTTATTAGCTCTAGCTGAGAGCAATTTTACAATCTTGCAACTCCATACATAGAGAGCTCTAGGTCACTATTGAAGGTTTCCCTTTCATGGATTTTCTTTGATGTAATGACTTAGAGAAGTGCACTACTTTTGTGTGTACACAAGGCATTATGTGAAGTGTTTGATCTCTCTTTATTTGTTTTGTTGTTGATATTCACTATGTGGTACTCCCCGTTTATGATCATTTCATGAGGAAATGTCTTGATGGCTTGCGGGCTGCAAGCTAGGGCATCATACATTGTTCATGAGCTCACTGTTTAATGTTGGCATTGTTCATGAGCTCACTATTTAATATCTGGCTAGGCCATGTAAATGGTACCAGGCCAACCCTAGGGTTTGATTAGGGGGAGACATGAGACACTAATCTCTAATCAACGTCTTCACGGATCGGTGTGGACACCGATCTATGTCTCTGAAACCAATCAATGTTTCTACCGATTGAGCAGAAAAGGGTAGAAAATAAACCTATTTTTGGATGTTGGGGGGTTCGGGGACTAACCTTGGGAGATTGGGGACACGATACCCCAATCAGGAAAGGGTAGAATTAGGCTTATAATAGATGGACTGACATGGCTCAACTTAATGCAGATTGTGGTTCCTCCTTTTTTTCATAGGAGTGTTGGCCAAATACTTTGGAGCTCACAGATCAGTTGATGACAACAAAGTGGGGCCATGTGACACTTTGTAGTCTACAACATGTCCACAAGTGGCCACAATTGAGAGCACATAATGTTCTCATGACAATATTAGTGGAGAGGTGGCACATTCCTACTTCGAGCTTCCACCTACCAGCCGACGAGGTGACCATCATGCTCCTTGATGTATGTTGGATTTATCGAGTACTTATCAAAGGGTTGATCCCAGAGTATGTACAAGAGGGCTCGAAGCCCTATATGAAGGCTTGTTTTAGATGACCTTTTGATCAACTCACAATATAATGACAATGGATTCCCTAAAAGGGGCGATGAGAGCGTGACCAAAAATACCATGAGTAGTTCTTTACATGGTGGGGTTGATATGTGGATGCATGATGCCCAATCAAGTAGGACATAGATTTCTTATGGGTTGGGCCAAATTATTGAGTGTGATGATGGAGGAGGATGGTGAGAGATATTATTGGGGATACACCATCATTAAAAAGTTATATAATGATTTACATATGTGTGCCTACTAGAAGGGTAGGACCCTCGAAGATGGTGTTACACTCTTATTAGTATGAGCATGGGAACACAGATCATTGTGGTATGCCCCATTAGGTTACATAAGACACGATAGTAATACAAGTTGTATGCTTGCAGTTATAGACCGCCGATCACATATGGGTTGATGATATGAGTAGAATACTGGAGGTAGATCATAGATGATATGTAGAGTTTTGATTGGACCCTATATGAAGGTGCCAGCCATGGGGGAAGTGAGATGAGCAGCAAGATCGGGAGGATGGTCAGGAGGACTTTTATTATCTAGGCTATGTGTAGGCAGATTGTTGGATGATAGGGCATATTGCATATATTATAGCTAGGTATATGCCGTTGAGAGCTAGATAATAGTTCAACGTGATACATGATGCAGTGCCAGATGCATTCCCTCATCTCCTAGTTACACGAGAGGTCGAATCATTATGGGAGATTGGAGTAGACCTCTGAGGAGCTTGACAGTCTTGGATGGGTATGGTGGTAGTACAGTGGACATAGTTGAGGCAAGCAAGGGTAGAGGATACAAGGATGACATCGACATACACATAGTAGTGGACCACAACACACTGACTGATTAGAATAATAGATATGACATGAGAGAATGAGTACACAAGGTTAGATCATGATGGAGAGGGGGGAGAGGGAGATGAGGGGGGTGAAGGAGGAGATGGAGGGGATGGGGGAGATGGTCAAATGAGGGCACGATAGAAAGTACTTACCCATAGGTAGAGAGGAGTAGTAAAGGGGCCAATGAGCGCACCACCAGTTGTACCTCCATAGACAAAAACACATGCATAAGTATAGGCACATGTATCTTAGGAACCAAGATAGGATGCCCCAACTTAGCTAGCATAGCCACCGCAGGCACCTTCACAAGCACATAGACCACTAGCTAGATTTGTAGCATAGGAGACCCATGATATAGTGGTAGAAAAGAGGGCCAACCTAAAGCTAGAGGTGTCATAGCTAAAAGGGTTAATGACAAGAGAGCGCATCCAGATAGTGCTCAGTCAACCCTAGACATCCTCCAGAGTCGCATGGATGTTGTAGAGTTTTTAGTGATTGAGACACATATAGGGGTGATTGAGATAGAGCAAAAAGTAGATGCCTTGAAACAACAACTAGAGACACTTTCTACCAAGGTACATGAGCCAAGATCAGATGGAGACTCATGGTAGAGGAGGGTCGAGGAGTATAGGGCACTGTGAGATATGTCTCGCTAGACAATAACTCTCCCCAGAGCCACATAGATTATGTAGGGCATGATCGCCCCCTAAAGAGATGCAGGGAGGACATGACGAGAGGCCACCTACTATATGGGGATTTATCATTAGGCAGTTCCAGAGGTGCAGAGGTATCCACCCTACTTAGAGAGTTATATATCAAGGATTACAAGAAGAGACTCCCAGGGATTAGTGGGGATGAGGCCGCTGAGACCACCCAAACATGACAAGGGAGAAGATGCAAGATGATCCTCCTAGCCTACCTCATGAGGCCTTCCAGCTATTATTGACACACAACTAGATACACGATGAATTATGAGATGTATATTTTGTGGTACCCTCGATGGATTCTCAATGCACTGTTTATTCTTTTATGACATTATTGTGGACATTCGATGGACTATGTACTATGGACTCTTGTTCTTTCATGATGATATGATTGATGGTCCTATGTGTTGTATATTTCATGTGATGTGTGCGCATATTTTATTTCTATGTACATTTATGATATTGTATGGGATATGATGAGACACATGATCATGTTGCTGACGTTTGTGACACAAGATATGTATGATTTGTGACTTTATGTTACATGCAATGATTATGATGATCCTAACGAGTGTGCAATAATGGACTATGTGGATTATATGTATATACAATGGATGTGATGATTTGTGATGTGATGATTATGGATGTATGATGCAATCTATGTGATGATGTATTCATTATGTACACATATGATTAATGAAATACAAGATGGATTATATATATATGTGTGTGTGTGATGGTGATATGGATGCACATGATGATGTTTATATATGGATATGCAAAATGGATATTATGTGATGCATGTTGTATATACATAATGGATATTTTGAGTATGTAATGGATGATTTTAATGATTAATGTTTATAATGGATAAAATAAATGCAATAATATGGATGGTTCATAATGACTAATGACATGGATAAAATGACTAAACAAATGGATAAATAAATGCACCTAATGAACCTAATAAATAACCAATTCAATGAGCCCTAGGAAATAGGTGGATTAAGGAAATGAATGACGTAAAATTGAATGCAACTTAATGCATTTGAACAATGTATCCTAATGCAATGAATATGTATGTAATGCAAGGTAATGAATTGAACTGAAGATGTAATGGATCTTAAAATGAACTTAAGATAATGTGACCTAATGTAATCTAATCAATGAACAAACTAGGTGGAATTAATTAATGAAAGGAACTATTAACTAAATGCAATTTAAAAAAAATAAAACTAATGCAATTAACAATGTAATTAACCATGGACACATGCAATGAAATGAGGACTCCTAAATGAGACAATGTTTTTGTGTGTATCAATATAATTGACAAGATCATTTAGCTAGCTAGAAGGTGTGAATAAATAGAAACCTTGACAAAATAAAAAATGCAATATGTACAATGAATCTAACTAAATGCATCCTAACTACATGATTTGTGGGATTATATTGTGTTTATGTCGAATATCACACCCTACTTTAATATTGCAATAGGAGGTATGCACCATCATGTGTTTAGAAAAATATAGATGACGTGATTCCTTTGTGTGGACTAGAATCTTAGAAAAATTAGATGGATTAAGGAACATAGATGTAGATTAGTTAGTCATGATAGGGCCAATGTAGGGACACTCATAGGGAGGTTTAGCACACCCAAGTCTTTTTAGGGATTTGGTGGTAAGTGTACAACACCTTGCCCCCAGTGAGGCATGAATAATCATAACTGCATATCTAACAAAAATGCACTAAAAAAATCACAAACACATTATACGACAAATGATGCATGTATCAATAAACACCATTCATAATGTACCAAGATATTGAAGATCGAGGCAATCATGAGTAGGTTCTACTAACACAAAAAGATAAAATCAAAAGAAGGCCTCATGACCAAACAATCATTCGGTTTATAGTTCTTGCCACGAACGAGATTGTGATGTCCCAAAGGGCCAAGATTGATGGATTGATTGGAATGGTTGTTCACTAGCAATAGATGTGAAAGTAATGACAACTCATAAATTTGATCTCACAATTGATTTTGATAAGAACTTTTGTGGTCATTGTGTTTGATAAAAGCTTAGTTTAGTGGGGTTAATCTCAATGTACTAGGATTGATTGTGGATCCTTATTGTGACTACGAACAAAACCTCATGCCAACTTGTTGAATTTTACAATACACTCTCGCATACCCACTTGTGCATCTTTCTTCATTTGAGTAAGTTGAGCAAGTAATGCATGTTCATCTTCTACAAGCTTAAAACGTTCTTCAAATTTGGTTTTCAAGGAATCCCAATTGGTGATTGCTCCTGTAGCCAAATTGTAGAACCAATCTGCAACAATACCTTGCAAGGTTTCAATGAAAAGCCTCACAGAGACATCTTGATACTCCACACCAAGCACACCACATACAATGTAAAATGCTTTGATATGCTCATCAGGGTGTTGTTTTCCATCCCCGTAGAATTTGGGAAAATTCTTTCATGAACCTTGTGGTAGTGGGTGTAACAGTGGAGTAAGATCCAAAAGACCAAAATTCATTCCCCATGGACTTGCAACATCCATCTTAGGAAAAATAAATGGAACTAACGGTTTATGGAAATAGAGTGAATTTTCACCTGGAACATGGCTCTTCTTTCTGGATGGTGGATAACTGGTAGTTCATTCAAGAGGAGTTTTATTAGTAAGAAAATCAAGCTTGGATTTTTGAGACCAACTTAGAGCATCACCTTTTGAACCTTCTCCTTTAGAATGACATTCGTATACACGAAAACCCTCCAGTGTCAACAACTAAATCTAGAAAAAAGGGATAAAATACTAACTTCAAACAAAAGTGTGAGGCTTCTGAATGTGTTCGATCCCCAACAAAGTCGCCAAAAATTGTTGGCTAAAATTTGTGTAAGCTGCTAAGACTACACCTTACAAAATTGTCACTTTAGGCAACGATATAATGAGATAAATCTCTCCTCTCAACAACAGGGGAGGCTCCCTTCTTACTATAGGTGGCTTCAGTAGGATTTTGACGGAAATTGAATAAAGGGTGATTCTTCCAACCTTTCCCTCTTTTTTCAAGAAAAGATTCACAAGCAAAAACAACTTACTAATTCTACAAGGATTTCCTACTGCTACGATAATTTTGATGACTTAGCAGTACACGTAAGAACAACTCCTAAGGAAACATTTACAATTATATTTGGTGGATTAAGACAAGGGCCCAAAGTCTCTTGAGATTAATCCTATTTGAAGAATAACTAGAACAACTAGTGAGGCTCAAAGTCTCTCACTAATAATTTTGAAATTAAAAGAAAACACTCAAAGTTGAAGCTCAAAGTCTTCAACTCCTCGTATTTGCAGCTACTATTAAACTATAGCAATCCTCCTCCTATAGCTCAAAGTCTCTCAAAAGGCGAATTGAAACTCAAATGATTGACACAAGTAAAACTATAAAGTGAACTCAAAGATGATTAAATAATGCAACATAAGAAAACATCATTCAATCACAAGACTTGCAACACAAAATTTGGAAAATCTTGTTCCTTTCATTCACTTCTAAAAATTTGTACAATGAAACACAAAGTCTTCACCACACAAGCTTCTCAAGCATAGCTTTCTTTCCTAAAACAAAAGATAAAATATTTATAATGAGCTCTCTCCTTTATATAGGAAAATAGGAGAGAGAAAAATGGAGAGAAAAGAGGAAACCCTCAACCACTTTGATTTATTCAACAACTAACTTATTAACTACCTTTGAATTATTCAATGTTAGAAGGCTTAAAGAACTTGCAACATGATTACATGATACTGGTATATAGGAATATGTTGAAGTTACAATCGTTACATGTACTACATGTAATTTGTCAATCATATGCTAACAAATTAGAGAGAAAATGTGTCACAGACACTTAGGAATCAACTTCAGAGGGTGTTTACATAAGCCTAAAACTTACGAAGAGACTCATGTATAATAGCTGGATCAGGTGCGCCTGTATGTTGGGCAATTGTAGTGACCTTACGTAGAACATGTGACTGTGTATAGCTCGTTACTTGACTTTGGAGCTGATTCAAGGACATTTTGTATTCCATGAACCGGTCAAGAATGGTGAGATTGAAATCATCTGCATCGAGTTGTAGGCGGATTGTCTCTGAAAACCTTGTCATCACAATTCCTTCTTCAATCAAATCATCTTCCTTTGAGAATATTTCACAAGATAGTTTATTGAACTCAACTTTCATTTGACGTTCCTGTTCATTCCACAAGTTCAATGTTGATTACAATTCTATAACCAATTTACTTAGAACCCTTTCTTTGTTGATCATTAAATCTAGGGACTCAAAATATGCATCAACTGAAGAAATGATTTCATATTAACAAAACTTATTAAGATTGAATTCTTGCATGGTTCTCCAGACATTTAAATCTTCATTCAAGACTTTCAACTGTTGATGAAAGGATGAAATAAGCTCTCTTATTTCATTGATAGTTAAGCGTATATGCTTCAAAACCTTGTATGAATCCTTAGTAACTTGCATACCCTGTGTTTCTAATTGATCACACCATTCATCAATTGCTTTCACCTTCCTTTGACATCTCTCATAATCCTCAAGGTCTGATACTCAAATGGGAGTAGCATTTTGAGAATTATTCATCATTTCTATGGTTTCAAGAAGACGTGCATTCTCTTCTTTTAGTCTATTCTTCTTTTCCCACAACTTATCATTTCTTTGTGTAAGTTATGCAACGACATCCTGAGCATCTTGTTGACAACCCAAGCGTGTCTTCATGCCAAGATCTACCCTTGTGAATTTATAATCAGAAAGCTTCCTCTCCTTTGTAGGTCTATTAATCAAGGGCTCGACAATCCTAGCATACTTGTTTGCATTGTCTTCAATCACAATCTTGGATACTGTTTTGGCCTTTTTATTCTTTGGAGCTTTAGGCTTGGAAACTTGTCTAAGATCAAAGCCCTCCAATAGAATTTATTCTTTCTTCCTCTTCTAGGTTATGACACTTAGCCAAGAAGGCAAGGAAAATGAAGAAGATGATGTTTCCATAGATGTAATGGCTAGAGTGGTAACCAGATCTTCCTATGCAACTTTAGCCACAAGAGGAGGAGCCTCTATTAAGATTTCCATGGGTGTAGGGATGTTATGAGTAACTTCTGACATAAAATACTCCAACTGCACTGAAGTGGTATCAATCACCATCATGGAAGATCTGGCCATGGAAGGAATATTCATGGAGTATACATCAAACACACTCTCAAAGCTATGGTATGACTCGATATAACTATAGGGGCAACTAATGAAATAGGAAAAGAAGGCGTCACCATGACTGATTCCATAGGGGGAATCTGTTCTGTAGAAAATACATCGACAACTATGCCCAAAGGTGAATCAAGAGATTCATTTGACATGGGAGTTGAATCAGTAAGTACTGTTGTAACTAAAGTATCCACATGAAGAGGTGCAATAGGTGAAGATACCTTAGGTGAATCATGCATCTCATCATCATTGGAAACTACTTGAACCTTTTCGAGTTCTACAACTTTGACTTCAAGAACTCTTCTACTATCCTTGCCTCCTTTGATGGTAAGTTTAGGAATGTTAGGAATGATAGGTTCAACTGCTGAGGATGACACACCATCTTTGGTTTTACCATTAATCTCTGATCTCCTACCAATCAGGCCACCATGATCAAAATCTTTTCTTGATTTAATCTTGATGCTTTTCAGACCCCTTCTCTTTAGCCAAATGTTGGTATTTGCAAGGATAGACTTAAATCGATCCCATAGCAAAATTCTCTCTTTACCTGACCAAGATGGAGATTAAATAGGCAAGCTCTCAACATGATTGTTAGTATAATCTGGATCAAGAACATCACCGTCATCTTCAACCCCATGAGGAATTCCTGCAAGGTTGAAGTCAACAATCTATTTAGTAGTTAACCGTCAGTAATCCATCTTTCTAACATCTGCCTCTATGTGGAGATCAATCTATATATCTTCAAGACGATATACATGCACAAATTACCTCCTCATTTTATCATTGAGCCCTCACCAATCAACATAAATCCCAGCCATGAACTTCTTCAAAGTGATTCTCTAAAGTTCATGTTCCATATTCTTGGCTTTTGGCACTGTATCAATAGAATATCCTCCAATTTTTAGTGGATTTTGTGAAGAAATCCCCACACTTGGCCTCTGCAATGAGTTCTGATGGATCTGGACAGCCATGAGTTGCCTAGCCAACTCCATTAGTATAATTTTATCGGTTGGGTACCTTGGGAGTGTGTGAGGTTCACCTTTGAAGTAACCAACCCGCATGTAAGTATGGTTGGGAAACTGAAGAAATAAGCAGCCATACTCGTTCACTTTGACCCATGCTTCATCAGATACACACTTGTTTGGAATACTTTTATCAAATAAACACATAAAATGCCCATAAAAAGCATCTTGCACTCTACAGTAATGAGACCGACTAGTCTTCAATACAAGATGAGGGAAATATTCCCATATAGGAACCAATGGCATGTCTCCTTTGGTAGATAAACCTGAAAAATAACTAAGTGAAGAAACAATGTACACCAGGTATGAGTTCATATAAAATGTGCAAGTATTGACAACTTGAGACAATTGTTCACATAGGATAACACTGATCATTTCTCCCTAGAATATTTTCTTCTTTGATCTGACAATGAGAGAAATATACTTGTACATCTAGGGTTCAAAAGCATTTGGTGTCTTCAATCCTGAAAGGCGACTGAATAATGTAATGAGGTCACTAATCTCTTCTTTGAACTCTATGCGGTGAATTCCCTTTGGCCATCTTGCAAGATTCAACCTTTTATTAATCAGCCAGTTGTCATTGATATACTTGGTACAATAAGAAGTGTCTCATTCCACCTCTCTAGAGCCTTCTGCTTGGTAATATGAATAACAATAGGAATCGGTGTCACCTGAAAGATCCTGTCAATGGTTTCTGGATCAAGACTAATACTAGTCTTTCCATCTTGATCCTTGATAGTTCTGGATGATGGATCGAAATTCCCCGCACATGCAAGCATGAATTCTGGGTCAAGGGCAACCAATGGAAAAGTAGAAACAAGATGAATACTGCTTTGTTTGATGGAAACCACGTACTCTGAAACCGCAACATCAACTCTTTGAAGGAAATCTTCAAAGTTCATATGTGAGATATCAGTGTCCTTAACCTCTTCACAATATGAAATAACTTGTGAAGGGGGAACAAAATTATGATATGAGTCATATTGGTACTTCATCTTCTTTTTCTCCTTTTATTTTGCAGATGTAATCCCTTCAGACATAGCAACTTTATGAGATCGAGCAACTCAATCCTCAAGAATAAATCTTTCCAAATCTTGGGCAAAATTTGAGATGAATCCAAAGGATTTTTGGATTTAGGAAAGATGAGATTTAAAAACTATATATAGATCTCTTTCCTAGTCTTTTTCCATCAATTTTGGAGAGTCAATATGCATTCTCAACCAAGTGGGAAGAAAAGAGAGATTAAATGCAAGAAAATAGAAACCATTTTGACCATTTCCAATGCATATGCATTGATGGTAACAAAAATGGCACCTAGGGCATGATTTTCAAGAAAATGAAGAAATGAAATAACTTACCCACAAATCGATTTAGAGCTGAAAGAGTGATAATGAATGCTCAAATCTTTCAAGCATGAGGCATTTTTGGAAGAGGAAGACCAAGAAGTGGATTATTTAACCAAAATGCACATGCCTTGTGTGTTTTTGATAGATGCAATCACCTCCAAAATCAACATCTTGAGAAAACACAACCAAATGGGAGAAAAATGCACTTTAAAAGTGCCAAAACATGTGCAAAAAGATATGTATTTGCTCATGAAATCGCCACCTAGGGTATCTTGGCTGGAAACACAAGTTTCTAATGCAAAAGAATGTGTAAAATGACATGTATTTGCCTTTGAAAAAGTCATCCTCATTTGTTGGTTAAAAATGTTGTTTTAAACATGTCTTTGCATATTCAAAAAGACATGCAAATGCCTCATGTCTTTGCATATTCAAAAAGACATGCAAATGCCTCCAAAATTGACGCCCTTAAGTGCTGAGTTAAAAATGCCTTTAAACATGTTTAAAAAAACAAGCACGTGGCTTTAAAATAGACACCTTAGTGTGTTGGGTTAAAAATGCACTTTAGGAGTTGAAAAACATGTCAAGAGAAACATGTATTTGGTTTATTCTCATGAGAAATACTTTGGTGTATTCTCATGAATTTCCATTAAAAACACACTTTTCAAGTGCAAATACACATTGAAAAGATATATTTTTTCTTAGAAAAAGCCACTTGATGACCTATCTTTAAATACACAATTTAGACATGTCTCTACATATAGAAACAACACTTTGTATTTCAATAAGGATGAAATATGCTCTTTTGGAGGACAACTGCATGTTTTGATAGAACATGTTTTTGGGTTAGAAAAAACCACTTTCATATGTTTTTCATTTAAAAAAACATATGAACATATGCAATTGTATATAAAAAGTGTGTATTTAATGATTAAATAACTTAAATTCAAAAAGTGGGTTTTGAAAAGTGATTTACACATAAATAATATGCAGAGAATAATAAAAACCCCACCCTTGTGAACTTAAGTGATTTAATTTTAATTAAATTTAATATATAACTATAGTTTAAATAAAGTAACATGAAATTTGATAAAAAAGAGCTAATTTTCACAAAAAACATTAAAAACTATAGTTAAATCAACTCGAAATGAGTTGAAATTTAAAATGGACATCAAAATCTATTTTATATATTAAATATAATTTAAACTCATGTAATCGACCATGAAAAACCTACTTTTGAAGGATTTTTCATAGAACATGAAGTCAACCTGAAAAACCCCACCTTTTGCATCATAACTTGAGTTATACAACTCCATTTGGCATCTAAGATAGTTTGAAATGAGTGGAATTCAAAGGGCTATTGACTTAAGAGAAAAACAAGATTAAAAAATACTAACAAGAAAGGGAAAAAATGAAGAAAATGACTTGAAGATTGCCAAAAATCAAGCGCTTGCAATCAGAGAAGAAAAACTCTTCCTGACAAGCAATAAGGTGGTTAACTTGATGGAAACCCTCAAAAGGATGCATGAAGCATGCAAAATAAAGGACATTTCAAGGATGATGAATTGTCTTTATAACACATTATCCAAAACATTGAAAACTTAGAGGATACACCTATGAATTCATAAGAAAATTACGTAGGGTTGCCTCAATTTTGTGATGTCAAAATTGAGGACAACGGGTGGAAAAAAAAGAAATAGAGTTAGCATGTTTGACAATCTAAAAAAAATGAAAAAAATAGAAAAATTAAAACCCCATGTTGTTTAATACATCAACCCCATGTAATTTACAATGATGAGGACTTTATATATGGTGCATTTAAAATTGCCACTAAGTGGATTTTGATGGCATATATTTATAAATACTCAAAAAAGAGGTATAGAAAAATTATATATCTAAAATATAGTCAAGAAAAAGTAACTGGACTATTGCATGATACTCAAAAAATGCCATACTAACTACATTGCTACATAGCAACTACACTTTAATCATTTTTTCCTTATGCCCTCCATCATCCTGATGATGGATCACAAAGTGTGATTTGAAACATTGATGCTAAAAATAATCACATAGTTGAATCTAGAAATAGCATACCGATTACTCAAAAAATGGGGAGGTTGAAATAAGGGACCCAAAAAGGAGTCTATATATGCCCAAACAAGTCTTCTAAAGTTCTAAAAATGGGAACTATGCACATCATGACCAGTGAGAATTTCTATGATCAACACATTGAACAAAACACAAAAATGCTTTGAATAATAAAATTTACTCTATAAAATGTGTTTATATGTGCAAAATATAGGTCTTTGATATTTATTTCATAAAAATGAAAATGTAATTGGTGATGGTTCTATCCCTGTAGTAGTGGTCTAGTGGTTTTTAGGTGGAACTCGAGCGAAGCTAAGGTGGTGAGGGAGGTTTTATTTATTTATTTTTAATTAAAAATTTATATGCTTCTCTAAAAAATATATTAAAAATTAAAATGAAGTAGTGGCAAACCCCCATACATAGCTCCTAGGGTCTATGGAAGTGGTACCCTCCTACACCTCTCTCAAAAGAGGTGGTGGGGATCATGGGGTCTCACCCTTGTCATCTCCCTACCATGATAGTGGGTACATGGCTCATGACCCCAAACTTTCCTTTTTTTTCCCTTTTGAAAAAGAATTTAAGCATTGGTCTACACTTTGGAGGTGCTCATTTTGTTTTTTTAAGACAAAATTCTAAAAATATTTTTTTAACAGGGTCACACAACCTACATATTATTTTTTTACTTCCATTGCAACTACTCTAGTTATGACAATTTGGTAGTCATTTTAGGGGGTTTTGGTCATTTACTATGCATTAACACTATTTGTTTGGCCTTGAAGTGATTTTCCTTCCAGCGAAAGGTAAACACCAACAACATAATCAGATCATATTTAGCCTCCATATTTTTTTTCTTCAATTGTAACTACTCTAGTTATGACAATTTGGTAACTTCATTTTAGGGGTTTTTGTCATTTTCTATGCAATGACACTATTTTTGGTCCATACTACAATACCTCGTTACACATTAGTTGATTGTCATGACCCTTACAAATCAACTAATTTGGGAAGTGTTTTGTAAGGAGGCTTTAATATCGTGTTGGAGTAACTAATATCTCTTGTGAAATCAAATAAAACTTCCACAAATAAGAATATGCAAATAAAATTAATTATCAACAACAATTTAACATGTAAAATGTACAAAAAATCCTTGTATATAAAGGAAATGATAACCTAGAGGTGAGTAAGTAGGAGCTAACCTTTGACTACCCCTCTAAGAGTGAAACACATAAAGACCTATGGACAAGTGTTGGGACACTTGGTGAGCCCAAATGAGGTGAAACAAAAAGTAAGATGACTCCTAAGTGAGCTTAAGAGTAGTGTGAATATGAGCCTCCTAGATTAACTAAAAGCTAACTATTTTGATAACAGTTCTTTTCACACCAACATTCTTAACACCTACAAACCCTAATTTGCATGGCACTATTTGAGGAAAGAGAAAGAGTGACAATGCTATGGTGTAGATGGATGCTTATTATGTGAGGTTGGAAGTTTAAGAATTCCTTAAGTGCCTTAGTAAATCCTTGATACTAAGTTAACATTAATATTAAACTAGATGTGAGTTAAAATTGGATGTTGTTGAGTTGATTGCTAATTCTTTAATAAAGCTCGATGCAAAATAAATGGAAATGTTAGAAAATATACTTAGTGTGCTTTGATAATGAATGATAATTAAAGATTGTTGATGTCTAATGTCAACATATGATGAATGATTCTTGAAAATATAGAAACAATTTTAATTGTTTATCAAACTTTTTTTTTTTGATAATTTGATAATTTTAGAACATCCTTGAATGATACCTTTAAATGCATAATTCTAAATACATAATTTAAACTTTAGAACTCACATTTATGAGTAATGATCAAAACTTATAATTGTTAGTCTTAAAAGAAATAACTTGAAATTTGAAAATAAAATATACAATCACATTTACAATCTTATTCAATAAAAATAATTAATTGCTTCAATCCAATTAAAAATAAATAAACTAATAAAAATTATAACAAACAATCTATAGACAAAGAAAATAATATATCAAAATACAAAATTAAATATTGAATTAACAAATGTACCAAAACAATTAAATTGTGGGTTACTATGATAGATCGGTTATATTGGCAAAAAGCCAAAAATTGCCGGCTATGAATTCTCCCCACTAAAAATACAGTCACTTCACATTTGAAAAAAACGAAAATAACACAAAGAACAGCTCGGAAGATTTGTCTGCAGCTATAAGTATGCTTAAAATATGCCGCATACTTTTCTCCAACCTAACTTGAAGAAGCTCTGCAATATCCATCCAATCTTTCACAGCTCATAAACACTGTTTTTTATTCATCCTCGCCCAATCCCTAAGTACAGCGGATCACCATCATCTTATCTCTGAATTGTGAACATGGATTGTGTCTATTCATCGCCCACTAACGACTCCAATTGTGAAAAGTAAGCTTACACTCAAACGCAATAGTAAATATAGTAAGATTTCAATCAAAGTCCACTCAAGAAGTACCCAATTAAAATCTGTTTGTCCCACGATGGGCATGCTGAAAATGGTAGAACAGTACAAACTTGTCCTTGAAAATTGTCTGGTCCTCTCAGAAAGGCCGCAAAAGTCCATGCACACTCTTGAAAATGAATGCTGGCCAATGGCCATATCTGATAATGGTGTGCCGCTCATTTTTCAAACTAGGTCAGCCCCACATACTTTATTTTTATTTGGGTATTTTGTGATGTGAACGTTTCGTAAACCATCTACATTCTAGAATTAAAAGATTGAAAGTTCTAAACTTTTAGAGACCGTGGAAAGTGTTATAGCATATCAACGTGGCTTAAAAAGTGGTCATGCATGGTGTAAAATGATAATGATTCATTCCACACATATAGTAACTATTTTACAGCATTCAAACTTCAGCGCATCCTGTTTTTAAGCCAAGAAAGAATCTCCCTCTTTTTAAGCCAAGAAAAAATCTTACTGAATTTAAATCCAGCCATGTGAATATACCAATCAACCAGTGATTCATTGCACATAAGAAGCTAAAAGCATCCTGCAAGTTTTATTAAAAAGTAATTTTACTGGAATTAAACAACCCATATAGTGGACGGTATAAAAATAAAAGTTCAGTAGGCGCCCATTAGAAGATGGAGTCGGAGAAATACAGTAAATTATGTTTAATAATAAGAACACGATCTAAGCTGAAGCTATAAAAGGGTTCTCATGGAAACTTTGACGAGTGGGTTTAACGAGTGCAAACAATACAATTCAAAAATGAGGTGTTATTTGGACATAAGTATTGGAGGAGAACTAGAGGGAAGGATAGTGGTGGTGCTGTATTCAGATGTTGTGCCAAAGACTGCCGAGAATTTCAGAGCTCTGTGTACAGGAGAAAAGGGGATTGGCCCTCATACTGGTGCTCCTCTGCACTACAAAGTAATTTCTTTTTTCAAGACAATCTCCAACGGGACATGTGTTTTTCTTTTTGTATTTGTTTTGGTGTTTACAGGTATGATCAATATAATTTTTAAGGATTCTTTTGATCATTTCAACCTGGGTTGCAATTGAATAGGCTAATTAAGCTATTGTTCAATTTAAATTTGCCTTGGGAACTGTAGCCAAAGAAGTTTTGGGTAGTTCAAAACCCGAAAAGTTTATTTTTCAAATGTCTAAGATTGTTATGCCAGAATATATGCAGAGATTGTGAATTTTTTCATTGGAATTCCAAAAATACACCTACATTTAATTTTGGCAGTACCTCACACCCACCAACCTCAATTTTGTCTGTTTAATTTGTTTCCGAATATTAGAAGAGAAACCTACCCAATTGACATTCTTGTACAGACAGACTAATAATTCGTCTTGAGTTGATGTGATTGAAAAACATAGAGAATTTGGCCTGAGAATGAAATAGTCTGTAGTATATTGGGCTCACAATTTTTTCCATGCCAATTAGAATACCGAAACTCGATCATGACAAGTCCTATTGGACCTTAGGTTTCTAGCACATAGCCGATCATACTAAACATTTTCTGGCCAAGATAGGTTCGGTAAGTATTTCATTTTCTTTTGCTTGGCTAAATGCCCCATCTAATGGAGATCATAGATGGCTAAGTGGATACTTATTTTTCTTTGACCGTTCTTTCGATATAGTCAATTCTGTATTTTTTTTCCTTTGAAATGGCATAATCTAACAATCATGCATGAACTGACTCTCTTTTTCAAATAATTTCAGGGGGTTTCCTTCCATCGTTTGATGAGAGGTTTTATAATACAAGGTGGAGACATTTCTGCCCATGATGGTACAGGGGGTGAGTCAATTTATGGATTGAATTTTGAGGATGAAAATTTTATCTTGAAACATGAGCGCAAAGGGATGCTGTCAATGGCAAATTCTGGACCTAACACGAATGGTTCACAGTTTATAATCACAACAACACGCACCACCCATCTAGACGGAAAACATGTGGTATTTGGAAAAGTAATAAAAGGGAAGGGAGTAATAAGGGCAATTGAGCACATTTCTACTGGTGACAATGATTGTCCCACGGTTGATATCATAATTGCAGACTGCGGAGAGATACCAGAAGGTGAAGATGATGGTGTTGTTAACTTCTTTAAAGATGGAGACATGTATCCAGATTGGCCGTGTGATCTGGATGTGAAACATGAAGAGCTATCGTGGTGGATATCTGTAGTGGACTCTGCTAAAAGTTTTGGAAATGAGCAATTCAAGGTGATTTTGCAACTTCACATTCTTTTTTTTGCCTTATGTTCTGTAATCTTGCCTGTTAAACCCTGAATGCAGTGTAACGATTTCTTGAAACTTTTTCCTTTCCATTTGATTGATTTTGGATCTCTTGGAAGAATAGAATAGTAGTTTTAGGCTATTAATTTTATGTGTCAAATATTGAATTTTCTCAATTTAAGCAGTGAAAGTTATCAATCTATTTATCAGAGTTTGACCCCTTATATTATGGGTCCTAGAATCGCTACGAAGAAAATTAGTAATATTGAAGCTTTGCAATTAATGAAACAACACTTAATCTGCTAACATGTATTTTTGTGGTGCTGGTGAGTTTCATGCTGCCCACCAAGATTGAAAATCTTATGCCCTGTAGCCAAATGGATGAGGCCAGATGCAAGCCGTAGGTGGATTTTGGTAGCATACGAATCCCTTAGACCTGGCAGTTTGTCAAAGGGAATGGTTGTAATTTAATGTATGCAATACAGTTTTTATCTTGGGTTGATGTTTGAATCCTGATATCTCTATTTTCAGTTTGTATGAATTCATCTTTAGTGCTAAGATTAATATTGTTTTGAATGGTATTGATATGGGGCACATCTCTTTGGTTAAAATCTATACTTTCCAATTCATATTCAATTCCAGCATGAGATTAGTTGTATTTTTGCTTGATTTTCCCCATACCTTATATGGCATAAAGTATATCGAGTGCCCCACAACATTCATGTCTCCAAAGAGTAAGTTTGGTTCAATATATTGCCCTTTTGCCAGAATGGCTGAACTTTGGTACTGTATTTGTAATTTTGCAGAAAAGGGATTACAAGATGGCATTGAGAAAATACAGGAAGGCTCTGCATTATCTTGATGTTTGTTGGGAGAAAGAAGAGATTGATGAGGGTATTCTTTACTGCTACTCTGCAGTTTTTTCTTTGTTGCTTAGTTGCTCTGGGTGTAATACAACTGCTTCTAACGCTCCAGTTATATTCTGAAGTCAAAACAGCTTTATGATGGCATGCATATGTCAATGTTGTATTTGAGATCAATTATCCACTTGATATTTCAGGGCAGTTTTTTTCATGATATTGACTAAGGGCTATATTATCTTATTAGAGAATTTTCATTTTGATTTATTTAGTAGTTCTAAAAAAAATAAAAATTTGGTCGATAACAGGATTTAATAGTTGCTTATTACAATGCAAAAAAGATGCATGTTTGAGTTGCACGACAATAAAATAATTGTTAGTGTATTCTTAGAATAATCTGTTCATTTTACATGCTTGCTATTCTACAGAAAAGCAAAGCAGACTCTTTAAAATATGATTTCCTTTTGTCATCTATAATTAATGAATTTCAATGGTTTGGAACGATATTTAGTTGTAATTCTGTGGCAGGTCTGACAAGTTAGTGTTGGGTTGACAGAGACAAGCAAACGGTTAAGGAAGACAAAGTCGCAGATATTAACTAACAGTTCTGTAAGTGTTTCTTGGCGAATTTTCTAGGAAGTATTTTCTTACAATATTAGTCCTTAGATAGATGGGTGCTTATGTTTCTCATATTTATTTTTGTTGCAACTTTGTGATTTAATATTTGTAATCTTATCTTGGAGGATCTAGTTGGGCCGCTATCATCATGATAAGACACTTGCATTGATCACATGCATGCGTTTATAATATCAGGAATTTCTCTCGAAAGTGGTGCTGAATTCAATTTTAATAATATTCAATTCATACAGGTGTCCCTTACTTCTAACCTATGAGTTGTCAGCGGCTTTCATTTTGCTGCCTTTATATGGCTTAGTAGCCTGAAATTCAGTCTTTTCTGATATGGAATGATCATTTGGGACCTGATCAAAATTTTAGATTTCTCAAAGTGGACAATAAGGTCAGTCTGTTGGACATAAAAGCTTATGTATTGTGTGCATGAAATATTTTGGATCCCATCATGGATCAATTTGCTGCCACAGATGGACCTGACTAAGATTGATATATTGGTCTGGACACTCATTCAGGGTACTAATCAATGCAAGTGGCCTCTGTTTTCTTGGTTTGCTTTTTACCTTTGTCATATCTGGTAATTCTTTTGAAACAAACCAAACTAGAATCCAAGAGAATAACATTAGAAGTTATTGACAGTGCTAAATAATTTACCTGGCATCCTGAGAATTAATGTTCTGATTACTTGTAATGACCCTTACTATAAAGGCCACTGAAACCCTCAAACTGAACTTAGGAATTTTGTCAAACAGTTGGCATGCAACTGAATAGAGCTGCTAAAATGTGAACGGCTAATAGGGCTAATTGTTGTGCAACAATTCCACACTTATACAATGACATAAACAGTGCCAAATAGATATATAAAAAATGAAGAAATCAATAACCATTTCAGAATATATGGACTGTGGTATTCAATGCATGTAAACACTAACATGGAAGGATGACAACATATAGACCTTCATCTTCAATCCTATACATGTATGCAGATCTGATTTGAACAATTGTTTATAATGGACTGACTGTCACATACATCAATTGACTGAATTACAATAGCAGATTTTAGTGACTGTCCAACTATGCAATTCTGATTTACAATGTTTCAAACCCTTGACAAGAATGCAATGCTATGAATAATATCCCTGTTTAGATTGAAAGATAGATGACTGGTTTCTTTACAACAGCAATGTCATGTAATGCAATTTCTAAACCCTCTACCAAACACTAACATCAACTATGATACCCAAATACAATAAAATTCTGAGACTGTTATTTGCCAGTTCTGGACTGATTATGACAGTGATAGTACAACAGCAAATTCACTATAAATAGACATATATTTTCAGAACATAAAAACCTGATTA
The DNA here is from genome assembly GCA_027943335.1 of Chamaecyparis obtusa. NCBI lineage: Eukaryota > Viridiplantae > Streptophyta > Pinopsida > Cupressales > Cupressaceae > Chamaecyparis > Chamaecyparis obtusa. Next base: position 306,396 of record BSBK01001483.1, on the reverse strand, counting down.
TCGCTCCTTATAATCTGCTATGAAATGGTGATGAAGACTGATGCAATGAAGATACCAAACTGCCAACTGAACTTGCAAACTGTCCTTGCTTTTTTCGGGCTGCTTTTTCGGGCCTGCTTTTTCGAGTCTGCTTTTTCGGATCCGCTTTTTCGGACCTGCTTTTTCAGACTGCTTTTTCGAACTGCTTTTTCGGATCCGCTTTTTCGTTTTGCTTTTTCGGATTTGCTTTTTCAATCACAAACAAACCCTCACAACGAATTCTCAATGATGTCCAAATGAGATGGCTGAATACCAACTCCTCAATTGCAACAATTCAAGTGATATTTCACACCCTCAAAGTTGCCAATCCAAGGGAGTGATTCGTTCCCAAAGACTGAATAATAATTTGCAGATCCAAAGACCACAAATGTCTTCACAATGAAGAAGTAGAAGAGATATCAAATCCAAGCATGTCCAAATGAGAGGCCTAGCCCTCTATTTATTCACTTTTCCTGGAACTTCTAGAACTCTCCTTTATAAAATCTCATTAAAAAGCACTTTTTATAATAAAATAATATTATAAATCAAAAAGTGCAACTCAACTTAAAATTAGAACATGTAGGCCCCGATAACTTATAATAATAAAATATAACCTCTTAAACTTCTCCAAAAGCCAATATAACCATCTGATCTGCAAAAATGACTCTCTCTCTCCACCATTTGCCTACGAGAGTCGGGGATAGGCAAATTTGGCACGCTAAACGAGGTCAGCCAAAATGGGGACATGACAGTCCGCCCCTCCTGAAATTGCTTGTCCCCAAGCAATGGCTAAACAATGAACCCAACAATCCTCCTGGATCCCAAATGAAGTCATGAACTGTACTACAGTCAACCAACGCAAGCTCCTGCAATATCCTCTGCGATATAACCAAGAGGAATCCATGAATGAATCGTGAACCACTGCTCAACTGAACTCTAACCCCATAACTGCCATAGTCAGGAACCCACGAGACACCAACTCCGAAAATATCAGAACTCAAGTGGAGAGGACAACTGAAACTCCCAACATAGCAAATATCCTCAACACATCCCACTGACAATCCAGCTCTATAATGATGAATACTCCGAAAGGGAACTGCACCGAGTGCGGAGAATCCACACACTATACACCAACTATAGTCAACATATCTCTGCAGATTACCAACCATGCTGGTATCACCATAACTCCCATGCTCTGCTGGCGGCTGATAGGCATCATACAATAGATAGCAGTCACTCAAAACAAATCTGTCTGCCATCTCCTCCATACATGACTCATAAGCAAGTTGATAAACATACCCTGAGATATAATACCAATAAAAAGAACCAACCAGCTCATCCTGCAAACGTGATGCAACCAACTGTGACTGATCATTAGCTAAGTCAGAAGATGACATAGCCAAGGGAGGGAAATCAAGAACAACAGCTGAACCATCAACAACATCAATATCATGAACCATCCGGCTGTCGCTCACAAAACCCAACATCACGTCATATGCCTCACAGCTCTCTACCCGTGGAGTCAAACCATACCATAACTGATGACAAACACTAGAGCCCAAAGTACATCTCTGTATCATCATCTCATCGACATATGGATCAAAAATAAACTGATGAGCATACCTCTCAGTGTAATGTCGATAAAATGCGCCAACATCAGTCAGTGGCTCAGACTGCAATCCCAATGAAACTAACTGCAACTGATCACTAACCAGGCCTGAACTCGCCACTACCTCTGAAGACACCTCCAAAGGAGTAGTACCACTGATAGGAACCATGCCAACTGCCGGCTCATCAACATCAAACATGATCTCTTGTACAACATCACAAGTCTCCACATCATCAGTAGTAGAGATCACCACCATGTCGAGCGGACTACAACGCTCAACAGCAACACCCAACTCTACCGAGCCTAACTCAAGTGGAGGGGAACAAGATATACCACTAGTAGTATCTAGGATGGATGCATCCCCATCTCCACTGTCTCTGGCAATCTCAACCGTGGACATCCCCGAATCACCAGACACCATAGTCTGTGACTGTACAAAATCTGGTAAAGTCTGTAGTCGCTCCAACTCCATGGCTACCTCAGCCAACTGAAACTGTGACTCCTCAAAAGCCAACTGTGTACTCTCAAGAGTCTCCGAAGTCACCTCGAGCTGCTGAGTAAGCTCGCTCACCTCCTCTTCCTTGACTACTAATGCCTCGTATGCTGTACTGCCCCACTCTAGAAGATGATCCCTGTCGGCTACCAACTGCATATAATCCTGTCTCAAAATCCGGATAGCCTCCCATAAAGAATGGATCTCTGTCAAGGAGAGATAACTGCCTCCCTGCTCATCACTAGTAGGAGAACCCCATCCATAAACTGCTAACAACTGACGGGCAACATCGAAATGCTCGCAAGCGATAGCAATGTCCCGCTCACTAACTCTCAGCTGACTAGACACATGATGGCGCTGGCTAGACTGTCTCCTACAATCCTCTTCCCCTGGTACACTGTCCAAAGGCGTAACCTCAGAATAGCTATCACCTGTAGTACTGCCATCCAAACTCAGCAGACCAGCTGCTGAACTCGTATCATCAAACGGAGTGACTGAAGCATCAACATAAACCTCCGTATCAAGGGAATCCACTAAGTCCTCCACACTATCAATAACATCCTCCTCTAACACACTATCAAAAGGAGTATCCTCAAAGTCGCTAATCTCTGGAGTACTACCATCCCTACTCTGCAAGTCGACTCCAGAACTCACATCACCATACGAAGTGTCAAAAACTGTAACATCACTGTCCAACTCCGCTGTAACAAAAGAATCTGCCGAGGAAGCTAAGTCCTCACAACTATCCACAGCATACTCCTGGATGTCATCAATACCAAAACGATCCTGGGACTCATCTGTAAACTCCATCATATCTGTGATATCATCAACCCATTCCAACAAGAATGGTCGACTGGACACATGAACAATGCCCCACATGGGTGTATAAAAACTAATTCCAGCATCAAACAAGCTGCTGGCATGGACGAGAACTACACCGTGTAATCTACTAATCAAATCCATGATAGTGCAACAGATACTACTACGAAAGAATGATAGACATCTCCGGTCAAAACAATCCCAAACGCCAATGTAACAATCCTGAGTACTCATCCGTAAACTGGAACCGACTGACACCTCAAGCAAAATCCGTACCTGAGTAGCCTGCTCAATCCCAATATCAGCTGATCCCACATCCATGTCTGCCATAATTGACACTATCCCTGAATCCTGGATGCAAGGTGAACTCTCACAACTATCGACAACCACATGTGATCCGCATGTCGCAGAAAGCTGAGTATCAGGTGTGTAAGATGAAGTTGAACTCAACTCCACGCCATACCCATCCACATGTCTCTCTGAGTCCTGTAATGACAATGGAGTACTCAACAAAGAGGCTCGAGTGTCCTCGAACTCTCGAGAAAGCCTGCCAACTTCCTCCTCCTTCCTCCTCAAGGCATCTAAATGATCTCTGGCAAGGCTAAGAAGATGGTCACGATCTGAAAGAAGATGTAAATAACTCATCTTCATCGCTCCCATTCCTTCCCTGATCGCCTGTAAGTCAACACAAGAAGACTCTGCCTGAACTCCCTTATGTCTGTCCTGTAACTGAATCATCCGGATGTGATCCTCTATCATCTCCCGCATCCTGTCATGATGAGATAATGAAGTCACAATCCCATCCTTGCTTACCCTAAGCTGACTGGACAAAACATGTGAAGTACTATGTGCCTCAACCTCGTGTGATGTAGCATCTAACTGTGCCTGATACTCTCTATCAGCAAAGTCCTGAATACTCAATGTCTGCTCATCGCTGATAGGTATCTCATCATCATGCACAACAACCTCCTCACAATCATCATCTGAATCCACTGTGCTGTAGTTACTATTTTGAGCACCTGTGACATCATCAAGACCAACTGTACCACAATCACTGTCAGTGTCACTCATGCCATCCGATGTGCCTGTGATATCACCTTCTGATGCAACTGGCTCAACCTGTACAACATCTGTAACCACTTCTGCCTGTGAAGATGATGCAAATAAATCATTACGTGAAGATGTGCTAACATCTCCCAATACCGGATCAGCATGTCTGTCAAACTCATCATACAAGTTTCTGGCTGTCATAGGGAAGGTACTTCGATCCTTAGGCCTATTAATCAGGCCCTTCAACCACGTACATGCCATAGGTGACACATTCCTCTCTTTTGTCCAAACATGCCATAAATCTTCTGCCAAAAGTTTAGAAATTTCATCCTTCTCCTCGAACAAGATTGTGAACATGATGGAGTGCATTGATGCTAATACATCGCTAGAATGAAACTCATCCAAAATATTCCAAAATGTGTTAAACATTTTGCGAATGTCATCAATACAACCTATTGACAACATAATGTTTTCAAACCTACACCATGCAAATACTTCAAGTAATCTTGCCCTCTTTGTGAAATGAGGGTCCCTGATGTCATCCAACCTTTCAAAGCTTTTTACCATGGCATGAAGTACCTCTCTCATAATCTGATCATCATAAGAATTAAAGCCTGCTATTATCCTCATGATTTCACTAATGCAAGAGAGAGCTGCAAGTCTTACCGCCTCATCATGATGTCTCAATAATCGGGGCTTCACCAAAGAACCAAATACTGGAGATAAAGTTGTTTGCATAGCATAGGAATCTGACTGATCAACCTTGCCTAAATAAGTTTCCAGCTCCTCCAAAGTTCTTAGAAAGTCCTCTGTTCGCTGAAATGGACGATCTAATGTCTTCAATGCAGTGTGCATTCTCTCTTTCAATTTCTTGTCTCCTGTCAAAGCCATGCTGACAATTGAATTCAATCTGAAATAACCCAATCAGGTTGGCAGGAAACCGCTCTGATACCACTGTAATGACCCTTACTATAAAGGCCACTGAAACCTTCAAACTGAACTTAGGAATTTTGTCAAACAGTTGGCATGCAACTGAATAGAGCTGCTAAAATGTGAACGGCTAATAGGGCTAATTGTTGTGCAACAATTCCACACTTATACAATGACATAAACAGTGCCAAATAGATATATAAAAAATGAAGAAATCAATAACCATTTCAGAATATATGGACTGTGGTATTCAATGCATGTAAACACTAACATGGAAGGATGACAACATATAGACCTTCATCTTCAATCCTATACATGTATGCAGATCTGATTTGAACAATTGTTTATAATGGACTGACTGTCACATACATCAATTGACTGAATTACAATAGCAGATTTTAGTGACTGTCCAACTATGCAATTCTGATTTACAATGTTTCAAACCCTTGACAAGAATGCAATGCTATGAATAATATCCCTGTTTAGATTGAAAGATAGATGACTGGTTTCTTTACAACAGCAATGTCATGTAATGATCTGCAAAAATGACTCTCTCTCTCCACCATTTGCCTACGAGAGTCGGGGATAGGCAAATTTGGCACGCTAAACGAGGTCAGCCAAAATGGGGACATGACATTACTAGTAATAGCTTGGGTTGTTTTTGAGAAGCCATGACAATGGGCTCTTTGACTGCACTTTGAAGAAATTGAGCCAATTACATGCACAGCAGAAATTTTTTTTGTGCAATTTAATTGTTTCTACAAGCATCAATGTCACATCTATTTTAATTTTTTTTCGCATTATTTGTCTAAGGGTACATGGTTGATTAGTGTATATTGACTATATTAGCCTTTGATTTTTTAGGCTTGCAAGTTAATATTGGGAGATGCCAAGGGAGCTCTACTGGATACTGAATTCGCAATTCACACCGGCGAGGATAATGTCAAAGCTTTTTTCCGTCAGGGTCAGGTATGTCTTTAATAACACGCAGAATGGCATCAAGGATGAAGAAACCCATCAAAAAGTTAAAAATCCATACCAAGGATTTCTGGTTAATTAATTGTTGGTATGTATATGTGTATACCATGTTGAATGTCACATATGGATGTTATATACTGAATAATAACATTATGGATTAGAACAATTTACTTGATCAGTTGTACTCATTGTGATATTGCTATCAGGATTCAATTGTGTAATTTTTGAGTCAAACTCATTGACCCATATCACAATTTGACTTGCTGTGGAAAATATTTCCTACTTATTAGTTGTACTCACTTTTCAGATCATAAGTTCCTTAAATATTGAAGTGGTACTTATTGACTTGATGCCACTGTGTATCTTGTGTTATCTTCTGTATTTGTGTGTCAATATATGACTCAAACTAGGTAGACACATTATTGTAGTAACACAGATTTATTATGCTTCTGAATTAGACAGTCTAACTGTTAAAAGCACTTTTAGCAATTTCCTAGTCTAGCTTAGAGTAGATTTACATTTGCTCTTCTTGCCTTTCCTAGGTGGGATATTATGTTTAGTGCAGATGTCCTCCTTTCTAGTGTTGGATCTTTTTTCTATTTAGAAAATTTAGAGATTTGGACCAATATTTGTATCGTCATACTTTGATAACTTTATGTTTTATAATTATTTAAAAGTTAACAATATAACCACTTTCCTCTAATTATATTTGCAGTATTTTATAAATTATAGTGATAGGTGATTATTTTCATATAACTCTTGCTGATAAATATACCTGAGCAACTTTTTTTTTTCACTGAAAGCACATAGGGCCAAAGGAACTGTTGATGGGTGTTTTTGCACCCTCCAACACAGAAAAAAATACAATGGGTATCATATTCTCTCTTGAAAGGAAATCCTATTTCATGACTCAAATATTGTCACCTTAAGGTTCTAGTAGTCAGGTCTTGACTGCGCTTTGGATAACTCAGTGGATGTATGTGATTTTTCTGGTGTCACAAGGGGCCTCACATTAACAACCTGGAATTCTGCTCCTGCAAGATTCTCAGAAAACCCCAAGATCTAAAACTTCAATACCATCAGATTTAGCAATGAGAATGGATGCTAGCTAGACAATGCCCTACTGGTTCAAGTGACTGACGGTTACTACACCATTGTATAGCACCACCTTGACCAAAGTTTTATTAATGTAAGCACTGTACTTCGTGTTGTCCGTATCACCACCATACTTGTACATTGGGCCCTGAAGACTCTTTCAATCTTCACCGACCTTAAGTCCAATGGACTTACTGTCCAACTTGGTAGTAACGTTCTGATGACCTTAGAGTGGTAACACACTGGCATAAGCAGAACTTATATGGTTTCCATGGTTCATGACCAATTTACAGTTTACAATTGTTATAAAACAATAAAGTATGATTGACATTTTATTGTCCTTTCTATTTTTCCTTCCTAGGATAGAAATGGAACCCTTCCCAAAATGTAGCTACATTTATAACTGATCAGGCTCGATCTAGAATTTCAAGATGATTCAACATTCTTATTGATGACATACTATCATATTCTTATAATGATCAAGTTCTACCCAACCAAAGGATTGTTCGTCATCCATGAGATTTATAGTGTTATTAAACTGTCGAGATATCATTGCAGATTGATTAATAGTTAAGTATTACTCCACAGATGGCGACTCCTTGAGCAATATAGATTGTTCTGATGATAGAAAACTGAGAGATATGACCACCATGAATTTCTAAGAATGGTTTAAACCATTATGCAGATTCATAAGGTACATGGCTTCATATCAGAAATCCAGATTGATGAAGATATAAATAGACTCCTATCAAAAAGGCAGAATTTACAATGATATATTGATTCATAACAGAATTACAGATTCATAAAGAATCACGGAGTCAAATCAGAAATACAGAATTCACATTAATGAAAGGATCCATTATAGTTATGCATGACATTAGTTTTCATTCTTCTTCGGTCTTCCCCGACCTTAAGGTCTTGCTGTCCAAAATGGCAATTACAATGTCTTACTGACCAATGACTATATGATTACATTCCTAAACGACTAGAGGAAGATCTCTATGAACATTATTTTTTTAACAATGAATTATTAATTCTTTGATTAGATCAAGGATAAGAAATGAAAACCAACCCACCATGACCAAGGAGACCAAGGCTAACAACCCTAACCCAGTGACCAGATGACCAAGATACTAAGCTATGTGCTCCTACTCAGATGACATTTACGACCTTCACCTCGCGTCAGCACCTTCTTTCTCTGATGATAGTCTCCCTCCCTTCTTGGGGCGATCTTCTCTTGCATCCACCGCCATAAGAAGGAATTAGCCATGTTTATATCTATTTCATAATAACATTTTAAACTAGCATATCCATCTAGGCTATCATCAAGTTGTCAGTGTACAACATTATTCATCCCTTGAATATTAATTTCCATAAAAATGTCATTTATTCAATAATCCTCATAATGAAACAACATAATCTCATTAATCAATAATCCTCATAATTAAACATAGTAACTTCTTTAATAAAAATTCCACACAATTAACTAACTTCATACTTCCCATGAAACAGTTGTTGCAGTCATTTGAAAGTTCTCAAACAAGGGATATAATATATATTTATCTAATATTTTGGTACAAAGTATAGTGCATTAATTATATAATGAAGTGATTAATTTATTATATGTCTTCATTGGATGTATGCAGATATTCCATTGCCCCTAATATATGCATAATTAGTAATCTAATAATGATGATGAAGATTCCTTTAAGATCTACAACCATTAAGCCATCTCGTTATGGGGGGGGAGGATATGCTACATGCAAGGAATGCAAGTAGTATAAGGTCCATTTGAGTAGTAGTGACTGAAAGGGACCAGGAGGCCGAATGGTGGGTGTCATTCCATGCTCCTGGGCTTGATGGATAGGCTTGAGGCACCTTGTGTGATCTCCCATGGTACTTCATGATGCATATGGGTTATTGGGGAAGATCTTAAGAAAATCCTACTTATATATTATTTTAATTATAGTGATATTTAGGATTCTTTTATAAACATTGTGGAATTACATATATTTGTTCATCTTTAATAATAATGATTAATCTGGTTGTAGGCTCTAATTCCATAAATAAATTGACAATGTACGTTCTTACACATAATCTATACCTTACTTGAAAATTCTAAGGCAACTTAGGGTTAATTCCTAATTAGGAACATTACAATTGGTATCAAAGCGTCCTTCCTGCCATCCTGTGAAAGATAGTTGATGCAACCTAGCCAAAGGGCTCAAAGGGCCTTGGAAAGAGAAAGAAGGAAACTTACATCCACCAATAATCTTACACCCAACAACAAAATGAGTGAACATATGGGCAATGAATCGAGGACCCCTACTCAAGCACTCATGGAGTAGAATGAGAGAACATCCCAACTTCTACTCCAAGCAATCCAAAACATTAATAATTATAATTCTAGGTCCAACCAATACAATGGGAGGGATACACACTCCAACCATTCTCAAAAAAACAACCCAATAGGAGTATCAACCCCTAGACGAACTAGACCCCCTTTCCTACCCAGGGAAGAAAACATGAGGGGGGAAGAAGCAAACAATCAAACCATGGATAGTTTGAAAGAACTTGTGGAGCATACTAAAGATTAGATCTAGAAATAAAGGACGCCTCCTTTAGAGATTATTGTAACGTTTAAACACGTATGTATTACCCCAAATAAGAGAAAAGGGCAACCAAACAAAGGCCTAAAGGAAAGAATTAGTAAGATGACCCTCTCCAAATTTGATGGACCAGTGAAGACTACGCTACTTCTTGGGTCCAAAAATTGGACACCTACCTTGCACTTAGTCCCATGACGGAAGAGAATGCCATAAAATTTGTTGTACTCTGCCTAGAGGGGACAACCCATGATTGGTGCCATTGTGGCCTTATTACTCAAGACCACCAACACATAACTACCCACACTAAGTTCACCCAAGAGCTCATCCAAAGATTTGACTAAAAACATCTTGAATGGTACTTTAGGGAACTTACACTACTAAGGCAATCAAGAACCGTTGAAGAGTATGTCACTAAGTTCCAAAAATTTTCCGTAATGGTACACAAAGTATCCCAAAGAAGACTATCCTACCTATTTGTTCAAAGATTAAAAGACTCTATCCAAGGCTTGGTAAGTGCTCCCAACCCTACATCACTTAAAGATGCAATTCAAAAGGCACTAAATGTATGCATCACACCTGCAAATGCAAAGAGCCAACCTTCACATACTCATACCAAACCTTTGTACAAAAAGGATGAAGGAAAATCCTATATGTATTATGAAGAAACGAGGGATTGTTTCAAAAAGGTATTGTGCTTCAAATGCAATGAAAAAAGGGAACTAGGACATGTTTGGAAAGGACAAAAGTTGTGCTTTATATGCAAGGAAGAATGGAGACAAGGGCACAAGTGTGGAAAGTCAAGAATGCCATATGGAAGCATTATCCGACAAAGAAGTATGGGAAGAGGATGAAGAGCATCCTAGTAAGAGAAGAAGAGGTGAAGAAGAGGGAGAGCATGTAACCCTAGCTACCATTTCACAAGCCTCCAAACACCAACCATTTTGAATCAAGAGGTGCGGTGTAAAGAGGTTGAATCTTGAAGAACTAATTTTTGCCAATACCGGAAGAAGGAACATTATATCCAAGACAATAATAGGAAATTATACATATTCCAACCCAATAGGAAGACCAGCGATGATAGTCTTCAGCCATGCTTAGTGCCATGATAGAAGCAACTCCTTACGTAGACTACAATTTAAATAATGGGTTCTCATATAGACTGAATCCTATATTGCATATATGAAGCGGTTGGGATAAAAGATTTAGTTTATAATAATAAACAAATAAGAACGAAAATTATAATAATAGTTACAACCACCAAATGAACAACGATCCAGTGAAGGTCAGCAGTTCACTTAATAGATAGTCTAATATTAATTAAATACTATGGGCATCAATCATTACGTAGCAGCAATACATGCTATATTAATATGGAGTCAAAATGCAATAATAATTTCTTGATTAGCTATGAAGGGCCATCACCTGGAAGGATTGTGACCGATGGGAGAGACATAGCCCCCCATTTATATTGGAGGGGTATATATGGAGCACAGGGACCTCATTAAAAGGGCATCGGAAGATCAATAAGAAAATCATTATTTATATTTGGTATTCAGAAACGAATATATATCAACAGTGCTCGTTAAAAGAGAATTCATGTTATATTAAATGGCTGGCAAGCATCGTATGACAGCATAGTGATATGCTGTAACTTTTCTATAAATCAATGCTGAATAACAGAATATTATATCTGCATTCCATTAGGATAGAGATCTTTACTTGTTCTAATATATATCATTTATATATGTATTAATAAGAATAATATCAGAAGTATATAACAGTTATATTATATAGACATATATATACTCAAGACCCATTTACTATTTGGATTAAAAAGAAAAGGTTGTAATGTTTCCGAGGGGTTTGTATAAATCCAAGCAATGGATATTTGTCCCAAGATAGGGTAGGGGTCAGCATTCCGGAAGCCTTGAGGGAAAGACTCAAGATGGGATATGGACTTGGACCTGTAAACTTTGAGGGAATCCATTGCAGTTGGTATCTAGGCAACTTGGTTAACACCTACTCCTTTTGTCAGTAAGTTGAATAGTAACAAGATTGGATATAGGGGTATTGATGTTATTTATTAATATTAATAAATATTAATAATAATTATTTTATAAATATCCTAGCTTGAATTATTGTATTTAGGACATGCAATGTAGAGTTTGAATTAAATATGTAAAAAATATGCCTAACCTCACATGGGACATGCCAAAGCTTAATAAAGAACCAAAACCCAAAACAGGACAAACCAAAAAGAGAGAGGGGTCGATGCTCTTGCATCATTGGCTCAAAATTGAATGTTGGATGGTGGTCTTTGGTTCTGAACTAAATAATCTTGCCTCATATTGGTTGAATTTATTGTTGACCAATATTGAACTCACCAAGTTCCCAAGGAGTATGAATGACTAAATAGGCAAGTTTATGAGAATGGATAGTTTTGGATGCTCAAGAAGATGATCTGATTGATCTTGCTACTCCTGTGAGAAATTCCAACTCTTGAAATATGTATCCTTTTAAGATGGTTGTGGTCTTGGTCTAGAATGAGTTCATCATAAACCAGAAAGGAAGAGAGGTCAAATAGGATTGACCTTTTTACCAAGGAGGATGGCTTGGGAATCAAAGCAAGAAAATCAGAAAGATTTTTCTTTATGTTAGGTTCACCACATAAGTATGCAAAGAGAATTAATAAGTCAAAATAACACAACTTTTCAATGGACGAGCTTGAAAAGATCAAGACTCAAGTGATTTTATGGCATTACCTTTGCTCAAATTCTTCTTGATCTTGGTATTCATTGGCAGATTGAAGTTGTTCATTGAGGTTTTGAAGTTGTTGATGAGGAGATAGGGAAAGGAATTAGTTGCTAGATCAACTTCCAATTTTTTTAAAACTATCTTGGATATATTCATATTGGCAAGCTCATGTTTCCTAACTCTAGGGAATTGGCCAGCTTTGAGCGGCTTTTCTTTCCCAAGAATATTTATAAAATGATTGGAAATGGATAAATTGGTTAAGAAAAGGATAAATCTTGGAAAATCTTACCAAAGACCATGTTGGAAGTTAAGCCTCTAAGTGATAGATAGACCATGAATAGCAAGGAACTCTTGGCAACACATTAATAAAGAACAGGTTGGTTAGACTAGCTAGCTTGGAAAGATGAAAAGAGTAACTCAATGCCTCCAAACAATCTAGAGCAAACCAAAAAATAAAAACTCAAGCCATGCTACAAACTCAAGCAAGTGAGAGGAAACAAAAGGAAGCAAACAATAAATAGTCTACCCATGAATGCTGATTTGCTAAACAAAAGAAGAATTAGAAAAGAAAATAGCCATGTCCTTAGCTAATCTTGGTTCATTAAAAAAAAGCAACAACAAATTTACTTGGATAAATGCAAAAATAATGAAAGAGGCATGTGTGCCTGTTTTATCTTATTATATTGTTTTTATATGCAAATAGACAAAACAGTATGCAATTCATATTCAAAACCTGTGCTTGCAATTTTCCAAATGAATTATTCCCAAGAAATGATGTCTCTAAATATAGAAAGTTAGCCAAAATATGCCTTGTGCATATCTACTTGTGTGCTGAAATCACTTTGAAATTTTAGAAATAGGATCCATACATTTTTCTAAGTTTAGAGCAGCAAGCAATGCGCTCTAATGATGATTGTGAATATTGAACTGCACTTCAAGAAAATTTGATGTGAGCAACTTGTATCCCTTTTTCATATGTTTTAGTGAAGAATGAAGCTGATTGGAAATGTTAACAAATGAATAAAACTGATATGCTAGCCATGTGAATGAGGAAACAACTTGAGAATACATTGAAAATTGCAAATACAATAGGATGCTAGTGAGAAAAAAATGTAAACCCTTCCTTCAGAGCTTCTAAGATACATATTTGATGCCCCTAATCCCAAAAAATGCATTAAAAAAGAGATCCATGTTCCTCAAATGTTTTCAACAATGCAAATGTGATGTTGGCAACTTGAGGATTTAGACCAAAATCATATTATAGAGCTCAAGGATGCAAGAAAGAACCCTGAAGTATTGAAAAACTGTCAATAAGAGAGTTCTCAATTCTTGGAATTCAATGCAAATTTCAAACAAACTATTTACAAACTATATGATGCTCAAACATTATGGATATTTGAGAATCAAACCTATATATTATGAAAGAAAGATAAGTGAGACAAAAATGTTCAAAAGTGCAAGGAAGATGAGCGAGGCTATGCAAATGCAAGATGAGAAATTTTCTAGATGTTTCCTAAAGTGTAATAACCACAAAGTTAACACTGTGAAATATAGATATGTGGCTGACACAAAGTTTGAAACTGATTTCCAATGTGCAATGAATGCTGTTACAATTCAAATTCAAAAGTTCATTAAATGAAAAACAGTAATGTCCTGTCATGAACTATAATTGATGTATGTACAAATACATTAATACATATATATTTGTTTAATTATTGCGAATAGCACCTTAAAATGGTTGATAATTGTACCATCAATATGAGAAATAACAATAATTAATAAATTGATTGATAGCTAATCTATGAAATTAAGTAATATTAATCACTATTGTTAATCAATATTAGTATTAATATCAGCAATTAATCAATACAATATCAATAATTGATCCTTATAATCAATATACAAATAACTTCAATCTTAGTAATATGTATCAACATATATAATATTTAATAGCTAATTAATGTAACTAATAATATTAATATTATTATCCATAATAACATTAATTATGCAATCAACAATATAATAACCGATGATACTACACGGATAATACTAAGTAATACACTTATGCAGTGCTAAACCCGATAATAACAATATTGACGATATTCCTAAGAATCCATGGTATTTCTAATAAAGTTGGGTGTTAATAAGAGCTGATAATATTACAAACAAATCCAGGTCAATCAATCAACTTAATTAATTGGTGAAACGAAGGCATTGCGGGTGGAGGATGGTCGTGACCTTTACCTCTTCAATGTATAAAAATGGTTGAGCAAACAGAAGGAAAGACATGGAGAGGAGGAACACGTAACAAGGATAAAAACACTGAAGTACACTTGGGAGATTACGCAGGGGTATGTAATGGAAACCTTTGCTATGTTATACTTTGGTATGGAAATTGTTAGATTATAATAGCTTCTACTATTAGATGTTCAGAGCATTCTTAATAATAAATCTGAATTTTAATGATCAATAATGTTATTAATAAATTCTGATAAGTCCGTAGCCGTGTTTGGTCAAGATCCATAAAGGGTAGGGAGTTTGCAAAGGGACAAGGAGTAATTCGGTCACATTGGGGCAAACATTCCCAAACCGGGTAAGAACCATGAGGTAGCCACTTGTAGACTGTTTCCTCTCCCGAGAGCAGTAATTCTACCATCTGCTATGGAATTAGACAAACAAGGAGAACACACTTATCCGAAATTGTAATAATATGGTATAATAATTCTTGCATTAATATCATTATATATTCGACTAATCTTAAGGACTAAGAACACAATTAGACAATTCATTTTACTTTTCCGTCAAATCCAATCCTAATGTTGATCCCCATTCACATCTTTAGATCATTGAAAGGCCATTTAGAAAGGGGACATCACATGTCCCCTTTCTGAAATAGGATTTAATAATAGATAATAATAAAATTAAAATATAAAAAAATAAGAAAATATAGTTACAAGTTAATTATGTTTAATGAAAGTTCAAGAGGCATGCAATGAAGAGTTGTGACTCCCTCAACATGAGATATAAAAGGGAGAAGAGTTCATTTAAAAGGGGATATGGAGGAAGGAAGAAAGAAGGGAGCATAGGAATTAAGGTAGGATTTATGGAAGAAGAAAGGAATGGGAAGAAATTAAGGAAGTGACTCTTTCAAAGGTTAGAAATGATAAAGGGTTGTGAGTTTTTCAAAGGGTGGTAATAATGAAAAGTTGCAGCTCTCTCAAAGGGCAGAAATGATGAAGGGTTGTGATTCTTTCGAAGGGTGGTAATTGTGAAAGGTTGTGACCATTACAAAGGGAAGACATGATGAAGTGGTGTGACTCTCCCTTGCATTGGAAGATATAAAGGGGAGAAGGTTTCATTTGAAGAGGAGATCCAAGGGACATCAGTTTGGGGAATAATTTATTATTCTCAAAGGCAACAATAAAAAGTGGTGACTCAATTCTTATGAAAGGTGGTGACCCTTAACAAATAAAGTATAAAAAAGAATTTATTCCAAGCATTTAAGGATCAATTATCAATCATCACTCGTGAATCCATCCAAACAAATCCTTCATCCATCATTCGATAATCCCTCAAGAAATCAAGCAAACAATCATCAAATCCACATTAATCATCACTTCATTTTGGGATCAAGAAAACAAACAATTAAGCAATCATCACTCTATTGAATCAACATTCGTTCAATCATCATTCACCAATATATCATACCAGAATTCATTACATCATCACTCATCAATCATCTAATCAACAATCAATCGCCATTAATTTAAATCATACAATCAAAGTAATGAATTCAATCAATCATTCATTCATGCAAATATTAATCATTCAACAGCAATCAAATGATCATCTGATTTTAATAGATTTCAGAACAAGTACAACAATCTAAAATGTTAAGGAAAGTGATTGGTATGCAATGTGATGATATATAATCTCTTATGTATTTTGATATACATAATAATGAGAATTGCTAATCTATCTAGATTCTTTAGTTATTTATTTAATCTATTTATTCTCCTAGAAACACTCATGTAGGGGTTAGTTAGAAAACATGATTGAGAGGGAAGAGACGGGTTTCCCATCTAAGTAGCCCACCCCATTTTGGATGGGCCAGAGTTCCTGCCACTTGTGGGTCAAGGGGTGTTTTATCGCGCCCTTCGGCTTAGTTGCAGTGAGTGTTTCAAGCACCCTATTGTGTGTTCCTCTCCAATCCCTATGATGGTTGGTAGTTGGAAGTTAAACTAGAGAATAGGAGCAGTCATGTATGGGTTAATAAGGAGACATGATTGGGAGGCAGAGACAGGTTCCCCATCTAAGTAGCCCACCCTATGTTGGATGGACAAGAGTTCCTGCCACTTGTGGGCCAAGGGGTGTTATATCATGCCTACGGGCTTAGTTGCAGTGAATGTTTTGGACACCCTATCATGCTCTCCTCCCCAATCCCTACTATAGTTGATTATTGGAAATGAAGCTATGGATTAAAGTATGTGATGTTATTTAACTTAATTACTTATTTACTTTAAAATGTTCAATAGCTTTTATACGATTTAATTATGGAATACTATTTGTAAACAAATTATGTTGTGGAATTGTTATTTTTTGGCAAAATCATGTATACTCCCAGAAGGGGACATTATGAGAACATCTCCATAAGTAGCACAGCATGAAATACCTCAGAACTAGAATGAAGAGAATGGCTGTAGCTCTGCTGTTGTGAATTTGCAGTTTTTAATAACAATGGCAGCTTCCCTTTAAACACTTCCATTAGGCATGGGACTCCTTTTTATAGCGATAGGTATATTAAGCACCCATCTCTATCAAACACTGACAAAGAAATAAGATAGCATCTGCTAGAGGCTTAATTACCAAGCTTAGTGACAGAAGGTCCAAATTTCCAACTGTTATAGGCATGGGAAGCAGGGATACTACTGATAACACACACTAATTGCCTCAAGGACCACCAAAAATTGATCAAATTCAACAAATATACCTCCAGCAATGCACAGTAACCTTGGAATGGAGTTGAAACCATCACAGGTCTGAAACTGATATAAAGAGCAGGGCGGTAACTTTCTATTTGCAGCTCAAGGCAGCTAATAACCACCCAAATCCATCACCCAACACACTCAGTACCTCTCCCAACAACTCAGATCAGTGTTGTAATGTTTCAGCAGTCCTTAGACAACCCTTTTAAAGCCAATAAATGGGCAGAATAAAATCTGACATTAGGTTTCATTCCTTGTCCAGACTTGTGTGGCCTTCAAAGTACACACAAACCACCTCTAATTCCCCTTAAATCTATCAACAATGCTCTGCAACTACCAAATGCCCCCAACCTGATGATGGCAGACCCATTAAAGGCATCCTAGAAAGATCTCACACAGGGACCAAAGGAAGAGGTACGAGTCACACAGGGATTTGAGCCAGCAGCAATAAGCATCAAATTCATCCTAAAGGAGGTCAGCCAGCTAATAAAAGGTATTTGGCACCAAAACCAAAGTTAACCTGCCTTAACTCAGCTGACCCAATTCAAAAGTGTGATGTACGGCCTGGCAGGGTAGTGGTGGAAAACTACCTGTACAACCGCAAATGATGTGCTATGTTAAACCCTTCACATGCATCACATAATGCTTAGAAATTTCTCCAAACGTCGAAATATCTGCCATTAAGAAAACCATAAAGATCATTTTTCTGAAACCCTGAATTGTGAAACCTGTGAAAAAAAGGCGATTCCTGTATGAAATCACACCCACCAGCTAGGAAGCATCTCGTAGATCTGATACCAGTGATTTCATGAGGGGTTTCATCCTCAATCAATCCTTGGAACAACTCTTTGTTCAATCTGATAGCATACTGTTATGTGCCCACTTCTAAATAATGGAAATGAGAACCCATGGCCTCTTTTTATATAGTAGGAGGGAAAATAATCCAATTTTAAATTCAAAATAATTCATTTTCCCTCAAATGTTATTTTTGGCAATTTAAAAGAAACTTATATCCATTTCTTTCTTCCCTAGGCATCAACTTGAGGGGACATGAGATCACTTTATTAAAGTAACACTAAAGTGAAATATTATAACATTAACAATAGAACTTTAGTGTATCATTTAAATATTCTTGACCACTTGGAAACAATCACCAAGGCCTCGAAAACCAAAACTTATTAAACCGAGGAGTAATTGAAGTTGATGGAAGATGTCTAGCACTGAAAAAAGAGCTTACTACAAATAGACATGCTCTCCAAAACGCATGGAGAATAGTCTAAGAGGTCCAAAACACTATGGAAAGTGTCACTGCAATCCAAATCACCAACTAAGCTCAATGCCATCATTAGATGCGAAGAAAAATTGAACCCTAGCTCTCCAAGATCTTTGGAGTTCTCCCCAACACACCCAAAGGCTTAGAAGAAAACCAGAAACTAGTTAAATGCTTACAAAACAACATTGCATAAAAATAGAGACACTATAGTCCTCCCTCCCTAGAATTGCTTTCTCTCGAGCAATTGCCAATTTCAATTAACTAATCAATGTTGAATCACCAATAAAATCCCGGATCCAAACCAATCCAGGAGTTTTTTAGTTCTCTCTTCTTGGAGCACTAAACAACTGGGCACCTGTAAATGAAACCTCTTCAAGTCTTCTTATAAAAATAGAAACCAAAATCTAAATGAACTCAACCAACTCCTTAGAAAATTGGATTCGTATTGACCTGAATTAATTGTGATAGAGTTTACCAAACACATTAACTCAAATGAATTCTCTGATCCCAAACCTCCAAACTTGTTGGGAAAATAACCTTGTATTTACGGACTCAAGTCACACTATCATACGTAATAGCCAAAGTGATATACAATAACCCAAAAGGTATAATGTCATATACATCTTAAGTAAACCAAATGCCTATAATGAAAGAAATGAAATAAACACCATGATAATTTAGTCATAGAAGCTTAATATGAGCATCTCAAAGTACACAACTTAATTTGAATTCCATTCATGACATTCTCACATAATGCTTTCATACCTTAAATGCAAACAATCACTCAGAGCAATTTTAAATAATGAAATCTAAAAGACTGATAAGCTCTAATTGCAACACACACAAGCACAACCTATGCATCACACAGTACATAGCCAAAAATAGTCATCTCAAGGCAATGAACATGTGGGCATGACAAAGTACAAGCTACAAATAAAGACATGGAGAGAACCTTTTGCGATTGATGTGTCTCGTGGGCAATTAGTTTCTTTGTGGTGAAAGGCATGCATACCACTTCAACTTCAAGTATAGTTGTCAGGAGACCGGTACTCTTACCAATACGATTAATTGGTACCTGTATTGGTACATCTATTTTTTAAAATAAAGAGATGGGCTTACTTAGAGATGCCATTGCTAATGTCATTTAATAATTTATAAATTTTCTACATTAAAACTGAAAATATCACAACATTGAACTTTCAAAACAAGAACATTGAGAAAGTTTAACATTAACTTTAAAGTCTAAACACACAAATGTTAAAGTATCAAAGAGTTCATACTACGTACCTATTCTTATTCTACTATTTTACTACACAAATAGACTACTTTAGGTTACATAATATTCCACACTATAAGATAGAAGGTGGAGGATTGGTTTGGATTGTGGACAGCCACACAATTATAAATGGAAAATTAATCACACTAATTTAACTTTTGATCCTTTCTTATGCGTATTTTAGATGACCCTCCAAATCTACCATGTAATAATACATATTAAAAAAACGTTATGAATGTCCCTCCATATTTAATATACTAAACCTCAAACAATAGATTTATACACTTAAGTACCTAAATAAAATGGGAATTTTTTTTAAAGTCATCCGCTTATCAAGTATAAGCTTTGTATAAATTATACCCTTATTTCATTTGACATAGAAAATCATGTTTTCCTTTCTAGGTAATTTTAGGCTTACGAAAATGCTAGTGGAGAGGCGAAGGGAGAAGAAGAAAGAAATCTGCTTTGAGTTTTTCTTGAATTCTACCAAAATGCAACAATACATATTCAATGTTTGTTTTACATATCTTGGTAAAACCTGAATTGAGATCAATGTGCAAATATTGCAAAGAATATCTATAACAAAATGTGTAGAACGGAGGGAAACATTGTTGGGACATTTCCTACAAGGCAGGACATCTCTGAACACATTTTTGGTATGGGAAATGCATCCAACTCCCTGAGATGCATCCTAGGGGGTCAAAATGTGCCTCCCTGCAACCATATCTTCAAATATGCACTATTCTTATCATGTTAATACGCAAACTTTCTTGGATAAGCATAGTATTGTGTTTATTGATATGCCTCTAGGTTTGTAGTTGGATAGGAGATTCCAAAACATTAGAGTTGGAACCATCCTCCAAGCATATTATGATAACCCCTTATTGCTATCCATGAGTATACAAAGAATAAATAAAAAAGGTGAATAAAGAATTATTTAAAATGGGGCACTCTGCATCGACTCTAGTTCTAGCCCATTTGCATCATTTGTGGTTCTTTTGGAGAAGAATGGCACACAAAGGATGTGCATAGATAAAAAAATCCTTGAACAAAAAGACCATCATGAATAGTTATCCTATTTCCAAAATTGGCGAGCTTATTAATGACTACATGGAGCAATCTACTTCTCAAAGATTGACGTAAGCTTAGGATATCATCAAATATACGTGCACAATGAGGATGTATATAAGACAATATCAAAATACCATTTTAGAAACACTAAGTTCTTGGTCATGCCATTTGATTTGCAAATGCCTGACCACTTTATATTCTATCATGAATCAAGTATTCAATGGTCAATTAAGAACATTTGTTTATGTTCCTATGATTTATCTATATGTATTGTTAAGTGGTGTGTGTGTGTGTGTATAGTAGAACATGGGAAGATCACTTAAGACACTTCAATATAGTCCTTGGAATATTGGAGCAACATACTCTCTTTGCAGTGGAATCCAACTGTGAGTTTGGGGTTACAAAGATTTTGTACTCAGAGCACATCATTAGTGGTCAGGGTGTTTAGGTGGATCAACAAAAGATCTAAGCCATATTGAAATGGTCAACTCCTAACACATTGACACAGTTGAAAATAATTTTCAGCCTTCACAACTACTACTAAAGGTTTGTTAGGCTATTTGCATAGCTAGCGTACCCCTAATTTACATGACTAAGAAGGGAGCTTTCTTATGCAATAACATAAGCTCAAGAGGCTTTTGAGAAGTTCGAGAAGGTAAAAGTTCATGCCTTGTACATCCTTATCTAGATTCCTCGCAATTATTTGTTGTAAAATGTGATGCTTCAAGAAAGAGAATTAGTGCAATGCTAATGCAAAAGAGACAGCTCATAGCATTTGCAAACAATAAGTTGGAAGACTTGAGAGGTTTTCCATCTATGACAAGGTGATGTATGCTTTGACCAAGTTCAAGCAACTCTTAGTCTATGAAAGATTTGTAGTGAGGAAAAATCATAACAATTTGAAGCTCTTCCTTGGCCAATGTGACTATAATAATTGCCAATAAAAATGGGAGGGTAAGATTGAAGCTTATGATTTTGATATAGGGTACATGAAGAAAAAAATAATGTACTTGTTAACGATGTCTCTTGGATGACTACTCACTAGTCAAATTTTTCTATTTCTATTGATTGGGAGGTTATCCTATCTTGGCTAAATTGTGATAAGAACACATTTGCTACTGATATTTTTCATGAAATTGTGAAGGATGATGAGTATTTAGTAGTAGATTGTCTCGATTTATGTGAGAATTTATGTTTTCTTGAATCTAAGATGAAGGCAAAGATTTTGTGAACTTTGCATGAAGCATCAAGACTTATTGGCAAATAATAGGAAGATTCTCCTAGAAGGGCATTAAGGAAGATGTTCTCAATGTATTAAGGACTGCACAACTTGTCAACATAAGAGCATGTTTTTCCTACAAGTTTTATATAACTTTTGCCTATTCCCAGTTAGAAATGGGAAAGCATGTGTATGGATTTCTTTATAAGAAGATTTGCATTTGTGCTATCTATGCACACTTCTTTGTCATTTCTACAAAATCTAAAGATGATTATGTAGATGATTCATTTTTAGTAAGTATTTATATTTAGACAACATGGTTTTCCTAAGAACATTGTCAATGATAGGTATGTGTCATGTCCCCTTCTCGTAATTAAGTCTAGGGAACACAATTAGTCTACTCGCCATCCCGGTAGGTTAATTTTGTATGTAAGGGATGCATTGCGGCCATATGGTGGTGCCTTGGTGCTAAAAATAATTAATTATTATCTCAACATTGAAGTTACCTTGTTTCTAGTCGATACCCATGGACTTGGCGAAATTAAATATTTAAAAGGTGCATGTTGCTAAAGGTTTATTTAAGCTCTCAACCAAGCAAATCTGATGCAGAGCCCTCTACTATCCCCTCATGGAACCCAACTAACTTGATATTTGAAGGGAATGTAAAATTGAATCGCCACCTCATCCTTGGCATCGAGCACACCTTGGTAATGCCCAACATGCGATTTCTTGCATGCGTTTGGGCTTGTAACATACAAAGCACCGTTCCATATGATATCATGCTAAGTGAAATGGGGGCTGCACCTATCGAGGCACTTGCTATGGTTCGCCTTTTAAGCTACCTAAAAAGAATCGAAAAAATGGAAGAAGATAGATGGCCTAAAGTTGTCTTTAATGATACATTGTGTAAACGAAAAAGGACATGGATGCAACAAAACATCAAATGGATGAGTAAATGGAATATTCAATTCAATATGTGCCCCACAAATAACAAAGAAATAAAGGTCTTTGTTATGGAGAAATTCTACAAGAGAAATTGGGGGAATGAGATTGGGAGGGAGAAAATATATTATATAAATGAGTTTAACCTCACATGTGATCAACTCCAAAAAGTGTACATAGGAGCCAACATTTCTTGGAGGGCTAAAATTCTTATTGCTTAGCTGAGAACCAACTCTCACCAACTTCGTTGTGAGACCGGGCGTTGGAAGAGGCCAAAGGAGGGTTGGGAAAAGAGAATTTGCAGATTTTGCAATTCTGGGAAAGTGGAAACTGAACAGCATTTTATTTTAGAATGTGAGGCCTACAAGGACAACAGAGATAAATTTGCGGATACTATATGTGATAGCTCTTGGCATAACCTATTCAGCGAAGAGTACATTGAGCAGCTGGGTGGACTCATCATCAACTTGCACAAGAAACGAACGGAGTTACTTAAGTCTGCTTAAGTTGTCTTGCTGGCCCATAGGCCATTTTTAGCCTCGCGGACGTTAAAATTTTATCTATCTATCTATCTATCCATTCTTTCTAACCGGGAGCTATTTTGGAGAGGTATGGGGATGGAGAGCGATATGCCAATTGAATCTTCTGAAATGATTTTTCCTTGTTCTACTGTGACAATTGGTTTGGAGACGAAACCCTTCAAGCTGCAACGTCTGGATGCAAACCCAAGTGAGTTGATGGTGCGAGTTCATTTAGAACTTGCCTTTGAGCTGAACGACATGGATATGGTGGATGTGATTGTTAAAAGCTTCCAGGTATTCTGAACAACAGGACATTGTCATGCTTGAGGAAAATATTCAAATCTGTTTAGCGGTATTGGGTGTGAAAGTCCATTTCCCGAGATTGGATTATTGACTATATATTGGTGTCGGGTTGTCTTGTCTTTCCGCTTTTTGCTACTATATTAACGTGGAGGTGCTAGCCGCATACTGAGAGCAATATTGGTTGATGTGTTGATGGTCTAGCAGCTCGTGAACTTTCTGAGCGATCTCTTTGATGTTTAACAGTGTTTTGGGAGGCCTCTACAAGTTGGACATCACATCTTTGCAATATATGATGGACCACGACATAGTGTTGGAACAATAGTTTCCTGTTACTACGATCTGCACCTAGTTGAGACTGAGCTTCTACTTTGCTGAGTGTCAAGCTGCTTCAGGTGCCGCTACTCTTGCAATTGTTTGATACTTACTAGTGTTATTGTTTTCAGTACTTGCTTAAGTGAAGGAATCACTGAAAAGGTTATCTGAGATTGTAGTTTGGCTGAATGATTTCATTTCATTGAATTTCATGATCATTATCTATACTTTAACAAGCTTGCAAAAATGTTATATTTTGTGCCGCTAAGTATTTCAATCTGAATGTTATATAATCTTAGAGGATATTATCTCAGTTTTGTTTATATTATTTGTGTTCATTCCAAATCATCTCTGCAAAACACTTAAACTGTTATCTACAAGTGAACCGGCAATAAGTTTCCAACACTCTAAATGTCTGAAGCAACCTAGAGGATTTCACAAATCCAATATAACAGAGCATGTCATTGCATTAGTATTTCAGCTATTTAAGGAAACTCCTAGCACACATAATCCTCAGGGATATTACAGTGGTATCAAAGCATCAAACTTGCCAGGCTGTGAGTAATTTGGAATTGAATGCAACAGTACAACAGAGAACGATGTAGAGTTTGGAGACCGCCACCAGTGCCAGAGGGTAGAACAGTTTCAGATCTTATTGTGGCTTCTTCAAGTACAACACAGGTTGCAGAAATGGTGGATGATGGAGATAGAGAAGTGAGGGAAACTTTAAGAGGGATTCAAACAGGGCAATAACAGGTAGCTGATGTATTGCAGCAACTTACATCAGCCATTCAACAGTTGAATGTGGGCCCAAGAAGGCCTCAAAGACATCATAGTGAAGGTGGAAGTACAACTGGGTCCCCTCAGGGTGCGAGAGCACCAACACACATATGATAGACTGTTAATGCCAGTTTTTGCTGAGAATAATGGTGAAGAAGAAGTGGGAAATGCTGAGGCAACGGTAGCTATTTTGGAAAATGTCATGGAAATGCATGCAGAATGGGATTTTTTTTCGGCTCATGTCAAGGCAGATTTGAGTTTTGTTCAATACATGGTGCAGCGAAGAGAAATGACAAGAACAAGGCAAGAAAGAAGGCTCAGGACTCAAAATAAGGACTTGAAACATGCTAATGAACAAATTGACTCTTCCCACATTTGATGGCAGTGGTAAAACATCAGCCCGCGCATGGATATGCAAGTTGGATACATTCCTGATACTTAAACCCATGTTGGAAACGAAAGCCATTAAATTTGCTACAATGCATTTAGATGGGGCAGCGTATTATTGGCGGCATCATGGTCTTGTTACACAAGATCATGGTATGATTAACTCATATGAGGAAATAAATTGATGACACGATTTGACAAAAAGGACATAGAAGTTTATTACAGGGAGTTGGCCAAGCTGAAATAGAGTGGTGCATTGGATCTTTACATTGATGAATTTCAGAGGATTTCCATTATGGTACCCAATATGACTGAAAAAAAAAAAGGTGATGCTATTTGTTGAAGGGTTGAATGAAAAGTTCAAGGGATTTGTGGAGATGTTGAAACCAAATACTCTACAGGATGCAATCAAGATGGCACATGATTTAGACACTTCATCCTCTATATTGCAGCCCCCTAAGAAACCTTTTAAGGGCATAAAATCAAATCTGAAATTTTCAAATCAGAATAAGAATACACCACCTAGATTGGATTTAGAATCATAATGAGTTAAGAAGGAAAAAAATATGTTTCACATGTAAGGAACCTTGGACCCCGGATCATAGATGCCTTGGAAAAGGTAAGGTTCACTATATTGAGGTTGTTTCTGATGGGGAAGATGAGCAAAATGATGGCAGAAGATCTGAGGGCAGCGATGCAAGAGAAAATAATGAATAGCCTAAGGTAGAGAAAGGTGAAACACATACTTCCAATCAGCCCCCTACTATTGCCTCACTTTCAGGATTACTGATATGTCATCCTTTTCGGTTGAAAGGGATTGTTAGAGGGCAGCGAATTGTTTGTCTTTTGGATACAGGATTCACACATAATTTCATCAGCGCACATACAATGGCGAGGAGAAGGCTATAGGCGGAGGACATACCAAGATTTGATGTTAAGGTTGCAAGGGGTGACCTTTTGAATTGTTTAGGGAAGATTCCACAGCTTAGGATTCAACTGGGTGATAACACATTGGTGGCTGATTTTTATGTTATCAAGTTGGATGGATTGGATGTTATCTTGGGTTTGCAGTGGCTTCAAACTATTGGCAGGTACACAGTTAACAATGATTAGAAACAATTGGAATTCATGAGAGATGATTAGCGGGTAATTCTCAAGGCTATGCCAGAGAGTGGTCCTAGAATTGTTTCTCACAAGATGGAGGCTATTATGAGACATGATGATATTGAGTGGGCAGTTCAGTGTTTCATATCTACCAAATCCACTTTTGATTTGGGGCAGCAACATCATATAGACTTACAGGCTATGCTTGATAAGCACAAGGTGGTTTTGGTGACATTCCTTCAGGTAGACCACCAGATCGTGGATTTGAGCATGTGATAGAGTTAGAGGAGGGCGCGAAGCCCATTATTACCACTCCTCATTGCCATCTGAGACACTACAAAGAGGAGACTGAGATTGAGAAAACCATTCAGGAGTTACTAGCCATGGGCCACATTAGACCTAGTTACAGTCCCTTTTCTTCTTCAGTAGTGTTGGTTAAGAAGGATGGAACTCTACGGATGTGTATTGATTACTGTGCCTTCAATAAGAGGATAATAAAAAATAGATATCCTATGTCTTGCATTGATGAGTTGTTGGATGAGTTACATGTGGTTGTTTACTTCTCGAAGATTGATCTTCAAGAAGTTCGTGAGGAGGATGTACATAAGACAACATTCAGATATCATTATGGCCACTATGAGTTCCTGGTGATGCTCTTCGGTCTCGCGAATATACTTGCTAAATTTGAGTCATGTATGAACCATATATTTAACAAGAAACTCCATAAGTTTGTTTTGGTGTTCTTCGATGATATCTTGATTTTTAGTAAAACTTTGGAAGAGCACTTACAAAATTTGGATGAGGTTTTGAGCATTATAGAGGAGTAGTCTCTATTTGCTAAGGAATCTAAATGTGAGATTGGTTTGACAAAGATCTTATATCTCGGGCATGTGATAGGAGTTGGAGTTAAGGTCCATCAAGAGAAAATACAGGCAATTTTGAACTGGCCACCTCCTAGGAATGTGTCTGATTTGAGAGGATTCCTTGGGATTTGTTCTTATTACAGATATTTGTTAAGGGGTTTTCTCAGATTGCGGCCCCACTCACAGACCTTACTCGAAAGGGTGCTTTCAGATGGTCAGATGAGGAAGAGGTGATTTTTGACAAGTTTAAGAAGGTTATGAGTACCTGCCGAGTGTTGGCACTTTTGGATTTCTCTTGGCCATTTGTGTTGGAGTGTGATGCTCCTGAAGAGGGTATAGGTGTAGTTCTCATTTAGGATAGACACCCTATTTCTTATGAGAGTAGGAAGCTGAAGGAGAATGAGAGATTATACTCCACCTACGATAAAGATATGTTGGCTATTATGCATGCTTTGGAAAAATTCAGACAATACTTGGTAGGTGGGGAGATTTGTGGTGAGGACCAGATCATAACAGCTTGTGTTATTTTCTAGAGCAGAAAGAACTGAATGAGAGGCAGTAGAAGTGGGTCAACAAGGTCCAGGCTTATGATTTTGACATCGAGTATGTCAAAGGGAAGAAAAATGTTGTAGTTGATGCTCTTTCTAGGAGGCCACCTACTGCCACATGTTGTGCTATATCCAAGATTTCAGCTGATTGGAAATCTCAACTCTTAGTTGAGTATTCCAAAAATACCTTTGCTTGTGAGCTTATGGATGGGCAGATTCAGGATGACAGGTACAAAGTTATTGACGATGTAATCTATTATAAAAGAAAGATTTATTTAGTTCCTGAATCCAAATTTAAGGATAAGATTATGCAAGTGGTCCATAATACACCTTTAGCAGGTCATCTAGGGTATTTTAAAACTTACAAGCAGAGTAGAGAGAGGTTCTCTTGGAAGGGCCTCAAGGATGACGTCCTTAAGCATATCAAGGAGTGTTTGACTTGTCAGTAGAACAAGTTTGAACACATATTTCCTGCTGGCTTCTTACAACCTCTACCTATTCCTGAGCAGAAATGGGAATGTGTCTATGGATTTCATCACCGGTCTACCGAGAGTGCAGGGAAAGGATAGCATCTTTTTTGTGGTTAACAGGTTGAATAAATATGTACATTTTTATGCTTTCTTAGCTGATTAGACAACCTTTTAGGTAGCTGAATTGTTTTTCAGAGAGGTTTTCAGATTGCATGGTCTACCAAAGACCATTGTTAGTGATAGGGACAACAAGTTTCTTAGTGTGTTCAGACAAGAGCTATTCAGATTGGCAGGGACAGAGTTGAGTACTAGTACCAACTACCAGCCTTAGGCGGATGGGTAGACAAAGGTGGTGAATAAATGGGTAGAAGGTTACCTTCGTAATTATGTTGCAGGGCAACATAGAGTGTGAGTCAAATGGTTGTATCTGGGTGAATATTGCTATAATTCAACATATCACATGACCATTGGCATGTCTCCTTTTAGAGCTCTTTATGGTTATGATCCATTGTCCTTCCTGGATTTGGCTTTGACGAACAGTAGGGCCCCTCTGGCAAAAGATTGGCTACAGGATCAGTAGGATATCCTTGCAACTCTTAGAGAAAATATTCAATGTGCACAGAATCAGCAAAAGATTTATGCTGATTGTCATAGGATTGAGAGATATTTTGAGGTTGGGGACATGGTGTTTCTACACCTCCAAACATATCGACAAAGTTCATTGAAAAAGAGTGGCTCAGAAAAACTTAGACTTGATTTTATGGCCCCTACAGGGTAGTGAGGAAGGTTGGAGAAGTGGCTTATGAACTTGAGTTGCTAGATTATAGCAGAATTCATAATGTCTTCCACGTTTCTTGCCTTAAATAGGCTATTGGACAACAGATTGTACCTTCTCGTGGATTGCCTCCTTTGGATGAAGAAGGAAAACTAGTATTGGTACCTTCGGAGGTAAGAGAGAAGCACTTGAGAAACGAAACAAATAAGGAATATCTGGTATGATGCAGGGACTTACCTATTGAGGATGCGACTTGGGAAAATGAAAACATCCTGAAACATACAGCCTTGCGATTGCTTGAGGACTAGCAATCATAGAAAGGGAAGATTGTCATGTCTCCCCTTGTAATTAAGTCTCAGGGAACACAATTAGTCTACTCGCCATCCCGGTAGGCTAATTTTGTATGTAAGGGATGCATTGTGGCCATATGGTTATGCCTTGGTGCTAAAAATAATTAATTAGTATCCCAACATTGAAGTTACCTTGTTTCTAGTCGGTACCCATGGACTTGGCTAAATTAAATATTTAGAAGGTGCACTTTGCTAAAGGGTTTATTTAATATTTGAAGGGAATGTAAAATTGAACCGCCCCCTCATCCTTGGCATCGAGCATACCTTGGTAATGCCCAACATGTGATTGCTTGCATGCATTTCGGCTTGTAATGTCCATTCTTTCTGACCGGGATCTATTTTGGAGAGGTATGGGGGATTGGAGAGCGATATGCAAATTGAATTTTCTGAAACGATTTTTCCTTGTTCTACTGTGGCAATTGGTTTGGAGATGAAACCCTTCAAGTTGCAACATCTGGATGCAAACCCAGACGAGTTGATGGTGTGAGTTCATTCAGAATTTTCCTTTGAGTTGATCAATATGGATATAGTGGATATGATTGTTAAAAGCTTCCAGGTATCCTGAACAATAGGTCATTATTGTGCTTGAGGAAAATATTCAAATTTGTTTAGCGGTATTAGGTGTATCGGGTGTGAAAGTCTATTTCCTGAGACTGGATTATTGACTATATATTGGCATCGGGTTTTCCTGTCTTTCTTCTTTTTGCTACTATATTAATGTGGAGGTGTTAGCCGCATACTAGGAGCAATATTGGTTGATGTGTTGATGGTCTAGTAGCTTGTGAACTTTCTGAGCGAGCTCTTTGATGTTTAACGGTGTTTTGGGAGGCGTCTGCAAGTTGGACATCGCGTCTTTACAATATTTGATAGACCATGGCATAGTGTTGGAGCAGTTCCCTGTTACTACGATCAACACCTATTTGAGACTAAGCTTCTACTTTGCTAAGCATCGAGTTGCTTTAGGTGCCGCTACTCTTGCAATTGTGTGATACTTACTAGTGTTATTGTTTTCAATACTCTCTTAAGTAAAGGAACCACTGAAAAGGTTATTTAAGATTGTAGTTTGGTTGAATGATTTCATTTCATTGAATTTCATTATCATTATTTGTACTTTAACAAGCATGCAAAAATTTTATATTTTGTGCTACTAAGGATTTCAATCTGAATGTTATATAATCTTAGAGGATTTTATCTCATTTTTGTTTATATTATTCGTGTTCATTCCAAATCATCTCTGCAAAACACTTAAATTGTTATCTAGAAATGAACCGACAATAAGTTTCCAGCACTCTAAACGTTTGAAGCAACCTAGAGGATTTCACAAATCCAATATAATAGAGAAAGTCATTGCATTAGTATTTTAGTTGTTTAAGGAAACTCCTCACACTCATAATCCTCAGGGATATTACAGTATGGTAGATTCGTCCACTCCTTTTGATAGGAAGTGTTTCATTTGATAGGTATTCAACTCAACCCTAGTACCAATTATGAACCCCAAATAGATTGACATACAATAATAGAGAAGAAGTGGGTTAAAGGATAAATAAGAAACCATCACATGACAAGCAACATGGATCAAGTGGTCACAACTTTGGATTGGTACAATATGACCCATCACATGTCTATTGTTGCGACTCCATTTATGGCATATTGTGGATATGATGCATTGACCTTCACAAGTTTGGTCTTCTTTGACAGCAGGGTCCAAGTAGCAAGTGACTTGGTGAAGCACAACTAAGGCATTTCAAGTTCACTAAAGGATGATTAGAGTGAGTTCAAAATTGTAACGTCCCTTCTTGGGATATCTTGTTTTTAGGCCTACAAACAATATTTGATCATTAAAAACAAGCATTAGAAATATTAGATTTGTTCAATAGACACACACACATATATCAAAGCATCATTATTTCAATACATCAAAGTATCATTAATATTTGGATCATGTCATATTTTTCATAGCCAATTGCATTGAGGATTTCTTATAAATACTTGAAAATAGCAATATTACGGTGGGTCATCCTCAATATTGCTGAGAGCATGTAAGGGCAGTCATTCTTACAACTTCCAGTCCACCTTGGAGGGGGTTCATCCTCTCATCTCTTGTGGACTTGGAAGGGGGGCCATCCTTCCTATTTGCAAGACACTTTCTTAAATTCAAAACTGATTGTTTAGGAATTTCCTATATCATTGCTAACAAAATACATCCTGATGGATTTTTAATCAATCCCTTGAATAATCTTATTTTATGATCTTGACCAACTTTCTACAATTATATGTGTATATATCATAGTTCCCAGACTTGGACTCAGCTCGGACTCGGCATGGCCGACTCGACTCGTGATTCGGCTATGACTCGACAACGACTCGGCAAAATGAAAAACACCTTGAAATTTAGAGATTTTTAACGATTTAAAACTTGTTTTATGCACCCATTATTGAATAAAGCTTAAAGACACAATAACATCATAAATTCAAGCTAATTTGATCACATACATAATGTCATAAACTATTAAACAATGAAACATACATCCTGATCCATCACATAAGTACAACTACAAACATAAATTGTAGTGAAGGAAATAGAAAACATAGATATATAGAATTATAAATATTGTCAAATGTATATAAAATCCATGACATCAAATGTTCCCAAACATATGTGTAACTGTAAACAAAAACAAGTCTATGGCTTAGGTTCTAGCTCAGCCTCAGCCTCAGAGTAGTCTGCTCGCTTCCTACAAAGGCGTGTGAGGTAGATCCTGGATGATTGAGTAGCCATAATCTCTGCCTGTGAGGTGCCACAATGATCAACATCAGTTGTGCCTCTGTCAGATCGTGCTCTATCCTCCTCCTCTGCCATAGCCATAGCCTCATCCTTAGCCTGGTCAACCCACTCATGGTCCTCCTTAGTGAAGATAGGATCAGTAGAGTCAGTGAGCCACTTGAACTCTGGATCAATCTCCGCTAGAGTGATCGGAGAGGAGTCAGTGTCTAAAATCTGCTTGGTCCTAAGACGGAAGTTGTAATGAACAAAGACAAGATCATTCAACCTCTCCACAGACAATCTATTACGCCTCTTCAAGTGGATGTGCTCGAACATGGACCAATTGCGCTCATATCTAGAAGCGCTGCATGGGTAACTCAAAATACAAATAGAAAGTTGTTGAAGGTTTGGGGTTGTAGCCCCAAACATTTGCCACCATCTATTTGAAATAAGGAAAAGAAAAAAAATCAGTCTCATTTCCAACTTTAAGGCTAGATTATAAAATGAAAACCAAAATGCATAAGCCATAATCTTAAACTCAAGAATCTTAAGTTTAAAAATTAGCATATATTTCTACCTGGCTGCAATGTTGTCTGAGAGTCTTTGCACATCTTTCTTGTGAAAATCACCCCTTGTTCATTATTATATGCATCTATATCGTGCAATGTAGTTGTCCCACTCCCATCACTAGACATCTTTTGTAGCACTGTATATAGGCCACTAAGAACCTCCTCATCCGCCTTGAAGTCATTGCGGAAATGAAATTTCAGATTAAGGAAATAAGCTGCTGCATGGATGGGCCTGTGAAGTTGGTTTTGCCATCTCCTATTAAGTATCTCCCAAATGGGGCCATACTTATCCTCAACAACTGCATATATGGATCTAATGGCCTCCTTGGCCCTATCTATGCCCTCATATATGTAGCCCATAGACGGCTTCTCCTCATCAACAACTCGTAGGAGAACTACTAGGGGCTCAGTGACCTATAGATAATGTTAAACAAAAACAATTAAGTCACAAGTGTGCATGAAAATAAGAAAACTTGCAAAATTGCAAACAAAACAAAAATATGCATATAAATTAAAATGAAATACAAAATGTTAAATTGTAATAAATTTACCTGTATGATTTCTGCACAAGGGGTCCAAAAACTTGGCTCATAAAAAATGCAATTTGCCACATCCCTCCCTACAAGCATCGTAGCATAGGATGAGGAAGTCCACTCCTCACCAACAAACATGCGCCTCAAAGCTGCCTTTGATTTCATCAAAGATTTTAGTGTGAGGAAATTTGAGGCAAATCTCGTGATACCAGGATGAGCCAACTCTTTTTGCCTCGTGTATTGCCTCATAATGCTAAGGACCAATGCATGATTGTAGACAAATTTGGAAATATTTTTTGCCCTTTCAACGCGTGCTTTCACCCATTCAAGCTTATCAATATCCTTCAACATGAGGTCAAGGTCAAGGCAATGGGCCGGACATGGAGACAAAAAAATTTGGGGGTGCCTATCCATCAAAAGTTTACCTACAACAATTTTAAATTAATTAGAAATTTAGATGTGTTAAGGAAATTTTAAATAAATTCATAGATGCCTCTCCATCAAGACTTAAAAAGTTAATGGTTAATCTGCAACAACGTAACTTGTTGCATTATCTGTCACCACCTACACCACATTTTCTTCCCCCACCTCACGTATGACTTCCTCAATAGCCTCGCATAAGTATGTGGCATTTTTTACATGCAAGGAAGCATCAATGAACTTCAAGAACATGGTGGTTCCTGAAAATAAAGCAAAATAATTATCAATTATCATGGATCAATCAACAAATCAAAATTTAAATTATTGATATTCAATGCATTTAGGGAAGTAGAATGATCAATCACCTTCGCTGGTAACAAGAAAATTTAGGAGTGTTCTATTCCTCCTATCCCTCCTATCCGTCCAACCATCTGTCATGATGGTGCAACCCTTTTGCCTCCAAGACCGTCGGTGGTCCTCTAGCTCAACTTTCATGTTCTCAACCATTTCTAACAAGAGGGGTCACATAATGTACCATGGTTACGGAATCTACCATGCCTTGCCAGTAAGGAGACATGTCACAAATAGATTATGGTTAGACAAAGTAGAGTTCAACTTCAAAGTTTCAAAGTTTCAATTTATAAATTTTAAAATTTACTTTTAAACTTAAAGAAATCAAATAAAAAAGAATTACTTGGCTGCAATAAATGGAATGTTGCAAAAGTACCAAAACATGCAATTTTTTTTTCTTGCAGCTTCATGAACTTCCTTGTTCCAATCCATGCTCTCAAGCGAGGGTTGTGCCCTAGGAGTAGTGCGTGGCACAAAAAAACTATCCAACTTGGATCACCGGACTCTAGGGCCAAAGATAACAGTGCCACTAGGAGGAGCAGAAGCAGAAGCACTAGGATGAAAGTGAGGCATGCTAGAACCCTCTCCAACACAGCTTGCAAATGTGGATGCGGATGCGGATGCGGATGAATGAGAGCCAATAGCACTTAACTCATTCAATTGCCTCTTCCTAGTTTTCTTTTCTTGTTCATGTGTTTCTAACTGGACATAACAGAAACGTTTTGCCTCAGCAGTTTGTTTTTTACATATCTCAATATCATGGCTAGGTATGAGAACAATATGGTATTTAAATCTATTGATGCCACCAAAATTTATTTCTTTACAAAATATACATTTTGTTTGATTTTTTTGTCTTCCAGGAAACTCTTCAGTATATTTCCAAGCATCATCCTTTTTAGGCATTGTGAAAAATGAATGTTTTTAAAATGTGAAGGCTGCTGCAATAAAATAATTTTACAAAGTTATAAACTAATTAAAAAAATCAGCAAACCCTACATTTTTTAAAGAAAAAATTATAAATACATGTTTACAATTTTTACATTTCTATTATTCTACTTCTCTCATTGAACTATGTAATTTATATTTTAACAAACAAATGAAATTTAAAATAAAAAAATTTAACAAACAAATGAAAAATCCATAAACATACCAAAAAAAATCAACAAAATCTACAAAATTTAACACTTACCTCTTTCAAATGAGTTGAGAAGTCTTGCTGTGAACTCCTTGATGCTCTCAATGCAAACCTATGGCCTCCCGATTGCGATTTGTGGTCTCCTCGATGCTCTTCTTCCCTTCTGGTTGCAAACCTATGGCCTCTTGTTTTCCTTCCTCACTTTCACTTTTTCTCTCTTCTTCTCATAACAAGTAAATAGAATACATTTTAGGGCAAATTAGAAAGCATATCTTTAAAAAAAAGAAGGGAAAAAACTTATGATTTTTTTTGTTTTTAACTTGGCAACAAGTGCCTGCCGTGACACGAGTCATGAAGCTCGGACTCGTGAGTTTTGGCATGACTCGCATGACTAGACAAGTCATGCGAGTCATGCTCAAAACTCGCAAGTCCGAGTCTGTGAGTTAGCAAAACTCGCCACGGCAGGCTCGGCTCGCTGACTCGCGTGACTCACAGCGAGTCTAGGGACTTTGGTATATATTGTTGGTTATATTTCCACTGTTCCATGGGGATGCATCCCCCCAAAAAAACTTTGCATCCCTAGAAGGGGGGCGTTCTTGAGACTTGGGGGCTTGGGGGAAATGTCCTCCACAACACCATCACCTTTGCCACCGCTGTCAAGGACGCCATTAGGTCAATTGCTATATGGAAAATGCCATTACATATTGATTACAACCTTTCACTTTTTTGAAAACTAGTTTGCCTTTCATGGGGCCCTTGTAGAGATGTTATATTGCAGATTTTTCTTTGAAGACTTCAATTCACCTCAATTTGTATATTAGCACTTCCCCCTATTGGCGCTATATTGTTGTCCCCCCCAAGTGAATAACTAAGGAACTACGCCATCATAGAGTACCTACTGTGAGGTTTTCACACCATCACCCCATTGCAAATGGGGACCCCCTTTTTTCACTTGGCAATGAGGTAGTTGTCCTAGGTAGTTTTAGTTTAGTGGCAATTTTCAAGTCTCCGAGTTCAAGAGATGAGTTTGAGGAACTTTGGCTCACTAGAGAGTCAAGTCAATTAGGGACATGAGTGAGAGCTAGGCCAAGCTAGTCAAGGATGTGGAATTGAAGTCAAGAGATTTTGTGATGAAGTGAATTAGAATCCTTGGAATCCTTGTTTCAGTACCACATTTATCTTGGAATGTCAGGAAAAACTATGGAAAAGAACATTGATGGAAGCATCCCAATCACTGAAATTTGGCTGAGTTTGAAATTTTTTAGGATCTCCCAAAATCTAGAATCTCGATTATAACTAATATGGATCTGAAACCACTCTCAAACATCCTGACAATATATACATAAAATGTAACTTCAAGTATAAGTCACAGAAAAATGTGACTTATACTTAAATTTATATTTTATGTTCTGCCCCACCACTTGATCCCCTCATTTCGAACCTACTACATAAGGAAGATGGTTGCCAAAAGATGAAGTTTGGACATGAAAGGCATGAAATTCTGAAATCTTGAGGGG
The DNA here is from genome assembly GCA_027943335.1 of Chamaecyparis obtusa. NCBI lineage: Eukaryota > Viridiplantae > Streptophyta > Pinopsida > Cupressales > Cupressaceae > Chamaecyparis > Chamaecyparis obtusa. The sequence continues at coordinate 269,573 of BSBK01001483.1, read as the reverse complement.
AGTAAATGAGAAGAAAAAAGTATGAAAACAGGAATTGCATTTGTTAAATGGCATAAAAAAATGAAGAAGTGAGACTTAGGGTCACTTGGACTGTGTACAAGATCAGGTCGGATTCTAACCTTACCTTGGACAAGGATGTCTAAGGTCAGGTCAGAATCCGACATTACCTTGGACAAGGCTGTCCAAGGGCAGGTCAGATTCTGACCTGACTTTGGACAAGCTTGTTCAATGAACGCCAAATTTCCGCCCTTTGTTTTTTGAGAGATTTCCATTCCGTGGGTAAGTATATATGAGGGTATAAAGGTTTTAAGGCGTGAAACATCATTCTCCCTACCAAATCAGTCAAGACAAGCATGAAAGATAGAATGAAATGGTGAGAAAATGGTCAGTTCTGAACCCAAAGTAGAGTGAAATTAACACCAAAACCATTACAGGCATGGGAAAGTTCAAGTTTGGAGTAATGAGAAATCAACCAAATGATATGAGGACTTGAAATAAGGGTGTCCAACCTCAGGTTGGATGCCGACCTAGGTTTGGACAAGCCTGTCCAAGGCCTGGTTGGAATCCGACCAAGGCTTGGACACACATACACGTCCTCCCAAATGCGTGCCACCTCTTTTGTGAAGTATAAGAACAAGTTGCCAAGACTTATAACAAGGTGAGATGGTGAGTTTGAGGAAAGAGCTTAGAGGAATTTTTAAGAGCTGATTAAGGCCAGGTCATGATGAAATCTAATCTTTCATTGCAATCAGACCTTCCAGTCAAGGCACTGAAGGAGTAATCTCTAATTTCAAAACAAAATCCAACTTTGTTTGATCAATTTACAAGAATAGAGAGGAATTCAAGTGGAAAAATGAAAGATAAAAAGCATGGAGGAATATGAGTTTGAAGTCTAAATCAAGAGGGAAAAGTGAGCAGGGCACTTGAACTTGTGTCCAAGATCAGGTCGGAATCTGGCGTGGGCTTGGACAGGGTTGTCCAAGGGGTTTCCGCCCCCTTTCTTGGTGAAACAATTCGATTGTGAGATCATCTAGCCTTTGAAAATCAATTTGCCAGTGCCTAAACAAGTCTTCCATATGGGGAAATGAGGTAATTTAGTCAGTTTGAAATCAGATTGGGGAAATCCAATCTTGAATCAAAGAAGAAATTCTGATCAAATATTGAAATACAAAGTGAAAACAACACCAAAATCCTCACAAGGGAGTCAAGTAGAAGTTCTCAAAAGGTGAGCAAAAAAAAAAAAAGAAAGTGAATTCTGAGACAATGGTGACTTAAATTAAGGTTGTTCAACCTCAGGTTGGATTCCGACCTAGGCTTGAACATGCCTATCCAAGGCGTGGTTGGATTCTGACCAGGGCTTGGACACTTATCCATGTCTTCCCATGAAGTTTGTCTTTCCCATGTTGAGGCATGAGATGATTTGTATGGGCTTGAATCAAGTTTGAGGATAAGTCGGAAAGATGAAATCCAAATTTAGAATGTAATTTGCTCCCTTTGAATTCAGTTTTTTTCTAGTAATTTCATGCTGAAATGGTTTACAATTGAGCTAGAAAGTGGAAATTTTCAAGTTGATTCCAACTATTTGATCTTATAATTTGAGGATGATAAAGAAAAAGTTTCATATCCATTTCTAAGACTTAATGCAATTTCTCTTTTGTTTTGCAAGGTAAATATGGAGCAAGGATGATGTTTAAAGAACGAAGAAATGTGGCAAGACCAAGCTCAAGACTTCAGACAATGAGGTTGTTTCGAGATCAAAGACAAGGTGTAGATGCAAGTTCAAGATGGAGATCAAAGAACAAGTTATGCAAGGAAATGATCTAGGCTATATGAGTGAAATCCAAGGTTCAAGTACACAAAATACCTCATCACTTCAGGAAGAGCAAGGCCAAGAAATCAAGATTTCAAAGAACAAGCAAATGAAATGAGAAGATTTTCAAAAAGTAGAAAAATTCATGAAGATGAAACAACTTGGGCTGCCACAATCAATAGAAGACTTGATAATGTTGAGTACCAAGAGATATCTTCTAATCATGTAATGTCCCCATTTTTCAGGCTTTTGGGATTAGCTTGGTTTGGCGACCCTCGCAAGCTAATCAGGTGATCAGAGGGGGTTAGATTGAGGAGCCAGTATTGGGATTCCATTCTAGAGATTCAGTTTACCAGGTCTGCTCTTCGTTCGGGTCAATTTGGTCGACTTACTATTTTTAGTAAATGGTATTTCGGGTATGGCCAGGATTAGCAGGGTGTCTGCATGGAGTGTCAGAGGTTTCAAGATCGAGCTTCAATGAATCTCCACTTTGAGAGACTTACTATTTATAGTAAGTCTATTTTTAGCAGCTGGCTATTTTTAGTAGTGGGTTATTTCCAGCAAGGCAGTTGGCGTTTGGGCTCTAGTGTCAAAAATGAGTCTGTTTCAGTTAGTAGAATTCAGTGGCTTTGTTTTTAAAGATATCGTTATTAAATTAAAGTATTTTAATTTAATGACTTAAGTACTTTATAACTTTATTGTTATAAAGTGAAATTATCATTTAAAAGCCTTTTATATTAAAAAAGAGAAATTGTGCTTTTTCCAAAAAAGTTATAAGTACAACTCGAAAAAGCACTTTCATTTACCCATTGTTGATTTGATAAATTGTTTATGTGAGAATTCTGCTTGGCTTGGAAAAGCTAGGGTTTCTGGAGCTTGGTCTTCATTTTTGGAGAGAGTTCTTTTGAGATTTGTCAAGTTTGGTCTTCTTCCAGGAGAGAGCTCGATCTGATACTGAATTAAATCCAGTGCTGAGGTATACTGGATTTTGGTAAAGTTTTTTTAATTCTACAGGCAAATTTGAATTGTTCTCAAAGAATTCAATTTGTTATTTGCTGAGGTCTGAATTTTATTTGGGAAATTTGCTATCAATAAATTGCTGAGGCTACAATTAATATTTGGTGATCGAAAATAGTCAAGCTTCCAGCATGTGATTGTTTGTTCTGGGCCGTACTTATCTGGGAAGCAATATAATTGGGTTGAGGCTGCTTCTATACCTCATGTGCCTTCTTTTGGTGCTGCCGCTAGGTGTAAGGGTGCTAAGGAAGCTACAGCACCAATAGAACCTGCCAACGTGACTACCTGGGCTGTATTTCTTATTCTACTGGTGCCATACAATGCCATGCCAATCACGTTTTAATTAATCTGCCCACGTGACTGCATTCTGGGCCGTCTTTCTTCCTGCTGGGGTTTCGTATATGCTACAGGACAGTCAAGCAGGGCTTGAGCTGCTCGGACTGTATAGAGTTGGCATTTAATATGTTTGGGTTGTGACATGGTTGAGGAGGTTATACAAAACAATTCAGAATATTGCAGCAGTGCCAGGTGCTTAATTTCCTATTTTAATTATTTGATTATTTGAAAAATTGGTGTAAGCTTCATTATGATTGTTTGTGAGATTATTATTGTGTAAGAATTTTGCAACCATATCAAATTTAGTGGATAAATCCAGAAAGAGCCAGTTGGGTTCTTTACAAATCACCTAAAAAATGATCAAGTCAAGATAAGCATGTTGAGGTGGCACCCATTCATCTTAAACCAATCAGAAGGCTCCGATGGCACATGCCCAAGCACAATCAATCAGATCATGCCAAGTGTACATGTGGAGTCCACATAATGCTCCTACCTAACATATCTTCTTATTGGACAATAAAAGCAATGTAATTTTCCCATTGGCCCACGAAGTGGTGATTTATTGTAATTGGACAAGCATTTAGTGCTTGTAGCTAGTAGTTATCTTGGGGCTATGTTGGCATAATCTTGGCCCTTGATCTTGAATTGATCTTGGCCTTTCATTGTAATTGAACAACTATAAAAGGCCAAAGCCTTCTCATTTGTAACTCATTAGATTGAGATTAGAATTAGATTAGAGGTAGAGTAGGAGGAGAGACTTGTTGAAATTGTTGCCATAATGCTATCAAAGTAATTGCTAATTCATTGTTGGTCTTCATGGTGGATTACTTGTGTTGCTTTGGAGTATTGCATGGTTTCTGCATTCCCTCACTTAGATTAGGATTTCATTTTATGTTGGTTAGAATTAGTGTTTAGTTGAATGGAAGATGTTTTGTATGCATCTTTGTTGAACTTGCTTAGACCAAACCACTAGCTGCTTGCTGATTGTAAGTTTGCCTTCCGTGGTCAAATGACATATTTATGAACTTTAATTCGATTATTGCTTGAAAAATATATGCATCAATGGATGGTGTTAATGGAATGGTAATGGTTTGAACCGTAGATTGAATTATCACAGATATATCTACGATAAGTTAACTTATTGCGAGAACTTTTCCTCGCCGAGAAACTACATAACTTTTGCACGGATGTTTTATTGCAGAGAAAAACAAGAAATATCACTGATATTTTGTCTGGTTATCGGCGATAACTTGGGAACGTATTGCGAACTTATTACCCGCGGCTTGGTATAGACTAAAAAGGGCAAAACATATTTTTTTTTATTGGAAGAATATATGCCCATGTCTTAATACCCGATGAGGTGACTTATACATATGACTTCATGTTGATCTACAACGTATAAAATTTGGATTATAATGTATAATGTATGCCAATTGACTTAGAGAAAGGCTGCGATATGATTAAGTGATTTCATTTTTAAGTCTACAGTGGTTCGCAACTACATCTATCGGCCAAGTCAAGCGACAATATAAAAACAAAATGAATAAGACAAAAAGGGGGACAACGATGAATGAATGATCATAGGAAAGTTCTAAACTACATGTAATCTGCTTGAAGAGATGTGATTATAGTCAATACTATTGATTACTTGAAGCAAGCTGCAAGTTTATTAAACAAAAGTTGGAATACACGGCATTAAAAGGAATGATGAATATGTTTTGCTAGCGGATTTAATGTTAATTAAAAGGTACGATTCTTAATGTAACAAAGTTACAAACTGTTTGATTAAAAGCCATAGGAATAAAGGAAAGACATAATTGATGGTGATTGGGTGTGTATTGAAGCAATACAACCTTTCTTTGGAAGGTTACATGATAATGTATAAAAGGGGATTGGAATTAATTCTTGAAACATGGGCAATGTGTACAAAAGAAGATTATATATATATATATATATATATAAGAAGGAAGGAAGAATATAAGAAATATTATATATATATATATATATATATGTATAAGAAGGAAGGAAGAATATAAGAAATATTATTTCTAAGTATACAAGGATGAAGTGTGTTTATCATATATGCACAACAGATGTATAAACTTAGCATTCGCAGACTTGAAAGGGAGAATATGCAGATTTGATGATCAGCCCTTGAAGATTTCATAAGAATTGTGAAGTGTGTTTTGGAAAGTTAGTTAAGACCTTAAAGAAGAATTATGAAGCATATAGTAGTGACGTGGTGATCAAAGCCAATACATGAGGATGCGATTTTGTATCCTATTTGCATTTATATATATCTAGATCAGCTTGTTTAGTTTGTTTACTCATTTACTGACTCATTAGATGCATCTCCTTATTGAATTGAGCAAAAAAACTGCATTTCTAATTAAATTTAAGCAATTTGTTAAGTTCCCGATATTTTCCCATTAAGTTTTTGACTTATCTTCAATATTTCCCGATATCTTTTTTTTTGCCCTTGGTAATAAGTTGTCGATAACGATATTTTGAAGTATGGTTTGAACATTTTACATCTACCTTAGGAGATCACACTAACTTGGTTGATGTTGATGGCTAAACTAAGTCTAGTAGAGTCGCAAAGACATTAACAATTTCTTGCTTTCTAGGAGTAGAATAGCTTTCTAAACCCTTATCCCTTTGCAATTTGTTTGTTTGAAGTGGTTGAAGTAGTCAATATCTATTGAATGAACAACGTAAGTCCCTTTGTGATACTCAGCATATCACATCATTACAACTGAGTGAAAGTCCACAATAAGAAGGAAATTTGGGGTTGTCTCATTTGATCACAAAATCCATTTACATTGTTTAGCATATGAGCATCCTTATTCAAGCGAGTTGGAAATTTTCTATTTCATCTTGGAATATCAAGTCTTTGATTTTGCATGTTGTAGTGGCATAAAACTCACATCAATAGTACCCAATCTGTTGGAGGAGCTTACTTGTAGAAGATGCTACTAGAGAGAGACTAGAGATATTGGAACATCCAACTCTACTTTTCTTGTGGGCATGCAATTTCAAGAGGGTCAAACTAATTTCCATTTTTAAGTAAAGCAATTTATATAGGTTCAAATTTATTTCTGTATAAGGATGGAAAAATATAAAAGAGCCATGAGTTGGGACATTGTTGGCTAAAAATTTGGTAAGTCACTAAAACCACAACTTAAAAAATTGTGACTTTAGGCAACGTCTCATGAGATTTCTCTCTCCTCTCAACAATAGGGGAGGCTCCCTTCTTACTGTAGGTGGCTTCAACAGGAACTTAACAAAAATTTCCTATTGCTATGATAATATCGGTGGCTCGGAGGTTGACATAAGAACAACTTCAAAGACAACAGTCTAATTTATATATGGTGGAATAAATGCAAGAACCCAAAGTTTCCTGCACTTATCGCGAATTAGGATTCAAGTAGAATAACTAGTAAGGCACAGTCTCTTACTGGATATTCTCAAACTTAATAAAAACACTTACAACTGAAGCCCAAAGTCTTAAGCTCTAAGTAATTGCAGCCACTATTAACTATAGCAATTTGACCTTCTGCAGCACAAAGTCTTCAAAAGCTCAAATTGGATTATAACTCTGAATGCAAAATGCAACTCAAAGTTTGCATGATTGAATTCAAATCCCTCTTGAACAAATCATAAAACTCACAGTCAACTCAAGAAAATGTCACCACATAACAGTTTGGATTAGCACAAAGTCTCAAAAGAGCCTACCTCTTTTATTGAAAGCAATTCAAATTTACATCTAAGCTCAAAGTCTCAGAGTGCATATACAAACTAGTAGAATTTTCTTGCCTTGTCAAAAGATGATTATTTACAATGAGCTCCCTCCTTTATATAGGAAAAGAGTGGAGAGAAAGGTGGAGAAAGAAGAGGAAAACCCTTAAACACCTTGACTTATTCTCTAATTAACTAACTTGACTTATTCTATGCTACAAGGCTTAAAGCACTTGCAACATAATTACATGGAACATCTTTGCACGTGATACTATCACATGCAATTACATCTTTTTTTTACATTACATGTAATCTATTAAATACAAATTACAAATACATGATGAAATATTCTAAGTGTCTAACAAGACACGACTATTATTACATCATCCTTTATTGGTCCTCATGCTGCTATAGGATGCTTGATGATTGATATGTTTTGGTTTGGTGAAAGCATCTCGAACTGGAATATGAATCTGCATCCTTGATTGTTCTATATTGATGGCATCAATCAATTGCCTGCTTGAAATCAGTCTTAAAAGTTTTCTATGTTGTCATCATTCCATTTTTCACCTCCTTGCACTCCTCGCACAAGCATAAGTGGGAAGATTTTTCTCTTGTAAGTGGGGTTTTTAAGTCCCATTACATGTCATTTTGGAAAGTACCTGCCGTTTACAAACGAATTTTTATAGTCCATTTGCTGCTTTGAAAAAGAGTCAAAATGTGCTTAGAGAATGCTTGTAGGTGGGCTTTTCAGCTTGAATCGCATATAAGTGAAAAACTTTGCTCTTTTCATGCAAGACAAGTTTTGGGATGGGATTTTTACTCCCGACTGCATATGAGTGTTTGAAGCTTTATCATGAAGGGAAGAACCTACATTGCAACCTTGGGAAGAACTCTCATTGAAATTTGGGGAAGATCATTAGCTGCAACACATACTTGCAACATGAGTGAAAGTACTTGCATTGTTGTGAAAATCAATACAATCAACCTTTGAAGTCAAAACCCTCTTTTGAATCATCAACCATGTAGAAAGATTGCTCAAGAATGTGATAGCAAGATAGCTGAAACAAGAATAACTTGCATCACTTGGAATAAACGCCACTGCTCTAAATCTGGATAGAGACCTTTCAACTTGCAACCCTTTATAGATGTTTTTGGAGTAACACAAGCCAAAATGTATTAGAACTCTCCTCCATTAATACAATTTTGCAATCTTTGATGATTCCTTGACAAATGGGTGCGAATGAGAAACAATTTGCCTGAGAATAGCAACTGCAATGACTGATTCGACCTTGGAAGACGTGGTTTTTCTATGGAAATTGCTAGCCACAATGTAAGAGAACCCAAAAACGGCACCTCCAGGAATAAAAGTGTTGGTTGTAGAAACCAACACATGCTGCAAATATGGCGTTTCTTGCCCTAGACAGGCTGTTTGAAGCTTATTGCAGGTATTTGAATACTCTTTAAATCATGCAGTGGGTCAAAAAATCGCTACCATGCATTGCTTAACCAAAAACATAGGTACACTTGATGCAAAATGGGCTTTGAATAGCCATGTACATGTATGTGAATAGCATGAAATGAAATTGTTTTTGAATCAAATGCCCTAGATGGGCTGTTTTGGAATTCAATACATGTATTTTAAAACATGTAAATGACATGCTATGGCATATAAAATCGCCACCCAACACTAAATGCTGCAAACATTGTATTGAGATGGGGTTTTGGATAGCCGAACACATATTTAAATGTTGTTCACATATGCGATCTACTCCAAAATCGCTGCTCAGCACTAAAGACTCAAAATGCAGCATATAGGGAGCAAAACGGGCTTTAATACATGCATTAAAATGTTATTACCTTGCATCATATGTCCTAGACGGACTTATTGGTCAAAAACACGTGTTATAAGCATGCAAGAGACGAAAATTGCCACCCAGCTGTTTGCATTCAAAGTGCAAGTAAATAGAGAGTAAAGACGTGATTTAGAATGCTATTAACACATGCAATCAAAGCCAAAATCGCCACCCTTGCCTTGGATAAAGAAAACACAGCATATGGTGATTAAAAATTAAGCTCAAATACACATCAAAAGGTCATAACGGCTTTTAAGAAGAGCATTACCTATATCGCTTTGGTGTTTTGGAAGATGTAAATGCTCCAAAAATCGCCACTATGCATTAAAACGGGCTGCTTGAAGCCAAATACATGTGTTTTTAAAGCATATAAAAGCATGTAATGGAGACAAAAATTGCCACTATAGAGCTTAGATGGATTTTCAGAAGTAAGACACGTACTTTGGGGATGTAAAGACATGCAAATCACTCTAAGATTGTCACTATGGGTGTAGACGGCTTTTTCTTTGCCAAACGCATGTATAAACAATGTGCAAAGGTTTTTAAAATTGCCACTTAAGGCTTATGACAGGCTGTTTTGGTCCATTTACATGTGTTTTAAACTTTGTTTTAAATACATGTAAATGCATTTAAAATCACCACCTATTGACTTATAGTGGATTTAAAACAAAAGACATTTAAGACATGTAATAGACACAAACCACCATCTTTAAATACTTATGGGTATTCTCATGTGCATTTCCAAGCAAATTTTAAAAGAGAAAACATGTAATCGGAGTTTAAAAACCCAATTTCACATTATAAACTCAGTTAAAGCTCATACATCCTTATGTGAGCATACAAAGATGGAGTTTTATTTCTATTTTACATGTAAATACACCCCAGTATTATGCAATGATCAACGAAAAGTCCATTTAGGCGAGAAAGCCCACCTGTTGAACACTTAATTCTTTAATATCTTTTGATAGACAACTCCGATTGAGGCCTAAGATAGCTTGAAACAAGCAGAATTGAAAATACCCTGAATCTAGGACGAAAACAAAACCAAAATCAAACAAGACAACTAAGAAAATGCCTTACCGATTGGTTGCTGGAATTGACCTGGAATTGGAAAACAGGAATTGGTGAATTGGTATAGGCCAATTCTAATTTTGGTCCAAAATGAGCATTCAGCCAATTCTCCTTAGAACCTGGAATTAGAATTGAGGCATGGAATTGGAATTGGGAATTTAATTTTGAGAAGGGAAACCAATTCCCGTTTTCCAATTCTAGGTTAATTCCAGCAAAAGAGTTTATCCTACTAAATTTTCCATAGGGTTGCCCCAATTTTGCGAATACAAAATTGATGACAACATACATTAGAAGAGTAAAATTTAGTTTCAGCTTATAGCATAGGAAGTTTTCATATAAGGGTGTTGTAAACCCTTGGACACTTGGTAGCTTTATCATAACAAATTCTATGACAAGAAATTGATGAGGAGTTGCAAGACAAAGTGGGCCTTCTTTTGTTAGGGAATCTCATTAATATTTTAATTACTATTTTGAAGAGGGAACATGGCATTGGAATTTGTGCTCTCCTATTGCTATAAAATAAGGTGCTTGCCTAACCTTAGAGACAATTGCCACTTTCATATAATTTATGTCATAGCTTGAGCTTTGTGTTGAATTATCAATTCAAGGATGAAAACCCTTGGATTTGGAGCTCATAGAATAAAACCTCTTTAGTTTATTGAGGGAAATCTCATCCAACGGCTTTATTTATGTTGAAAGCTTTTGTTTTGTTTTCCAACAAGTATTTGTATATGCAGCAATTACATATTGTGATGGCAAAGTTAATTCATATTTGCATGTTGTCTATTTGAGATATTATCAGATATTTGAATATAAATATTCAGCCCCAACATATTTGTAAAGATTTCTATTGTTGATGTGACCTATTGCTATTTGGTAAAATAAAATACATTGAAATTATCATCCATCCACTCTATGCTCTCACCTCACCCTCATAGGTTCATGGTGATAAAAAAATGTTGAATAATAATATTTGTACTTTGTATCTCACCTTGCCCTCATGGGATCTTGGTGATAAAAAAGAGGTAAAATATTTTATATCAAAATTTATTAAGGTCATTGCACATTGGATTCTAGGAAAGAGACATCAAGTTTGTAAGGAAGCTTGCTGTCCAACTCAGGATCATCACATAGAGATTGGTGGATGATCTAAGACAAAATATTAATTCTTCCACTACCATGTGAGTATTTTAATAAGAGGGAAACATTACAGCTTCATAGTTGTCATAATAACAATCCAGTTTTACATCTTTTTTTGGACTTTTTGTCTATTAAGTTGTGTAAGACATATTAGGAACTAGCTGTTTGAGCTCTAGCCGACATATAATTTCTGCAAGGGATTTTTCGCAATCTCCCCAACTTTCCTTTCTGATTTAATTCCAACCAATAATAGCGGTCCTCCTGCCTTGCCACCATTCTCTTCAATCATGCTGAAGTTTCTGCTTGGCATCCACTGGGAAATGAGAACAAATAGGACATTCATTCCTATGGTTGCATTTGTTCAATTAGGTCATTTGTGGTGTAAATAGGCAAACTTATGCAAACATAATAGCTATCAAACAATAAAGATTCATATATACTATTTATAATCACGTACGGTTCTTTTCTTACATTGTCTGCAAATGTTTTAAGCTTACTGTCGTTGTCTTAGTGCTTTGGCTGGATATAATCTTTTCTTTATCAATATCAAAAGATTTTTACACAAAATTAAATAAATTCTAGCGTATTGCCTTTGAAGTTTATCATCTAATCTTACGTGTAGAAATGTGTACTTTAAAGTTTTAAACTGTTGTTTACACTTTAGAATCCTCTATCATATTTATTCTGATTCATTTTTTTCAATTTGTTGTTAAAATTCGTGCATCACTTGACTTTCAGTTTGCAGAAATAAATGTTCTATTTTTATGAAGCACTCTGATTCACAAGGTGCCAAATTAGTTTACGTAGTGCCATTCTAGGGTGGATCAATATTATAGTAAATTTTAACTATTGGGCCTTTTCTGGAAGGCCCTCTTCTTGTGGAGAATTTTCATCGCAGATATTTTAACTTGCATTTTCTTTCTTCAGGCACATATGGCTCTTAATGATGTGGATTCTGCTGTTGGTAGCTTTATGAAAGCTTTGGAATTTGAGCCCAATGATAGTACTCTCTCTCTCTCTCTCTCTCTCCAATTCTCTTCTGACTAAAGTACACAATTAAGAACTTTCAGAATATTAAATTTTCATATCAATAGTTGTGCCTGCACGGAATCAATTCTGTGCATTGTATTCAATGGAGAAACAACTCTCCGTGTCTTATTCATTTGTTGTTTACCTACAGAAAGCATTAACAGGGAGCTTAAAGCTGCAAAGAAGAAAGTATGCTTTTTTATCCAGATTAGTAATTATTGAGTAGGATTTTACAATTGAATAATATAATATGTGGCTATGGATTGATGGACTGCAAACTAATTGAGTTTGTCCTGAACCTCTCTCAGTAGTAAAGAAGACCTATAAAAATCTAAATGCATCATAAATCATATATTAATGAGGATAATTGGCTTTCCAGATTATGGATAGACAAAAGCTGGAGAAAAGTGCTTATTCAAGGATGTTCCAAACTTCCAATTGTTGATTTACAACTATGGCTGTAGTAAAGCATCAGTAAGTTAGCTGAAGTTACCTTGTTTTCCTTGATTGAACAAAGAATTACAAGTATTATTTATACACAATACTTATTTTGATTTTTTTGTGTGATTCTGGTTAGAAACAGAATAATATCTCAACTTTAAATCAATTCCACCCGTGACAACATTTTTGTGCTGATTTAGTACTAGATTAGTCTTTAAAGTTGAGATCTGGCTATCAATGCCTATTTCTAAATGGTGATATATTGACATGTATAAAATAGTTGTAGGAGGCATGGTTGATTGAGGACCAGTTTGTAATTGTACTGTTTTTTGTTCATTGGATTCATGGGTTTGCTTTTTAAAAACTCGCAGGAAATGTACAACTTTGTCAGTCTGCAACCTAATCATTTTTAATCTGTAAAAAATTATGTTATCACTTTGATCTAATATTCTTATTCCCTGTTTTTATTTCTTTCAAGTTTCCCTACACTGTTCTGAAATAAATAATATGGCCTGAGGCTTTCAATGATTTCAGGTACATCACCTAAAGTCTTGTTTAACAACAAACATGTTGTAGGCCTATTCTTGTCACAGAATTTCTTTTATGCCAAATGACACATGATAAACCTTCCACCAAGCAACTGAAATGCCATATATATGGTTTTCTTTAGCTGGGAGGTCCATGCCTGCATTGTGCAAAGCATGTGGATATGGAATGGAGAGGAATCTTTTAGTTTGGTCAAATATTTGAGCTTGTAAACTATCATTAGTAGCATATTAGATGCTGGTTTATGGAATTTCAATTGTAAATGCAAGCATCCTATTTGTGGGTGCTTTGCAAAGTCTAAGTCCCTGTATAGTAATGGAAAACCAATACAAAATTTCATCTGTCTTATTTAAATTGTCTTGGTATTGTTGGTCATTCAAGAATTTTTTAAAATGCAGGAAGCTGATAATTTGGACCTTTTTTTTAAAATTACATTTTTCTTCATAACCTAATAGGAGGAAGTGGTTATAGGCTTCCTATTATGCTAAGCTATGTGAAAATCTAACTGCTTCAGGGTTACTTTTGATGAAAATTGCATAGTGAAAGAAGTCTGTTAGTACATTTCATAATTGCTGTAAGGGAACATATGGTCATCAATGCATCTTATCCTTCCCAAACCTAGAATTTATTTTGGGGGCTTACCGGTTGGATCTTTTAAGCTGTTTTGGGACTTGTTATAATTCTTAGTTTATATTTTAAGGTTAGATAATAGATGGATTCGTGTGGCCTCAATTTTTCTTGGCATTTATGACCCCATTTAACTTTTCTCGACATTGATGACACCATTACTTTTAAAATGTTAAACTTATACATGTAGTCAGTCTATAATTAACTTATTAAATTTTGGTATAATTTTAAAATAACATATAGTGGAGCTTTTTTTGAATCAACAATATAATTGTAGAACACAAACCTCCATACTTCAAGGCTTTTCCACGCTAGTTTTTTTCAATTTTGGGTTGACATTTTGGATGTGTATGACTGTAGTGGATAATATAACTAGTTTGGTGCACTAACCCACCCATCCATAACTTAGACATACCACTTTGTTTTATTCAAAACCCTTCTAATCCATTTACCAACAATTCACTGACCTTGTTGCATGGTTGTATTTTTGATCTTGTCACCTGGATAGGTTCACCTGCACAATCTTGTTCACTTCTTTCAAAATTCAAATTCCTGCATTTGAAGGTTACATTCTCAGTGTTTGGTTATTACCTATTAGTATGGGTGCCAAAAATTCAAATTCATGCATATAGAGTCATGTATTTAGAAGCATCATTCTAGGTCATTTGTAAATTATATCACATCACTTGATAACATTTGCAGGACCATATAATCTGCTCTTCTTTTGCAAGTACTTTCGGTTGTAGCCTCTATCAAACATTTTCAAAAACACATAATATCTCTCTACAAGTAATCATGTAACATTCATTATCAAGGCATAATATGCTTTTCTTTTTCAATTTAATTGGCCAAAGCCTCTATCCAACATTATCAACAACACTCAATGTCTCTCTACAAGAATGTGCTACCATGCAATTGCAAACCAACAAACTCAACAATCGACATTGGCATTTACTACCATCCATATATTGGCATTCATTGCCACCCAATTATCTCTCTTTTACTTTTATTGCTAATTTAATATTGAGTTTTAACTAAGGCGCATGGAAGTCCAGAACTTCAATCATTGAATAGCAAGTTCCATGGTACTCCTTAGTATCACACCATGTTACCTTACTTTAAATAGTAGTGGGCAAACACTTTTTATATGTACAAAGATCCATTCTTGTAGAGGACAGCATTGTGGATATCAAACAAGATTGTTATTGAAATTTTGTTCCTGACCCTTAAATTTGTAGAATCTAACCCACAATACATACTCGGATATTAGATATCAGTAATTTGTCACAACGCATGCCTAATTACAGTCTCAGTTTTTATCAGTCTCAACTCTCAACTCTTTTATGCTTGTCTAAAGCTTGGGCTATTTAGTAATCTTTCATTTATCCTTAAATTAACATATAATTAAAATAAAAGCAGTTTTATTTCCTTTCACCACTAAACAAGGCCAACAACACTATTATACGATAAACAAACACCAATTAAACATAATGCTTTTATATATGATTTTTATATAAAAATTATTTCTTAAACATTGTTGTACTAGAACTCATACGTTCTCTAGAGATCTTTAGAGATGAAAAGTGCCTTCTGTATTTACCCTAAAATTCTGCTTGGAAATTGCAATTTACTTAATCTTTGTAATGTTCCCTACTAGGAAGCTGCCAATTCCCAATGATTAACATACATCACTATGCATTTAAATCGAATTGAATTAAGAAACAATGAATGATCTGTAATACATTTGACAGTTAAAATACTCAAGCCCCAATTCCTTACTTCTCTCCTAAACATCAACTCTAAGGAGGATGGGGATTTACTTGTCATAGGGCGCTTGAAAACCATCTACAAGCAGGCTCCCTCAAGGTAGTGGGAATGCATGTTCGTACCCATCTTGGGACTTCTTCTTCAAGGCATTTCCTTGGAAATGCATGTGCTTACCCATCTTGGAACTTGCCTACCTTATGAAAATTTACTCCACCTCTCCCTACACAATACCAACCTATCCTCTTAAGGGGCTATAACAAGTGATTAAGGATTAGGCTATGAGTATACTAATATCTCCTGCATTATGGAATATATATATATGTATAGCAATGTGTGGCTCATTAATGGGCATTCTTGGGTTAATCCATCTGCTCAAGGGGTGGTGAAGTAGAGATGGGAGCCACCAAAGAAAGATTGGATCAAGATTAATTTCGGTGGTGCCTCAAAAGGCAACCTAGGGCCTTCAACAACTAGTTATGTGGTTCGAGATTGGACAGGTAATGTTCTTGTGATTGGGGCAAAGAGTTTGGTTGAAGGTACAAATAACGGGGCTGAAGTGCAGGCAGCCCTATTAGCAATTAAAATGGCTAAGTCCCTTAATATTAATAAACTTAATTTGGAGGGAGATTCGTTGATCACTGTCAACGCGATCATGAAAGGGGAATCAAGTGTTTGGTATTTAAACAAGTTCATTAGAAAGATCAACTCTTTGATTGAATCCTTTGAAGGCTTTAAAGTATCCCATGTAAAGTGTGAAGGTAATGAAGTTGAAGACACTATGTCTAACGTCGGGGTATCATTGAGAGAACAAGGAAGAGTGGAAATGATAGAAGTCTTCTCGAGCATCAATGGGGAAAGCTTGGAATTGGTCTTCGAGTAGTGCCATTGGTTAATAGATGTTAGAATGCTGGTCTTATGGAACCAAACTCCCAGAGAGTGGGAGAGTAACCCATTTATCTCTGGCTTGTCTTGGTGTTAGTTTCAATTTGAATTTGTTTCCCTCCTTCCCCACTAGCCGTTAAAGGCAGATTTATGATCTCGAGGGGGGAGTTATACCATTTGAGGAAATAATTTGAAGATTGGAGAAATCATGTGAGGCCATCATTGCATGGAGGTAAAACATTAAATTCATCACATGTCAAGACAGACTTGGTGGGGCTATTGATTACATTGGTACTCGTAAAAATAGAAGAGTCTAGATTGCCGAAGCAGACATATGTGAAGCGGGTAAGGAAAGTTGGTTGCCAAAGGCAAGTGCATAACTTGCATTCTCTCCAGGTGTTAATAGAGGGCACAGTGTGAGAATTGGGTAAAGATGGAAGCTAATTTTACCCTCAAGATGCCAAGGCAGAAACAAACGTTCCCAGGGGAGATAAGCAGGAAGAGGGTGAAGGGCATGTTCATGGTGGATAATCCGCAATTTTGGCAAATTTTAGGCTTGTTTCTTGGGGAGGAGTTTATGTTTACAGAGCATCAGTATCGATCAAACATCGACGTTTCATTTGCAGTGTTTGCATGGGCATTGGAGTTGGGTACTAAAGAGGAGGCACTCTGGGTTATGCGCACTTGTGTGAGGCCGGAATGGATAGGAGGAATAATCCCAATGCTGGCAGTGGCTGAACTTGGGGACGGTTTCAGAATGGAAGACAGGAATTGGAGGCAGGTTGAGGGATCTTTGAAGAGCTTCAAACCGTTTCTCATCTGGTGAGTAATGACCAGAAAAGAGAGGAAGGAAGAGGCCAAGGAAGGCTGGGAACTCCTAAAGGAACACTTGGTGCAGCTAGAAGCACAGAAAAAACAAAGAGAAAGTAAGAGAAGAGAAGCCAGGAAGGCGAATACGAAGCAAAGGCCGAGGTGAGGAAATTGTAAATCATGATGCCAACAAGGCAATTCTCTATTTGTATTAGGTTCTGTTCAATATCTGTAGTAGTTTAGCCCAATTTTGTTAAGGAATGGGCTTTGTTATATTGAAAATCTCTCTGAAAGTCGTTACTGGTGTTTATACCAGCTCTCTATATATGTATTGATGCAAACCCAGTTTTAAAGAGGGATGCTCAATTTTGTTAGTAGGAGTAGGGTTGATGGGAGGTAGGGGTTAGTATGACAAGAAATCCATGTTAATGACTTTTTCTGTCACGGACATTTTATAATATTAATAAAACAATATTATCACCGATCAATAAAAAAACAGTAGCAATGTGTAATATTCTACTTCCTAACAAATGAGAGACTAATCATAATCAGCCAAATCATTGTGCATTATACAGTATATAAGTCTGCTGCTTGCCTTATAGCAGTCTGATCTGCTGCTTATATTCAGATATCTATCTCTTATTCTGATTGATTGAATGTGTTATTCTCTTATCTTAAATATTGATCCTTATGGATTTAAAGAAGAGATAAGTTTCCAATTTCATTCCATATTGATCCTTCTTGGATCCTCTTTCAAATGAATCCTTGTCTCTTTTATATCTTCCCATACAAGGGAGGAGTCATGCCTTTTCATTATTTTGCCCATTTGAAAGAGTCACAACTCTTGAGCCTTAACTACATTCTAATTATCTTTTATTATAGGAAATTGCTGTCTTGAACTGTTTTCTTTATTTGATTATTATTTCCCTTAAATTAAATGATTTCTTTATATTTGTGGGGGCATGACACCTTCCTTGCATGTTTCCCTTTTGTTTGTACTGGCTTTTAGTCCTTCATCTAATAAACATGATTGCAACTTGTTATGATTGTTTGACACAACCTATCCTGAATTCTGTAGTATGTGCCATACTTAGCCTTTTCAAATCCAAACATCCCACCTCCACTTTGGTCCCTGCATTTCACCAGTTTGGATGTTGTCATGCCTGTGGTAATGACCTATGGACACAACAGTGCAGAGTTGCAATCTACAACATCTATTTTGACACATGCTTTTCTTTTTCAGCAAATGCATCCTTATCAACGCCCAGATGGTCATAATCTGAATATCAAATAAAGAACTAAATGGATTAACACAGACAACACACAGGCAATGCATAATGACAATAATACAACACATAGGAAGCATATTAGGCAGCCATTATTATTAGTAGAACAGAAAATCAATACTATTTTTGTACTTTGTTAGCTGTGCAGTGTACTTGCCTACTAATATTTTCAGTAGTGCTTTTCTAAGGCATCTATTCTTTAAATTTGTTTGAACTTGGTGGGGTTTAATCATCACCAAGGAAGTCTTGTTTTTCAATCTCTTTAATAAAAATTCTCTAAAGATGCCTATGATACCACCCTATCTACATAGTCCATTTATATTTCAGGTCAGAGTATGCAGTCATTTACATTTATCTAATAAATTGTGAAATTGTGTTTCAAATTAGCAGTTTACTTGTATTGCATGTAATGAATTTCATATAATGAAGTGGTTTACATATGTAGCTAGTTGCATCTACCGCTATTGGTTTCCTAGTCATGCCTGATGAAATTGTATTTTAAATTGATTTACTTGCATTATATGCAGTAAACCTCATAGTAAGATAGCTTGAATTGTGTATTAAATTAGTGATTAATAAAGATGTTTTAATTGTTTTGTTTACATAATAAAACCATCAATTTATGAGAGGCGATTATAAAGTTTTATTTTTATGACAAGTGAATCGCTATTTGATGATAATTGGTGGTTTCGACATGATTTTCAGAATTTTAAATTTGAAATGTGATTCTCTTCAGCATCCAATTATTTTCTAGATCCTTCTATTGTAAGAGGAGGATGTTCTAGCAGCTATAGAAAGGGGTGGAGAGCATGGGCTTGAGTACATTGGAGGCTTGTGGCAGTGTTGTAGTGATCCAAGTGGGTGAATTCAGCTAATTGTAATCATTTTGTGAGCTTGACATTGAAGATAAGAGTGATCTAAGCTATATCTACTCTTTGTGCTTGTTATTTGAGATTAATAACATTAAGGTAGATCGCGTTTGTTGCTATCAGATTAGTTTTTCTTCTTTATTGTTTTCTGAGATGGTTGAGTTTTGTTTAGTGAATTTCCCTTTTTTTTGGCTCTCTAATTCTCCATTTTGAGCAACATCCAAAACTCTAAAATACTACCATTTTCTTAAACAAATGAAAAACTAATTTGTTTTGTCTTAATGAATTCTACATTGTGAATTTGAAAGTTTATGGATTTGCTAGTTAGTATCATAGCTCTAATGAATCCTTCCAAAAAATTAATGAGATTGTTTTCAAATTAATCTAGTCATATTATATTTGATGATTGATTTGCATTCATAGTTATTCATATCATACCTAAGTGGTGACTAGTAAATCTGTCCAATTGTACATTTCAAAATTAATTTATTTGTTTACAATATGATAAATTGGTGTTTGAAAAGAAACTAACACTTCCTTCCAAAGTTTTTGGGTTAATTAATTGGTTTGATTCTTGAAACAGTAATTAATTGATTTGGTATTCAGCACATAAACAATATACACAACTGATTTGAGTATGGGAAAAGTATTGAAATATGTAAAGGAAGTGATAAAAACAGATAGATGTGGTTAGTATAGTGAATAATATTCCAATGTAGATCTTGTTCTATAATTACCAATCAGATGCACATCAGTCACTCTATGAGATATTATAAAATCAACTATTACTTGGATTAATCTTACACTTGTAACATTGATCCCTATGTATGTGGTCTTGAACTTGGAAGTTTCTGATGGCAAGAAAAAAATTCAAAGTAGGAGAGATGAATGAACAACTCTCCAAAATGGGGATGATATATCAAATATAAACCATAGTCTCATTTCTCTCTTTCTTTCACATTTCCATAATAAAACCATAAGATGCTTCTCCCAACCAAAACACCAATACACAAGGGTACTCATGCAAACTTCTCCTCAAAAGAAGTGTTTCCCCATGGAGGTTCCAACCTCTCTCTATCTCACTTGGAATGCTCTCATCAAGAGGAAGATCATTCACATACAACTCATTCCAACACAACAATATCACAAAAAAATAAACACAAAAAATGACAATATATAAACTCCATAATCTTACTACACATGCATGATAACAAAAAAAGAAAGGTTGGGAGCCTACCTCTTCAAGCTCCAAGGACTGAGAAGAGTTCATGAAGAGCTCTAAGCTTCACTCCATGACTCCTTATGTCCATGTTCTTCACAAGTTACATCTTTCTCACAATCCTCAAGATCAAAGAATCCCCCTACAACAACCAAAAAGAAAACACTAAAAACCCTCTTTCTCAAAATAAGAATGTTAAATAGAAATCCAAAATTTGGATTTTATTTAGTGGGGAGGTGGCACTTTTTAGTTTTCCATTATCCCTAGAAACAAATATTCCCACAAAAGATTTCACATGTGCCAGACATTAAGGAAGGGATATATATCTAGTCATTAATCTATCATGCCTTATGAAGTGTGCTTACACATGTGTGAGACTTTGTGTCTTCCCAAGATCATAAATGAACTTTAGAGGATGGGAATGTAATGGTGACAAATTAACCTGTCTCACATCCTCAACTCTAATTATATTTTTACAATTGACATTTAAAAGGGGTCATAATTTTGCCATAGTTTAAGATAATAGGCCAAATAGGTAAATTATCCATAGGTATCCACTCTAGGGCCTTCAAAAACATAAAAAAGAGTAACAAATGATATTTCAAGAATATTTAAAAACTCACTAAAGATTAAATCCAAAATTTAATATTAAAGATGCCAATTCAATCCACATCCTAACCCTTTTAACATTATTACACATCAAATATCACAATTTAATGTTCACATTTCACACTACAACAATTAACATTACATAGACTTTAGCCCCTTCAAATGGACTACATCTAGCATCACAAGTTTGATCACAATATGAATTCATAGAAACCCTTTAATTCCATTGACCAAGGAATTATCTTGCACAATTGATTTCATGTGTTAATATATACAAGTAAAGTACTATAATAGCTTAAGCAACATAAATAAAAGGCAAACATGTTCAAATATTAATTCTAATAATCAATTTCACTCAAAACTCCAATGAAGAATCATGATAACATTCAATCATTCTTTTGATTTTAATTAAACACTCTTGAATCTCAAGTATATCCTTTTTATAAGTTCATTCCAAAAATCCACTTTAGATAAATCATATAGCATAAGTCCTAACTCATCCTAGAAATTAGCCATCATCAAGCAAATCATATTAATCATCTACGAAACATGATTTCTAATCAACCTTTAAACATCAAACATTATTGAAGAACAATTAAAATTATTTTACTCATATAGTTATTCATCAAATCAGTCTAATATTGAGTCCAATTTCTAAAATGTCATTGTAATATACAATAGTGTAATACGTCAACATCTCCCGTTAGTGGGGCAAGGAAGGTTGGTCTTCCTAAAAGTCCCCTTGATGAGTCAAAGTCAACTTTGATGGGGGCATGGAAAGGAAACTCGGGCATAAGTGGAAAATGATGTGTGGTCAAAGATCATAGTGGGGTAAAAGCACAATTGAGTGTCGTCATTTAGGCTAACTCAATTCACTCGTCCCAGTTAGACTCGACCAAGTCTAACACGGTCGAGTATAGGTAGGCACCACGTGGTGCCGAATGATGTCTACGTGGCCCAGTAGATTGGGTCGAGTGGTACTCGGCCGAGTCCATATGATGTTTTAAATATTAAAAAAAAACCCTAGCCCCTCATTTGCACATTATTTGATCGCTCGCGGGGGGCCGACCCCTAAAGGTACTTAGTCCAGCAGGACTCGATCAGTCGAGTCTGCCTAGGTGGCATGCTATGTTGGCATCCAAACCTCCAAAAATACAAAAAAAGCTAGAAGTTTGCACTTTTGTTGTTCCATTCTTTGCTCAAAATAGAAAATGTAAAAAAACTAAAAGTACCCTTTTCTAGATCTCAGAACTACGATTCTAGACATATAAATTTTATATTTTTTCAACTACAAAACGTTGAGAAAATTCGCTAAAAACTACATGTAGGTATATTAAGCTTTGAGAAGTCGTTGATTCAGAAAATATAAAAAAATGCAAAATCAATTCAGAAATTTTTAAAAATCATGTACAACACTAGAGAAGAGAGTCCTCTTCAAAAATGTATAATTTATTTGGTTTTTGGTATAGTTTTGATAGGAGAAAAGTGGTGGGGGACAAAAACTAGATTTCAAGTAAGTTCGACTTTGAATACTTATAACAGGCAAACTATAGTTCGAAAACACTTTTTTGCATGCACTAGCTATACATGTCATCTAAAATATATTATGAAATTGGAGGAAAAAACAATGTGTAACTTATAATGATTTGGCGGGAAGTAAACTCCATGATTTGCAGTATTTTTTAGGAAATGAAAAATAGACCTAAATTTATTTTTTTAAAGCATATTAAATTTGTTCAATTTTTTTAAAAAAAAATTATAGGCATAAAATTCATCCTATTTCACACATTTCATCAGTTTACATCATTTTTAAATTCTCGATAGAAATGTGACTTTTATGCCTTTGAAGTTTTACAGTTTTGGTGATGTTAGCCTTTTCCTTTGTAAAAGGGTGACAGATTATTGTGCTTTTACCCAATGTACAATCTGTTGATGTGAGTTTTGTGACCACTCTAGCATGCAAAATAAAATTCTAAGTAGTATATCCTCTCTTGAACAAGGAAACTTCAAATGTTAAACAACGTAACAAATGCGTGATCAAATGAAGCAACCCCAAGGTTTACAATGCCTATAGCGACTTTATGTTGGATATAACTTAGTTTCTATGATGTGATATTGTTGGTTCTCACAAAAGGACACCATATTAATTGAGACGTAGGAAACCATAGTAGCACCCAAAATAACATAAGTATTCACCAAGCTTCAATGAAGTTGCAATTATTTTGGCAATATTTTGACAACAATTTTACAATAAGTTTATTCTCCCCATAAATGAAATGAGCAAGCCTTTATATACAACTCTCAATAACAACCTAGGGCCCAAATTGATTCAAGATCAACAACTGAGATAATTCAAAGTAACCCTAATTAGGGTTTTCTACAACTACCACCTACAAATATTCAATGCTAGCCAATGAAAAAAATAGCATCCTCCATGGATGAATAGCAAAATTTCATGCTACATAGGATCATAACAAACTTTCTTCTAGAAGCATTTTTCCTTTATCCTTTTATTTGATGGCCAAATCAATGAATATAGACATGATGATGTGAAGCTCCTCCACTAGTACACTTGAGGTGACCTCTATCATGTATTTGATAACCTCCAAATCCACTCACTGCACATGTGGTGAAAGCCCTTTCCCATTCCAATCCTCTTACTTGACAAGTGTTCATAAAAGTTTTGAATAGGTTGCACCTTCTAAATGGTTTCTCAAAATGGAATTTATTGCCTTGAAGTAGATAGTCTTCATCTTTACTCTCAAACGCTCTGCATTCATGTCTTCATCATTATCCATACCTTGTTTGAACATCACTGCCCTTGAATCAAGGATTTCATCTTTAATATCTTGAGTTATTTCCTTCAACTCTAGGCAACCACCTTTCACCTTTCCAAGAATGTCCTTTCTCATCACCAATGCACAATACCAACCACAAAAATCAATTGCTTGACCCGCTTCCATCGCATTCTACTCCAACCTCTTTTGGCATTTCATTCTCCATGGTGGAGGTTACATTTCTTTGCATCAAAGAAGTAGTAGATGAAGAATTGGCCACTCTCAATTTTTGTTTCTTTTGTGGCGGTTCTCCACTTCGAACTTATTTTCTTTTTGTCACCTTTTTTTGCCTCAGCTTTGCCTTTCCCTTTCTTAGTGCATCCACTTTCTTGTCTACTCCTCTCATTTTCACTACTGATTTCTTATTGCTCTTCGAATGATTCCTCTCTAGGGGATTGTGTTCCAAAATCTTCCATAAAATCACATGTTAAAGGAATCTTTATTTCTTTTAGTTTAATGACTTAATCATCCACCCATTTTTTGGTGTGCACCATAACGGGCCTCATCAATGCATCCAAATTCACTACTCCTTTGAACCAACTAGGTATGGGGAGAGGCCTATCCTTTTCTTCTTCATAGTAGATTTGAAAATAATTTCCATCATCCTCAAGTTGATCAAAAATAGGGAATTGTTTGCAATTCCTAACCATTTGCATTGATAATCGGGAACACATCCTCTTCCTAACCTCAAAATCATTCCTAGCATTTGCCAAATAATCTTCTAAATGTGCTCTTTGCCTTTATTTCCTCCCAAAAGCTCTTCTTATCTAATGGTGAGGATCAAAATTCATTCTTGATGCATATGTCGGAAGGGAGTGAAATTGCAATTCTTCATCAAAAACCTTAGCTGCTTGAAGTGAAGGACATGTTTCAATTGAGTTTCCAAGAATGATTGGAAAGTTTACTCTAGCTTTGTGTTTGTTCTTTTGGATCTTGTCATATGCAACTGATTGTCTTTTTAACCTCCAATAATATTATCTTTTTAGTTGGGATTATTGGTACTCTATATGGACAAGATGAAAATCCTTGCACTCGAATGTAAATGAACTTGGGAAATTAAATAAACCATGAACCATATCTTTCACCAACTCTTTGGTCACTTGTGACAACCTTCTATGAGTGCCTCCTTGCAAAATTTTGACAATACATGAAGAAGACATCGTTCACTCTTCTGAAATGATGATTATTGTGGTGGTGCAATTGAGGATAACATTCATATACTCTGAATTGCCCTATTCCATTTTTTACCTATCCCTTTCATGTTAATCCTTATATTTATAACTTCTCACCAACATGTAGACAATGTATGACCTCATGTAGAATGTTAGAGACCGCTCCAAGTTCCTCAATTGACAATTCAATTTGTTGCTAATCATCTTGACCCAAATGAACATCTTCGCACCGATGACTATTTCCTCCACAAAGTAAAACATCAAAGGCTCAAAGGGAGCAGATTGCATTTTCTTAAGTAGCCTCATAAATAACTTCAAATGTATCCAATAGGCTAGTCAAACTGTCTTATGTTTGCTCCTACCTCAAGCTATCTAAAACTGGCTATCACCTAAATATCTATTTTCATTATATCAAAACCCCATAGAAAAATTCCTTGAAACTTGTCTGACTACCTTTGGTTGAGTAGACCAACATTTAAAAACTACATCAAGACAAACAATATATGAAAAGAGATAAGACGTGAATTCCAAATGAGGAAAATATCTATCCTAATCCTCCTTTGATTGTGTTGGAAATATAGATGGAGTAATTGAGAGGGGGGGGGGGTGAATCAGTTAACCACAAAAATATTACCACAAATCCCTTAGATGTTTTATTAAATTATTTACTGCTATTATATTGAAAACTTGGTTATTGCAGAGAATATTAATTATAACTATTCTTAAGCATTCATCAATGATTAACATACATGAATAAAGAAAGTATCATGAACACAAGAGACACCAGATTTAACATGGAAACCCAATATGAGAAAAACCACCAATGTAACTAGTTACTATTTTTCACTCTTCTGAAGTGAGCCCTGTTAGGAGCCAACCCGGTTAAAAGTTACAAAACACACTGTTAGGTGTGACCTTGTTAGAGGATTTAATCACCCTATTAGGAGTGGCCTTGTAAGAGGTCTTGAAACAATTCAATAGAACTGTCACCTTGTTAGAGGATTTACAAAATGGTTGTTAAACCAACTCGGTTAGGAGATTTTGAAATCACTGCTACAATGGTAAGAAAGTAACAATGAAATGACGTGAATAATGATGCAATTGAATTGCTGATTACAGATCTCTGTTCTGCTTCACTAGATCCTTCCTGATCAAATATATCTTTGCTGCTCTTCAAGGATATCTAATTATCCTTCAAAATTCGCTCACACTTTCCTTCTTTTCACTTGCACACACTTTTAATTCACAACTTGACCTTCTATATATACCATTCGGATTGTCCATTCAGATTGTCAAGTCGGCACTAATAACATTACTAATCATTACAATAGTCGGCTAGAATAAACAAACTTTATTTCTCAAAATAACAAAATCCTTCATTGGGCCGACCTTGCTCGGTAAACACTAATATGAAGAGATTTCCTTTGGTGACCGAGAGAACTCGGTAAGCACTGCAAATTCTGCAACATCCTTTGGAGACCAAGTGAACTCGGTAAACACTAACTTTCCTTTGATAACCATGGAAGCTCGGTAAACACTGTTTTCTGCCATACTTTTCTTTGACGCCCAAAATATCTCGGTAGATACTAAAAACCGCCTGCAGACCGACTGAGCTCGGTAAATGATGGGAACTACTTTGCTGACCGACTGAGCTCGGTAAATGATATGACATTTGTGTGACATAAAAAACAACACATAATTAATCCAACAATCTCCTTCAGACAATTGTATCCAACAATCTCCCTCTTTGGCATTGATGGCAACACAACATGTCATAGCACAATGAAATTTCATAGAAAACATAGAGTAAGGAACATATCCTTAGCTTCATTCTGATTCTGATCTATGAGAAGTCCCTATGTCAGCAAACTTCTCTTTCTGACTGAAAACTCTCCAAGAAAACTCTCCCTCTTAGAAATCTTAAGAAATTTATTGAAGTATGACAAAAAACTCTCCCTCTTTGACAACACATGCCAAAGACAACACATATTAGGTGAATAGCAATGTACCTTGAGTACTGATTCATATGCAATGATTCCTTGACGAAGCTGCATCAACTAACTGATCTTCAATATGCTCTGATTGATGCATCACTAAAACTTCATTTAGTGAGCCTCGGATAGGGGAATGACCCCTAACTTACCTCTTAGATACAAGAATGCATCGTTAGGTAGTGGCTTGGTGAATATATTTGCAATTTGTTCTTTTGTATGAATATATTCCAATATGATTTCCTTGTCCTGCACCAATTCTCTGACAAAGTGATATTTTATAGCAATGTGCTTGGTTTTGGAATGCATTACTGGATTCTTTGAAATATTTATTGCACTTGTATTATCACAAAATATAACAACTGATTCTTTGATCTCAACCTTAATGCCTTCCAATAACTATTTAAACCAAACAATATTAGAGCAGTTTACTGCTGCAACAACATATTCTGCTTCTGCTGTGGATTGGGATGTGCAATTTTGCTTTTTACTAGTCCAAAATACCAACCTCTTGCCAAAAAAGAATGCTCCACCACTTGTACTCTTTCTATCATCAATGTTTCCTGCCCAATCAACATCATTAAACACTTTTAAGTCCAGATTGCCTCCAAATTTATACCACAAGCCATAATCTTCAGTTCCTTTCAAGTATCTCAAGATTCTTTTGATTGCCATCATATGATTTTCTCTGGGTTTTGCTGAGAATCTTGCTACAATACCAACTGCTAAGGCAATATCAGGCCTTGTATGAACTACATACTGTAATTTTCCAATCATTGATCTGTATAAGGTCTGATCTACTTCTTTTGAATCATCATCTTTTGTAAGCTTTAGTCCTATACACATGGGTGTACCAACTAGTTTTGCATCTTCCATACCAAACTTCTTAAGTATTTCCTTGATGTATTTAGACTGAGTAATGTAGATATCGTTCTTGCTCTGCTGAATTTGAAGACCAACAAAAAACTTTATCTAACCAAACATAGACATTTCAAATTCTTTGTTCATTTGCTCTAAAAATTCTTTGCACTGATCATCATTACGTGTAAACACAGTATCATCCACAAATATTTCTGCCAAAACAATTCTATTATCTGGTCCTTCTTTGATGTATAAACTATTGTTATCATTAGCTCTTTTGAAACCAATCTGAATAAGATATAATCTTTCATACCATGCTCTAGGGGCTTGTTTCAGACCATACAATGCTTTGTGTAACTTGCAGACCATATCTTTTTTGTCTGGATCAACAAAACTTTCAGGTTGCTCAATGTAGACTTCTTCATCAAGAACACCATTGAGAAATGCAGATTTTACATCCATCTGATATACCTTAAATGCTTTATGTGCTGCATATGCAAGTAGAGTTCTTACACCTTCTAATCTTGCAACAGGAGCAAAAGTCTCTCCATAATCTATACCTTCTTCTTGAGAATACCCTTTACACACTAATCTAGCTTTGTTTCTAGATATTTGACCATCTTTATTCAGCTTGTTTCTGAATACCCATTTTGTTCCAATTACATTTTTGTCTTTAGGCCTAGGTACAAGAGTCCATGTCTTATTTTTCTCTATTTGTTCTATTTCTTCATTCATAGCCTCAATCCAACTTTCATTTTCCAATGCATTTTTAACATTTTTAGGTTCAAAATCAGCAAGTAAACATGTACCTTTCAGTTTACTTCTTGTCATAGTACCATCTGATTTGTTTCCAATAATCTGATCTGGTGTATGATGCTTTCTGAAATACTTGGCCAATACAGGTTCCTTGCCTCTTGAATGATTTATATTGTCATTTTCTTGAATTTCATCTTCAGGTTCAGTTTGCTCAGGCTCGGTAGATATTTTCTCAATAGCTTCAGACTGAGACTCAATTTCTTGTGACTCGGTTTGAACTTCTTCTTGTGACTCGGTTACTGTACTGGGCTCGGTAGATGCAGTTTCCTTATTGACAAATGTGTCTGGCAATATATCAGGTTCAATGTAAACAAATATTTTGTAATCCTCTAGTTCCTTTTTGCTTTCTTCTTCAGTCTTTTCTACAAACTCATCAACTTTCACATGTGCACTTTCTATGATTTTGTGAGTAGACAAATTCAGACATCTATATGCTTTACTTTTGCAAGAATATCCCAAAAATATTCCTTCATCACCTTTTACATCAAATTTTCCTTTTCTAGATTCTTTTAAGATGTAACATTTACTACCAAATACTTTCAGGTAACTTACATTGGGTTTATAGCCATACCATAACTCATAAGGAGTTTTGAATGTGTCTTTCCTCAACTGTACTCAGTTTAAGGTATGAACTGCAGTGCTAATAGCTTCCTTCCAGTATTTCATAGCAATGTTCTTTTCAATCATTAGAGTCCTTGCACAATCCATGATAGATCTGTTCCTTCTTTCAGCTATTCCATTTTGCTTAGGAGTTCTTGGGGCTGATACCTGTCTTTTGATTCCTCTTTCAATGTAGAAATTATTGAATTCATGGGAGATGAATTCACCACCTTTGTCTGATCTTAAGCACTTCATTCTTTTTCTTGTTTCCTTTTCTACTCTTGCCAAATACCATTTGAATTTCTCAAATGCTTCTGATTTTTCTCTTAAATACATAACAATCATCATTCTAGAGTAATCATCAACAAAGAGAATAAAGAATTTTTCTCCAGTATAGCTTTCAATTCCAATAGGTCCACATAAGTCAGTATGCACAATATCTAAAATATCTTCAGACTGATAGTTTTTACTTTTAAAGCTAGTCTTTCCCATTTTACCAATCTGACAATTCTTGCATAGACCAACATCAGGTTTCTTCAAAGTAGGAATACCTCTTACTTTCTTGAATTTGCTTATTTTCACCATATTATCAAAATTTACATGACATAACCTTTTGTGCCATAACCAACTTTCTTCAATTTGAGCAATAAAACATGAGCATTCACCAAGATCAAGATAAAACAGGTTACCTTTGGTTTGTTTGCCTGAACCAATCAGTTTTCCTTTGTCATCCAGCAGTCTTGCTTTGCCATTCATGAATTCAACCTTGAATCCAATGTTGATTAGTTGTGCTACACTTAGAAGATTATACTTTAGTCCTTCAACCCAATATGCATTATCACATATAAGTTCTTTGGTTAATGAAATTCGTCCTCTTCCTTTTATACAACAAGGTTCATTGTTTCCAAACCTTACATTACCACCATCATAGTCTTCAAGGTGTTCAAACTTTGTTCTGTCACCAGTCATATGATGTGAGCATCCACTGTCTATAATCCATGTATCATCTTTGCTTATATGAGAGATAAGTGCCATCTCATCTTCATCATCATCAAATTCATTTTTTACAGCAATGAAGATAATTTCTTCTTCACTATCATCAGAATCCTTAGCCAAAAAACATGTTTTCTTACCTTTATCCTTGAATGACTTGAAATTCTTCTTGCCATTGTACTTGTGACCTTTCTTCTCATCCTTGCTTTGCTTGTTTGGGCACCTAGCTGCAATATGACCAATTTCTTCACATGAAAAATAGATTAAAGGAGTTTTACCTTTGTATTTACCTCTGCCTCTAGTATATTTCTTTGCAAGTAACAGTTCAATAACTTCAAGATCACTATCTGAACTTTCCTCTGATTCTTCTTCACTTTCTGACTGGATTTTCTTGCCCTTCTTAAGTGAAAGTTTGGCCTCAAATGCTGATTCAATATTTTTAGAAGTTGGAACATAGTTGTCATAGTTATCTAATTCAAAATTTGTCAACCTTCCAACTAAGGCATCCAAAGTTATATTGTGATTTTGTTCACATCTTCTTTCTTGAATAGCAGATACTCTTATTGCATAGATAGGAAGCAATGTTCTAAGAACCTTACTTATAACAGTTTCATCATCAATTTTTCCTCCAGAAGCTCTAATTGCACTAACACTCACCTTGATCCTTTCAACATATTTTGCAATGTTTTCATCTTCTTCCATCTTCATCTGATCAAACTGTCCTCTTAGGCTTTCTGCTTTGGCTCTCTTCACATTGTCATCACCACCATAAATTTTCTTCAGCTTGTTCCACATTTCATAAGCAGTTGTGCAGTCTTTGATCTCATCAAATTCTTCATAGCTAAGAGCTGATGCAATGTCTATCATCATGGTGTTATGGTTCTTTTTCTCTACAATGTCTTCAACAGTTAATGTGCCAGTAGGAACTGTATATTCTTGATCAATATATTTGCATCTTGAATCACCAATGGAAGCCAGATGAAGTCTCATGAGACCTTGCCATGCTGAAAAGTTATCTTTGTTAAGCCTTGAAATTTCTCTCTTGTAAGACATCTTGATATTTAGCTTAGGTCCTTGAAACCCTTCCTACAAGCACCAAAAGCTCTAATACCAATTGTTGGAAATATAGATGGAGTAACTGAGAGTGGGGGGGGGGGGGTGAATTAGTTAACCACAAAAATATTACCACAGATCCTTTAGATGTTTTATTAAATTATTTACTGTTGTTATACTGAAAACTCAGTTATTGCAGAGAGTATTAATTATAACTGTTCTTAAGCATTCATCAATGATTAACATACATGAATAAAGAAAGTATCATGAACACAAGAGACACCAGATTTAACGTGGAAACCCAATATGGGAAAAACCACCAATGTAACTAGTTACTATTTTTCACTCTTCTGAAGTGAGCCCTATTAGGAGCCAACCTGGTTAAAGGTTACAAAACACACTGTTAGGTGTGACCTTATTAGAGGATTTAATCACCTTATTAGGAGTGGCCTTGTAAGAGGTCTTGAAACAATTCAATAGAACTGTCACCTTGTTAGAGGATTTACAAAATGGCTATTAAACCAACTCGGTTAAGAGATTTTGAAATCACTGCTACAATGGTAAGAAAGTAACAATGAAATGACCTGAATAATGATGCAACTGAATTGTTGATTACAGATCTTTGTTCTGTTTCACTAGATCCTTCTTGATCAAATATATCTCTGGTGCTCTTCAAGGATATCTAATCATCCTTCAAAATTGGCTCACACTTTCCTTCTTTTCACTTGCACACACTTTTAATTCACAACTTGACCTTCTATATATACCATTCAGATTGTCTATTCAGATTGTCAAGTCAAAACTAATAACATTACTAATTATTACAACAGTCGGTTGGAATAAACAAACTTTATTTCTCAAAATAACAAAATCCTTCACTGGGCCGACCTTGCTCGGTAAACACTAATCCGAAGAGATTTCCTTTGGTGACCGAGAGAACTTGGTAAGCACTGCAAATTCTGCAACATCTTTTGGAGACCGAGTGAACTCGGTAAACACTAACTTTCCTTTGATAACCATGGAAGCTTGGTAAACATTGTTTTCTACCATACTTTTCTTTGACGCCCGAAATATCTCGGTAGATACTGAAAACCGCCTGCAGACCGACTGAGCTCGGTAAATGATGGGAATTGCTTTGCTGACCGACTGAGCTCGGTAAATGATATGACATTTGTGTGACATCAAAGACAACACACAATTAATCCAACAATCTCCTTCAAACAATTGTATCCAACAATCTCCTTCAGACAATTGTATCCAACAGATTGTTCCTCTTAGACCTTAAGGACATTCAACCTAAAACTTCCTAAATCCATTTGCAACCCTAATAACTAATAGATCATAGGAGTTCATCTATCTCAAGCCAATCAAAAAAATCTTTAAGAACTCTTAGGAAAATCAAATCCCTTACCGTTTTCCCAAAAAGAAGTGATTTTAGTTTGGTCTGGATCTTCTACATCTAGATTCTTAAGTAGAGACATTGATTTCCTCCATTTCTTTTTCTCTGAGTTGAAACCACAATCTGGGTTTTGTTTTGTTGAGATCGATTGCCAAAAACCCAAAGTTTGATTCTCGTTGCTTGATACTTATGATAACTCCTAATTAATCCTCTTCTCCTAGTAAAGCTTTGTTTCCTACTTTGTAATAGTAGTTATGTATTCTCCATATCCAAAATCCTTTCTATGAAGGAATGTTTAATCATTTCTATGACGGAATGTTTTATGACTAAATCTTCCTTACCTCCTTCCATAATTTATATGAATTAATATTATTCTATTAATTTATGAGTTATATGGTATGATCCACCATTTTTCATCAATGTAGTTATTTAAGGATATTTAGATCTCTGTATTTGAAATTTGCCAAAATATTAATATAAGCCATTTAATTTAATAACTAACACAAAGTTAAATAATAGCATTCTTAAAATTTTCATATTATATATATCTTAAAATTATCTAATTATATATATTATATATTATAATATAATTATTATTAAAGTAAATAAATTTTTTTTTAAATTAAACATATAAATATCATTAAAAAAGATTAAATATTTTATTATTTATTATGTATCATATTATCTCAAGGCAAGTTTCTATATTAGATTATGGATTTTGCTTTTTTACCTAGATAATTGCATCATTCCACCTATAAATTTAGTTTGAATATGTAGAAGAAGGAACTATAATACCCCAAAATTGGCACCTCATAATTTCAATCAATTTTGGTGCATTTTCTTTGATTTTACATCTTTAAAGTCCTATTTTACTAGGCAATTTTCTCTCTCCTACCTAACTTTATTTGACTTGGTGTCAATTGCAAAAAATCTTAAATTACATTAATCTTACACTATAATTAATTCCTAAGTATTCGACTTTATTAGCTAAATAATCCCTATGATAAGTTGATTTAATTCTAAAGTCCTAAGTGCTTTAAATTAAATTAAACCCACCCCATTTGGCTAATACACATAAAAGGAATTAATATTATTTGGTTATTTGAATGGATTATCTTATTTGGATTTAATAATTCAAATTATTCAAAGGGTCACCCATATGTGGCAATAATTCATTCTTTTAATTAAGTAATTCCTCAATATTTGTCTCAATTGGGAATGAAGAGTCAACTGTTTCATTTCAAGAAACTCTTCATCCTCTTCCTGGGATTTTCTATATTATGAACCTTCTCCTTCATTCAGAAAAAGAGACAATTTTAGAGCACATAAACTATAGCGAATTTTAGTCTCAACTATTTCATATTTTCAAGCTTTTTATTGCACATTAGCTTAATTATCATTTAGTGTAATTACATTCTCATTTAATATAGTTTTCTTATTGGTTAATAGCTTAATTCTCGTGTTTATTTCAAGCTCCTTAGATTAGAATCTGCATTCTCATATCTTTTTCAAATTATTAGATTAAAATTTGCACTTCATTTTAGATTAATTGCATCTTCATTATAGCTTAATTTCTCATTTGTTTGTCTTTCAAGCTTTCAAAAATCCTCCATTTTAGTTTGGTCTTTTAGTTGTTGGCTCTCGTTCTGAGAGTAATTCAAACACCCTGGCTAATTAGGAGGCAACATGTCGAATCGATAGATATTGCGAATTGAGTAATCCATACCTTCGTAATTTCAATGATCGAGCAATGACTATGTTGTGTATATGGTTGGATTAGAGGTCCACGTTTAGCTATAGACATTCTGGCACCCACCGTGGGGCCGAAAAATTGATTTTTGGCCTCATCAATCTCAAGCATTTTTTTTTTAATTCTGCAATCTGTCGTATGTCCATACTTCTTTGTGTATGAAATTTCGCGCGAGATTTTTGAGCGTACCATGTGAAGTTTTTCTTCTGATAGCACTCTCTCATGTGAAATAGTACTTTCTCACACCAGGTCCTACACTTTCTCATGTGCAACGCTACACTTCCTCGCACGAGCCCTGTCATTAGTACTGTTAAATTTTTCAGTTTCCTATACTTTCTGTTGCAGATTTCTAACACTTTCTGTCTGTTGTTGATTTCATATCTTTGTTTCTGTCATAGCATAACAGTGGTCTGCAAGTCGCTCGTCGAAGATCATCAAAACGTGCTAACAGTTTTCTTGTAGGACAGTTGTCGAAGATAATTTTAAAATGTTGTGTTTGCTTTTATTGCTTTCATCACATAGTATAATTAGGGCTTTGTTAAAATTTCTTAAGGGTCCTGATAGAAAAGTAGGGGAATAGGCTCTTCATTACGTGGAAGTGATGCCCACAAATGAAACCAAGACCTAGATGTTGCTAGAATGATGGATATCTGGGGAAGCAAAGCAAGGTAGTGAATCTTTAGCACTTCTACTTGCCAGGGGATTACGCTCTTCTCTCTTTGAGAGAATCAAAAACCCAAAAGCTTGTGGATTTGGTGGAGTGAAGCTAGCTTGGTGATGAATATGCTTGATGTGTTTGGGTAAGGTGAAGAGGTAGAGAAGTATGCTCTTCTCTCTTTGAGAGAAATAGAAAATCAAACCCTCGAATCCAAGCCAAGTTGTGTCACCTTTAGAGGGCCTACCAGAAGTTGAACCTCCAGTAACGACCCAAGTGAGTACACACCTATTGTCGGTGATTCCACCTCACTATAATAAATAATATTTTGTTGATTCTAAAGCCTCCAAAACCATGTTAACTTCTTTCTCTTGATTTCGACTATAATCTTGAGAAGGATCTATCTATTGTACTGAGCGGCACGGCTCCTAGCCCTGCTTGCGGGGGTGTATGACTTTCGGGTGTTGGTGTGGCTGTGAGGCCCTAGCCCTGTATCAGGGGCACCGAAGTTTTGTGTGAACAGAAGCCCACTAAAAAATTTTCTTAGTTAGTTTCCTACCCGGATCACCCCGAAAGGAGACATAATCTTTGCGCGGGGAGGGGGAAGAATCTCTCCCGTAGATTCTCACCATAGGCATGCACCTGGACGCTTGAAGGTGGTATATGACACTAGCCCCTACCTCAAGGGTAACCTTTGAACATATACTATTGAGTCCTTGGAAATACCAAAAACACAAGCGCCCTCTAAGGGGTGACACGGTTGTGTGAGGTGAACGCATGTGCATAAGCAGTGAGGCAAAGGTTTTGTCTTCTCACCATTTTTTTTGTAGGGATAACTACGTGTTTTTTATCAAGTCTTAAACTTGTCCATCATGATTAAACAAAGACTCCCATGATACTGCCAAGTTGCTTTGTCCTTGGTAGGTCTGTTTGCGACTACTTATTGTGTCACCATTGCTTGTTCTAAAACTTCATGCAGTAAATGAATGCTTGAAACCTTCAAACTGAGATTGTTGATTAAATTATCCTTCAAACTATCTGCAAACTGAAAATTCTATCAGAGAATAGTTCGGGCTGTGTCTCAGATTCGGGCTGTGTCTCAGAACTTAACTTTTTCCCTCGTAAACTATGTCAAACTGTCAAACTTTGATCTTTTTCCCATGCGAAATTTCACTTTTCAGAGCATTTCCTTGAGCGAGATTTCATTCTCTCGCACGGCCCAGCATTTTCTCACGTGAACCTATACCCTGGTTTTCAAAATAGAGACTTATTTCCCATTGACTGGTGAACTTTTTACCTGATCTGGTTTTTGTCTAAGGTCTATTTGTCTATTTTCCTATCGTTCACTGTCAGAAACTGAGTGTCTCGAGCTGTGAACCGATTGATTATTACTTTGATTCATTTTGTCTCTCCTTTGTTTATCTTATCTCTTTGTGCTTTTGTACCTTGTGTCACGATAGTCTTATATCAGCTGTTCTAGCCATACTCTTGACGATTCGTGCCAGGTGCATCTCACATCTTGGTTGTTCTAGCCTTTATCTCCTTTTCATTATTCCTAGAGACAGACTTTTAGCATTATCCCGAGTCTTCTCTCGTTTCATCTTCGTCTATGACTATCATGACTCGAAGTGGCAACACTTATCCCATTTTTAATACTGGTCAAGGTAGAGGTAAACCTCGTAATCAGGAAACAAGTTGTCCTGAACCTATCGTGCAATCTGAACATTATGAGGGTTCCTCAAGTTCTTCATTGAGTACTTTGAAAGATAGCCCATCTCAATCACCTCCGGTGTTCCAAGAGTGTTTTAATCTGTTGTTTCAAGCACAACCTGGTTTCTCATTTCAAGAGCAAGACAACTCATTCTTCCAAAACAACTCATTATTTCATAACTTTGGAAGACCACTTCCTCAGACTAGTCCTATCATTGAACCTATCGATCTTTTTGATGATATCGACTCATTTGAACCTATTGATACTCTTGATCTTGTTCACGCACCAAAAGTTACCTTAGTTCTGCCCTTTCAACATTGTTCATATCATTTTACTGAGTCTTCATTTGCTGCACAATCCTACGACAAGATAGGAGATCCATTCGACTTCCAACCAGGCAAATACAACCAAACTTATGATCAATCTCACAACAATCAACATCATGGTCAATCTTCCAATGACCAACATCATCCTCAACCTCAAAATGAGCAACGTTATGATCAATCCTAGAATGATCAGAATCAACACCAAGCTCAAAACAAAGCCCAAGGTGGTCAACCAGTGTATCACTATCGTCCTGCTCCTTATGATCAAAGTCAAGATCAAGTCCCAAGCATTTATGAGATTCTTGGCAATGATGGTGATGACACAATAACTCAAAATGACATAGACGCTGTGAAAGAAAACAAGGGTCTTATTAAGATGATGGAGATCCTCCTTCTAGAGGAGAAGGGAAAATACTTGCTTGAGTTGGCCAAGCAAGGGGCTAAATTACCCTCAGACTATCAAGTTGAAATGCTTGTGGCCAAAGAAGAAGAAACTGAGACTACTAAGTTGCAAAAGATGGTCTGAGACATGCAAGATTAGATTAGCCAACTTGCGAAGAATAAGGACCAACCCACACAACAATTCATAGTGGAAAGCATTTGTCCTTTCCCCTTTGATAGGAGTCTACACGTGCCACCTTTTTCCAGAGGTGTAGAGCTACCTAAATATGACAAATACTTGGGTACTACCGATCCCCAAGATCACTTAAGGGAGTTTGGTGCTTTATCCATGGAATTCATATACGATCAGACATACCTTATGCGCCTATTTCCTCGTAGCTTGGGTGGACCAACTATGGATTGGTTTTCTCGATTGCCCCCAGGCATTAAGACTTTTGATGAAATGGCTAATCTGTTTCTCCAACATTACTCGCATAATATTCAGCATTCGGTCAACATCCGGGATCTTTGCAATTTGAAACAGCAACAAGGGGAATCTTTTCTGACATTTCTCCAAAGGTGGAGACAATTATGTACAAGGTTTCCTCACAAGCTACCAAAGTCTGAGAGACTTGACATATTTTTGGACAATCTTATCCCAGACTTTAGATACCAAGTGCAATTACAAGGTCCCCTAACCTTTGATAGCATGATTAAACAAGCGATGTGAATAGAGGCCTTTATGATCAAGAAAGGGGAATTGACTTTGAACAAAGACAACAAACAAGGATCTTCAACTTCGAACAAAGATAAAGGGAAGTTTGTCAACAAGAATAGAGATGTTGTGAATGATGGAGTGATTGATAATGTGACCCCGAAGCCTGCTAAGTATATTTTCAATCTCTCTTCTAGCATACAGGGGATCAAAGCTACTAAAAAACCTATGACGGAAAATTAGAAACCTTCAAGGTTTTCTAGGAACAAACCTTGGGCATCTCAACCCAAGCGTGAATTCACTTCCTTGGGAGAACCGCTTGATGTGGTCTATAAAACTCTTGTGCACAACCAGATACTTACTCCTTTGGAAAAGTGTCTCTATGACCCACAACCACGACCTCATTGGTGGAATGACAACACGTACTGTGACTATCACCACAATAAGGGTCCCAAGACTTCTACTTGTCTTCAGTTGAAACATAAGGTCCAAGATTTGATTGATAGCGGTGACATTGTTATGGACGGCCATAACAAGAATTCAGACCATCAAGCATTTAAGGATCCCTTCCCTCCTCATGAGAAGGGAGAATCTTCGAACACTAAGAATACCAATGTTAAGGTCAATTACACGTACACTAATGATGAAAATGTCATTGGTATGATCGAACCTGTTGAGGTTGAGTAATGCGACGTGATTACTATTAAGGGGAGTGGCGATGCTCCCAAACCTAAGACTCCTTTCATCTTGTGTAGTTCCGCATCTCATTCATCTAAATTTGAACAAGCTCAGGATTGTGCCAATGTTGTTACTTGATCACATGGAAGGGTTATTTTGAAAGGTCTTGCTCCTCCTGTATCTTCTCTGAAACAAACTGCGGATAAGACTATTATCGGTCCCTACATCTAGCACGACTAGTTATAGCATCTTAGATTGGCTCCAACGAACCAACGCTCAAATTACCATTTTTGAGTTGTTGAAGATCTCGCCTGCTCACAGGAAGATTCTAGATAAAGCCCTCGCCAAGGCAAACGTCCCTAAAGATCTTGATCTCGACCGGTTCCAATCTATGGTGGTTTATTTGGCCTCACCTCATTATTTTTCCTTCTTTAAAGAAGATGATCATTGTCTAAGCCATCTGCATAACGCTCCCTTGCATATAGAAGTCATGATAGGTCCTAAGCATGTTCACCGAGTGCTCATAGACAATGGTGTTGGTCTCAATATCTGTTCTGCTAAGTTTCTTACCGAGCTAGGTTATGATGAGAATTGTATAGATTCCCACAAAAAGATTACTATCAAAGCTTATGATGAAGAGGAATGCAAATCCCAAGGTTTAGTTGTGCTACCTATCCGCATAGGACCTATTGAGAGAGATGTTACCTTACAAGTTCTTGACATTCCTCTTGCCTACAATATCTTGTTGGGTAGACCATGGATTCATGAGATGCAGGTTGTTCCATCTACATACCATCAATGCATCAAGTTTCCACTCCATGGAGCGAAAGTCACTATGCCTGCTAATACCAATTATTCTTGCAATACCCTTGCGTAATCTGCAGATAGATTTGTTCCAGCTAATAGGGAGTCCACTGAGTTCTATGATGCTAAGCTCAAGGAAATGGAACAAACTCTGAAACTTAAGGATACAGGCATGGGAGAATATCGAATTGAACCTGTGCTATCACTAGCTGCTCTCCCTCCATCTCCATGCTCTTATGGGAGACCTTCTGAGATTAACAAACCTTCTGATGACTCCCCTCAAATAGTCTACGATGGCACCTTTGTACGGTCCTCTACACCTTTAGAAGATGAGGATGAAGAAAGAGCTATCACAACTTGGATCTATAAAGGGAAAGAAACATCTGAAATGACTACTCCACCTCCAGACTTAGAACAAGAGCCATACAGTGAGGCCTTCAAGATCATGAAGCGCTTCAGCTACAAAGGGAGTGGTCCTATAGGGATGAATGATGACGATCTGTTGAAACCCATTGAAGCTACAAGTCACCACACAAAAGATACTACTAGCTTAGGCTTCAAGAAGATCCCCTTTCATTTAGGGATAAACAAATTTGTGCCAGAACCTGGACCTGAACCTGAGCCAAAATTTGAAGATACTACTCCAAAGGTAAACCCAGAGGCCAGCTCTGATGAAGACACCTTTCCATATCCTATTCCTCTGGAATTTCCTGCACTCTTTGTAGAATCAGATGAACCTGTTATACCTGTCCACATGGTAGAGACTGATAGTGATTCCGATGAGACCATTTTAGTACATTGACTCACGTATGACCAATGGAAAGAAATGCAAATGGCTGAGTTCGATTCTTAGGGTGAACGGTATATACCCCCACATTTTCAAGAGCAGTTTGAAAAAGATCAACTTCAGCAAGCCATTAATGTTGCAAGAAATAAAGATGAGTTAGATGATATAGCCAGTGCTAATGGAATTCCCACATCAAGTATTGACTCACATGAGTACGATTTTGACTCTTTGTCTGATGCTACTTATGATAAAGATATAGACATGGTGCATACCTATGAAAGACTTCTCGAAGTAGGTGAGGGGTCTAGCGTTAGGTCACATGAATTAGATGCCATTGGTGTTAACTTGTCCTCTACTTCCGATGTGAGGTCTCATAGGGATTCAAACACTCCTTTGGACAAGATCGCTCTAGGTCTTGACTTGCTCATCCGCGCTTTTGATGGTTATATCGTGAATGCAATTGAACCAATCACTACTTCTCTCTCACTCAAAAATCCCAAGCTGATAAACTGGAACTCTTCCTCCTCATCCAATGAAGTCCTAACATTCTAGAATGATTACGCTCTAGCTTGTTACCTCCATGCTATTGAATTTGTAATGTCCTCCACTAGCAAAGGCAGTGTTAGCATGACAGAGGCAGATATCAAGTATCTTAGTCAAAAAATTAAAAGAAGAAAAAATAGATGCTCTGATGGTGAAAACCACATTGTGGCAGTATCAGAGCCAAAAATAGTAAAAATAAAAGACATATCCGAGGGTGAAAACCTCTCTAAGGCGCCCAAGGATGAGATACTTGATACGCTCCCGAGCCACTTTCAAGAGAGATCATCAATATTGATTGAGCCGACACAACCAATGAATTTGGGTATAGAGGCTACTCCACAAATCATTCATCTAGCACAGTCATTATCTGCAAAAGAAAAGGAAGAGTTCACTAGCTTCTTTCAAAGCAAGAAAATAAACTTTGCATGGACTTACTCTGACATGCCTGGATTAGAGCCCAATCTAATCATGCACCATCTATCCATTGCACCAGGTATTAAACCTGTCAAACAGAAGCTTCGAAAGATGCATCCACACGTGGCACTTTTAGTCAAAGAAGAGCTAGAAAAGCTTCTTAAGGATGGTTTCATAAGGACTATTGACTATGCAGAGTGGATTTCAAATATTGTTTTAGTCACCAAACATGATAAATCCATTCGTGTGTGCACAGACTTCAGGGATCTAAATAAGGCATGTCCAAAAGATGACTTCCCATTGCCTAATATTGACATGATAGTGGATATGACAGTAGGATACGAGATGTATTCCTGGATGGATGGCTTCTCTGGCTATAATCAAATAAAAATTGCACCAGAAAATCAAGAAAAGACCGCTTTCATGTGTGCCTATGGAAGCTTTTGCGGGAATGTCATGCCCTTTGAGCTTAAGAATGCTGGAGCAACATATCAGAGAGCCGTCACTACCATTTTCCATGATATGATGCATAAAACAATGGAAGATTATGTGGACGACACTTTAGCCAAAAGCATGCAACGGAAAAAATCATCTGACAAATTTGGGTCCCATACTTGACCACATGGAATAATTTAGCCTTAGACTTAATCCAAAAAAAGTGCATTCGGTGTCACTTCTGGGAAACTCTTGGGTTACATCATTTCAATGAAAGGCATAGAGGTTGATCTGGAAAAATTTCAAGCTATTATGGACATGCCTCCACCTAAGAACATCAGCCAGATGAGAGGACTTCAGGGAAGGCTACAATCTATCTGGTGCTTCATTTCACAGTTGGCTGACAAGTCACAACCATTCACTAAAACCTTGCATAAGGGTGTGACTTATGAATGGAATGAAAAATGTGATAGAGGACTCACTCAAATTAAATAGTATCTTGCTTATCCACCTATATCGATGCCTCATATTCATAGGAAGTCATTCATACTATACATCTCTGCCATGAACACATCTTTGGGTGCTCTCCTAGCTCAAGAAGATCAGAACAACAAAGAAAGAGCCATCTATTATATCAGCAGAACATTGGTTTCGTATGAAATGAACAATTCTGTCATTGAGAAAGCTTGTCTAGCAGTAGTATTTGTTTCCCAGAAGTTGCAGCATTATATGCTCGCTCACACTACAAGGCTTATTGCAAAAATTGATCCACTAAAGTACTTACTGAGCAAGGCTTCCCTCATGGGTAGATTAGCAAAATGGGTTATGATACTCAGTGGATTTGACATTGAGTATGTGGAAAGAAAAGCTATTAAAGGACAAGCAATTGTTGATCAGTTGGCGGAGGCTCCTCTGAAAGATCACCAGCCTTTGAACATTGAATTCC
The DNA here is from genome assembly GCA_027943335.1 of Chamaecyparis obtusa. NCBI lineage: Eukaryota > Viridiplantae > Streptophyta > Pinopsida > Cupressales > Cupressaceae > Chamaecyparis > Chamaecyparis obtusa. The sequence goes on along the minus strand of BSBK01001483.1, from coordinate 226,653 downwards.
TAGATGAATCAATCATGCTTCTCACACATCAAGCTTGGAGCGTGTTCTTTGATGGATCATTCACTCAGCAAGGATCAGGTGCAGTCATTTTGTTTATAACACCTCAAAGATACTCATTGCCAAAAGCTTATAAAATGTTATTTCCCTGCACAAACAACATCGTTGAATATGAAGCTCTCATCAACAGTATGAAGATATCTATTGAATGGCTTGTGGATGAGCTCAAGGTCTTTGGAGACTCTCAATTAGTCATCAACCAAGTTAATGGTATCTATCAAACAAAAGATGACAAGCTAGTGCCTTACAAACGAATGGTGGATGATCTCAAATAGTATTTTGCACACATTTCTTTTCAACAAATTCTAAGGGCAAATAATTAAGCAGCCAATGCTATGGCCACTCTTGCCTTAATGTTAAAAATGCTAGAAAATGACTTGAAACACAAATTCTTAGTGGAGGCATTACACTACCCAGCCTATGAAATTCCCAAATCTAGGATGATCTGTTCAGTCATTGGACATGATTCATCCCGCTACCACCATATCTATTCCTACCTCTGTGACCAAATCATTCCAAACACCTATACCTAGAATGAAAAGCATCACCTAATTCGTAATGCTTCACGATATGTCATCATAGAAAATGACTTGTATAGACGGGGTCTAGACGATACCCTCCTTAGGTGTCTAGAACTAGATGAGTCTAAATGTGCGTTAGTTGAGATACATGAAGGTATCTGTGGGTCTCATTCGAGTGGTCTGACGTTAGCTCAAAAACTTATTAGAGCTGGTTACTACTGGCCAGATATGGAGAAAGAAGCTGTTCAATATGCCAAGGCTTATAAACAGTGCCAATTTCACATAAATCTGATCCATGCTCCTGCTAAAGAGCTCATTCCTTTCATCAGTTTCTGGCCATTCCAGCAGTGGGCCTTTGATTTGGTGGGTCAGATACATCCTTCTTCTTCAAGAGGACATAAGTTTATCATCACATCTACATATTACTTTACTAAGTGGGTTGAGGCAGTACCTCTAGCTATAGCTGATGGCAAGTCTATGACTATGTTTATACTAAACTATATCATCTATAGATATGGTGTACCCTCATCCATTATCACTGACAATGGGGGACAATTCAAGAACAAGGACCTGAAAGAGTTATGCACCAAGTTCAGGATTATTCAGCATTGATCGTTTATCTATTATCCTCAAGGTAATGGACAAGCAAAATCTTATAATAAGACAATTCTCAAAATCCTGCACAGAACAGTTCATAAATCTGGTAGAGATTGGCACCTCTAAATTAATCTAGCTTTATGGGCCAATAGAACAAGTATCTAAACACCAACGGGGTCCACGCTCTTTGTCTTGGTTTATGGAGTAGATGCAGTATTGCCTATTGAGGTCGAGATTCCTACATTGTGAGTATCTCTGAGGGGCCTCATCATTGATGAAGAAAATAGAATATCCCAGCTTCAAGAGCTTGAGTTACTGGATGAATGTCAGAAGGTGGCATTCGATCATCTTCGAGCATACCAAAAGAGAATGTCCAAAGCCTACAATAAGAAAGTTAGACAAAGGGAATTCCAAGTGGGTGATCTCGTCCTAAGAGAGAACCCCAAAAATCAGCAGCAGCGAATCCAAAAAGGGAATT